>OY728142.1:1695957891-1697157891 GCA_963277665.1 Viscum album | reverse complement strand
GGGGAATATCTAATCCTCTTCTGACTAAGGAAGGTGTTTGAAACTGAGCTTTAACTGATGCTTCTCTTATGTTGGAGTAGCTAGTGGTTTAGTCTCATAGTCCAACACTTTTTTATTTGTACAAATATACTAAAATTTAATTATTCTTGCATCCACATTTTTATTTATAAAGTGATACCCAATATTGATATGTTTTGTATGATAGTTTTTATGTGTTTAGTCATAGACATCTTATCATTGAAATTCTCTCTATTCCACCTCTATTCTTAACTAATAACTTCAATTTTTTACTTCATCCATAAATATTTATTACAAGGCTTGGTTAAGAATATGTATTCAAATCTGTCTATAATTAGTGTGGTAATTTTTTACTTATTACTCAACCATTATATACATTTTATCACATCAATAAATCACCACCATTTCTGGACTTATGGTCACCCACATCACCAACATAGTATAATTTAAAATTATTGATAGTTCATTATCCGTCCAATATTAATGAGAAATAAAATATTCATAGTACCTTGAATATAAATCATGATTATCATATCCAATGTGAGAGTCTATGAAATTGGAATAATTTGAAAATTATCTACTAAACATGTTTTAAATAAAATATCTTACTATGTCGTAGTAAAATATAATAAAGATTTAATTATCCTACCATATCGGGTGAGACATATCAATTTTCCCTCCACTTTGATTTTGTACATAGTTACAACTTTAATCAGAGTTGAAAGTGGTTTGGAATCATGCATATTGAATTTATTAATAGGCCCCCTTGCATAATTCTCTTAGGAGATAAAGTTATAGCCCTCTTTTTTAAATTTATGGATGTCCTAGAGAGTATTTGAGTTCCTCAGTCATGAAAATATCAAATTTTCATCCAATGAGATTAAAAAACTCATCCATATATTTATTCTTACATTCCTAGTCATTAGATAATAAACATACATCGGCACCATTAAATTTTCATCATTGGATTTTTTCAAATAGTGATTTTGATTAACATCCTCACTTTTGAATTATAGCTTAATCATATATGAGTTTATCAATAAATACTAAACTTTTGTCTCCTTTCTTAGATGATACATTGCCTTATTTAATTTATACACCTCGGTTTCATCATTACTAATCATACACCCACTAACTATTCAATATAAAACTCTTCTTGGAACACACCATTTGAGAGTGCTATTTTTTCATTGATATAATCTTGAATTATCTTTGAATCACCATTGTACAGAATTTATAGATTGGGTTAGGTATTTATAACAGTAAAAACGTTTTAACAATATCAACCACATTGATTTATTTATAACCCTTACAAACTAGAGGTTCCATATTTTTGATCATGTTTCGAGGATTTTCCACTTTTTTTTCCTAAAGATCTTGTTTTCTCATATCACATTATTATATTATGGAATTTTTCCAAGATACAATGATTTTTTGTCAATTTTATCTAACTTATCATTTATTAATATAACACATGACATATATTTCACTAATTATTCAAAGGATTTTGGTTATTCGATCGATAATAGAGTGATATGCTCTTCATTTTTAATATTCTATATATTTATTTGATATATTGTTTCTCTAATTATATTATATGGATTGGAATATATTATCTTATTTTACATTTTAGGTTCTAGATAAATTTATTATAGAAAAATATCCTCTTTTAATTCTACGTCAAATTAATAATTATTAATATAGCTTTTATCATCATAATTAGGAATTTTAACATTTTAATATTCATCATAATGAAATAAAAAATCATTTTTGAGTAGTATAAATTCCATCACCTCATTATACTCAATAAAATGGACATTATTTCTCTCCAAAAAATTTATTCAATTTGTGACGTATTTATTAGATTTATTATATATTTATAAGACTAAAAATATTCCTTCATCTGCAACATACCTATATTTTTCACAAATTAATTCATTTTTTCTAATGAAGCATCTGAATCCATGGACGTAAAAAAAATTTAGGATGGGATTAATTCTATAACACACTCCAATGGATTTTACATGTTCTCTGAGTCTTATAATTTCATGGTTTTTAATGTATAATTCTACTTATACAGATTCAACCTAGTAGTGGATAGAGTCCCCACTCTCAATAAGAATCATTTTTTATAAATTATTCATCTAATAATTTCTTTATTCAAAAAATATAATATATTATGGAGGTCTTGTCGAAGGTAACCTTTGATTAATATTATGTTTCCCAATCTAGTTTTTGGATCCCATAGATGTGTATTCCATTCCATTATAATATTATAATATTTTAATTATGCACCCACTCATGTTTTCATATCCACATCTATACCTATTCTTGTATTCCATTACATCCTCTATGTTCTATAATAATATGATAAAATCCATTATTCTACAATAAATAAGAAAAATAATGAAATATACTTCCATATATATGATTGATATGTTAATTAGGTCACAAAAATAAGTATAAACTTGGTTGATGAGATTAGATGTCATTCTCTTCTTATACTAATACATAATTTAAAACATATTTCACCACATACAAGCATCACATTTAATTTCATGATCAAAAATATGAATTAGAATATTCATTATAGCATTCATCTTGGATGAATGTTTTATGCTATGTTAGGGAATTTAAGAAAGTTTCTTGATTCCACAAGCTATTCTCCTCTTCGATTACTATGAACAAACATTTATCTTTTCAATTAACCAAATATAGATGGAAATTTTCATTCATCCAATAACATGAGAGTTCTTATATATTTTTTACAACAAAAACCATATAATTAAATGAAATATTAATCCTAGAGTCTCATAGTTGACTCACAATCAATTGGTTTCATCAAATTCTAGCAACATATAGAACTATTATTTCTTTTAGTTTATCTTAGAACAACCATGTATTATAACCACCTTGTTTTTTCAAGGAACAATCATTACAAAAATGCATTGATTGATTAACTATTCCAAAAAAACTATTTAGAAGAATTATATTTATAGTCTCGTGGGATGATAAATAACTATCAAGAATCCATGTGATATTGTTCTTCTATTATTTTAGGGAAATTTCTGTCAGACTAGCATTCTAAATCATTTTGTTTTCCTTCCATGATACACCTGGGCGAGTAGAGGCATAAGATGGCCACATTAATTTGTCTTCAACATTAATGGTGAAACTATACACATCATCTTATTCTGATAAATAATATTTATTTTTCTGGAGTATTTTTTTAATTTACATGTATTCATTTGTTTACGAGCACTATAAGTACTGTTTACACATTATCATTAGCTTTTAAAAATGGATTTATATCCAAAGTCAAAATAAAAAATGAATATCCATAAAAGTTATTTATTCAAGGAGTTTGATGATTTTCCATTATTCTCTTTTGTTAACAATCATGATATTCCCCATTTAAATAGATTATCTTCAGAGTATTCCATTGTGTGGTAATGATAGCCACACAACAGAAACTTTATAAGAGGAAATATCTTCTCTCTTTTGTTTTTTTCCCATGTCTCTATCTGTTGACTTATAAATCAATTATTGATTGATTATTAATCACTGGTAATTATTTTTAAATATGTATTTTCAAAATTTCAAATAAATTATTATTATATGTTATTATATATAATTTTTTCCAAATGAATCCCCAACCTTTTAGATCCATTCATACTTATCATTAAATATTTTTACACTTGATTTATTAACATCACAATTGATTCCATTTTTCCTGCACAAACCTATGTGTTTATTCATCTAGAGTATTTCAAACACTATTTGATCCTTAGTTGGACCTTTTTATTAATTCTCTATTTAGGAACCTCCATAAATTTACCTTCTTTAAAAAATCACTTGATTTCAATTCTAATTAATATTTTTTTCTAATTAAAACAAATTATTTTTAAGGAAATAAAACTTTTAAGACTCACTTAAAAGCTATAATTAATTTAAAAAAGAACCATATCATATCTATTAATCAATATTTTGAAATCCACAAACTCTATCAAGATTTCATGACTGAACAAATTTTTTTTAACCCTTTTTATTTCTAGAGAATTTCAAATTCATGCTAATTGATATAATTAGAAAATTATTTTTGAAACCCATTGATATTTTTCTTATTTATTTCATTGATTTTTGATCTCTTATAGTTCATATTCATAATCCACATTGTGATATACTTATCCATTAGATTCAGCCAAATTTTCATGTTTATGTTTTTCTTTTTCATAACCTCTATATACAAAAATTTATATCATGTAATATTCTATATTAGATATGAATTATATTTGAACACCTTCTAGATAGTATTTATTATTATATTATTCTTTGTTGACAAATATCTAGCCAAAAAATATCTCATAAGACGAACTTCCCATTATAGATTATATTCTAGGTGGGATGCATTTTCATGGATTTTATGAAATTTTTTCTTTACTTTCTTCATGAGAAAATCCTTTTGGACATCATACTATAGTATTCCCAACTTTACCATATCAGAATAATGAAAAATAAAACTTAGCTTCAAATATATATATTTACTATCATGAACATTCTATAATGGTTATAAATGAAGTCATATTCCAAGTCTTCCTATTGTCTTGACACTTTAGTAATATTAAGACTTTCAATGTCTTCTAATGATATCTACTTACTTGTGCGGGTTAATGTTTCATCAGTGTTATCTTATCTTTCAAATGCTACCATGTTTTTTAGTTGATTATACAGATGTAAATAGGAAAAATTATTTTCTTTAAGAGTTGAATCTATTAGATTTTAAAATTTTTCCAACCAACACATTATCTTGTTTAATATATCCAAATACATAATTACATCAATTTATTATTGAATGGATCCCACAAATTTAGTGATTATGTTGATGAAACTATGATCATTTTCATTAGGGATTATTTATAGATAATCTATCTTATTATATATAACCTGAATAATTGATTATTTCACCTTACTTTTATATTCAGAAATGTTATCCCATTTATCCCACATGGACATGGAACACCATATCTCATCACTTTAATATATATATGATTCATTAGATATTAATATAGTTCATTGTAAGCCTTATAACCAGTATTGAATTACTTTCTATAATCTTTATTCATGTAAATTTCAAAAAAAATCATTAACATGTATCCCATTAATTCTATAATAAAAGTTTTATATGAACAAAGACCATATGTTACATATAATTGGGATTTTCTAGTCCTATATAATGCTACTATAAAACAAATTAACCAATTCAACATTTATTGTATCAAACATAATGAGTTTCAAATGAAAAATTCAACACCTATAGACTCAACTCAAATTCTACATACTAAAATCTGGGACACCATGACATGGGTGTGGTGAATTAAGGTGTCAAAATAGTCTTCTGA
Source organism: Viscum album (assembly GCA_963277665.1). NCBI lineage: Eukaryota > Viridiplantae > Streptophyta > Magnoliopsida > Santalales > Viscaceae > Viscum > Viscum album. Next base: position 1,697,152,474 of record OY728142.1, on the reverse strand, counting down.
TTTAATATATTATGTTTCCATATTGGTAAGAACTTATTAAACCAATGTAATTGGAATGAAAATTCATAGAAATCACTTATGCAGGATATAACGAAAGTGGAGAATGTTTTTTGTTATTTATCCACTAAGGAGTAGTCAAAGTGGAATAATTATATGATGTCTTAGTCGATACAAAATTAACAATATATCAATAGTTTTTGGGATTAAATTTATTTTCCCTATATCATCCTAATCCAGGGTCACTGATATTATATTGAATTCATTGATAACACATTGTACATTTCTCCAGAAGAAATCTACCTCATTTTTCTTAGTTGATTTTTTCATCCATATTATAATGAAAATATTCTATGGTTTTTATTATGATATATTTAATATGATACTCGAATGTGATTCTCAGTCTCTAGAATTGTATTTAGAAATATACAATGAAAATGCATAAAAAACTACCGTGCCTGAAAAATTGATGATTAATACTATTCATCACATTATATGTTTAGAGACCAACCCCATACTATGTGGTAAAATTATTTACAAGATACATAAAATAATTTTTCTTTTTTGATATTCCTTACATATAACACCTCCCTCTAATAATATCTTCATAGAACATCCCTATATATGTGATCCACATTTCTTTGCAACCAATTTTCTTCAGGAGTTTGTTACTGCTAAATGAGAGATATGTTTCTAATTGCGAAGGACATTTCTAGTAAACCAAGGCCTTAAGATTTGAATATTATGACTTATTCAACTTCCTAAGTAATATGTTGATCTTATATAACTCGTGATCAATACAAAATGAAATAAAAAATGTGATATTTTAAGGAAAACACTACTGGGAGACTTAGTAAACATTGAAATTTCATTATTCTACGTAGAACAAAATAAAAAACTATCCACCACAAAACTCGTTCATGAACAAGTCTCCATGTGAAGTCTATATAGATACATCCTTTGTAGGACTTCTAAAAACAACACCTCTATGTCTGAAATGAATTTCGGCTATAAGGTAATTTCTTTGATATCTCAATGCTCCTTCTCAAAAAAAAACTACCACAATTTCTTTAATCATGATGTGTATATCCTATGCAGTTAAAATAATTACTATGTAATGGTTTAGTTTCTATATAAAAATACCTCACTTTCCTCAAATCCTCCATGAAACTTCTCTAATACCTATTTGGGATTCCAATTTCTTTAAACCATATCCCAACATCTTATAATACCCTTTCCACCCTATAAATTTATTTTCAATAAAAAACAAAATATCAATCTCCATCTTGGATCACATTTGTTCAAATAGCTCAGCCTAGTCCCAAATGTAGTAACAATTTTTGATTTCTATATCATGTATATAAATATTCAGGATTGATTTATTTTTTTCATATTAATATTATTACTTATAGATAAACTATTTACATGGTATTTACTTGGATTATTTCTAATAATAATTGAGTTTTTATTAGATATAATGTGACCCTCAAGATACTATTGATATAATCTTAAACATGTCTTCCATGGTCTTGATACATCATACTAATAAGACAAGAATTGTGTTTGACTATCATGTGTCGAGGGATCATAACTATTGATATATTTTCTCAGAAACATCCCACATGGAAATATTGAGTAGAGGAGATCGTAAGGACATACCCATTGATAGAAATACTACATGTTTTTTGAGTCATTGGATGTTCTATCTATAATATTTTGAGTTGGTATCTAAAAATTGGATTATTATTATTGTTTTTCTATTGATCATATAATTTGATGATAGATGAAAAACAATTTTGTTTATTTATAGTGCGGTATCCTAATATGGGTGTGTTATTGGTATTATGGCACAAATTGAATGATCAATATTATATTTTTTACTTCCATATAAGATGATGATATATTTATCCACTTGAATGAGATGATAGTGATGAGACTAAATATATTTACATGATAGATAAATTGATTTCCATCCAATACAATGATAAAAATATAAATAAAGAATTAAAATATGATAATACAAAGTATGTTTTCAGATTTATTCATTATCATAATATATAGAGATTATATTACACAGTAAGTGTTCATTATAGTTTGTTATAACTATGGATTATCATGGTCACTTTAGGGACTATGATGTGTTTTTAGATACTACTCTTGTTCTATGAGTATGACTTACATACTTTGATATACATGCTTAGAAGGTTAAAAAAATGTGTATCCACTCGTTCCACTAATTCTAAATAATTTTAGTTAGGATTGATTAGACCTTGTGTTTAAGGGAAAGTGAATGTCTGATTACAAATATTCGAATGTGAATTAATTTATAAATTAAATTATATATTATTTAAGTTTCAATTAATGAGGACTGAATATATTTCTCATGGTGTTAACAATTTATAATAAAATTATTTTTATTATGGTAAAAAAAAATTTCAATTGAGAATTATTTTTCCATGATTCATTAAAAATATTTAGGAGGAACTGGTTGAGTTAATCGTTCGTAATTAGTTATGTTGAATTTAATAGTTTTAAAAGTTGATGGTGAAATATTCATGACATTTATGACAAGTTAACTTAGTAAGGTCTATCTAATTCACCAAATTAATCCTACAAATATGATATATATATATATATAGGTGGGTATACAAGTATTCAAATTATAATCCTCCCAAAAAAATCTTCTAATAATTTAAAAGATTCATACCAAAGACTCAATGAATAAATTACAAAACCAAACCAATTCATAATCTAGGCCAATTAAGTTCCAATACCTTCTAAGGCTCCCCCACCAAATACATCATTGAAATATGCATCATAACAGCGAAATAACTTTTTTAGTGCTCACACATTCTTAGGCTGGAAACTTTAGTTTAAAAAAGTAGCGCTTTAGTGGAAGAATAATTTAGTGTCTAGGTTTCCAGACACTTAGCCCCGATTCCCTGGCCTCATCAAAACTACACCCCATGACTTTCTTAAACACCAAAGTCTAATTATACCCATCCCCAATACCTAGGTCTCCCACACTATATATCTAAAACCCATACCTTCCTATATTATGGTTATACCCCATGATTTTCCTCTAGTGCTATAGTTACATCCTATGGTTGAACATCTATTGAACAAACTTTTTAGTGGTAATAACCTCATAATACTACATCCAAGGTCAGGGTTAAAGCCCATGGAGTGTAGGTACTATAGTGATACTATTTAAATAATGTAGCAGTGTCAGAATTGTGTCACTGATGAAACCATATCAGTGGAAGGTAATATATTCAGTATTTTAGTGGTGTCGGTGAAATAGAACAAACTATAGAATCCCATATACTATAGAATTATTGTTTAAATAGAGGGACTTCGGAAAAAAATGAGAATTTTCTGATATAAAAATTGGGCTTATAAATATTAAGGCCTTTAAGCTGTTTTCCTTGGGCCTTTGTGCCCCTAGGAATTTAAGACATGTAATGGGTATCCTTATACATTTAATAGAATATTTATTTTCATTTTTCAATATAAATATGCTTTTAACAAATCTTAAAAATAATATTTTTTTTAAGTTGGATATAAATGTTTTCAATATATGTTCATGAAGAACCACTTTGATGATACATGGATTTCCCAAGATATTTGACAATAATAGGGCAGGTTCCCATGTATACATGCCTACATATTTGGACATGAAACAATGGATACATATTAGATATTCACCTTGAAGTTTAGATTCTATTCAAAATAATTTCATGAGCTATTATCATTAATCTATGGAAAATAATATGTGATTTATGATTATATAATTTAAATGTTATCTAGAGATCCATTCACATGGAATAGATGTTGGATAAAGTGTAGTAAATATTTTATGATGATTAAATATTTTTTTTATGGTTGGAATAGATTATAATTTTTTTCATATGGGAAAAAGTGTTTCATAAGGGACTTTTATTTGATAATTTTTGAAGAATTAAATATATGGTGAGGTAGTGGAACAAATTTGAGATATTTATTAAAATAGTCATATGTTTTAATTATATAAGAATAACTTATGACAATAATTATATAAGAATATATAAAAATTTAAAGTGATTTTAATTTTTTATGACATTGTGAGTTGTATTGAAGTGATTGATAAATCATGAAGACAAATAGAAAAGGATATATATTGATGTGAAGAGTTCTAATGTTTGTAGTAGTAACTAGAAATTGGATGAGTGATACTTGATAAGATGATCTATAACATCCTAAGATTAATTCATAGTGGAATACTAGGAAAATGGAAAAGGTATAAAGTCTGTATAAGGATGAATTCATACATTGTAAGAGTCATCCAAAAAATTATAAATTTCAGGCTAGTTCATAAATATTGACTTCAGAATAGCCAACCAAATAATGATCTAGGTGATTTTTATTTGTTTAATGATCATTTATATTATTGTATAATTCATCATTCCATATAATTTGAGTTATACCTAAAACATGGGAAGTTATGATCATAAGGATCATTTATCTTTAAAATGATAATTTATAAGGATCATTACTTGAGAAATAATTATGGCTTGATTTGTAGAATTAATGTGATTCCAAAATAAAATATTCTAAATAAAATAATAAAATTATACGATGACTGATGTTTTTATTTTTTATTTTCAACATAAATAGGACAAAATAGTTATGATTCATGCAGGTGATTGAGAGTTCTAGGCTATAAATACGATTTCTACATCACAGTGACATATGTTTTCATGAACATGTGGAATATTTAAAAGAATTAAAACTATAGATTTTATGAATAATAAGATGGTTAAGATATTCAAAAATCATGTGAGGAAAGAATAAATGATGTCTTAAGGGTGATTTAATGGAAGACATTGAATATATTTTTCATGAGATTCAAAATAACGGGATCAAGAATGATTTAAGGGATTTTACCTTATTTTTAGTGAAATAATATTTTAATAATATTCATGATTTTATTCAGTGAATATATATATATATAGTCATAGAAGAAATTTAATGATTCAGACTCTTGATAATACATTATTAGAGTGAATCGAGATTATCAAATGAAGTGGAATACCTAACATGAGTATTATATGAACATTATATGACATATAAGAGGGAAAATAAAATACTTCCATTTCCACCCAAGGAGTTAATTTTTCATTATTGAAGAAGAATAATATCAATAGAATAAGTATATTGTGAAAAAACTATTTGGAGGTTTTTTCTGGTTATGTTTGATGATAAGGTTAATAAGGGTGATCAAGTAATGATTGGAAGCTATTGAAGAAATTTTGGGTCCAGAAATAGACCATTTATCATTGATCATTATATAAACTATATAATGTGATGGTTTTGAGAATTCAACCACATATTGAAATAAGATACACAATTATAGGATATGATGAAGAGTAAATTAAAATGATTTCCACACCACAACCTCCTTTGTTATGACAGAGTGATGTGTGGGGGGATGATAAAATATACACAAGAACACTCAATCCCAACACGTGATAAGACTAAAGAAAAGATAATTTCTATAATATTGTTATTTGTAGGTGAATGGGATAGAATTGGTGTTCATGTGCATGCCCATTAATGTAGGAATATGTGGTTTGAAGGTAGCCCACAGAAAAGGAAAATCTATGATTGGTGGTGCTTAGCTGATATTATACATGTTAGTATGAGAGGCTGTATGTGAGAAAATATTCCATCCATACTCGAATTAGCTCATTAGATAATCTAGTAATATATAGAACTATAATTCTATAGGAATATTTGATGTGGGAATATTAGATGTTTGACTACATATTTGTAAGTTAAACAAATACTTAAGGATATTTTATGAGATTTTTTATGAGTTTTAGTGCTAATATAATTATAATAATTTCCACATCATGGTTGGATAATCACATCATAGTTTTTTTTGAATGATTAGATCCCCACACTGTAGTTATTCCTAGCATCATAGAGGGTCTATATTTATAATTTTTAGAGATATCAAGGATATAAAATTCCCAAGGAAGTTAAGATATAGTGGTAGTTTCTATTGTGCTGAAAGTTAATTTATATAAAAAAATTTAAGGAGGAAATATGTGTTTCATTAGAGAATTATATGGGGAACCCATTTTTATGGATATTGTCAACTATATGTTACTAATTATAGTACGATATAAAATAATGTAGTGAATCTGAAGAAATGTAGTATTTACCATAGTGAGGGTTAAAAAACAAAAATTTACTCAAAAAGTATCATTTTACCCATAGAATAATTGTGAAATATATTTAAAGGAATTTTTTATTTGATGGAAATTTCAAGTAAAAATTGAAATATGGAGTTATTACATGGCCCTTGTGGTATCCAGTTCTAATTTAGCGAGACATTATGACCCCATTAAACAAAAGGGATGTTTTGATAAATCATGAATAAAAAAAATTTAATCCAAACCATTGGATTGAAAAGATAATAATGGATAGTATCTTTACATATAAAATAATATTTTATAGTTATGTAGAAATATTAAAATAATGAAAGTATAAAAGAATTCAAGGTGCTTTATCCCATTAAAACATTATAATAGGTTTGAAAAAAGAGTCACCTTGTTTTGTGTATGACCATTTTGTAAATCTAGTGATGAAGATCAAGCTGGATATAATGGTATTAGTGAGTTCATCTTTTTTTTTGAGAGGTATTAGACATTATCCTTCTATCTAAATTGTGGTTTTGGAGGGTTGGTGTGAATTCTTTGTTTTTTAATCTAAATTAAGTAGTGAGCTCTATTTTTTTGTTCATATATAGATTATTGATTATATTCTCTTTGGAATTTCCTGATATGGTAAACCATATCAAAAAATTATGTTCTTATTATTTCATTTACCTCTTTTGAAGAGAAATATGAGAGAGAATATAACTGTTCTCCACATCTAGACAATAATATCTTAATTAAGGGCTACAATTCTAAAAATCCACATTACCCAAAATTTTCCCATTTTATGGAAATATCATTTATATGATACCTAAATATTGTATAAAAGGATATGTAACTTGGTTTAAAATTTATATTATAGATCCTGGTAGTAGTTATGGTGTTGAATAAAAAAGGAATTACGAGATTGGAATGCCAAAATTTAGGGTTATGGAGAAAATGGTGCAACAATTCTTCAAATAACTAGTAATGAATGTTTACATATTATTTATAAATGTAATTAAAATTAACAATAAAAGTGTCTCCTTATCTAAAATTGAGAAAAAAGAACTGGATGCAGATGTAAAGGTAATCAATGCATTTTGGGAGCCTTGGAAAACCTTATCTATACCAAGGTAATGACCTATAAAACTTATCATGACTTATGGAAAAAATTCTTTAATATTAATGATGGTTAATACTAAGACTGAGATAAATATCTCCATGTGTAATGAAATAAACAAGACGATCAAATATGACATCTGGCCAAAACCATTGATGCATTTATAAATTATCTGAATTCTCTTGTTGATTATTTTTGAGGTCATGTAGAAGATATTGAGGATATAGAGATCATGAAATGTATATTGATGTGTATTTCACCATTTTTTAATGAGAATTTTTATAAGAAAATAATTAAAATGATATATCACTAGATTACCTTCATAGCACACTCTTCATATATGAAATGAGAAATGATGAAAATGATTCCAGAAAAAAGGTGATGTTAGAATTAGAGATTTTGTGAAATACTTTTTCTTAATATAAATTTATTCCTATTAATATTTTCATTACATAAAACATCTAGTTTATCTTTTATTACATGTAACTTTATGTTTATCATGCATAACATGTAATACTAAATTTATTTTTCTTTACATATAACACTGAGTTTAAACAAAACATGTCATACAATAAAAATATTATTATTTAATATTATAGTCACCACCCAGTTGTTGGAATGGAAGGAATGAATTGGATTAAAAAAATTATGAAAATATATGTCATACACATGTATAGAAAATTGATTCTTTACTAACCAATTAATTAGAGATGAAAATAAATAAACTATTTGTAAATAATGGTTTTTTTTTAAAAACCAGTTCTATACACACAAAAAAACATTTAACTCAATAAATTAAGATATATAATTATAGATATTTATTTAATAGAATTTATATTGTATATATTCAATAAATTTATTGACATTGATCTTATATTATTTCTATACAAGTGATAAGAATAAATCATATTTTAGGTTTAAAAGTTTATTTTTTAAGAAGAAGCTCTCTCGCCTTTTGGTGAAATTATATTTAAACATTTTAAAAAATTTATATTTTTTTAAAAAATAATTATCATTTTTAAATAATCATATAAAAAATATCTTAGGGTGATTTTTTCTGAATTTTCTAAAATGATCAATATTTTTGATGAATAATGGAAATACAAAATTTTAATTGAAACTACCTCTTAATTTAAATTATTTATAGAATTAAATTAAATTATAGTTAATTTTAAATTGAATTTTGTTCAATAATATTTATATTATCATAATTTAGGCCATATTAATCAATTTCATATGGAATTTGGATATAAAAACATTGTATACTTTCAAGCATTTTTTTGAAAACCCACTTTCTCCTCACATATTCTTCATTAATTTTAAATTAAAAATTTCCAATTAGATAAATTAAATTTGAAAAATTGGATTAAATAATTTTAATTAAAATAATTTATTCTATCAAATAATTTTTACATAAGTTTTTACTAAATTGAATTGTGAAAGATAAAAAATTAATTACTACGGTTAAGGTAAACATATATTTACCTAAGGATGTACTTAGATGTTAAGGGTTAAAATGACTATAACACTTTTAAAATTATTATTTTCTAGAAATATTTCAATATAATACTTTACATTTTTATATCCATGTCCATTTTAAACCACTTTTCTATGGAATGAAAATTTTATTTTGGATTCCTTTGGGAAATTTCCTTGTAGTTTCCATGTGGGTTCCTTTCCCAAAATTATAAAAGTCCACCACCACCCTCAAAATATTAACACTTTTGAAGAATTATAGTTATCCAAAGCCTACCAAAGTCCCTACACAACAACCATATTCATGTTCAATATTTTCTATTCCTCTCCAATGATCAAAACTAGGGTCCTTAATAAGAGATACAAAGGAGGTTTTTCTAAGGGATGGTATGTTTCTTCACTAAGATCCTTATTTTAACATCTTATATTTTCACTAATAAATATATATTAGCAATTATAATATTGGAAAACAATAATTATCCCTACATTTAAATTTTATTATGCTAATTTAACAACCTATATCAATCTCCACTTCCATAAAATGAGAAAAGAAACCATTGATCAGTTGTTCAGAAGACTACCACCTCACGAATCAACATAATTGATTTTTATTCAATACCAATATAGGTTGGGTGTAATGATATATTTAGTATATTTACATGATATTTTTAAAATAAATTCACTTCTATAAATATAATATTATATATAACCTTTTTTACATTCTATTCATGTCGGATACGCTAATGTCGCTCATTTATACGTCGGACTACCGCCTCGTGATGAATTGTAATTTATTATTACTAAAAATTTAATTGGAAGGTTATAAAGATTTATATAGTGAAAATATGTTATATATATGAAATAATAATGATTTTTAAATTGTTAATAATTAGTTACACTTCGTTCTACTCATTTTATGAATGATTGAAATAACGCTCATGCATACGTATAACTTATCACCTCCTTGAACAATGCATTTAATACTTCTGTATATATATTTTTGACTGAATATAAATATTTACATAATTAAAATATATTATATAAATTTCACATTTAATATTCTTGATATTATGGAATTATGATCAATGTTCAAGAACTAAAATTATAAAACAGAAACTATCATAAAAAAATAAAACAATTAACACTAAGAAAAAACAATTTTATAATGTAGGTATTAATAACATCATGTTGAAACCTTATAATGGGAGTATATATAATATTATAAGTATATTTATTATTTTTAAATATATTTATGAAAACATATATTTATTATACATGAGGTTATATCGTGAATTAAAGAAGTCAACATTCATGTGGTATGTTATTTATGTATCTCTTTTTTAATTCCATGAGACACATGCCATATTCACCTATTTGTTTTTATGTGGGGTTTATAATTCCCATGAATTCATATTATTATTATCCTAAAAAATATGTGGATTTAAATATCCATTTTTTGACCTATTTTTAAAGTGGTTTACTATTCTAATGTTACAGAATCGGTAATGGATTTTTATCTCAATGTTCCTTCTTTAATAATATATGTTATGTTATGATTCTATATTATTTTATGGGGTGTATATACTGAATATTTTACATATAATATCATGAATTTATTTATAATACTGATATAATAATTTTCATTTAAGGTTATTCTTTCAAGGGGATTATGATTCCATATTACCAAAGTGGTAATGGTTTTATGATACGATCTTTTAATTTACCAAGATAGTTTATTATTTTGATTCCAATAATAAATTATAACGATGTATATCTAAATAAAATAATGAATTTTACAGTACTATGGTTATTTCTTGGGAATAATTTTTTTACTAAATTTACCTCTCTTTATGTTATCATGAGTTAAAATAATGTTTTCCAGAAAAATCAAATTTATTTAACTCTTCTTTCAAAAATCTTTATTCATGCAAAACCATGTTTTTTAAATATTTTTTTTAAAAAATTATTAGCATTATTAAAATGATTTTTTAATCAAATTATTAAATAGGATTAATATTTTTAATTTTGTTATTTGAATATTCATATGGTTCTCTAAAAAATGGCCATTTATATTTTACTAAAAATGTGAAGGAAATATATTTCTTACGTCTATGATATTAATAGAATTTTTATCCATCATGAACATTATATTAATTGAATATTTATTTATAATTTCAAGATGTCATTTTCAAAGGAAATAATTTTAAAAATTCTATATTTATTTAAACGTCGGTTTTAAAGTTGAAGGGTTATTTTTTCATGAAATGTTCCATGAGATCCCTAAAAATAATTCTATATCTGAGATGATAATATTTCATGTTACTTATATTTTTCTAGGGATATTATCCATAGATACCATTATTATTCCTTTTCTGAATGATTTATAATAAAAATATGTTTTTGAAAATCATTTCTCATCCAAAGGTTTTATCATGAAAACATTCTAAGGAAACATACCAATTTTATATGTGTTATTCCATGATAAAATGATGAAACAATTATAAAACCTATCTCATTTCTAGTGGTTATTATATGTTAAAAAGTTTATGAAACCCATTTCCTGGGTTATGATATGATAAATTTTATATGATGTTGTGGCATGCATACATATGATTTTCATTATGTGATTGGTGGGACCTATATATCCCTTAAAAAAGTAGGTAAATATGGATTAATTATGGGAAAATACGTTATGTGTTAACCTAATTACATGTTCAAAATTTTATGATTGAACCTGATTAAATGTTCACATTTTTATATGTGAACCATATTACATGTTCACAATGGTATTACTATATTAGATTACATGTTCATAATGATATGTGTGAACCTGATTACATATTGAAAATATTATGCATGAAGATGATTAAATGATCATAATGTTATACCTGGAACTATATTTCATGTCCAAAATTTTATTCAAGGACCTAGTTTCATATTAAAAATTTTATGTAAGACAATATTTCATGTCATTATCTTAATTAGTGAAACTATTTCTATTTATGCATGTTAATAGTGCTATAATTTCATGTGTATGGAATAAATATATGTCTTCTTCCACTGTTTTTCTCTCATGGATCAGGTTCATTGATTCCTTTATGTTTCATGTCCTATGAACTTCAAATATTTATTTTAAGATAAAATATTATGACATTTTATAGAAAGGAAATGGTTTTAAAATGTTCTGCCCATTTTATAATATCCTTATGTTTATGTTATGATTACGTATCCCTATTTTCTTCCTCTTTGAGCCTCTAAACTCACCCATTATTTTGTTTCTTTTCCATAGGTCATAAAGAATTTTTTTTATGTAAGTTGTGTTTGTGAATATTACTGAATGAGAATATATTTATTAGAGATTGTGATGACCATTCACCAAATTAGTGGACTATTTACATTGTTTAAAGAGATAGTAAACTATTATGGTCCATTGAGGTTTTTTGTGTAATTTATTGAATATTCATCTAAAAAGAAGTAATATCCATATATGAATAGACTATCTATGTATTGTTGATATTAGAGAAATGTTTATATAGAATTTGAAAACTGAGATTAAAAAATATTAGTGAGATCCCTAGATATATTTCCATGGATATTTATAGTGATATTTTTTTATGCATGTATAAGGATAATTAAAATATTGGTAAATGTCCTAGAATTTTGTTAAAGGATAGAGTAACTGTTTTTTTTAAAATTACATCCATTTTTAGATACTATAAGTTCATTTGGATCTTTTAAAAATGTATATAGGGTTAATAACATATAAAAGGGATCATTGATCTAAACTCGATCATCACATGGTGCATGAAAACAAGCCTTTCCTAACACATAATTTGATACTATAGGGGGATATTATTTTTAAATAAAAAAAATTCTTTACGAACCATCATGACAGATTTAAATAGATGTTGACTGTAAATGATATTGGATAAATCTATAGTTTCAATGTTTAAAAAGATGGTTTCATGATTTAAACATCTAATATGAGTTTTTTAATGATTATGTGGTTTCCCAAAATGATTAATAAATGTAACAATTTGTTTTTTGGTTTTAGTCAATAGAGGTAACAAGAAGGAACTGGATGATAGTTGATATGATAGAACCTATGTTGATGAGAATACAAATGGAATAATAAATTATGTGAATAATGTTATGATTATGATTAATCAGGTATCACAGAACATGATGAATAACTTAGACCATAACCAAATCATAGAAACACTAAATAAAAGAAGGATAGAGTATGCTAAGAATTTGGGTAATAGAGAACAGAATGGAAAGACGATTCAATTTCTTATATGTCGATAATGTGGGGAGAATAACTAAAGGAATGTCTTAAAGGAATATTAAGTTGTTTTATGTGTGAACAATATGAGCATAGAGTAAGTAATTACCAAGGGAAAATGAAAAGGTCTAGTTCATGTAATTGAAGGAAATATTTGTATCTTTAAGGTATTATCAATGGATGAATGCTATAAATTTTGACATTATGACTTTATTAAAAATTTATGTCCATGTGGGAAGACATTTTAAGAGAATTAGAAAATTTTAATGAATAATGATTATATTTTTAATGAATAAATGGTCATGAATGACAGATGAAAGGTATTTAATATTATGTTAGTATTGTTTTTTAAACATGATAAGTATGATTAAATTGAGGATGAGGAATCTTAAGAAATGAATCATATTTTAAATTGTAGGAAAGTGGTATTAAGGTATATGATGAGGAAGATTAGTTAATAATTTAAGAATGAAGTGAAATGATTAATGTGTCTATGTATTGGAAATAATGAATTATCATATATGAATCATGAAATATATAAGACTTCATAAAAAAAATATTTTCATTAATGATTTGAATGAATATGAGGAATGATGATGATGACCTAGAGGGATGATTTGATGCAAATGTGATATTTTATTGGAAGCACATTATTAAGGGAATATAACCCTTAATAAGTTCATGATGTTGAAAAAATGGTGTTTAGTTCATATAAAGATATGATTGATATGGATATTGTAAATTTGATATTACTAATTATGTTGGAATTGATTAATAATTTTTTGAAAATGTGGGTTGTGTTATTGTTCATGGATTTTACAACATTTTTATATTTAAATAATATATCATATAATATCTATTTTGTATAATTAATGAGTAATCATGAATGATTTCACTATATTTTATAGTAATTTAATTTATTACCATGTTTTAGGTGTATAAATGATGAATAAATTCAATTGTTTATAATTTAAAAATTAAGAGATACTTCGTGTTGTTTTGGGGTTTAATTGTAATGAAATTTTGAAAAATTAGAGGCATTGATTCTAAATTTATGGATTTTAATTTTTTTGAGGGTTATAAAGTTAACCATTTATAAAATGGTTCAGGTTTACCATTGGATGATGTCTTATATATTAACTTATTACATAAGTATATAAAGATTTATCATCATTTGATAACTAGTGGTAACCATTTTTTATGACAAGAGATAGAAGAAATGAATTATGACCATATCATGAATCCTATAATCTATTAGTGGTTGAAGAAATAAAAATTAATCATTATTTAATGGAGTAAGAAACGATGTATGAATTAATCAAAGTACAACCAAATTATGAATTTTTTTATGCTACAAAGGAAAGTCATTTCTTAGGTAAATCAATACCTTTAAAATTATTGATCATATTGGTAGGGTTCCTATCATTGAAAGTTCCACAAAACTTCTCTCAGATTCAACATGTGTTCCATGTATCTTTACTAAGGAAGTATATAACTAATCCATCACATGTACTAAACTTTGAGGCCATACCACCAGATAATTATATTTTATTTAAGGAACAATCGTTATAGATTTTTGATCGAATAGAGAAAGTTATATGAAACAAGACCACTCTTATGGTAAACGTTTTCTAAAAAAACAACAATATTGATGAATTCATGTAGGAAAATGAGGTTGTAATGAGGCGGCAGTATCTTTAGTTTTTTAAACCAATGTCATTAATTATATGGGAAAAATTAATTTTATAGGGGGGTTGAATGTGAGACACTAATTTTTTTGAAATATATATATTGTTCAAATAAATTTATTTCTTTTGATATTATCATTACATGAAACTACAAGTTTATCATTAATTACCTCTAACATACATTATAACATTTATTACACATAACAATAGGTTGACATTATATTACACGAAACACTGAGTTAAATTAAATGTGTCATGCTCTTAAAATATTATCATTTAATATGATATTTATCACCAAGAATTTGGAATATAGAGTATATGTAGGATTAAATAAATCATTAGAATATATGGAATAAAAATTTATATAAAATGAATTATTTGGTGACTAATTAATTAGAAATGAAAATAAATACGATTTTGAAATAATGTAAATCTACTTTTGAAAAAACCTTTTTTATGAGCGGGAATGTGTTTTACCACAATAATTTAAATAACATATATTTGGTGAATGATTTTAATGAATTATGTATAAAATATATTCAATATTATATTTACCGTTCATCTTATTTGTTTCCTTGGAATGTGATGAGAATAAATTCAATTTTATTACAATGAATTGTATTTTCTGAAAAGCAGTTTTATTTAAATTTTGTGCATTTTTTTAAATTATTTTTATCTTTTTGAAAATTTATTTGAAAAAATAATGTTCATTTTTTAAATCTAAATGTTAAAAATATGTTAGAGTGAAATATTAATAATTTTATCAAAAATTTTTTTATCAATAGTGAAAAATACATAATTTTAATTGAAAACTACCATTTCATTTTAAATAATAATATATTAAAATTATAATTTAAATAGTTTTGAAGAAATATTATTTCAATTATATATCCATTAATCCAATTTAGCTCATTGAAATCAATTTCAATTTGAATTTGGATATAAAAACATTATAAATATTGGAATATTTTCTCTTTGAAACCCTGCCTCCTCATCATGATCAAAAGATTAATTATAAATTAAAATTTTCTACTTATATGAATTGAATTGATAAAAAATAATTACATATCTAAAATAAAAATTATTTTTTTATCTAATAATGTCATCATAATTGTTTATAGAAAATTCATAGTGAAAACAGTACAAATTAATTACCGTGATTAAGGTAAAAAATATTTTACTAGGTGTTGAACTAAGAAAATATGGGTTGAAATGACTATAAGTCTTGTTAAATTCATATTTTATGGACATATTGGAATCTTGTACTTCCCAAATTCTAATATATGGTTATTTTAATACTTTATTTCTAGGTAACGACCTTTTTATTTTAGAATATTTTGGGAGATTTCTATTCAGTCCACATGTGTGTTCCCCAGCTATCCACTTATAATATTTTATATTATTATGCGGGGACCTAATTAAATGTTCATAGTGATATATGTGGATATTTATTTCATTTCTATATTGTTATGTGTGGACTTGGTCACACGTCTATTAGTTAATGTGAGGACCCGATTTCATGCCCTTACCTCAAAGAGTGATCATATTTCTTTTTTACATGTTCATAATGTTTTTAGATGATATGTATGCCAAAAAGCATTATCTAATTAAAAAATAATTCTATCATGGCTCACTTTCTTTGCCCACCTTATTATTTATATCCAATGAACAAAAAATCATTAATCCATGAATCAATATTATGGTCATTGTTATGCATGGTATGGTTTTCAATTTTATGCTCATGTTCCCGTACCCTTATGTTGATGTTATGCTTTCAAATATCCCATTTTACCCATACCAACCATTTGAGATCACCATTTTTTATGTTTTATTTTCCCTAGATATTAATATTTGTTTTATGTATGCTCTGTTTGTGATGATTAATAAATATGAAGATCTTAACGGGAGATGTTGATGATTTTTACCAAATTAAAATAATTTTCACATAGTGTAAAATGAAACTAAACTATTATGGTACTTAGGTATGTGTTTCTGTAATGTGATGAATATTTTAAATAAAATATGTAATATCAATGTATGAAAATTCTAGGTCGCTAGAAGTGAAATCAAATGAAGTTTTATTCTTGTAAAAGAAGACTCTCTCTATTAAATTTGATACAAATGAAGAATATTTGGATGATGTTATGGGTTTTATTTCCTATAAAAACTTTATTGGAAAAATATTATAATAGTGAATGATTCAATTTTCATGATTTTGATGTGGTAAGGTAGGTCACCAAGATGTTAATTTCTCAAAAAATATTCCTGATGATGATGATGATGATGAATTTTTTAAGAAGTATTTGGAATATGATAAATGTAGGGGAAAACTATATAAAAAATAATAAAAAAGAAAAATATGATATCACATAAATATAGAATCTTATATGAGTTCAACGTACAATATGTTAATGATTTTAGTGACCTTGGTGAAAATGTTTAGGTGGATGGAATGAATAAAAATAATTAAATGATAGTTATTTTAAGATAACGATGTTTTATGGAGAGTTGATCTTAAAGTAAATCTTGTGGAATCCCTTAAAAAATATAAAGTTGTAGGATTAAAAATTAAAAGAAAATACAGTTTTTATGACTCAAATGTATATATAGAACAAATATGAAAAATGTGGTGTTTCTTAATTAAATATTGAATGTCTCAGAATCAATGTCATTGGTAGGTTCAATGTTGGTTGAAAATATCATAGAACAATATATGTTCTATTGGTATAAGGCCTTATTAACAACGTTTTGAGTGTGATAAACTTGGGAAACTCTGAAAAGCGGTGGAATTTTTCAAGAAGGAAGGAATTTTGAAGCAATATATAGCTCATGGGTTCTTCAAGGACAATAAACCAAAGAGAATATATATTTTATACCTAAAAAAAATTAGATCCATTTTTCCAATTAATATGAAAACACAAAATGTCATAAAAGTATAGAGATTTTAATACAAATATCTTTCGAAAATATTGTGAAGATCAAGGGATCACCTAAATTTACCAAGATCACATGTAACAACACATATACCTATGATTCTTGTAAAAAGGGTAAAATAGTTTTGAAAATAGAGAAGATAAATATAGGGATTCCATCAAGTGTTTTGAAGCTAGTTCATGTGGATATATGTAGCCAAATTCCTCATAATATTACAGATGTTAAAAGGTATTATGTTTTATTTATTATTGATTTAACTAGGCTTTCTGGGTTTATTATGATTACTTATAATAATTTTGTATACAAGTTCATGAATCATTACTAAATATTAAATGAAATTATGATTGGGGTAAGAATTTATAAGTTTAGCACCAAAAATGGTAGAAAATTCAAAAATTCTAAAGTGGATAATTACCTGGTGAAACATGCAATTCAACATCCATTTTCATTTGTGATAACTCCTCAAGAAAATAATTTTTTTATAAGAAGAAAATAAAATCATTAACAACATGGATTGATATTTTCTCATTTAAGGAACCATAATTGAGAAATATTATAATAAAGTGGTCATAAAATTAGTGTACATATCTAATTGAATGTTTATTTTTCTGATAAAAGAAATAATATATAAAAAATGAATGAAAATAATACAATAACAAATATTTTTTGATTTTGGTGAGTAACTATGTCATACTTAATATGGATAATAATATAAATCTATATGTATTTTGAGGTAAAGGGATATTTCATGGATAATAATCCACAATCCAACCATATGAAGGACCCCGAGACACCCTGAGAGGGGAGGGGTGAATCCGGGTGAAATTCTTTTCTTTTAATGTGGTGGAACTTGTTCCCACGTTGGAAGGAACTTGTTGAACCTGTATGATGATTATGATTACAAAGAAAACATTCACATGCACAGAGAGGACACAACACTTTTTACTTGGTTCACCACTAAGGGCTACGTCCAAGGAGAATACGCCGACAAGTTTTCGGTCGTAACTGATTCTACTAATCTTCACTAGCTGTGGATTACAAAGGTTTGGGCATAGACACTCTGTCCCAGGCTCACTGCCTTTACAAAGGTTCAAGGATAGCTCGCTGCTTCCCTCGGGTCACTCCCGTTGACTCCCCTTGGCTCACTGCCGTTGGTGAAGTCACACTCAGTTTGTAGACGTGAAGTTCTATTCATCACTGCATAAGAATGCATCCTCTTTTGTCTATAGATGCTCTATTGAAGTCCAATTCTCATCGGAAGATGAATATCAATTTTCCCAGAATGTATCGGGTAATCTCCCGGCTTTCGTGCAGCTCCAAACAGACCGGCGGGCTTCAGCAATACATGGCGTGCTTCACCAAGCCAGGCGCGCACGTCCCAATAGGGCGTGCAAGTCCAAACTGGCACGCAAGTGTAACCAAAGCACCTACGCAACGCTTCCTTCCCCAACTACAAACTTGCGCGGTCCACTTCCTCTCTCTCCCAAACCTCCTTGGGCGTGCATCCAACAACCTGCGTGCAAGCTCTACTTGCGCAACCCAACAACCACTTGTGCGTCTCAACCACCTGCACGACGAGAGCACGAACAATCACTAATACTTGAACTCTGTAAGAAATGAGGAGTGGTCGACCTGTATTTATAGGAAAACTGGACCCCCTGCGCGGAGGCGCGCAAGTCCCTCATTGGCACGCACGTCTCGTCTCCCATAACATCTATCGCGCAACTCACTCGCGCAACCCAACCAACACTTGCACGACCTTCTTTCCATAGCCAAATTTTGAAGTTATATTCTTGGAAAGCAATAGGGGCACAAGTCTGAATCCTTCTAGGTACCAGCACGAAATTTGTTTCACGGCGCACTAGTCCACTTGCGGACCTATCCAACACCTGAGAAACCCTTATCCCTTTGCCATATTTTGATGTTCTGACCCTCAAAAACATATGGCGCGCAAGTTTCCTATCCTCCCAGACCACGGCGCGCAAGTCCCTTTTCCAAAAACACTTTTCTTTATTTGTCAATTTTTAGGCCCAAAAATTTGGAAAACACTGGGAAATGGAACCACCTTCACTACTGTTGTCTGCTTGAATGGTATGATCTCTTTGCCGGTACACATTCTGAACTTCCACTGAGGATTGACAACAAACAAAAGCCGTACGCCAAATCATTCTTAGAAGACCCTGGTTCCAACAATATCCCCTTTTGGGTTTGTTGGTAATAAAAAAATAAATTCAATAGATCTCCATCCATGCGGAATTCAAAAATGCAAAAAAATCAACTAAGCCAAAACTCTAAGTCTACTTGAGCAATGCTCGGTGTAGAAAACAAGAGAAGAAGCTTGAATTGGGTTCCAGTGTTTTTGGAATTCTCCATGACGCCCGATGTTTTCCTTCTTATACTTCTCATCACAGAAGCATTACTTGCCTTGAATTTATTCCTTTCTCCCCCATTGACAATAAATCCAAAGTCCGATAAGTTATTAAACATTCAGCTCAAACCATACTCCCCCTGGATAGTATCTCCCCCATAAACCTGTTTCACAGCCACAAACAGATAAAAACAGTTATAAAAAACTGGGAGAGGGGTTTTCCGGAGCCTCCTTATGCAGTAGGAGGTGGTTGAACACTGAGGTTCAATCGATGCTTCTTAAACACAGCTGCGGACAACGGCTTGGTTAGGATATCAGCCACTTGCTCATTAGTTCCAACATTGTCCATTCTTATCAGACCTTGTTCAACCTTTTATTTGATAAAATGATACCGTATTTCAATATGTTTTGTACGAGAATAATGAACCAGATTCTTCGTAAGATCAATTGCGCTTTTTTTATCACAGTAAATCACCATTGGTTGATGCACCTTATCACCAAAATCTGTTAGTTGCTGCTTCATCCAAAGCAGTTGAGTGCATGCCTTTGTATCAGAGATATACTAATCTTCCCCAGTACAAAGAGAGATACTTTCTTATTTCTTGCTCAACCAGCCAACACATTCTTGCCCAATATAGAATGCTCCACCACTAGCGGACTTTCTGTCTACTACATCACCAGCCCGGTCAGCATCAGAAAACGTTGATAATTCACTATCCCTGCCTGCAGCAAAAAATAACCCGAAGTTATGTGTACCTTGAATGTACCTCATGATTCTTTTTACTGTCGCCATATGTTCCCACTTTGGATTACTCTGAAAGCGGGCCCCAAGGCATGTGGCAAAGACAATATCTGGCCTTGTTGCTGTCAGGTATAATAGGCTTCCAATGATCCTCCGGTACATGGTGGGATCAATAGAGTCCCCATCCTCATGCTTTCCAAGTTTAGTTCCAACTGCAATCGGAGTTGACATTGGTTTGGAGTCTTGCATATTAAACTTTTTCAGCAGCTCTATTGCATATTTGTCCTGTGAAATGAAACTGACTTCCTTCTTTTGAATCACCTACAGCCCCAAGAAATATGTGAGCTCCCCAATCATAGACATTTCAAATTCTGATTTCATGTGGTTGGAAAATTCATCCACTGATTTCTGCCTGCTGCCACCAAATATGATATCATCAACGTAGACTAGAATCATGAATTGATCTTTTGGAGAATTCTTCACATAGAGATTGTGATCAACTCCTCCTCTTTTTAATTCCAACTTCTTGAGATATGAATCCAACCGTGAGTACCTCGCCCGTGGTGCCTGCTTCAAACCATATAGAGCTTTATTCAGTTTGCAGACCTTTGTTTCATCAGTACCCAAAACAAATCCCACTGGTTGTTCAATGTAGACTTCTTCATCGAGTACACCATTCAATAATGCTGTCTTGACATCCATTTTATATACTTTATATCGTCTTTGGAGAACCATCGCAAGGAAAATCCTTATTGACTCCAGTATAGTCACTAAAGGAAAGGTTTCTTCAACATCAATGCCTTCAATCTGAGATTATCCTTTACATACCAGTCCTGCCTTGTTTCTGATGACACTTCCATTCTCATCAAACTTATTTTTGAAGATCCATTTGGTACCAATCACATTGTGACCTTCGGGTCTCTTGACAACATCCCATGTTTGATTCTTTTCAATCTGATCTAATTCATCATTCATGGCTTTCACCCAGGATTCATCTTTTGCAGCTTCTTCGAATGAGGATGGCTCTACAACTGATAGAAATACAGATTGCGTGTTATTCCTCATCCTTCTTGTTTTAGTGGGTGAACTCCTGTCCCCAATTATGTTGGATGGATCAATATCAGCTCTTCGATTTCTCCTGTGAGGTTTAGTAGTATTCTCTTCAGCCATAGTTTCTTCTTTAGATTATTCTTCCGAGTCAACATCATGATGTGACTGCTGAGTGTTTTGAACAACTTCCTCTATTTCCTCATTTGTATATTCTTCACGTTCACTTTGTTCCTAACTTTCTTTCACATCATCAAATGACATCCTTGAATAATTTGTGGTTTTCTCTTCAATTATCTTAACATCACTGCTTTCCATAATCCTTCCCAAATACTTGTTGAAACATTTGTAGGCTTTCCTATTCATCGAGTAACCAGGAAAATTCCTTCATCTACATTGTCCCCATATTTCCATTAATTTCCTTCTTTTTTCCTAATGAAGCATTTACTTCCAAAGACACGAAAGTATTTTAGAGACGGCTTCCGTCTATGCCACAATTCATATGGTGTCTTCGTCTCACCCATATAAAGGCCTATTCGATTCTGAATGTACACTACATCTTGAACAACCTCTTTCCAGTAATGTCATGGAATACGACTCTCAATCAGCATAGTTCATGCCCTATTGTTCACTTGTCGATTCCTATGATCAACAACTCCATTTTGTTGTGGAGTTCTCACAGCAGCTACCTCATGCTGTATCCCATGCTTATCCAGATAATTTTCAAATTCAATGGACGTGTACTCTCCCCCATTGTCAGATCGCAACACTTTGATTGTTCGTCCAATATCATTCTCGGCGATTTGCCGATATGATTTCATGCAGTCAAGGACTCGTCGTTTCCTATGAATGACCATCACACATGCCATTATACTATATTCATCTATGAAAATGACAAAGTACATTTCTCCATGAGTTCTGACAACATTTATTGGCCCACATACATCAGTATGAATCAGATCAAGAAGGTGAGATGCCCTTTTCTTCTTTGGCCGATATGAACTGTAGACCAACTTCCCACAAATACAAGTATCACAAGATTTTTCATGCTCACGCTTCAGGTTGGGAATGTCCATGAAAATTCTCAATTTTTATATTTTATCCATGTCTTGTTGATTGATGTGTCCCAGTCTCCGATTCCACAAATTGTTTTCTTCTTCAACAGTCATGTAACATACATTTTCTTCACTATCAACCTGATACAAGTTGCCTTATGTTCTGCATCCCTTCATAAGTGAATTTCCAGTCTTTCACTTGATAGTGCAACCTTTCTGGTTAAAAGTAACTATAAGTCTTGAGTCACAGAGTTGACTCACGCTGAGGAGATTATGACGTAGGCCATCTACGTAAAGGACTTCAGTCTTCTTTAGTTCTCCATTAGCTAATTCGGTACTTCCACTCCCTTTGATTTTTAGAGCCCCATCATTAACAAATCTTACTGTACCATCAACCTTCCTTATGATATTCGTTAGTAGGACGGCATTACCTGTCATATGAGATGAACAATCGCTATCCAGAATCCAGGTACTGTTGTTCTTTGTAGCTTTGAGGGCCACCTCTTCAAGGTTGGATTTCTCAATCATCTTCTTTTCCTTCTATGAGACATTAGATTGAATATATAGAACTGATGGCATTTCAATTATCTCTTTCACATACCCAGGTTCTTCATAATCGAAGTCTTCTTTGAGAGGTGAAAACCTGTTTGAATGAGCAACACTATCTTACTGACGAGACTTGAATTGTCTTGAACTTTAGTATGAGGTGTCCATGTCCCTTCTCTGCCTGCAATGAGCTGCCTTATGACCAAAGTTAGAACAACGAAAAAAATATCCATAGAAATTATTTCTTCTATAAGAATTAGGATATGAAATTGTTCTCCTTTTTTGATCCTCTATATCTTCTTCATTTAGATAGCTTCTTGCCTCTTCAAAATAAGACATGGTATGGCCTAGATAGTCACAAAACTGACACTTCATGAGAGGAAATTTCTTCTCACTTGAATTTCTCCTCATAACTTCTTCCTTGGGAGAATAGTTAGACTGTCTTTCATTTCTGAATGTTTGAGGATAATTTTCAGTTCTGATTTTATTTCAGATTGAGGGTTCCTTTTTCGGAACTCTGGGTAACGTTTCAACATGTTCAAATTTTATCTTATCTTTATTTTGGATCTTTTCACTTCCAGTAGCTGATGTCTCAGCCTCACAGCCAATTCCACTCTTTCCCATGCAAGCGGGTCTTTGATCACTCATGATTTTTCCAACCCCATATGAACCACACTGGGCTCATTCTAGTAATTCTTCATCTAAGAATCTTCCAAACTGTATTTTCTTCCTCGATTCTTTTGGAACTGATTCAGTCTCCAGTTTTCTCCTTAGAGTAACAACTTCATCCTCAAGACCCTCAGTAGTCTTGGATTTTTCATCCAGTCTGGAGGTGAGGTCATTGATAACCATTTCCTTCTCTTCAATTCTCAGCTTCATATCTACTACATCATCATTGCTTTCAATTATTATAGACTATACCTTCTCAAATTCATCCAGTCGTTCAATATCAGCTTCAAGTTGATCAACGTATTTAGTTGATTCTTCTATAATTGATTTCCACTTATTGCAGATCTTACATTTAATCTTAAGCTTAATAACTGCATCCTTAAGTGGCATCTCAGGATCTACACAAGTTCTCAGTTGTTTTTCTCTATCAGTATCTTTTGACTTTTCAACAGTGGCCATCATAGAAGCATGGTTCCCAGTTTTGAATTCTGGTTCTTCTTCATCACAGAATTCATTATCATCTTCTTCCTCTTCAGAGACAAAACTATTCCTTTGCAGTTTCTTACCAAATTTGAAGTCTCCCTTTATGAAGAACCTTCTATGAGGATTCTCGATGTTTTCATTTTCACTATCTTCATCATTGATCTTTCTTAAGCACTGAGAGGTAATGTGGCCAACTTTTCCACAACGGAATCATGTGAGTGGTAACTTCCCTTTGAATTTCCCTTTCCCCTTCTGGAACTTCTTTGAAATGAGAGAAAGAATATATTCTTCTTCGTCATCTTCACCGCTACTATCCTTTTAGATTTTCAGTTTATCCATGGCCTTGAATGCCATTTCCTTTTTCACTCAAGTCGTAGCATCTTCTGGTTTGACTCTCATTTTATATGCTACCAAGCTGCTCAGTAGATCATCTAGAGAAAGTTTGGAAATATCTCTTTCCTCAAGGGCTGACATCTTCGCATTATACAGAGGTGGAAGCCTTCTTAATATTTTCATTACAATATCAATGTCTTTGATTTCTTCTCCTAGACCCCAAATTTCTCCAGCCACTTCAGTAATTCGATTGAAGAAAGAATCTGCATTCTCATCTGGATTCATCTTCATATCATCAAACCGATTGTGCAGCACTTGTAGTTTCGCCTCCTTCACTTTTATATCTCCTTCATAAATATTCTCTAGTTTATCCCACATGGATTTTTCTGAGGTGAAATTCATCACCTTTAGGTAGATCTGATCAGAAAGGGCTGCAGTGAGTGCATTCTATGATTTAGAATCTGTATCAAGAAGTTTCCTGTCTGTTTCAGTAATATCTAGGCCTGTTGGATCAGTGACTTGTATTCCTTGCACAATAGAAAAGAGAACATCCATTCCAAGAGAACTTAGATGAGATCTCATTCTGTTCTTCTAGATCTGGAAATTGCTTCCATCGAAGTCCATGATGAAGAAGGTCAGATTCAACACTAGCAACCTTTACGCTCTAATACCACTTGAAGGACCCCGGGACACCCTGAGAGGGGAGGGGTGAATCAGGGTGAGAACTTTTTATTTTATTGTGGTGGATCTTGTTCCCATGTTGGTAGGAACTTATTGAAGCTGTATGATGATTATGATTAGAAAACAAACATTCACATGCACAGAGATGACACAACACTTTTTACTTGGTTCGCCACTAAGGGCTACGTCCAAGGAGCATACGCCGAAAAGTTGTCGGTCGTACCTGATTCTACTAATCTTCACTAGATGTGGATTAAAAAGGATTGGGCACTGACACTCTATCCCAGGATCACTACCTTTACAAAGGTTCAGGGATAGCTCGCTACTTCACTCAGGTCACTCCCATTGACTCCCCTTGGCTCACTGCCGTTGGTGAAGTCACACTCAGTTTATAGACGTGAAGGTATATTCATCACTCCATAAGAATGAATCCTCTATTGTCTGTAGATGCTCTATTGAAGTCCAATTCTCACCAGAAGATGAATATCAATTTTCCCCAAATGTATCGGGTAATTTCCCGGCTTTCGGGCAGCTCCAAACAGACCGGCGGGCTTCAGCAATACATGGCGTGCTTCACCAAGCCAAGCGCGCAAGTCCCAATAGGGAGCACAAGTCCAAACTGGCGCGCAAGTGTAACCAAAGAACCTGTGTGACACTTCCTTCCCCAACTACAAACTTGCGTGGTCCACTTCCTCTCACTCACAAACCACCTTGGGCGCACAACCAACAACCGGCACACAAGCTCTACTTGCGCGACCCCACAACCACTTGCGCGTCTCTACCACCTGCACGACGAGAGCTCAAACAATCAATAATACTTGAACTTCATAAGAAATGAGGAGGGTTCGACCTGTATTTATAGGCAAACTGGACCCCCTGCACGGAGGCGTGCAAGTCCCTCATTGGCGCACAAGTCTCGTCTACCGTAACCTCTGTCGCGCAACTCACTTGCGCGACCCAACCAACACTTGCACGAACTTCTTTCCATAGCCAAATTTTTAAGTTCTGTTCTAGGAAAACAATAGGCGCACAAGTCCAAATCCTTCTAGGTACCAGCGCGCAAGTTGTTTCACGGCGCGCCAATCCACTTGCGCGACCAAACCAACACTTGCGTGACCCTTATCCCTTTTATATATTTTGATGTTCTGACCCTCAAAAACATATGGCGCGCAAGTTTCCTATCCTCCAAGACCTCGGCATGCAAGTCCCTTTGCCAAAAGCACTTTTCTTTATTTTTCAATTTTCAGGCCCAAAAATTTGGCAAACACTGGGAAATGGCGCCACCTTCACTACTCTTGTCTGCTTGAACGGTATGATCTCTTTGCTGGTACACATTCTGAACTTCCACTGAGGATTGAAAACAAACACAAACTATATGCCAAATCATGCTTAGAAGACCCTGGTTCCAGAACCATATTGATGTTATAATGGGAAACATGATAAAATGGTTGAATGGAATGATGTGACCAGGATGAAAAATGAGATGGTTTCAAATTCTAGCAAGTTTATTTCTAAAAAAACATTGTCATTATTTTTACGGAATATATGAATAATGTAAGGTATATAATAAATATTATGTGTTCAGATAAATGGGTGTTTATAAGGATGAATGAAACTCTTATGATTAATCTGATGGAGAATGAAATACAATTAGAATATTTATTATATGTTAAAAATACAAAAATAGAAATAATTGATAACAACATAGTGAATGACTAGATAACCACTATTAAAACAATTTTTATAAAGGCACATAAAGAAACATCATTTCTATATTATATGTAACCGAAATATATTTATGCTGTTGTTTATATTGAAATTTTATTCAAGATCATTTATGAATAAATAGGTAAAATTTAAAAAAATATATCTTTAGAAGTTATATAAACACCAAAAAATAAATATCTAGTGAGAAAAAAATTAGGTTTTCAAAAAAAACTCAATGAAGATAATATACTGAAATGGAATAAGGAACACCTTATGTGTAAGGGCTATTAGCAAATTTTAGGATCTCAAATTTTGTTGTGGGGTATATTTTACCTACATTTCAGTTTAATCCATTCATTTGATCAATTAAGTGATTTATCAAGTCCTTAAGAAGGCCCATGGGTGTTTTTGGGGTTTGGGACATGAAAGAGGAAGAAAAAAGAGTGTTCTGGGAATGCTTCATGGTTTGTACATAGTTAGTGCAAAACATACTAGATTCATTGGAAACTGTATAAAAGGGGTGTTTTTAGACAGTATTCTCCACACAGTTTGTTCAAGGTTTGGAAAACAATGCGGGTAATCTATGTGTGGGGTGTATTTTGGGACAGAAGCATCCACATATTTTGCGCCAAGTTTGGAAAACCGTGGGGGTAAACCTCACCACCCATAACCTTTTAAATTTTTTTTAAAAATACCATTACAATATTTTATACTCAACTCAGGATTTTCCTCATTCCTACTCCCGTGAACCCTAGTGAGGAGCCAATCTATCAAGATCTTCTAGGAGGTTTTCCTTCAATTCTAAGGTGTTATGAGTACCATCAATTGTGAACTGAAGATCTCATTAAGGCTAATCTCTTCCATGCTTCTTTTCCTTCTTTAGGGAATGTATGTTTTTCTTTTCTCAATATGAAGAACTCAAACAATTTATTCTCAGTGAGGTTTTGGTTGAGGCTTCAATAGTTGGTTGAATCAATATCTAAGGATTCTATTGAGAGTGTGTTCCCTAATAGATTCAAAGTAGGTGTTCTAAAGGCTATATCACATGGTTTTTAAGTAGATTTGTGCATGTAGGGTTTTTATTATTTCCCTCTTTTGATTTGATATTTGTTACTATAACATTGTGTGATGTAGATAGTGTATAATTGGTTACAAGAACCACTCTTGGTTCACATGGGATGCAAGTGGGATGAATTGACCAAATTGGGGCCTCCTCTAGGGTGTGCTCATATTCACCAGATGTAGAGTTAGAGAAGTATGTATATGCCATTGTGTGAGAACATAGATTCTATGGAGAATATGTTAATATGATTAAATGATGTGAAATTGGTGTTTAGAAATACACTTAGGTTTGGTAGTTACCTAAGAGGTTCTTTCGTTTGCATGAAAAGGGTTAAATGTATAAATGAAAAAATTTTAGGGATTAGCTTCATACATGAATATAGTTAGTGAGATAGGAATAGAAAATGGGAATGGGGCTAAAGGGGTTAAGTAATATGAATAATGAATGTGTTAATGCATCAATGAAAAATGTTAGTTTACCACTTATTGATATTATTGTGATGTTGTAAATGATGTTGGCTATGTTGTTGGGATATGGTGTTTTGGGGTGAATGATAAATAAGCATTTGCGCATGGATTAGTAGAGTGGGTTATCGACTTTCTATTCTATTCCCACGGGTTGAGTTGGACTGAGGTTCTTTCTACACCCCTAAATGCACGGATTAGGGAAGGAGACAGAGTTCGATTCCCCTAACGGTTTCATTCCACCCAAACTAAGGCTTCAAGTTGAAGAATTGTGAGATTGTAATAATGTGAGGCCTAATGAGATAAGTATTGAATTTATTCCCATATGCTTGAGAGTCTATAATATTCCTAATCCATTATACACATAAAAGAGATTGATTAAATCATGATGTGTCCAAGTAGTGAACTCAAACTAAATGGTTGCATAGTTAAAATGAACATTGTCAAAATTGTCCAATTGAAATGTTTACATTTATTTTTCCACTGTTATATTTTTCATGAACTATCAAATTTTGCTATATATTTTGTAATCCTGATTGGTGGTGTCTTACTGAGTTATACTCCCACCCTACTCAAGCTGCCATTGGGTACTCGAGTAGATTTAATGCTTATAGGCCATGACAATGGCAAGGGCCCTATGCTAGGGAATTGAGTTGGGCATGCGACCTGTATGGGTGAGGTTCCAGACATGGAGTCAATTTCATTTTGCAGATTCTTACGTTTCATTATTTTTGGATTTTTTTTCACATGGTAGTGTACTAAGGCATGCCATTTTTACTATTTAATTTGTTTGTACACAGTTTTGGGAATTGGTTATTTATGCATGTAATAAATTGTTTCCTATAGTTTCAATTATTTAAATTGTAATCTGTTGTGGATTACTCTAGTATTGAAGTTATATTCTCCCACATGACTTATTCGATGCTCTCTTCTAGTTAGAAACCTCTAGAATTTTTTGAGGTGTGCTTGAGGACATGTAACTACCCAACACGGGGCACCAGTTTAGTGGCTCCCGGGTTGGGGATATTAAAAAGTGCATCAGAGGAGTTCTTTTTTCATTCAAAATATTTTGGTATTGTAGACAAGAGGTTCGGTATGTTTTTGACTTTTGTAATGAGCTCATGCGTGGTATTAGCTAACCCATGAATGGGGGAAAACCCAAGTCACCTTGGGAGGGGATTTTTGTTCTTATTGTGTGTTGATACATTTGATGATATTTTACCACTGGGTGATGAACTTGTTGTGTGATTTGATGGTTTTTTATATTCCTTTCATGGATGAAAAGGTAAGAGGTTGTGTGTTCATTCATCATTTTAGGCACCTATGTAGGAATGTGACATGCATCATGATAAGATACACATGGAATGAGTCTATGGTATATAAAGCTTAGTACGTTCATGTTTTCCTAAAAATAATGAAAAAATTGTTCATAATAAGATTACATGGGTGTGTAAAAAAAGGAGGTGGATTAATTTTTGGTATGAGTAAATTTTAATAGGTAGAATATATGAATGGGAGTAACAGGTGAGGCTCGTAACCATGCAAAATAGATACTTTGTTAGCTATGACCTTAGGAGAGATACTTAATGGTAGTGATTCGATTGTGAGTGACCTTGTTTGGGTAGTGTCAAAAAACTAGTATTTTTTGCATGTGATGAGCCCACCTATAAGTTTTTAATTTCATAAAATTTTATTTTTGTGATCTAAAGATTAATTTTGGTGTTGTATTGAAATGCCACCTCAAAGACGTGCGCTGGTTGGATGACCCGAGGACGTTTCCAAGAAATCTCCTTTAGTAGTGGATCAATAGAATGTAGTGATCCCAGGAGACTTAGAAGAGAAGTTTCAAGAGAAAATTTCTTGTTTTGTGATGATGATAGAATGATACCTTGTATGAATTGCAATGAGTATGTCTGAGATGACTCAGGTGTTTTAGTAGAAGTACCCTCTGAAAATTAATAGAGAGGGTCGGCTAGAAGTTATAGAGTTCAGGATAGATTCCATACAAACTATTCTTGACTATTGAGAGACCCCTCTCATGAGGTGAGTCAGATTAGTATTCTATATTCTGAGAGAACAAGAAAAGTGTTTGTGGGAAATTATGGTTCAGACAGAGAAGGCTGAGGGAATGATGTAGAGGAATTTTTAGGAGAAGTTCATTGAACACTTCTACACAGAAACATTGAGGTTGGAGAAGGTTGTATATTTTACGAGTTTGACTTAGGGGAAAATGTTAGTGATGGACTATGTAAGTTGTTTCCCTGATTTTTGGCACTTCATTCCGATGTTTATGGGAGATGAGGTAGCTATGGTGAAATGCTTCTAGGACATACAGAGACATGAGATCAACTCTCAAGTGAATATCCTTCATCTGAAAAGGTTTTTTGAAGGGGTGGATCATGACCTTATATCAGAGGGGAACCAAAAGGGATATTCAGGTAGTGAACATGTGGCACCAGCTGGGTGAGAAAGTGTTGAATATTATGATAATAGGAATCACCACATTGGAATCTTTTAGTAGGGTGGAAGCACACAAATGATTCACAAGAGGGGGCCATCTTTTCAGGGTGGTGACCAGGTCTTCTATTTTTAGAGTGGAAGACCAAGGCACAACCGTGACCAATGTATCTGGCCACCGATCGATTTCCAAGCATGGATATGGTTAGTCCACATGCAGAGCTTCTGTAGGAACCCACAATAGTCAGAGAATGATGGATGTTAGAGGCAAATGCCGATCATACGAAGGGGGTTTGTTACCATGTATTTGGCAGGCATATGGAGCTCCACGAGTCCCACTGGTAGGGAGGTGGACATGAAACTAAGGGGAGATATCATCCTTACCAACATATAAGTGCAATTAAGGGTACTATGGATGGTTCCATGGGTAAAGTAATAGGTCATCTTCATGCAGTGCATGCAACACCTGAAGGTGGTGGGGAAGACCATCTATTTTTCGAGGTATGATTCTTGTAGAATCCATGCTTTCTAGTTCATTATCTGATAGAGGTTCTATGCATTCCATTATTTCTTATCGGTTGATAGTAGTGGTGGGCTTAACAATGGAGACTAAATATGGGGAAATATCCCTTGATACTTCTCTAGGGTTACAAGTTGAGAACATTATACAGAGTAATGATTGTGCACCAGATGACGGTGGATATCATTTTCTCTGGGATCTGTTTGAGCTCGAGATTTCAGGTTCTTACCTAATCCTGGGGTTGGATAGGTTGATTTTAGTTCAAGACCATATATACTATTACCGATGTCAGGTAACGTTCACGCCTCTTGATGGGAGCACTTATGTCCTTTTCTGGTGAGTGAGATACTCGAGCGGGCCATGTTGGACTGATACGCCACCGGTTGAGAGAACTCACAGCCTAAGTGGCATGCCTTTTGCTATATGATGGGGAGAAAGGACAGTAAATCATTACTATTTTTTTAGAACGGTTTGAAGATGTGTTTCTTGAGGACATCTTAGGGT
Source organism: Viscum album (assembly GCA_963277665.1). Classification (NCBI taxonomy): domain Eukaryota; kingdom Viridiplantae; phylum Streptophyta; class Magnoliopsida; order Santalales; family Viscaceae; genus Viscum; species Viscum album. The sequence goes on along the minus strand of OY728142.1, from coordinate 1,697,120,150 downwards.
TACCACCTGAGAGAGATGTTGATTTCACAGTCGAATTGTTTCCAGGAGTGGAGTTGGTTTTTACTCCACCCTATCAAATGGTTCTAGTAGAACTCCAGGAATTGAATTTTCAGTTATAGGATTTGGAGAGTATGGGATTTATAATTCCAATTACATCTCCCTAGAGATCTCTAGTGTAGTTTTCTAGAAAGGCTTATGAATCACTGAGGATATGGGTTGATTATAAGAATGCAAACCAGATGATAGTTAAGAACTGATAAAATCTTCCTAGAATTGATGACCTTTTTTGTAACACCCCAAGCTTCCACGGTACGTTTCACTTCGAATAATGCAATAGCGTGTGTTGTACGCAACCTTGAGCTCTAACACACACTACAACTAATTAAACTAGCCGTTTTGAATAGTAATACCTACTTTTTGAAATTTTATAAATTTTATTTATCAAAATGGACTTCATTTTTGGATTCGGAATATCGAAATTAGCCTATGTTGAATTTTTGGTATTTTTCTGAGAACTTCTAATTTTTTATGAATAGTGAAAAATACTTAAAAACAACTTTTTTAATCAAAATAATTTATAGTGATAAATTATACTATTTAGTGGTTTTAAATTATAATTAGAATATATTTTTACCATTTTATCCAATGGTGGTCATTAGAATTAATTTAACATTGAAAATGGACATAAACAATTGCCAATCTTTTGATATAAATTGTCTCTTAAAAAACACGCTATTTGTTGTGACAGTGGGAATTAATTATAAAATTAATTAATGCAACTTATATGTTTGGAATTTTGTAAAATAGACATCATTTTTGAATTCAGAATATCAATTATAGCTTAGGGTGATATTTTGGCATTGTTCTGAAAAACTTCAATTTTTCATGAATAGTGAAACCACTAAGTGGTAGTTAAATAACTAAATTTTCGTTTAAATGAAATATTACCACTTCTGTGATTTGATTTTCAAAAACCCGACATACATGGTTGTCATTAAGAAGTAAAATGTGTTTGAATGAGATTAAAATAATTTTTGGTGAATAGTAACTTTTAGGTTCTTAATCACGATTAGAGGTAATTAGTGTAGTTTAAGGTAAAAATAATGTTTTAATAATATGAGATGAGCTTGACACATGTTCTACCCTCATTGGATGTGCCATGGCCGACCATGAAAATCCATGGGTCAACTTGGGGACCCCATGGAGCCACTTTAGTTGGAAAATGACATAAATACCTTTTATTTAATGTTAAAGTAAAAAATGACAGAAACATGAAATGTTTTACTAAAAAAATTTTTACATGGGGATATACAAGTCATATTTTTGATTATAAATAGTAATTGGAAAGATAAAAATATTTCCTACATCATAGTATTTTTTTTATAATTTTTAGACATTAAATAAATTAAATTATTTATGACATCATGATGATGCAGCGATGACCTCATTATTTAACGATTTAAATAAAATGAGAAGATAATGCAAACTCCAAGGCATACACTTGTCCAAAGCCTATTGGATGAGGATATTGCGAACCCTTATAACCTTATCCACGAATTGTATAAGTGTGGGACCTTTAGAATCCGAAAAACATTGTATAATAATGTAACATTTCAATCTTTCCAAAAGAGCCACTCCTCTCCACTTATAAAAGGCCCCCACCTCTCCCACCTCATTTACACTTTCAAGCCATTTGGCTCGGCCAACCTCTGCCCAAATACTCTCCTAACTTCCCCCTCTTACTACTAGAAGCCTCACTTTGGGCAGAACTCTTCCCAAGGAAGCCTTTGGCTCAAATCAAAAAGAGTTACCCGATTTTGAGGTAATGTCTTCTCTAATGTTGTTTTGTTTTATTTTTCTACTCCAACCCCCTAAAATCTTTTTATTCATTTCTTTTGTAACAACACCAGTATCCTCAATATACTAGGATGTTGTTATAAGAAGGATTCGAGCTACACTTACACACATCTACATCTAATGGTTAAAGAACATACGGTTTCTGTGGATGGCGAATTTCTGCCTCACGAAACGATGATTGTTCAACACTCATATAACACCTTAAAAGGTGGACATTAAGATGTCACTATATTTATATATGATATAAAATATGTTTATGTTTTACTTATGCTTATATATTTCTCAATGATGGCATACTTTATGATTTCCATTATGGGTAAAACGCGATAATTACATTTTAGGAAGTGCGGACTACCGCCCCCTCAAAGTGATTTGAATCGTTAATGCCATATGTGGGATGTATAAAGGATGGATTAAATGGTATTATACACTATATTATACTGTAATTATATTATAAATTTATATCATTATGATTTCATTCCATTAAATACGAAATAGAAATGAAAGTAGCGTTAATGCGTACGTACGGCTTACCGTCTCCATGAACGGTGCATTTCATCTCTTACCTCTAAATGTTACGTGACATTATGAATGAATGTATATACTGTATATATATGATATATATGATATCTACATAATTAATATAATTCTGGATATAATGGATATTTCACCACATGAACAACTTGTAATTATAAGAAGTTTATTTTTGACTCAAGTACCAAAGATCGACAAAACGACCGTTATTAACTTAAATAATTAAATAATGTTCATAACATGGTAATAAGTGATATAAATGGAATAATGAACATGAAAAATGTTCTTAAGTAAATATAAATTAACTCTATTTTATTATTCAGGAGGTTAAAGAACGGTTGAGTCAAGTCAGACACGAGGTAAGGGAATTTCTTAACCCAACTTCTATTCTTTGGGTTAATATCCTACTTTCAAATTATGTCATTATATTGTTATGTCCAATTTTGTATTTTAAGTTTCTTTATGTGTACCTATAGTGAATTCACATAATAGATCTATTTTATTTTAAAAATGATCTTTTTAAGGACTTCGTCTCAATCCCCTTTCATTGAGGCATATTTGGCTTTATACACAACTTTCTTTTATACGGTGTATAAACCCCTTTGACTTTTATGTTTATTCAAAATGAATCTTTTTTATACAAAGCGTTTTACTAAACGACAAAAGGGAATGTTTTTCTTTCCGTACTTATGCGGCGACAACGACTTCTCCGCCACCATGATCATTATTTGAGATTCAGCTTCCTCTAAGAGCCATCATTTTTTTTAATGAAAAATAAATACAAAGTTTTAACTTTCTTTTATTTTGGCATTGAAAATGGTTTTGAAAGAGTTTTTATTATATCAATGTGTTGTATTTAGATCTTGTGATTGAAATTAGGAAATGTTATGTTTCCTTTATGCATGTTTTATGTGATACTATTATGTTATGGTTTATGATATGTTTAAACCTATTCATATGAGGAATGCATTGGACTTAATAAGTGACGGGTGGAGCCCGCTATAGCTCCTCGATGTATTGGCAGGTCTCATGAGACAAACTAGTGTCTTGGCACGAGGCCTTGACAAAATCTTATTTGTGGTCTTGGCACGAGGCCTTGGCTACGTGGTTATGATAGTCTGGCATTATGCATTCCATCATTATGAAAGTGGTTATTGATATTGCATGTGATTATTCGACCAGTAGAATATCCATGTGATGAAGTGAATGGCATTATCTCATTTTACTTTTGCCATATTATGTTGATGTTCAAGTTTAAAAGGCTTTTGTTTTAGTTATACATAGCCTTAAATTTTAATGTTTATTTATGAAAGCTTCCGCAATATTGTTATCCTTACTGAGCATCTGAGCTCACCCCTTTCAATGTTTTAATATTTTCCAGGATGTGAAGAAGTATTTTATGAATGACCTGCAGGGATTGTCAGAAGAGGATATGAGTGTGGACTATGGAGACTTTGTTATTGTAGTTTTTCACTTTATGATGTAATGTAACATTTACGAATGTATCTAGTGTTTCCATGGCTACTAAACTAATCGGTCTTTCGAGACTTGATCTTTTGTGATCATGCAAATGTTACGAAGTAATGCACCGACTCTGGGTAGCTGGGGTTGGGGCGTTACAGTTGGTATCAGAGGCAGTTTAGTACTAACCTTGGAAGCTAGATTTAGATAAACTCTGATTAGAGCACATAGCCCGAAGATAGACTTTAAGGATTGGTATAGAAGAACTTCCTATAATTTTGGTTATATAGAGATTTGTGAGTTTTCCGAGCAATACGTCCCTGTCTGGATACGAGCAAGTAGAGGCGGCTCTGGCACAGATGTAACTAGGGGTAAAACCCGAAAACACCGCTTTGAGCTAGACTCGAACGGGAACTGGTGCACGACAACGGGCCTTGCTGCCCTCTTGGTTACGACACTCCCGGGGGATATGCTTTGGATAATTCTCATTTTCTTTATAAACCACTATGAAGGGTTATGAGTATATACTTCCTCAAAGAAAACATTTTTATGGATTATATCCATAAATAGTTCAATTTATGTTAAGTATCTTACAAGTATGGAATTATGTATTTTGATTTATAAACTAATATAGTTTATGCCATTGTTTAGAAATAGCGCCTAGTGGAAGGAATGGAAACCGTATCTATGCACGCACTCCGTGTAGGGATTTCCCTCCTTCTCAAGATAATTATTGTGGATCTGGAGATACAACTGGTGCTGATCAACTTATTACCATACTGGGACAACTCACTCAGGTTATGAATAATAACCTTACTCATATGGAGCACCCTAATCCGCAACGTGGAGGATCAATGTTAGAACTCTTCATGAGGCAACAACCACCAACATTTAATGGGGGTACAAATCTATTATTAGCTGAGAAATGGATAAACTCCTTAGAGAAAATATTCCACGCCTTGGGGAGTAGTGAAAGGGAAAAGGTTTTCATGGCAGTTTACCGCCTAACTGGAGATGCTGATCAATGGTGGTCATTGATTCAAAACACAAAGGAAGATGATGACATATCGAATATGGAATGAAGGGAGTTCAAAGATCTTGTCTTAGAAAAATACTTTCCTCATGACCATAGAGCAGATATGGAATGGAAATTTCTAAGTATGAAACAAAAGGAGGATGAGAATGTCGCAAAGTATGAGGCCAACTTTACAAGGTTAGCGAGGTATGCTGCAGATTATATACGTAACCCAAGAGGTAAGATTGATCGTTTCTTTGATGGGTTAAAACCATTTCTCCGTCGAGCTTTAGTATCACAATCGTTCTCAACATACGAAGATATTGTCTCATGTGCTATCAAGACAGAAAAGGAATTCTCTAAATCTTATGACAACAAAGTAAAGCAAGAGAAGAAGAGAACGGTGGAACAAGAGACAGATAAAGGGAAAAAGGGAAAGAAGGATTTTCCATTATGTGATAATGGTGGGAAGAATCACCCTGGTACTTGCCTAAAAGGAATGGGAGTTTGTTATAAATGTGGAGAAATGGGTCACCAGGCTCGTGATTGTAAGGGAAAGAAAGAGGCTATCAAAGTTGAATGCTACAATTGTAGAGAAATGGGTCATTATGGAAATGAATGCCGTAAGAATCAGGGAAACATACCTCAGAAAAGGCCAAGGGATCAAGGACAATCTTATGCTGTTACTACAGTTGAAGCAAAATAATTAATGTATTGGTGCCTTTGGACTCATGGATTATATTCTGGTTATTAGAATAATGTGATATATATATAAGGATTGTACTGTAGTACTTTTTGATTTCAGTAAGGTTTTAATATGATGAAGGTAATTATATTTTTAGTATGTGACAATAATAGAAACTTTACTTTGTTTGGGGAATCTGATAAATTGATTTTGGAATTAAGAGACCTTTTAGAGAAAGTCTGGACAGAGGTATTTTGGATAACTATAAAGGTTGGAGTGGATTAAGTTGATCTTTGGATAGTATTGTTTATGGTTAAAAATTTATGAAGATTATTTTTGAATATTATAATACTATAGTTTTAGGAAAAGGACAACCTGCAGGGTGGGGCATAACCCGTCGCGTTGGACAAAGCTGCAGGAATCGAACCCACAATCATAGTGAGACATGCCTTTATTTCCTACCACTATCCTATAGGAATTCCCTGGTTATTACAAAATAGTTTTACTAATCTAAATGGCATGTGTTAATATTTGGAACCTTATACAATTAGGATAAAAAGAATATTTTTGAGTTCCGTTACCATTTGGAGTAAAAGATGGGTTTGTGGTAAAAATTTATTAACGAATGAAAGTATACATAACAAGTATGTATATTCCCTTACGTTCTTAGTAAATATCCTAAATAAATTCCTCAACTTTATAAAAGGTAACTGAAAACAAAAATGTTGTCGGTTAACTTTTCCAACTGGGAATTCAATGACCGTTTAACCAGTCACAAGTTTGTGATTTTCTTGTAGTTAAACTTTCTCCTAATCTTGTTTTCTATAACTCTTCATCAGACCTTGATGGTTTGTTTCTCCTCCATATCCATATTTTCATAGAATCCTAGAATGGGCTATATCGGGTGACCTTTGTACTTATCTTGCTTTCTTTTAATGTTATATATTTATTAACCTTATTTCCGATGTGGGTTTTCCTCAAAGGTATTTTCTCTTTTCAACCTTTTATTTTCAAAGAAAAATTTCAAATTGCGAGGATGCAATTTATTTAAGGAGGGGAGAATGTAACACCCCAAGCTTCCACGGTACGTTTCACTTCGAATAATGCAATAACGTGTGTTGTACGCAACCTCGAGCTCTAACACACACCACAACTAATTAAACTAGCCGTTGTGAATAGTAATACCTACTTTTTGAAATTGTATAAATTTTATTTATCAAAATGGACTTCATTTTTGGATTCGGAATATCGAAACTAGCCTATGTTGAATTTTTGGTATTTTTTTGAGAACTTCTAATTTTTTATGAATAGTGAAAAATACATAAAAACAACTTTTTTAATCAAAATAATTTATAGTGATAAATTTTACTATTTAGTGGTTTTAAAGTATAATTAGAATATATTTTTACCATTTTATCCAATGGTGGTTATTAGAATTAATTTAACATTGAAAATGGACATAAACAATTTCCAATCTTTTGATATAAATTGTTTCTTAAAAAACACACTATTTGTTGTGACAGCGGGAATTAATTATAAAATAAATTAATGCAACTTATATGTTTGGAATTTTGTAAAATAGACATCATTTTTAAATTCAGAATATCAATTATAGTTTAGGGTGAAATTTTGGCATTGTTCTGAAAAACTTCAATTTTTGATGAATAGTGAAACCACTAAGTGGTAGTTAAATAACTGATTTTTCGTTTAAATGAAATATTACCACTTCTGTGATTTTATTTTCAAAAATCCGACATACATGGTTGTCATTAAGAAGTAAAATGTGGTTGAATGAGATTAAAATAATTTTTGGTGAATAGTAACTTTTAGGTTCTTAATCGCGATTAGAGGTAATTAGTGTAGTTTAAGGTAAAAATAATGTTTTAATAATATGAGATGAGCTTGACACATGTCCTAACCTCATTGGATGTGCCATGGCCGACCAAGACAATCCATGGGTCAACTTGGGGACCCCATGGAGCCACTTTAGTTGGAAAATGACATAAATACCTTTTATTTAATGTTAAAGTAAAAAATGACACAAACATGAAATGTTTTACTAAAACAATTTTTACATGGGTTTATACAAGTCATATTTTTGATTATAAATAGTAATTGGAAATCTAAAAATATTTCATACATCATAGTATTTTTTTTATAATTTTTCGACATTAAATAAATTAAATTATTTATGACATCATGATGATGCAGCGATGACCTCATTATTTAACGATTTAAATAAAATGAGAAGATAATGCAAAATCCAAGGCTTACACTTGTCCAAATCCTATTGGATGAGGCTATTTCTAACACTTATCACCTTAGCCACGAATTGTATAAGTGTGGGACCTTTAGAATCCGAAAAGCATTGTATAATAATGTAACATTTCAATCTTTCCAAAAGAGCCCCTCCTCTCCACTTATAAAAGGCCCCCACCTCTCCCACCTCATTTACACTTTTAAGCCATTTGGCTCGGCCATCCTCTACCCAAATACTCTCCCAACTTCCCCCCTCTTACTCCTAGAAGCCTCACTTTGGGCAGAACTCTTCCCAAGGAAGCCTTTGCCTCAAATCAAAAAGAGTTACCCGATTTTGAGGTAATGTCTTCTCTAATGTTGTTTTGTTTTATTTTTCTACTCCATCCCCCTAAAATCTTTTTATTCATTTCTTTTGTAACAACACCAGTATCCTCAATATACTAGGATGTTGTTATAAGAAGTATTCGAGCTACACTTACACACATCTACATCTAATGGTTAAAGAACATACGGTTTCTGTGGATGGCGAATTTCTGCCTCACGAAACGATGATTGTTCAACACTCATATAACACCTTCAAAGGTGGCCATTAAGATGTCACTATATTTATATATGATATAAAATATGTTTATGTTTTACTTATGCTTCTGTATTTCTCATTGATGGCATACTTTATGATTTCCATTATGGGTAAAACGCGATAATTACATTTTAGGAAGTGCGGACTACCGCCCCCTCAAAGTGATTTGAATCGTTAATTCCATATGTGGGATGTATAAAGGATGGATTAAATGGTATTATACACTATATTATACTGTAATTATATTTTAAATTTATATCATTATGATTTCATTCCATTAAATACGAAATAGAAATTAAAGTAGCGTTCATGCGTACGTACGACTTACCGTCTCCATGAACGGTGCATTTCATTTCTTACCTCTAAATGTTACGTGACATTATGAATGAATGTATATACTATATATATATGATATATATGATATCTACATCATGAATATAATTCTGGATATAATGGATATTTCACCACATTAACAACTTGTAATTATAAGAAGTTTATTTTTGACTCAAGTACCAAAGATCGACAAAATGACCGTTATTAACTTAAATAATTAAATAATGTTCATAACATGGTTATAAGTGATATAAATGGAATAATGAACATGAAAAATGTTCTTAAGTAAATATAAATTAACTCTTGTTTATTATTCAGGAGGTTAAAGAACGGTTGAGTCAAGTCAGACACGGGGTAAGGGAATTTCTTAACCAAACTTCTATTCTTTGGGTTAATCTCCTACTTTCAAATTATGTCATGATATTATTATGTCCTATTTTGTATTTTAAGTTTCTTTATGTGTACCTATAGTGAATTCACATAATAGATCTATTTTATTTTAAAAATGATCTTTTTAAGGACTTCGTCTCAATCCCCTTTCATTGAGGCATATTTGGCTTTATACACAACTTTCTTTTATACGGTGTATAAACCCCTTTGACTTTTATGTTTATTCAAAAGGAATCTTTTTTATACGAAGCGTTTTACTAAACGACAAAAGGGAATGTTTTTCTTTCCGTACTTATGCGGCGACAACGACTTCTCGGCCCCGTGACCATTATTTGAGATTCGGCTTCCTCTACAAGCCATCATTTTTTTTAATGAAAAATAAATACAATGTTTTAACATTCTTTTATTTTGGTATTGAAAATGGGTTTGAAAGCATTTTTATTATACCAATGTGTTGTATTTATATCTTTTGATTGAAATGAGGAAATGTTATGTTTCCTTTATGCATGTTTTATGTGATACGATTATGTTATGGTTTATGATATGTTTAAACCTATTCATATGAGGAATGCATTGGACTTAATAAGTGACGGGTGGAGCCCACTATAGCTCCTCGATGCATCGGCAGGTCTGATGAGACAAACTAGTGTCTTGGCACGAGGCCTTGACAAAATCTTATTTGTGGTCTTGGCACGAGGCCTTGGCTACGTGGTTATGATAGTCTGACATTATGCATTCCATCATTATGAAAGTGGTTATTGATATTGCATTTGATTATTAGACCAGTAGAATATCCATGTGAAGAAGCGAATGGCATTATCTCATTTTACTTTTGCCATATTATGTTGATGTTCAAGTTTAAAAGGCTTTTGTTTTAGTTATACATTGCCTTAAATTTTTATGTTTATTTATGAAAGCTTCCGCAATATTGTTACCCTTACTGAGCATCTGAGCTCACCCCTTTCAATGTTTTAATATTTTCCAGGATGTGAAGATGTATTTTATGAATGACCTGCGGGGATTGTCAGAAGAGGATATGAGTGTGGACTATGAAGACTTTGTTATTGTAGTTTTTAACTTTATGATGTAATGTAACGTTTACGAATGTTTCTAGTGTTTCCAAGGCTACTAAACTAACCGGTCTTTTGAGACTTGATCTTTTGTGATCATGCCAATGTTACGAAGTAAGGCACCGACTCTGGGTAGCTGGGGTCGGGGCGTTACATTTTTGATCATATTAGAGGTGCCTCAGTGTTTTCCAATATTGATTTGAGATCAGGATACCATCAGTTGAGGGTGATATATTATAACATACCCCAAACATCTTTCCGTTGCTGGTACATGATGTTTGGTTTGACTAATGCACCAGAAGTGTGCATGGCCTTAATGAACCAGATATTCCACTCGCATCTGGATCAATTTATTGTTGTCTTTGTTGATGATATCTTTGTGTACACCATAACTCATGATAATATTTCCAAACATCATGACATCATCTTGAGTACACTAAGAGAGAGTAGGATTTACGCCAAGCTATCAACTTTCCAGTTTTGGATCAGTGAGGTGCACTTTCTAGGATAGATCATTTCCATGTCAGGTGTGTCGGTGGATCTGAAAAAGGTGTTGGATATGGTGTCCTGGGAGAATCCCAAGAAAATCTATGATATTTGGAGTTATTTGGGTTTTTCATATTATAAAGAAGGTTTATTAGAGATTACATTCATTTGGATGCCATTCTCGTAAGCCTAACCATGGTGGGGGTTATGATTGATTGGTCAGAGACTTGTCAGAATGCATTTTAGGAGATGAAAAAGTGGTTGGCTACTGCACTGATTTTGATCTTACCCAAACCAGGAAATAATTAAACCTTGTTCTATGATCCGCCTGGTCTTAGAAATTAGGAAATATTGATTCAGGATGATCAGGTTGTGGCTTATGGGTATAGATAGTTGAATCCACATGAGTGGAATTACCCTGCTCATGACCTTGAGAATGCTTCCGTGGTACATACCATGAAGTGTAGGAGGCACCACTTGTTGGGAGAACCCTTCGTGGTGTTCAACCAAAATAAAAGAAATAAATATATCTTCTCTTAGCGGGATTAAAATCTTCGACAGTGGAGATGCGTTGAGTACCTACTGTACTTAGATTTTTAGTTGGGGTACTCACCATGTAGAGAGAATTATGTCACCAATGATCTAAGCTGGAAGACACAGAATCAGGTAGTTTGGGAATCCAGTTCATAGTGGGCAATGATTTCCTTTTTTGTTGAGATGAATTTAGAGGTACAATATGGTCACGTATAGATGAACCTTTAATCTATATCAGCTGATTATGTTCTTTTGTGCTGAGTTAAGGAGAGTCATATAGTAGATCCTGTGTGTTTGGAGGTGAATGAAAGTCTTAAAGGTGGGGATTCACCGTTTGGTTGTACTTTTTATGCCGATGGAGTTTCTTATTTTCATGGTCATGTTGTGGTGACGTAAAATATATGATAAGAGTTGATGTGCGAGTTCCACACGTCAAAGGGGGTAGTGAATCTACGATTGACTAAGATGTACCGGGATATTCATAGGTAGTTTTGGTAACTGTTAACGAAGAAAGAAGATGCGAGTCGTGTGGCATTATGCCTTACCTTTCAGAAAGTTAAGGCTGAAAATTATCCTCCAGGTGGGTTGTTGTAGTCTTTGAAAATTCTAGAGTGTAAGTGGAATGACATCATAATGGAATTAGTAGTGGGTCTTATAAGAATGCCTCAGAAGAATGATGCAATTTGGGTGGTGGTATATTGGCTGACAAAAGTGTCTCATTTCATGATGATCCAGGAGACCCATACAGTTGACCAGTTGGGTGAATTGTATGTTTGAGAATTTTTATAGTTATAGGGTGTGTCGATAGGCATAGGTTTAGATCATGGTCCATGTTTCACCTCGCACTTCTGTAGGGGACTATAGAAGTTTCTTGGTACCCATGTGTTTTTGAGTATGACTTACCACCCAGAGATTGATGGGCAGTCAGAGCGTATGATTTAGGTTTTATAAAAAATGTTGAGAGAATGTGTTCCAAATTTTGGTGGATTGTGGGGAAGCACTTATCACTTGTAGAGTTTTCTTAAAACAAAAAATTTTATTCTCCAGTTTAGATTTCACCTTTTGAGACACTTTATGGGAGGTTATGTAGATCACTATTGTGTTGGTTAGAGGCTGAGGAGTCCTAGAATTTAGAAGCAAGTCTTGTGAAGGATATGTCGGAGAGTGGTCATTTGTTTCAGAAGAATATAGCGACGACACAGAGTAGGCATAATTCTTATGAAGATCAGAGTCGTAGACCTCTTGAGTTCATGGTGGGTGATAGTGTGTTTCTTCAGGTGCCGTCATGGTTGGGTCACCATTGAATTCGTATGTAGGGAAATTTGGCACCTAGATATGTAGAGCCATTTGAGATGGTGGAGAGGATTGGGCCGATGTCATGACGATTGGCTCCTCCATAATGGTATAGTGGGATGCACAATTTTTTACATATTTCAAAACTCCAACAGTAACATCCTGATCCATCTGACATGATAAATGCCAAGGATTTTGAGCTTGAAACTGATGCGTCCTTTGAGGATCACCTAGTCCGTATTGTGGATCATAGTGATAATGTTTTTAGGGGAAATGTTGTGCCCTTATTTTATGTTATATTGAATCATGGAAAAATTTAATAAGAAACTTGTGAGAGAGGATAAGATATACAAGCCCAGTGGACGAATCTCTTTTCCTTGGAAACTCAAGATGCTCAAAAAGAGTGGCTCGAGGATGATCCATTATACGGTGGGGAGGTTGTAAGATCTCAAATTACTCCATGAGGTATATTTTAATTAAGATCCATTTTAAGTCCATTATTTGGTCAATTAAGTATTTTCCCAAGTCCTTAAGAAGGAACAAGGGTGTTTCAGGGTTTTGGGATACAAAATAAAAAGAAAAAATGGGGTTCTGGGCATGTTGCAATGTTTGCACATGGTTACTGTAAACCATTCAAGATTCCTAGGAAACCATGTGGGGGAGGGGGCTCGGATAGTAGAATCTACATGTTTTTTCGCATGATTTGAAACAAATGTGCAGGTAAACCATGCATGGGGGATATTTTGGGACATAATTATATGTACGATTTTCACACCGTTTGGAAAACCATGTAGTTAAACTGTGTGGCCCAATAACATTAAAAAATTAAAGAAAATTCTATGAAGGGGTTTTATACCGAACTTATAATTTTCCTCATTCTTCCTCCCTTGAACCTTAGTGACAAAAAAATCTCCCATGATCTTCCAAGAGGTGTTTCTCCTTCAATTCTATGGTGTTTGTAGTGCAGTCAGTTACAGATTGAAGACCTGGGTAATGCTAATCCCTTCAATTCTACTTTTAGTTGTTTAGGGTTGGTATCTTTTTATTCTCTCTATAAGAAGCACTCAAACACTTCTTCTCGGTGAGGTTTAGTTTGAGGCTTCATGATTTGTTTTAATCGAGATATAAGGCTTCTATTGAGAGTGTGTTCACCAACAGATTCAAGGTAGGTGGTCTACAACCATTATCCCTTGTGTTTTGAGTAGATTTTTGCATGTAGGGTTTATATTTGTGCCCTATTATGATCTATTCTTGGTTCTTTTAACATGGTGTGATGTGGAGGCTATCTAATTGATTAATTTAACACCTCATATGGGATGCAAGGAGGATGACTCAACCAAATTAGGGACACCCGTGGGGTGTGCCGATATTTTTCAGACACAGAGTGATCTAAGAATGTGTTGGCCATTGTGTGAGAACATAGATCCTATGGAGAATATATTAATATTCTTAAATTATGTGAAATTGATTTTTAGTAATACACATAGTTTGGATAATTACCTAAGTGGTTGATTTGTTGTCATGAAAATGGAATAAATGGTTATATGAGAAAACGATTGTGATAAAGTCTATACTTGAATATACATAGTGATATTGCCATGGTAAATGGTAATAGAGATAAAGGGGATACATAATATAAATAATGAATGTGTTTAAGGATTGAGGAATAATGTTAATTTCTTAGTTACTGAGATTTTTGTGATGTTGTAAATGTTATTGGGTATGTTGTTATGAAATGGTGTGGTGTGGTGAATGATAAATAGGCCTGTGCGCATGGCTTGGTTGAGTGGGAAATTTACATGAGGTTTTATGCCCAAGAGTTGAGGGGGACAAATGTTATATCTCCTCCCCTAAATTAATGGGTTAGTGAAGGTGATAGAGTTCTATTCCCCTAATGGTTTCATTCCACCTAGACAGAGGCATTGAGGTGATGAATTATGTGATTCCTAGAGAGATAAGGATAGATTTTATTCCCATATGTTAGAGAATATTGAATATTATTTATCCCTTGAAAATATGAAAAAGGTAGATTAAATCATGAAGTTCCCAAGTTGTGAACTCACACTCAATGGTAGTATAGTTTAAAGAAACATATTATAGAATGACCAATTGAACTTTTTACCTTTATTTCTCCAATGTTATCATTTTCACGCACTATTAAATTTTTTTATATATTTTGAAGACAACATTGGTGGTGGCCTATTGAGTTATACTCACATCCCTCTTAGGCTACCATTAGATACCCAAGCAGATTTCATGATTGCATGTTAGGAATGGGGAAACGACCCTATACTAGGGACTTGAGTTTGGCATGGATTGTGTAAGGGTGAGGTTCCAGTCATGGAGTCCAGACCATTTATGGGATTATGTTATTTCTTTATTTTGGTGTTTTTTTTCATAAGGCTCTATAGCATGGAATGAAATTTTTACTATTTCATTTGGTTATACCCATATTGGGGAATTGTTTATTTTTTCATATTATAGATTGTTTCCTATAGTTTCTATTATTTAAGTTGTTATATACTATGGATTACTCTGGAGTAAATGGTATATTCTCCCCACGTGACATATTAGACCCTTAGTGGTAGTCAACGACCTATGTCATTTTGGGAGGTGCGCTTGGGGTCATGTAACTACCATGCTCTGAGCACCGGTTTAGTGGCTCTCGAGTCAGGGACATTAAAAAATCAATGGGATAAATGTCGATAAAACATTTCCACCCATGTTTCAATATGAAACCATTGGATTATTTCATAAAATTACCTTTAAAAAGGGTTTTATATTATATGAAATAGATTTCAAATTAGTTTCATCAAATGGAGTCCTTGAATATGAATTCTAACTCAAACAACTAGATGGTTTTATCATCAATAATGATGAAATAAAGGTATTTTGGTTGAGGAAAGCACTATATGGGGTTGAAACCAGAACCAAAATATTGGTACTCTTTCCCAGATCAGTACCTAGGGAATATTTTGTTATCATTGGAGATGAGTTGATCACAACCTAAACATCACCAAATAGAAAGGGAAATGAATGGTTGTACTTATATATATTAATAAGATCATATAATGAGGCATTTGATGTTGGAGTTGGGGGTCCTAGAACCAAATACTTTGTAGTTTATTCATTAAATAAACACCTTATAACAACATTATTGTTCTTATACGTGAAAATTCCTGTGATAATGTCCCATGGATAGTTGTTTCATTAAAGGGTCAGAGCGGATCCCAGATATGATGAGAACCTAGAAGTACCATAACACTATTCTTGAATATATTTTCTATGTCTGGATGATGTTATTCGAGGGACAAAAATAATACAGGCCATTAGGGGTGATGAATCATAAAACTTTGAGGCACCTTCTCATGGTGTGTTCCCTTGGTAATATCTAGGATGATATTATGTAAATGAGACCCGCTAGTAGGAATTCCTCATTTCATAGTGTAATTGGATGTTCATATCTGTGGATGTGTGTATTGGTCCATAGACTTTATGATTATTATTAATGGGTATTATAACTCACGCACTTAGATGTATTGAAGAAAACTGTGACGAGACACTATTCGCAGCGAGGTAGAATACATTTTGTGCGTCACGAGTGATATTGCATTAATAGATAATGCGAGAAAGGATTTGTCCCTTCTGTTCCATAACAGAAGTATATATCTCAGGCCCTTTGATGGAATTGATATTGCCTAAATAAATCCATGGCCTTGATAAGGTATGGGCGAGTTTGATTCCGAGAAGTCAAAGAAAGAATAATCGAGCACATGGGTTGATGGTGCTAGTATACAATCTTCTTGATTCAAGATATCTTGACCAAGGGATTATATTACATGGTAATTGTTCGTATAAGGTGACATGTCATTGCTACATTAAATTCTATCTCTATGGGTGCCTTGGTGTGTTTCTAGATGCTAACCTTGGACATTAGGCGGGCTCCACCTAATTCCACTGAGAAAGAGACCTAGAGGGTCACACACTAAGTGTGAACATGTGTCACAGTTAAATATTAATTAAGCAAGTTAAATAACATTTATTCTCACATGTGTTTTAGTAATTATTTATGGATTCCGGGTCCCTTTTATTTCGACACTAGTTATTCAAAAGAATATATTGTGGGAGAAAAATATATATATTTATTAGAGAGTAATGCAGTTACATTTATTTAAGGAATAAATATCTATTACACAAGGTCTAATAAATGTGGTGTAGGAAATAATGAAATATAAAAACAAGATAAAAATTCCGTGTACATTGATTGTACATTCCATGTGGTTTTCATGGAAAATGAGTACACGCCATGTATTAATGATTACACGTTGTGTAGTTTTTACAATGGGGATTTTGAGGAAATAATATCATTTTATTAAATGATATTTCTTGTAATCATCATGGACACATGTCGAGGAATTAATCATTCGACTTGGGGGTTTTAAATATGAGTTAATCAAATAAATATAACATGTACCACGTTTATCTATTGTCATAAATCTGTAACCACAAACACAATTATAAATATCCTTACAACCCGAACACTTTTCTAGAGAGAATCGTTGTGGACAACAATTCTATATAATTCTCTCAAGACTGAAAGAACTCCATCCTCCAAGAATACTCTCAAGACCCAGAGAGATCCTCCTCCATCAGATCAAGGTGATCTAAGGAGGAAAACACAAGCAAATGATTCTCCACGCAAGCCACCAGAGATTCCTTTTGCGACATCCAGAGATACGTTGTGTAGGTGTGGATCATCGCTAGAGGAAGTATACACTGGGCTTCAGTGACACAACGACGAATCAAATTAGATCATGAATAGAGGCATCAACGAATAAATAATTCTATCAAGGTAACTCCTTTCAATTAATTAAATTAATTATAACCAACATATGATGATCTTTTTTTTATATTTCCCAGACTCCATCATTCATTTTTTTTCTTCATTATATTCTGAAGATCCAGTGCTTTTTTATCATGACAGATCTCATATTGATCATTGTTAATGATAAAATTAATGTTGGGGAAACCCACCAATGCACTTCTGATATGCCCAGAACCTACAAGTGGTATCAGAGTGGTCGTATATTTTTTTATAATTATTTAGTTTTTTGTTGTTCATTTACGCATTTAATAATTTAGTTATTTCAATTCACTTTAATTGTTTTTTTAAATCTGAATGTTGAGATCTGTTTCTACCCTTTAATTTCTAGATCACCATAAAGAAACAAATTTTTCTTTTAATTTTGATTAAAATAAAATAGAGTATGTCATTCAGTGGTGCCAAACTCTACATGCCATACAACACCAGAATACATGAATTGTATTCGGAAGTACACTCCGTGTAGTCTAGGTTCAATTATTTGAATGATCTGCCAAATCAGACCGTTTATGGGATCCAATCTAAGTCATTTATGACACCGTCTGTTGAGTAGGAACAGGTGGCACACAATGTCTGGATTACACTTCTTGCGGTCCAACTAAACAACGCGTGTAGACCCTTCGGGTTATGGTTGGACCATGTACCTCATACACGACTTGCCTGACTGGAAACCGTGTAACACAGATACTACACGACATGTGTCCAAAAGAACACATTGTGTACTCTAAAAATTTCCGATGTACATCCACACGCCATGTCCCCAGGTGTGTTCTTCAGATGGAAAGTGAACAAAAGTACATGCCATGTAGTCGGAACTACACATTGTGTACTCATCCAAATTACACAGATTTATTAAAATATATTATTATATTATAAAAAACCTTTGAGGTGTGTACCATAGTTCAGGTGTAAAGGTGAGGCACAACAAATGATATGTGTTTAATTTAGCATCTTCTTAATGAATGGGAATTCACTGGGTTGCCTCCAAGGTACAAGTTACCTACCAAGATTATTTTAAATGAATTTATTTTTTTAAAATTATGATAGATGATAATCTCAAGGAAATTCAAAAAAAGTGTTTAAGATAAACAGATTTATTAAATAAAGATAATTAATTGATTCGAGTGCGATTTTTCTTAAAAAAGAATGATTAAAGAATTGAATGCTAGTTTTATTAATGCGTAATATCTTTGCATGTATGGATGATCATGAGCTAGACCAAGACCTTTGTATGTTAATGGTTTTTTTAATTGTTTAATTTAAATTAAATATGTTGGCTTGTGAGACTTCTCCTCATTAATCTGTAGGGAATCCATTCACAGGATTTAATATATGTTAAACACCCTTTATCCCTCACCTGTGTGTGAGATAAATTCATATGTAATGAATGGAACTCCCATGCTAGTGGTGGTGGATCATGTCAGGAGCCAAGGTGAAACCAATCCAAGGAGATACAGAGGTGGACGGGTGGAAAGCTGTAAACATGAAGTCGAAAGGTTCAGGGTGTTTCTCCACTAGGTCTTGGGTTAGTTTATCAACCACTAGATAAAATAACCAATAGAAAAAGCTCATGATCATAAAATTTAATTTATTTATCTCAGTTGCAAGGTTTATTTGTTTTCGGTGTGTTGTCACGATCAGACAATTAAAGATTTAAAAAATCATTCAAGATTGAACTAAATTGTGACCAGATTAGGCATAAATATTATATTAGACATGGATAATCACTTAAGTACATCCCACTTAATTTTAACATAAATTTAATCAAAGATAAAAAAATGGAAATTTACGTATAAGGACAAAATCTCTCCAAGAAATATTAAGTCGGTATAGCCTTCCATAATCTTGGTTAGAATCGTACCATATTTCAAAGTTCTTGACCAACCCTAGTTGGGGTGATTTCAATTATCGGGGAATTCCAATTCAAGGTTTTAGGTTTAATTGACTTGGTTCACAACAAGGGTTGACTTCCACAGCAGGACATGGTGTGACCAAGAGGCAAAGGTTTTGAAAATGTAAAATAAAAGGATTTCAGGATTGGGGAGTCCACTCAGCGAATCAAGGATCTGCGAGTTAATGCAACTGGAATTTAGAGTCCCTACATAAAACCCTTCATGTTTCTTGACCGAACCTAGTTGGGGTAATGCGAAGGGAAATATGGATCCTTTCCACTAGAATATTTTGGCAACAGAATATTCTGAAGTCAATTGTGAGGGCTGTTTGATTTTGAGAAAATTGTGGGAGACTAGTAAGTATTAATTTATTAATTTGTCTCAGTTTTTATAATAAAGTACTAAAACCTTTTCTCACATTAAATTGTAGAAATGGAATGAAAAATTATTTCACACATATCATTGAGAACTATTCCCGAGAAGAAAAACCTTTTCACATGCACCAATTTCCAAGAGTGGCAGAGGCATTTACGCGTCATCCTTCGCCACGAGAGGAATTTGTATGTGCTGAAAGAGCCTATTCCAGTTTCACCTAAAAAAGGGGCCAATGATGTAAATCTACTTCTATATACGAATCTCATGGATGATGCTCCATGTGTCTAGTATTTCATGCCATATTCCATGTCTAATGATATCTTGAAGCAACATAAAAACATGGGCTCATATAGCATGGTGTATCACCTTAAGGATCTATACCAAGAGAAGGAGAGACAAGAGGGATATGAGATCTCCAATGATTTGTTTACAACTAATCTTGGTGAATATGATCAAGCTTGGCCTCATGTATTCAAGCTCATTGGCTACATTAAAAACATAGAAATATTAGGGATTAAGTTTCCGGATGAGTTGCATACAAATCTCATCCTATAATCACTTCCCAGGACCTTCTCTAGATTTATTGTCAATTATAACATGAGAAATAATGGGAAGAGTCTATAATAACTTTTGAACTTAATTTCAAATGTAGATAAGGACATGGGACCTGAAAAACCCATAGTCCTTATGGTGAATATGAAAAGGAAGGACAAGGAAAAGGGTCCAAAGACTTATAAACGGTCTGAAGCCCCTCGAGCGTCATCCTTTCTAGAAGGGGAATATCCAGAGGCAGGGAATGGAATGGGAGGTAGTATGTTTTTCATGTGGTAAGAAAGGACACTAGAAGAGGAAAAGAAACCAGAAGCATGGGGACTCAAATGGTGTGTTCGTTATTGAGTGTAATCTTTCCATTTTACACATTGGGTGTTAGATATAGCCTGTGGTGCTCACATCTGTATTCAAATGCAGGAACCAAGTAGAGTTAGTAATATTGCCAGAGGAGAGGTGGATCTTCGAGCATCCAAAGTCATGAGGCTGGCTATGTTGTCCATTAGAAATTACCACCTCTCATTGCCAACTGGGATGATTTTGGTTTTACATCACTATTATAATGTGCCTAGTGTTACCAAGAATATAATTTCTCTATCTTGTTTTGATATAGATTGATTTATTTTCATGTTTCGAAATAATGGTTGTCAATTGCATAAGAACAATGTATATAATGGTATGGAACATTTACATAATGTGTTGTATGTATTAAACTATTAAATCCAAGTTTTGGAAATCGATAACGAAACAAACTCAGATGTCTCATACATCACCCAGTTGTGTAATCACCATCTCAGTCATGTAAATGAGAAACGCCTGACAATGCTCTGCAAAGATGGCTATGTAGACTCTAATGAGATAAAAATACTTGATAGATGTCACGCTTGTTTACAAGGTAAATTGACCAAGCCACCTTTTGGTGGACAATTCGAAAGGGCCACAGAGCTTCTTGGATTGGTGCACACAGATGTGTATGGACCATTTCCAGTATAATCTAGATGTTAATATTCTTATGTCATTACTTTCACTTGTGATTTGAGTAGATATGACAATTTGTAATTAATGAGGTATAAGTCAGAAGACTTAGATAAATTTAAGGAATTCAAGAACGAAGTAGATAACCATCATGGTAAGAAGATAAAGAAACATCGATCAGATCGTGGAGGAGAATATCTGAACCAAGATTTCATCAGTCTTATGTGGGAGTCTAGTATTCTATCTCAGCTCACTCCTTATACACCATAGTGGAATAGTGTTAGTGAAAGGAGGAACCCCACCTTATTGGACATGGTGAGGTCAATGATGAGTCATGAAGATCTTCCATTATCCTTTCAGGGATATGCATTACAAACAGCAGCATACACATTAAACCGAGTACCAACTAATGCGGAAATGGAATTCCATCCGAGTTATGGAATGGAAAGAAAACCATTTTGTCACACACATGTGTATTGGGATGAGAGACGTTTTTTAAGGCCTTCTCATGAAACAAACTAGCACCCCAAGTCAAAGGATGTATATTTATAGAATATCCCAAGGAAACGAAAGGATATTACCTCTATAACCCCTTAGACAAGGAAATGACTATCACCATACAATCCGTCTTTATTAATAGGGAGCACATCCTCGGAAAGGATATTCGGGGAAATATTGACTTCTATGAAGTTGGGGCTCAAGATACACATGCGTTGATATAAGAACAAGTTCTACAGGTCCTCGTGGAAGAGGTTCTTGAAACAAAAGTACTGCATAGGAGCACAAGAGAGGTAAGGGAACCAGAATGACTTGGTTTCCTAGTCACCGAGGATGGTGAATCATTATTGATGGACAATGATGAACCTCTCTCCTACCAAGAAGTAGTATAAACCTCAAAAGCTGCAAGATGGCGGGGAGATATGAATTCTGAGATGAATTCCATGTATCAGAACCATGTTTGGGTTCTGATCGATGAGCCAATTGATGTAAATCCCATTAGATGAAAATGGGTATTTAAGGGAAAAATGGAGATTAAAGGTCATTTTAGAACCTATAAAGCAAAGATAGTGGCTAAATGATTCAGAAAACATCAAGGAATTGACTATGATGAAACCGTTTCACCAGTTTCCATGTTTAAATGCATAAGAATAATACTTTCCATAGAATCTTACAATGACTATGAGATTTGGCAGATGGATGTCAAAATAGCATTCCTGAATAGGAACCTTAAAGAAGATGTCTATATGACACAACCAGAAGGTTTTGTTACACCAGGTGAAGGAAAACGAGTATACAAGTTGCATAAATCCATTTATGGATTAAAACAGGAATCCAGGCCATGAAACATTCTATTTTATGAAGCCATAAAGGAATTTGGTTTCCTTAATAATGAATGTAATCCATGTGTTTATAATTTTTTTAATGGGAATGTGATTGTTATCCTAGTAGTATATGTTGACGACATATTACTTATTGGAAATGATGTACTAGTCATACAGTTAGTTAAGGAATGGTTGGCCAAGTGTTTCCTCAAGAAGGACATGGGTAAAGCAGCCTACATTATAGGGATCAAGATCATTCGTGATAGATCCAAGAGGAAGCTTGGACTATGTTAGGGTACATACATTGACTAGATACTAAAGATATTTAGTATGGAACAATCCAAGAGAGGATTGGTTACAGTGTCACATGGCCTATATATTTCTATGAAAATGTGTCCTTATAAATAACCAGAGAAAGATTGAATGAGTATGATCTCATACGATTTAGCTATAGGACCCATCATGTATGCCATATTATGTACCAAGCATGATGTTTTTTATGCACTGAGCATGATTTGATGATATCAAGAAAATCCAAGAGAACAACATTATACTATTGTTAAGATTATATTTATGTATCTGAGAAGATCTAAGGATATGTTCCTGGTGTTTGGAGGATATGGGGAGCTTGTCATCAGAGGGTATGCTGATGCAGGCTTTTAGATAGATCAGAATAATATGAAGTCATAATCTAGATATTCTTTCTATCTCAATAGAGCAGTTGTGAGTTGGAAGAATGCAAAGCAGCCAGTTGTTGTCGATTCTAAATCGGAGTCTAAATATATAGTGGCTTCTGATGCAGCCAAGGAAGCCATCTGGATTAGGAACATTGTCCAAGATCTTGATGTGGTTCCTAGCAATAAAGATCATATCATGTTGTATTGGGATAATACTGCAGTAGTGGAACTTTCCAAAGAACCAGGGTCACATCAATGGACAAAGAATATACATTGGAAGTATCACCTCATGAGGTATTTCTATAATAGGGGGGAAGTTGTATTGAGCATAGTGTCTACAGAAGAGAACTTGGCAGACCCCATGACTGAAGACCTATCTGAGTAGAAGCATGAATATCATGTGAGAGATAGTGGGTTATAAGTTGTTAGTAGTTGGCTCTAGTCCAAATGGGAGTCTATTTGAGTTGGTGGCCTAGAACCAACTAATTTGTACTTTATTAATTAAATAAACACCTTGATTGTTATTATGTGTTAGAATGCATTTGATAATATCCCAAGGATAACTGTTACATTAAAGGGTCCTAGCGGATCCCTGGTATGATGAGAACCCGGATGTGCCATAGCACTATTCTTCAATATATGTTCTATTTTTGGATGATGTTATTTGAGGGACACAAATAATATAGTCCCCTAAGGTTTAGGACTCATAAAACATTGAGGCAACTTCTCATGGTGTGCGCCCTTGGTAATATCCAGGAGGATATTATGAGAATGGGACCCGACAGTAGAATATCCACATTTCATAGTGACATTGGATGTTCCTATCTATAGACATGTGTATTGGACCTTAGACATTAAGATTATTTTTTATGGGTATTACAACTCGCACAATTAGATTTATTGTCGAAAACCGTGATGACACACAGTTCGCAGTGAGGTAGAATACGTTGGGTGCGTCACAAGTGATACTGCATTAATAGATAATGCAAGAATGTATTTTTCCCTTCTGTTCCATAACAGAAGTAGATATCTCATGCCCTTTAATGGAATTGATATAGCCTAAATAAATCCATGGCCATGGTAAGGTATGGGAAAGTTAGATTTCGGGATGTCAAAGAAAGAATAATCGAGCACATGGGTTGATGGCACAAGCATACAACCCTATTTATTCGAGATATCATGACAATGGGATTATATTACTCAATAATCATCTGTATGGGGTGACACATCATTGCAGCATTAACTTCTCTCTTTATGGGTGCCATGGCGTGTGGCTAGATCTAACCTTGGGATTTAGGTAGGCATCACCAAATTCAACTGAGAAAGAGGCATAGAGGGTCAAACAATATGTTTTTCCATGTATCTCAGTTAATTATTAATTTAAAAAGTTAAATAATGATTATTATTGACTATGGTTTAATAAATATTTAGGTATTTTGATCCCATTTATCTCGACACAAGTTATTCGAGAGAATATATTGTGGGATAAATAATATATATTTATCAGTGAGTAATGCAGTTACATTTATTTAAGAAATAAATATCCATTACATAAGGTCTAATAAATGCGTTGGAGGAAATTTAGAAAAATGAAAACAAGATAAAAACGCCATGTACATTGAATGTACACGCCCTATAGTTTTCATGGAAAATTAGTACACGACATTTATTAATTATTACACGCCGTGTAGTTTTTCCAATCAAGATTTTGAGGAAATAATATCATTTTATTAAATGATATTTATTATAATTAGTGTGGGCCCATGTTGAGGAATTAATCATTTGACATGGGGGTTTTAAATAAGAGTTAATGAAATAAATAAATTGCGTCACACGTTTATTTATTGTTATTACTCTATATCCTCATTCCCGATTATAAATATCCTCACAACCCCAACACTTTTCTAGAGAGAATTGTTGTGCACAACAATTCTAGAAAATTATCTCAAGGCCGAAAGAACTCCTTCCTCAAAGAAAGCTCTCAAGACCAAGATAGATCATCCTCTATCAGATCAAGGAAATCTAAGGTAGATAATCCAAGAAAATGATTCTCCATGCTAGCGACAAGAGATTACTTTGTTGAAATCCAGAGATACATGGTGCATGTGTGGATCACCGCTAGAGGAATTCTAGACTTGGAATCTGTAACGCAAAGAGGAATCACATCAGATCATGACCATAGATATCAATGAAGAAATAATTCCATCAATGTAATTATTTCCAATTAATTAAATTAATTTTAAACAATATATGATGATTTTATCTTTATGGTTCCGAAACTCCATCATTCTTTTTCATTCTTCGTTCTTTTCCGAAGATATGACGTTTTATTATTGTCAAGGATCTCGGATTGATCATTGTTAACGATGAAATTAAAGTTTGAAAAACCCAACAACGTGCTTCCGTTGTGCCCGGAACCTACATTTGGGACAATGAATGATATATTTTTCTGGTTTGATAAGGTGAAATTTTATATTTAATGAATTTGGAAATTCTCATTCTGTATTTTGTTACAGGTGACTCAAAAAAGGATGGGGTGTTTATCTTCGTAAATAAATAATCAATGGAGGTGATAAAATTATTTCAAATGTAATATTAAACACCAATTTATACTCCTATGGAGACACATATAAAATTATCTAATGATGGTGAATGTGAAAAATTGGATGTGATATACTATAGGAAGATTATCAATAGGCTAATTTACTAGAAATCCATTCATGATAAATTGTGTTTTCCACATGGCAAGATGAATTATAGGAAATTTATCCCAAGGAAAGGATCATGAAGGATATGAGTCGTATACTTCATTATTAAAGAAATGTGGATTATGTGCCATATTACAATAAAAATTCATTGAAACTATTAGTGGGAAATAGAAATGATGATTAGGAAGGTTTGGGGGATTATGGAAAAAATACCTTAGGAGGTGTGTTGTACATTATAATTTATTTCAATCCCTAGAAGAGTATAGTGAATGACTATATATCATTACACATTGTAGAGGCAGAATATGTGAATGAAATTAACACTTAAAAATATTTTATTTTGTTACAAGAATTGATTTACGAAATTTTTATTGATATGTTATACATGATTTTATTTATGTATGAAAACTCAAGTGCTATAAACATTAGATAAATATCATTGAACAATCAAGGATTAATTAAATAAATTAAATTACAATTTCTTTAAGGTGAAGGTGGAGAAACAAATTGTTTAGTGGGAGAATCTAAAAA
This sequence comes from Viscum album, assembly GCA_963277665.1. Lineage (NCBI taxonomy): Eukaryota > Viridiplantae > Streptophyta > Magnoliopsida > Santalales > Viscaceae > Viscum > Viscum album. The sequence continues at coordinate 1,697,093,742 of OY728142.1, read as the reverse complement.
CATGTGATCATGTTATTAATATCCAGAAATGTTTTTTTCAAAAACTATATTTTTAAAAACTTTATTTGGATACTAGAGATGAATTAAATCCAAAATATTATGAAATACTTGATCATGCGACCCCTTTGTTGGTAGTAATTGTTTTTAGATCAAGGTATATTTTAATTCCTTTAATAATTTTAAATTTTTTTAAATAACCATTGTTTATCACTGAGTAAGTGTTTATTGAGTTCATTGAAAACTAAGAGAAGATATGTTTGACTATTGAATCTAGTTGAGAACCACCACTCATAGATAGAATGATTTGATTTAAAATCCCTGGGTTAAAGGTATGTGATGATGGTTTTCAGTATAATCTAGTTTTTCATGTAGGTTTTCTCCTTGAACAACAATGATGAGTGATTTTATGAGAATTGTTTCATTTAATATTGTTTCTCACATCATGAATTATCTCACATGAGCTTACAGTTTATTATCAATGAATAACTTGTAAAATATTTTATTTCAAAGGGTCTAAACATTGTTCATGTCTCTTTACTATGATTCCATAAGTGAAGATACTCTTTAATTATTGGACAAAATGGTTAATAAACCCAAATGGGGGATATTTTTAGCCAAAAACTCCTTAGATGTGTATGTGGGTTGTACTTGGGGAAAAACAGAATTGGGATGACCAAGTAATACATGGAAGATTTCTAAAAATATTTTTACCTGGAAATAGATTCCATCCTATAGATTCTTCTACATGTTCTAGTTTTTTTTCATTGAGAAGTCTTTAGCATAGTTCCTGAAGATAATCACATAGAGGATATGATGGACGGAGACAGAAAATATTTTCTAAACCATAGTCACCATGGTTATGCTAAAATGATTCTTTGGATAATGCAATAATATAGGAAATCCCAATCAGGTGAAGCACCCAAGCAGCCTACAAACAATTTGGTGGCTTGGAATAAGAGCCTCATAGATGTGTAGGATGAAAATGGTGTGTACGTGAGAATCTATCCATGTAAAAATAAGTGCTTTTGATGGAAATCCACAATTCAAGTGAATCACTTAGAGGTGGTACCTAGCCACTAAAATGTAGTTTTACATGGGGTACTGTAGGTGATTTACAGTTCCAATCAGACTCAAATGAGATTCTTAGAGACATTTATGATTATATAGTTCTAGAATTATGGAGGAACTTCCAATATGAAACTCTATGTATTATAAGATTCCATGGTCAGGTTAAACCTGGATCATGGGCCACTTATGTGACTTTTGGATGAGTTTTAGTTCCACAATAATTCTCATGTTGTCCATGACATGGTAATATGACCATGTTGCATTCCTTTCGATGGATTATATGCTTGTGTCATAAATATGCCATCTGTCATGGATAAAAATGATTTAATATTATTAAGTATATTGGGGATCTATAATTCATGAGAAAGTGACAACCTAGTGATAGGATCCACACTACATAATGTTGGGTGAGTTAAGATGATTTATGGAGGATGTGCAGAGATCATGGGATTATTAAAAGGGAAACCATTTTTTTATGGATTTGGTCAAATATATGTGACCATGATTTAATATGATTGTCCATTCAATATTTATTATTGAGGAAATTAAGGATTAACTATGGTGAATTTGACCACATTATATTTTTTAAATAATGATACAATTTCACCAAACAATAAATGTCCATCCTATAGCAAAGAAGTTTCTATCAGCTATAAATTGAATGTAGAAACTGAAATAGGTTGTTATTACTTATCTATCCATGTGTCCAATTTAGATTTAAAGGATCATGATGATCTTGTTAATCACATGGGATACTTTTCACAATCATGTAGAATTTAAGATAAATCATGACCATTAGATATATAATATAATATAGGAGAGTCTCTTTGGATGGAAAAGAAGATTATCCAAGTATTTTTGTAGGTTGATAGAAATAAAGTGTAATGTAATTTTCATAGTATTATCTCATTCAAAAATAATTAGATAGTTCGAAAGATACACATAATTACTGGTTTATTATACTTTTATAGATCTCTTGAACATGATCTTGGAGGTTATAAAGGTAAGAATATTTAAGTCTCTTTTTTTGAGAAGAAGTTATATTTATTTTCCTATTTAAATAGTGCACATAGAGGTTCAGTGAGATCTCCCCACATTATAATCCAAATGAATTAGTGTGATCTATTTGTTTTGGTAAATAGAATTTTTTTTAATAAAATTATCCACGTACAACCCTAGTTATGGTGAATCATGTTAAAAGTTCCACGTTAAATTTATTGATTTTATTAATTTTTTAGAGAAATTTCAGTAAAGAAAAGGATTTCTACTCACATTGACAGAGCAAGATTATGATCAAGAAATTAAAGGGTTAAAATACTTTCAACCATGATTCACACCATCAAATGGTATTTCTATTGAAAAAATCCCAATAAATAACAATAATTTTCTTTATATATTTAGGATGATGGAGTAGTGAGAACATGCATTACATACATATGTTCCTTAACATGAAATTAAGATGAATTAGTAGAAATGAATAGATCCATAACATTCCTTCTACCAATCATATTTAGGATGAAGTAGTTATAGAACTATCCCACAACATTCATATGGTTTAGAAGTATAAAAGAGTTTGAAGAAGCCTATGGGATTCTGTAGTATGATAATGAATATCACTACAGTTGGTTGATAAGGGACTCAATACAATAATTTTTTATTTATTAAAGGATGTGTATGGATTTTACATGTTTTTAAAGAATAGAATGTTGATTATTTCATTGTTCTTATTCAGGGACAAGTAAAAAAATCAAGGATATGCCATTTGTTTTTCATCATTTTATAAAATTAAAAATGTTTTGTGAATAGGATATTTACCTCAATGAATGGGGGTTTTACTCATCCTACAGAGAGTAAAACCATGTAAAAAAATCATTATACCACTATTACATTAATTTCATGGTTAAAATTAAGTGTTTTTTAACAGAGAATGCGAGATAAATAAGGAGAGATCCATTCACTAAAAAACTGAGGAAATGAAAAATGGGATATGGTTTTCATATGTAATAACTCAACCTTTGATAATTCACCCCTCTTACTATAGGTAATATAACATTATTTATCTTGTCATTTATTAAGAAAACTATGTTTTATATCCAATTAGATTATTGATAATTTCATGAATTTATTTTTATAGTTTCACATTACAAAGACTCCATGATGTGAATAAATAAATAATCCCATGAGTTCCCCATGAAAAAACCCTATAATTTATGTCTACCAAGGCACTAAATAACATGAATAAATGAAATAATAATATGTTAAGAAAGACAACATTTAATAAATAAGAGTACATTTAATCTCCCCTAATTTGTGGTAATAAATGTAATGTTTATGAAAATATATCTATTGATTATATTTATCTTTAAAAAACTAGTAATGAGAAGTTATATCTCTCAAGAAAAGAGTAACATAAACATGTTTTGAAATTTATTAATTATATTTGGATATAAATTATAAATGAATGAAGAAAATTTAGCGGTGGAAATAAATGTCAAGGAAATGTGCAATAGTTCTTCACCATGTAGTTAACTATGTTTATATGAAAAAAATGTAAAAAATAACTTCTAAAAGATATCCTACATAATAACAAAGAAGAATTGGGAAGGTGAAGATTCCAATTCTTCAAAAAATGAACCAGTTGATGGTTTAAATAACATTATGATCAATTTTATAAATAAGTAGTCACATACATTTATGGTAATTTTATAATATTTTTGGAAAGGATTACCCATCCTGGTGATGGAAAAGAAGGGTTGGGGAAATATTTGGAATAAAGAGTATAGATGTGTGTGATTATCTCTAAACAATTAAGAGTTGAAATTGGAATGATTGTAGAACATGAACAAACATGATCTATATTTGAAAATGAATGGGTAACTAAAATTTATGAAATATTAGAATCCAAGATAATCCTTTAGTAAAATACATATTTATTTTTATTAATAACATTAATCAAGAATAAAAAAAATTATGATCAAAGAAAAGAAAGTTGAAGATCATGAAAATTTAATATAAGATAAAATAATAATTTACCAGGAAGTGAATGAAAAGATACCGAAGGATGGTGAATTCAAATTGCGATCAATAGAGGATGATAATAACAAATTAAATATAAAATTTGTTGAATTGGAATTCTTACTAGAAATTATGGAAATTATTAATTATTATCCTTCAAAATATAATGAATGAAGACCTACTACTAATGGAAATAAATTTCAAGGATTGTTATACTAAAATAAATCTAATAGATGAAAATAATATCTTATGATCAGTTATTGATAAATATCCAAAACCATAAATAGAAAAGGTATGATTCACATCAGAAAATATTATTTGTAATAATATTAATATTATACAATGAGTAGGGTTAAAAGAAGTATCTATAAAAATATGGAAGAATAATAACAAGGAACCCACTAGTAAAACTATTGTGGATAGAAGAGATTATAGGAAAAATTATTCCCCCTAAAAAATCGCAATCAATTAATAATAATTTAAATAAATAAATATGTTTTAATTATACCCATACTATTTGTGAAATTAAGAAAACTAATTTTGATTGATACTTTTAGTTTATTAATATATTTGATCAATTTATTATAGAATAGTAGTATAATATATCCCTTCATCAAATAAAATGAATCTTTTTCTTAATAGGAAGAAAATATATGAGAATGCAAAGACCATATATGAAGGGTAGAATCATTCTATAAATGTTTTTAAAAAATATGAAAAATATCTATAGAACTTGTAATCAATGTTGTCATAGAGGATGAGCATGATTATCCAAATAAAAAAATTATGCATCAAAATCACTTTATAAGGATATAATATAGGAGGAAGGAATATAATACTTCAAAATGAAGTAAATGATAAATTTTGAAAAAAATACTCATGAGATATCCATAAAGAATAGGGGTTAGTTTCCCTTGTTTTATAGAAAATATAAAAAAAATTCTGAGAAAAGTAAACCCAACATTCCTATGTAGAATTTTTCCCTATAAATAAGAATATTATTTTTTATAGAATAATAAAACACACCATTTAAATTTTAAAAAAATATATGGTCATTGTTTCTAATGTAATCAAGTAAGTGAAGAATATAATATCAGTCCATGTGAAATAAATAAGGATTGATTTGTGTATAATATTTTTGGGAAACCATGTGGGAATTAAAAAAATTATTTTCATGTCCTTAAAGAGTTATTTTGTAACATGGCCAAAATAGTTTGAAATAGAAAATGAGATGAATGGGTTATATGAATGTGTGAATACTAAAAGAAATAAAAAATACAACATGATAAAATATATTCACAAGTGGTTTTCAATAAATGATGATGAAATAATTTATAAATTATTTCGTGGAAGGTACAACCATGAGGGGTAATATTTAATATAATTATTTATTCATTTTACCAACTCATGAAATGATATAAAAATATATGAAGAAAATGTAATGTGACACATGTACTTTGATGGATCATATTAAGAAGAAAATCTCTCACAATAAATTTTTTTAAAGAATAAACAAAACCATTATACGCAAGAATAAAACTAATTTTAAAGATATAATTAATAATATGCAGTGTTCACTCAAACATAGAGATTAAAGGAAATTATTTTCTTGGTTGAGGAGAATATCACAGGATTTATACTCTCGTTAATGAGAAAAATGTTTCCACATTGTTCCCTTATCTATTCTATTGTATTTGAAAAAGGTTAGGTTTAATATTCTGTCAGGATTGGATGCAAGAATCAAACTAAGATATTAAGGATAAAAATTTAATTTTATAATTTTAATGGGAAAATAATGTGTAGTGAGTATCCAAGACTGATTTTTTAGTTTAAACACAAACTAGTTATATTTAATTGGTTTAATGAGTTTATTGATGTGAGTACAAAAACTCCTGTTTAAATATTTGATAAGACTATATTTGACAATTGGTATTATCTTGAAAATAATTTATGATCATCCATTGAATATAATATCAATATGATTCATGTGAGTTGGTATCATAATGTAGTTGTAGTGTAAAAAGTTCATATTGAAATTTTAACCTCATTTTTTCTACACCAATCACGACTCACATAGACATTAGTCCGATAATTTATAGATTTATTTTCAAGAATGAATTGATAATATTCTATCAAATATAATTTTTTATTTATTGTTAATAAGGGAGATATAGAGAATTAAATAAATAAATATGAGGGAGAAAAAATTTAATGAATAATTAAGAACATATTGACATTCAATTTCTAGGTATTGGTATTGAAAACAATATACTTAGGGGAATATTATTAAATCAACTTTTTGGGGTGTTGTATTTTTTCCAGTAAGTATCAAGTGAGTTTAAGTTATATATATATGACATCAATATATATTGGATAATGAAAACACATAACATACATGGAGTTCATGAGGTAGTTGATGAGAAGAAGAAAATTCTCCATGTCTAGGTGCCCATATATGAGGAGATGCAACAAAATATAAGGATTGGCGATCAAACATAGGTTTTTTGAAGAGTTTTGGTATAAGTAAATGAGTTTTTGTCATTTATTATGAGGAAACAGATGTGTATGTAACGTTTCTACCATTTAATTTTTTTCTTTCATATCCATTTATATGGTAAATTATATTGGATAAAGTGCTTCCAACATTGTATAACGATTCAATAAGTTAATAAAGGATTAAAATTATCATAATGGCTTTAAGAAGATGCTTCTTGATTGATAATATACAATATTTATAAATAATAAATGTTCTTTGGATTCTAGATATTGAAAAATATTAGATATCTATGAAGAAAAAAAATAGTTTGATATAAAGTTCCAACCAAAGTGTCTATATGGAAAATAGGTGTCTTATAAAGGAATTATCTAGGATAGTGATTACAAAATTGAATATTTGTTGAGTTAGTGTAATACAATTTATATTTTACAAGGATTATTAATATTTTGTAATTACATACGAATTATTTATGATATTAAATAATGATAATTTGGAGGAAATTTAAAATTATTTGAAGTACTTTAATATGTTTTTGAGTTGAATTAAATTGTTCAAGAAGACCCTGAGTTGATTTTGATAAACCGTGCACTGATCTGAAGAGTTTTAGAATTTAGAGTTATAACTAAAAATTGGTTGTGTATTACACCATAAGGATGATCCAAAATATAGTATTAGTCATTAAATGGTGAATAATATGAAAATAAAAAATACCTCAAGTCTATGATTAGTTGACTAAAGGCTCTATAGAATTCATTTTATGAATTTATAAGAGTCATCTTGAAAATTGAAAAAGGTTTGTCAATTTTTGCGGATTAGATTAATAACGGTAAACTAAAAAATTGTAAGTTTGATTTGTAGTTTTGTAAGGATCATATTTAGGACTGTAAAGATCATATATCATTATAAATGGAATAGTTTTTGAAATATATAAATGAAAAGACCATAAGGATCATTTTTCCTAATGATGATACATCATAGTGATCATTTTTACCCTATAAGGATTATTTCCATTGATGAATTTGTGTAAATATTGAATTAAATATTATAAATAAAATAATTAAATCGGATGATTACTGATTTTCTTCCACATTGATTCAAACATAATAACAGAACTGAAGGGTTTTTTATTCAAGTTGGTGGATTAGAGTACTACCAGACGAATAAGAGAACCACATTAAAATGATATACACATCCATTAACAAATGGAATAATCAAAGAATTTAAAGACATGGAATTTATGAAGAAAAATAATACTATGATATTAAAATATCACACATGTAGTGAATAACCCCTGTATCATATATGGCCTTAACTATTATTTTTTTGAGATCCCTAATGAGAAGATACAATCTATATTGAATGGATTTTAAATATTTTTTTATGGAAAAACAATTTAAAAATACTCAAAATATTATCTTATGAATATAGATAACATTAGAATAATGATAAATATTAATATAAAAAGAGATAATTACTGACATTTTTCTGAAATATTGACATTTTAGAACATCCTTAAATGAGTTATAAATCATGGATTTATTTTAAATTCAAATCTTTTTTAAATATTTTCATAAACATCAGAAATTAGAGACGTATTATTTACTAATATTTGTAAGAAATGTGAATAAATGAATTTTTCTGAAAAACAAATAGTTTTTAAAAAATTATTCATATATTTTAACCCTATCACTACCCCTCATCCCCTACTACCCTCCCTAAGATGACACCTCTCCCCCAAACATATATGTCCACCCTACCCTCCCCGCTTGCTCCTTGATATTCCCACTACCACTCTGTAATGAGCAGACACCCCCTTCCCCCACCTCACTAATGTATTGGCCCCCCTTCCCCAACTCACCTAAGGTGCACACCTACTACCATGTTCCATCTACACCTAAAATCTCCATGGGATTTGATCCCTAGACCCACCACCTAATAGCACAACAACCTGACAAAATGGCCAACTAGATTTTAACTTATAAATATATACTATCACATATTTATACATATATTAATATAATTCAAAATTTAAAATTCCAATATATGTATATATATATATATGTTTATAATATATATATATATATTTGTGTCTATTGATATATATACATATATCTATGTGTGTGTATATTTCTGTTTGTATTCAAATATATCTCTGTGTGTGTGTGCATAATTATATGTCGTTTATATGTTATGATATTTAAATATATCTTAATTTATGTGTGTATCATTAGAAATTTTTATATATACACATATATAATTATAATTATAATTTTATATATATTTTTAAATTCATAGTATTATATATAAATATATATAATTATTCGTGTTTTCTAAAACTAGAAAAAAGTCATTAAAATAGAAATTTTTTCTTAAATATGTTGATAAATTTAAAATGTGTATGCGTTTTATATATATAACTATTTTTTTATAAATATGTGTGTTTGTGTGTGTGTGTGTATATATATATAAATTTGTGTTTATAAATACATATATATCAATATATATTATTTATTAAATGTATAAATAAATGGATATATTTTTATATGTTTATTTTTTATAAATATATACATATATACATCTTTATATATATATATATAAATATATTATAACATTTCTATGTGTATTTGTGTGTCTATATATATGTATATATTAATTATTAGTAGCATAGGGTATTGCGAAAGGAAAGATCTCACCCTGTGCAACGAGATCCACCATTGTACGCCCACATTCCATGGACAACCTCCATGAAAATAAGTAAGCCAATCCGAAAATCATCGTTGACTAGAATTTGAACCCAACTCCTTCAACATCGCACAAAAAGAATAGACCAACTCATCTATTCCAATTTTAGATATATAAATATATTATGGTATATAGTTATATATAAATAAATTTTAGTATTTAAGACATTAACATTGTATATATGCATAATTTTACATATTAATATACATATATTAATATACAAAAGAATATAATACCTATATATGTTGATGCATTATATTATATATATATTGTTATTATACATATATATATGTTATGATTATATATATATATGTTTAGGTTATATATACATATGTTTATATTCTATATTATATATATGTTTATATTTTATATATATCATATGTTTAAATTATTATATATTTGTTTATACTGTATATATATATGTTTATATTATATATATATATGTTTACAGTTTATAATATGCTTATATAAATATATATGTGATTGTGTGTCTTTAAAAATATATGTGTATGTTTACAGGTATATAATTATATAAATATATAAATAATTAGACATGTTTTCAAAAAAATTGGTAAAAAAGTCGCTAAAATAGATGCATTTTCATAAAATTAAAAGTTAATTTAATATGTATATATGTTTTTATATATAAATATATGTATATAAATTTATAAATTAATATATTTGTGTGTCTGTATATATATTTGTGTATGTGTGTTTATATATATTAAATTATATATATATATTTGTTTTTATATGTATGTGTGTGATTATATATATTAACACACACACACACAAATATATATAAATATATATTTACATCAATGTAGGGAAGTGATCTAAAAATGATATATATTATTAGTTAAATTTACTGCAAAACATCTATATTTTAGCATATTTTAAACGTGACTAAAAATGTTGCCAAATTAACATCATTTTTAAAATATGTCACCAAAAATAATTTCGAAATTCCATTAGTTAGTAGTGAATGAAGACTATTGATACTGTATTCTTAGAAAGAATTGTGTGTATCAAAGGAAGTATGAGATATGAAATTACTATTATCTAAAATTTTTATGACGACGATGGAGGAATTGAAAACAGTTCCAATACTACCGTATGAGTGTATCATTTAGAATTAAATAATAAAAAGGGGAAGAATATAAAAAAATAATCCTTTATCCTATTAATTAAATATATGCCAAATGGGTAAGTTATAACAAGTGCTGTATGTAGATGTTCAATCCTTTGTGGAAAATAAGACGAATAAGAAGAAAAGTGTTTCAAAACTTGACTACTTCCAATACTACCATGGGTAAAGCAATGAAATTAAAAGAAAACTATTTTCATACACTATAAAATTTTTAAGGCATTTTTGATATCACATAAGATTGCAATAGTTTTAAGAAGTAGATCAAACCATGTGGTCCAAAAGGGACTCGATCCAACAATGCAATATTTCTTCTAGGAGGTGAAAGCATATTTTCTTATACTGAATACAAAACACGTCTCAAAATTCATTGAACATTATTGATTCTAGGATAACAATTTTAAGGATATACCCATGTTCATGATTCTTTTGATAATATGAATTTTTTTGTGCATATGATAATTAAAATTATGCAGTAGAGATTTAGTAATCATAAATTAAATAAAAACTCATAAAAAATATTGGTTCCCTTATTTATTTACAACCCTGTATAAAAGTACATTCTTTCAGACTAAGGAAGTGATACAAAGAAAGAGAGATATATTCACTAAATTAGTGAGGATGTGAAAAGAAGAGATAATTTTTTAGTTAGAAATAATTTATCCTACACAAATTCACACATCCCAGTGTAGGGATTATTCCATATGTGATTCTATGACATTATCTTAGTATTCCATTATAACCAGTATTCACCATTCCTATGGAATGCAAAAGAATTTATGAGTTATTACCCCACTAATCCCTTATCAAAGGCACATGTTTTCTATAAAAAGGATCCATGTATATCATTTTAGGGGTATTGACTTAGATTTATACAACGTGATTAATAATTTTATCCAATTTCATGCCTAATCATCCTAATTATGTTTCTGGTGAATCTTTAATTCAAAATCCATGGAAACGATTTCTATTTTGGGTGAATTACATTATATAAAGTTTTTTTTTTCACAAAACATTCATGATACACCACTTCCCATATTCTTCCTTAGGACTAGTGGTAAAGAACACTACCCTAGGGAGGTATACTAGGTTGATACCCTTCCAAGACACTCAGAACAATATAATAGGGTTTCATTACCCAAATGACCATTATCATCGCCCTTGGGAATAGTTTCTTAGGCTACTATACAGTGTAATTCTTGGGTTTCACCACCTTGGCCACTTAGATAACGATACTAGGTTTCACTCTCCCCTGATACCTAATAAAGGCCTAATAGGGTGCCACCTATTAGGATATACGAATTAGTGTACAATGTAATAATTACCCATGAATCCTTATAAAGCCAAATTAGGGCCCCACTCACCAAGAAAACATAAATAAGAACACTACGGAACACTCCCTCAGGGATCCTTAATGAGACCTAAAAGGGTATCACTCACCACAACCACCTAGATTAGTATTCAATGCTTCCCTCACCCAGTCCACTCTAATGTGTCCTATAAGAGAATCATGTGAACTGTCCACTCATATATTTATACTAGTGTTCTATTTCCCCTAGTCTAAGTAGGAGAGACATACTGGTGTACGACTCACCGATGTCACTTATATTAAAATAATAGAACTTCATTATCCAAATCGGTATATATTTGGGATATTATGGAACCACTATCCTAGTTTTCATACATTCGGTAATGTTTATTCTCATAATAGATTAATTCCAATAAAAATGGGCTATTAACTTCACTATCATTATTTAACTATTAGAATTATCAACATGTAAATAGTCTTCATACTAATGAATTTTATAATTAATTTTCATATACCAAGGCCTTCTACATGTATTAATGAGATACATGGATTGGTTTTATACACTAATGTTCTCCCTTGGGATCATATATTCTATGGATAATAGGAGTGAGTCATATTATTATAGGTCTACCGTGATTTTCCTTCATAAATGATAGAATAATTGGGATATAAAACAATATATGAACATTTGATAAAAAAACTCTATCTTTTAGAGGACTAGTGAAAAACCATATCATCTTATTTGAGTCAGATATTTTATACCAAAACCATGTTCACTATGTTCTAAATCTATATTTGAATCATCCACCTATGTCCAATAAATGTTTCATGAATATATAAGCTACTCTTATTAATTATATGACCTAACCATAACATCTTCATTGTAGTTACCAATAGAAAGGATGAACCATAACATGGATCTAATGCATGTGTCCCACAACAACCATAGATTTGAGAATTTAACCTAGTAGTAAATTATAAATGATGTTAAAATTATTGAAACAATCAAAATTCATATGAAAATAAAGTAAAATATATCTTGGTCATAGTTTCGGGGACATAAAATGAACTTTATCAGTCCTAGACTCATGGACATAAAAGGCATATTGTTGGGATTAGTTTAATGATCTAGAAAGTTAAATCATTGGTCCTGATCATATGACCTAAAACGTTCCATAATTAGACCATGTTTTATGTCCTTAAAATAAATGGTATTATACCTATTTTTATGAACATAAAAGGGGAATCATTATTCCATGATATGTGACCATAAATGGTGTATAGTTTTTCATGTATGTATAAATGGAAATGATACCACAATGGTGCATGTTACACGACATTAAAAGATAAGGAATTTCCTATTAAGTGGAAAAAACTATGTGTTATCTGATTTAATTTATATGGATATATAGGAATCCACTCTCATGGACCAGACCTAAATTAAATTAGAGCTACATCTTCCTTGGATAATGATAAACTATAGAGTGAACAATCGGGTAGCATTGAACTATAATTCATCCATTAATGAAGGGATATATGGATAACCTCACATCCATGCATATGTTTAGAAAAAATCTAGGTAATGATCAATCACTCTCATAACAAAGTTAAATACTATTTCATAAATAATGATTTCATGAATACATCTTAAATCTATATGAGAGTCCCAAATTAGACAGTAAGCCCCTCATGGAATGAGCCAACTAACCATAATCACGAACACTTTGTAAGATTAACATTTTCATTGGGTAATTTAAAAAAATACCTAAATTTGGAAATAATATTCAAAATTAAAATTAAATAATAGTTTGAAACATGTGGGAAACAAAATGGATAAACTATAAATTCAATCATTTTCTTGTGAAAGACATCTATTGACCATGCACATTTTCTTTTGATGATTCATTAACAAGTTCCTCATTTATGGTCATTGAATTAGGATCTAGCATAAATATAGATGGAATCATCACTATATTGAATCACCAATGTTTAATTCCTAGACCAATAAAGGGGGAATAAAAAATCATTTAGGGTGCCCAAACATACCCACCATGAGATACCCCAAATATATGCCTTTTAAGTGATGCTGATTGTAGATCCATCATCAAAATAGATACTATTTTGAATATATAACCTATATTTTAGGTATTGTTTCCCTATTTTAAGATTATAAACTCACTATATTCTTCCCAACCCTAGATGATGTCCAGGATATCATAAAATAGATAAATCCGTACAATCCATATTATCAACAACAAATATTTGTTAAAAAATAGAACTTATTTCCATAACCAATAACATTAGTAAATTATCCATGGATTATTACAACACTAGATGAATTGTGTAAATGAGGTTGCAGATGAAATAAATTTTAAACCTATATATATCTGTGATACTCCTATGAGGGAACTTATCAATTATCATCATCGTTATTGTCGCATGGACCCAAATCCTCATCAATATGCTGTGATATATACCTTGGAGATCAAATCCTTGACTATAAAAACTAATATACATATGAGGGGGGGGGGAAATTTGGTAATTTATTTATAAATACTAGGAGAAGGTTTACACCCTAGACTGAATCAATACCCTTGAATCTATTTGGAAAATATTGATATTAACTATAGAGATACTTGGGGGGGATCCTACCAGTGAAGGAATATACCAAAATTGTATAGGCCCAATCATGATCAAGGATATAAATGAATTAATTGAAATAAATAATCCATAAGGACATGTCATAAGGGTAATAAATGGTAATAATATTGGATTATTTCTTTACTGTTATAGAATCTGGCATCGTAATGGCTCATCAGTATACCCCAACAAATAGACCAATGAATATTCTTGTCTACTTGTGTCAGTAATTCTAAAATATTGTCAAGTAATATTACAATGATGACATACTTATATTTTTAATCAATAATATATGGTAATCATGGATATAGAGGTCCTTAATATTGCACCATAAGAAATTAATTTTGATGTCCTCCCCAGAGTACAAGTTTCTATGGTTCTCCCTGTAACATTGAACATATCGGTTGTCGAGGACTTTGTCAAAGTAGTAAATTGGAAATAATCAGAAATAGAGGTCCTCTATCTTAAAAACCCTTACTAGAGTCCTATCATGGGACAATAGTGGATGCGAGTGTGACCCTCGAGGCTCACCATCTTTAAGACATTGTTGGAAATTATAACCGAGGTAGAAAATATTTAAAATGTATAAATTTCCCTCATAAATCCCATAAACATAATAAGAAACCCCTATTAATAACTATAATGTAAAATAAATCCAAGATATATAATAACATTCAATGCATGAAATATCATAAAAATATACATTTTCCAAATAATTTTCCAAATTATGTACTCCTAGGTATTATCTTTGACTACAAATCCATGCTTCATGATGGTATTTTACATATAGAACTTTTAAATAACCTTGGAAACCAATTATATATTTTTTATATATAGGTATGAGGTTAAATTTATACTTTTTAAGATCCATTTTAATGAAACCTCGGAAAATATAGAATAATGATACCAATGATTTAATGTGTAAACAATTAAAACAATAACCACCTAACATGTCAACTATAATATAGCCAAATGAAGGTTCTCCTAATAAATATTTCACCTTGGTATAATGAAATAATACCAAATTATATAGAAAAATTGGTTCCCTTCACCACTCTCTCCCAAGGTTTTCATTCCCACACCTTGAATACATATGTCCTGATGCTTTAAATTGACCCATTATCCATGCTAAAAAACATCATAATCAGTATTAGAGACAGATGATTTACTAAATTTATATCATCTGCATCATCCCGTATCCTTGATTATATAAAATATCATTTTAACTTTCACATATACAATAAATTTAGGTATTGTGAATATGATGGACATTAACCTCTTACTATCCTCCTGCTATACATGACCCCATTCTATACCATCACATCAACGCCTCATAGGATCTTCCAAGACACAACACACAACACATTCATATAATCGTACATACCTCGATTATTCAATCCAATTAAACACCTTTAAGGGAGAGTGACAAAGAAGGAGTAGTTATGTATCCATTCCATCACCATCATAGTTGTTTCAGAAATGGACCAAAACCCTACATATTTGGCCATCCTTGATGTTATTTAATTACGGTGGTGTGTGTAAATAAATATAATAAAAATACATGTATAATAAAACCATGAAAAAATCAAATGAATTGGTTTCACTTCAAAATAACTCTATCACATTATCAGAATCACCACACCTTAACTTCCATATGAAACTATTGCAGCCACATTCAACATCACAATCCATCCCCAATCTTTACAAAAACATCAATTATAATACCTATATTTTTGACAAAAATCACTTGATTTGACCATTATTATTTTTTCATTTACATTACATATTATATTTATTACAACTTTTGAATCTATATATAATTATAAAACATACATACCCATCACTCATATTAATTCTAATCAGTAACCATTTGTTTCATTTATATGAAATTCATTTATAGTCATAGTTCTTTCGATTTACATTCTACACACATTTCTAGGTCTATTATTAGCCATCATATTCCAAATATATTTTGAAACTATAAAATATCCTTGCAACCCATCCCATTCCAACCATATAAACCAACCACATAATACATCATGCACTAAAACACTAAAGTAACATACTCTCGAAAACAATGTAATGAAATCCACAATACCCAATACTAAATCTACTCAAATAGATCAAACCAGGTACAAAACACAAAAACAAGGTTATATACCCATAAAATCATAATAAGGTGTATTTGGAACAAAAAAACACAAACTATCCACAAATATTCTTCAAAATTCCCTTTATTTAACATACATTCACATCATATAACTTTTTCTTCAATGAGATGTATCAATTCAATTTAAAAATTCCACAAAATAGTTTCATTAATTTTACTACATTGTTAGACTTTTTCCAAATGTTATCCAAACAATTAATTGAAATCATTGACCATATAACATCATAATTGAAATAAATTTCAATATAAGTCATAAATATATAATAATTAGAAAAGCATTATCTTGGTAAAAATATGACAACATGTTAAGGAACCCTCTCACATAAATTTACTTTAGTATAATTTATTTTATTTATGAATAAAATACACTCTATCCAATCCAATAAAGTTAAAATATTGAAACATCTATAATTGTCAATAAAATAAAGATTTTTTTAACTTTCTTACATCAGATGCTGACTTGACAACTGTAGAATGCAATAAATGTAAGGAAATGATGATAAAACCACTAAAAGTACATATGAGAATCCTCAATAATATTGGAAAACCCAATATTGTTCAAAAGAAAAACCCTAATCCAATATTCCAAGGATCAACACCAATATCTCATATCCAAGAATAGAGAATATGAGATGCCCAAATGAAGAATGTAGAAACTCACCTCATATTGTGATTAAGGAATCCCAATAGATATGCTTCAAATTTGAAAAGAAAAGGTTACTAAAAAGACATTCAAAAACCCTATAAGGATCTCACGTAGTTGGGGAATTTTTTGAAAAATAATGGGATTCATAGGAGCTCTTAAATATATAGCTAACCTGGAAAACAAAATGACTTTATCTGATAGGACATCATTACACCATGATAGGCCTATCTCGAATAGATTTATGAAAATCACAACGAAAATACCTTATACATTTTCCCAATTAAACTCGATGATCATTCCAAATATGATATTGGTAGGTTTTCATCATGACCAAACCACCATGATGTTCTAACACTTAAAACAAAACCATCAAAATAATTATTCTAAATGCCAACACTATGGAATCAGAGGCCATTCCATGACATTAAAATAATGGTTCCACGAAAAATAAACCACAATACATCACATAAATATATCCAAAAATTATTTCATGAATATTCATTCATGAAAAACCACCAAACCAACAAAGGAAATTTTAATCCACAAAGAAATTCACCATGTTGCGACCTAAGACTCCACATAAGAAATATTATAAAGTTAATTCTAATTTAATTATGGTTAATTTAATTCTCATATGGTTTAACAACTAAATAATTACCACCTTCAAAACCATCACATCATGAAAACATACATCATTTAGTGAATAATATTCCAATATGAAAATCAACTCCCACAGCCTATGATTTAATGTAGTGATATCTCTTACACACTAAAACACATGCACCTCAAATACCAACAAACCATAGCCTACTATTCCACATTGTGACATTTTAACACCATATTCACCAAGTAATATAATGATTTATTCAAATTAAAACACCTAATACCACACCATGAGATAAGTCTCTTAGAAAATTTTCCATCTCAAATAATACGTCTCTTCCTAGAATCTCATCCCAAAACATTTGACAACCAAATCAAACAATGTAATGAGGCACAAATAATTAGACCATTACATAAAATACGTCAAACAATTTTTTTTACCAAAGAGTCAAATAAAAACTAAAAGGTAAAACTATGTTCACCAACTCCAAAACCCACTAAGATAGCTTCGAAACCATGAAAAAACCACCATCGAGTAATAATGCAACATAAAATATCAATAAACACAAACAATACTTGAAAAATAAAATATTCTTCAATAACTATCTTTATTACAAAAATAAATGAAAAAAATGTGAAAAATATTATTGGATACTGAGTAATGATATGTGACGATTGATCCCATGTTCTATCATCCATTCCACAATTCCTCAATTAAATGTGAGAGAAGGGAATACAAACACTCATATCAACTTATCCAAAAAAATCCATAATCTAAACTGACCTCTCAATCAATTTCATTTCTTCAGAGATATCCAAATACCTAAAATTTAAGACATAGGAATCATTGGGAATTTATAAATGATTCCATGACACATGAAAAATATCATGGGAGTAGCCTTATAACGGGGATTCCCAAATCGATATGACATCTCATTGATACACCCAATATAGAAAAAGGGACAATAAAACAAGGAGATGTATTACTTCCATAGCCAAAACATCACTATACATGATTAGTGGAAACCCTAAGAATACATATTTTCTAAACTAAAAAGTTGTAGGATTCCTTATTCAATCATTATATGACTTATGATGGTCATACATCACCTTTTTACACTCTGAAACCATCTGAACAATCACTTTTTTTCATTTCCCCACATCTGGTCTATGTACTATTGACTCTCCAACCTTGGTATAAAACCAAATATAACTAAAATTTCATCCGTAAAACACGTTAAACATATCCACAAAAATGGATGAGTAATAATTATTATTACAATAAAATTTCACCAAACATAGGTTCTTTACCCATGATATAAAAATGTCAACAACACAGACTTACAACAATATCTCCAATATCTGAATATTATGGTTTATTTTCCTAGGAATCTATGAATAGAAATTAGTTATAAGGAACAACTGAGATACAAAATCATTTTTATTTCCACCCAAGATCCATGATTAAAAATGAGAATCTTGATCATAAATTATGGACCTAGATAGATGAAGATGGAGCACTATCTCATCTACATACTGCCTCTCCAGAACATCTATGACACTTAATTCCTTGATCACCAAGAAATGATTATATTTTTCCAAATGATCCTAGACCACCTAAATAAAATGTTACCTTACTTTGGATCATAAAAAACACTATATAGGTCCAATGATATTTATTCCTACTCCAACTGAGTAACATCTAATGGTTTCATCCAACAACATAGAACTAGATTATATACATTCACTGAATAGAATATTAAACATCAGGAAAAAACTCCACTAATTATGACTTATTTCAAGGCCAAAACATAATAACCCTAAAAGAATTATACATATTTTATATACTAGGATATTATACCACTACTAGAATATAGAACTCATGGAAAAACTCCTCACGCATAATTTATAAAAAAACAAAATCCCTTGAATCGTCATCTAATTGTATTCATCATCTAGCCATCCCATTATAGAATAACTATAATAGATTTGATTGAAAATAACTTTCACCAGAACGTATCACCATTATTAATTTCCCATATACTATATTAAGGAAGATCATATTGTAATATAAAACATGAAACTAATGCCATAAACCTTCTCGTCATGAAGACAAATCCCTAAAATATCCACTATCACACTTTATGAATATCCAATCTCATGAACTGCACCTCTTCATAAATTTCTACTCAAAACATTAGTAAATTTATTCTCATTCCCAAGGGTTTAGGAGATATCAATTTTTTAGTACTAAAATAAATCCACTACCCTTACTTTCACTCATTAAAATATCAGTGAGAGAAAATATTCCAAAAAATAAATAGATCTCTAAAGACCAAAATGTTATCAATGATGGGATAATATGAGTGAAAACAGTACTAAAAACCATTCAAGAAAATCAATGGAATATTTATGATCATTTGGATATAACTGATAGGATCTATATAACATCAAATAACTATAATTCATAAAAAACAACCTAATATAAGATGGAAATAATCACAGAAGACCTCAAATGTCTCTCCTTCCACTAGAAACTGATGTATAAGATATGTAATTGATTTATCATTTCGGTAGTTGACTAATTCCAAAAAATATTTAGAACATACAACATCCTTATCTTTCAGGAAGAAGGTTCGAACGAAAGATAAAATCTAAATGAAATTGATAAAAAACCTTCAATTACAGCAAATGGGATTGAGGATTTTATAGACATATACAATATTATTATGTGATTCTTAAATAACAAACCCCGTGATCATTAATAGGTCAACCACTAATCCCCTTTAAGATAACACTTTATAGAGGATATACAACTCCCTTGTCTAGATCATCCACACAAAAAACATTCCACATAGTTGATAGTGATAATAGATTTTTAAAACAAACTTGTAATGATTGAAATTATCCACCTCTAACTAAATCTATATAATAATTTCATCAAGGAACACTACCATGAACTAGTACAAAAACTAATTAAACATGGACTTCCTGAATCCCATAAAATATTTTAGGGATCTCATGAAACAAAATGACACAACCAAAACATAATTTGTACATAGAGACACCTAAAGGTAATATTCAAGATATACACCTTCTTTTACTCTTCTGGTAATATCTCGACCATAAATAAATCTTTGAAAATGATAGGGATCCATTACTATGTAGAAAAAATTTATCAATTCTTATAAGGGGATAAAGGTTCCTGTCTATCTCTGATTTAAATATTGTCAGTATATATATATATATACTAATACTAGTAACCCCTTTTTTGGAAAAAATTATATAGGTTCTCCCAATGGTGATACACAAGACCAAATGAAATCCATTTACAATATATCATCTATCATAATCATTAACTCCCATAGCTTATATCATTTTATCTGATATGGGGCCACTATAAATAAAGAGGCATTAGACAATAAAAATCTCTAGAAATTGATATTATGTAGAGGAGGTAGATTCAGAAACAAATTGGGTGCAAGATATTATGTTTTTAAACTGAAACACTTTTTTCGATAGCATACATGATATACCACAACGATCTAAAATGAAAAACTAAATACTATTATTTAAATGTTACCATTATAAAAAATATTTAAAATAGAGAGAGTGAATATGATTAACTGAATTATTAAAATATGTTTTACAAATAAAAATATAAAAATTTATTTGAGGAACAATTATTAGAAAATGAAAATATTTTTTTAGGAAATCTTCTTCTAAAAATTGTTTAAATATAGAAAACTATGTTTTCTACCAATAAAATAAAAAATAACTCTTTATAAATTATATTAATAAAATATATATATAATATATTGAATATAATTATTAACAATAATCATTTGTTTTTTCTATTTATGATATACGAATAAATCCTATTTAACTCAAAAAGGTATATTTTTATAAAAAAACAGTTTTACAGTCTTTGGATGATACACTAGTTTCAAATCTAGTTTTTGACAATTAGATAAATTATATTTGACAAAATTAACATCCACTTTGAATGATGAATATAAAAATTTACTTTGATTGAATATTTTGTATTTTATGATATGTTTCTTGTTTTGATGGATGGTGAAAATACTAAATTTTAATTGAAAAAATATTTTTTAGATAAATAATTTATAGTTTCAAATTACATTGTGGTTTTTAGAGTATAATTTTATCAATTTTATATCATTTAATCCAATTATTTCAATAAAATATTTTTTATATTGAATTTGGATACAAAAAAATTCAAACCATTTCACATTTTCACTTAGAAAACTATTTTTTCACCGTGTTTATGAGATTAAATTTTAAATTTAATTTTGACTATTATTTATTTTGAATTTTTAAAAATGGATTCCCAATTTGGAATCATAATTTCTATATTTATAAAATAGTTCAATTTCAATTTTGGACAATATGAATAGTAATAATAGGAATTTTTTTGTTACCACACTTAAATGTAAATAAGTAGACTAAGGGTAAAGATAATATTATAATTATTATAAAATTTCTCTAACAGATGTAATAATAATATTTTAGGATTTATTTTCATCAAGAATCATCGTTGGGATGATTTTATGTCCTCTTTGATTTATGTGGGTGACTTTATACCATTTATAATATTTTATTTCATCGAAAGTCAAATATGTCATAGTCATGATTAAAATAAGACTGTCATTTTTAATAGGTCATTATTAAATATTTAACTTGGAAAATAAATATTTATTTGAAATATAAAATATTTAACTTCATTAAGATAATTTATTTTTAATATTAAAGAAATAAATAATTAAATTAAATGATTGCATAATGATGATGTAATAATTATTTAATGAATGGAAATATCAATTAAATCGTATTAAAAGTTCTAAAATAAATATATTTTGATATAACTTATTTCATCTAAAACTTTTCAAGATTACTATGACTTGTTATTTTTGATTTAAATTTGATGGTTCAAATATATATTGGTGTTATGATATTTTTAAAAATTCATGTAATTAATAATGTCAAAATTTACAGTAATGATATTCGAAAATAAATAATATTTCATTAAGTGATATAAATGTCATAAAAATATATAATTCTGAAAAAATGTTGGTGTAATGTTTATAATTTAATCAAAGACTCTTGTAATGATCGTTTAGTATATTATTGGAACTATATTATCCTTCAATGAGTAAAGACACATGTAGTCACGGTAAGAGTCAAAAGGTTTAGATGATGGTTAAAACCAAAATATAATTGTATGACTCACATATAAACTTATCTAAAAATTATATGATGAGATTACGGAGAACCACAATCATGATTCATTCTAAATAAATCACTTTTTATCCATTTATAAATGAAATAAATTTATATTAATTTAATATTTCGAGTGTTTCCAAATGTGCCTCTCATATAAATTATAAAAGGATACATACTCCCTCACTTATTCAATCTAGTTTGATCTTTATATGTAAAAAAACAACCTTATCATTTATATTAAAAACATCCTTATTCATGTTCTTGGTATAATTTTCTTCCAAAAATACCAACCCTAGATTTGTTAAGATGAGATAAAAAAGATGTCTTCCAAAGAAGAGGTTATTGTTTTTCCTAATGCATTAAATTTCATTTCTTCTTATTCTTCCTCTTCGTGTGTTTTTTCCATTAAATAAAATATCATATATATTTTTAGATGTTATTATGGTTATAGAACAACAATATTTCACTTTTTATCCATCATACAAAAAATGAAAATAATGTGCGTGCATATGTATGACTTACAATCACCACAACATGGTGTAATATATTTTTTTATCACCGTATTACATGGATGGGTATAATGATTTAAATAATGGATATATATAATAAATATGACATGATATTTATTATTAAAAATTATTATATCATACATTTATGTACTCTTTAACCATTAAGAGAACGATACCATCACTCGTGCGTACGTACGAACTACCGTATCCATACTGTGATACGATTCATTTTCCATGTTAATCATTAAACAATGATTATAAATATTTATATACTGAATAAATATTATATTTATGAACTTAATATTATTATGGATATGAATAAACAATATCCCATCCTAGATAAATTGGAATTTAAAGATAAAACTTGTATGGGAAAACATGAATATTAACACACACAAAAGGTAAATGAATAAAATATTACGAATAAAAAAGTGGTATGATGTTATAATTGGATCATATATGACCACATAAATATTATTATGATTCTATATAAAGTTAATAATATTTTTAAAACAAACATACAAGAGTTTCAAACATGTAGAGAGAAAATTGGACATATGGTATGGGATTAATTCATAATCTCATCATTAATAGAGATTTTTTCTTTTTAAGTCTTTAGTGGAGAATATTTATGTTACATTTTAGTGTATTGTAAAAAATTTCCAAAAGGGTTTTTGATATTATCCTAATTTTATTTAAAGGCATTTTACCCATGTATTATTTTTTATAAAATGGATTGAAAATATACTTTTTTTCATTTTCTAAAGAAGGTAACTTTTGAAATTTTAGAATAAAATATAGAATGATTTCATTTTAACTTATACAGTTTGAGTGGATTTCTATTATGGCATGAATTTATTATATTTTACGCTTAATTTTCAAATTTACAAGATTCTTTTCAAATAATTTAGATTATAATTTTATGGCTTTTTAAATAAATGATTTCAATGTAAAAAAATATATTTCTCTCAATAACTATTAAATTATATTCTTAGTGTATTATCACCCCTTTCATCATCCATTATTGAATGGGGAAGGTTATTAACATTTATAATTTTATGTCTTTTTAAATAAATTATTTCAATGTAAAAAAGATATTTTTCTCAATAACTTTTAAATTATTTTATTAGTGTATTTTCACCCTTTTCATCATCCACTATTGCCTGGGGAAGGTTATTAACATTTATTTTTCTAGTATATATAGACTATGTTTCAACCCCTCTAAAAAAGTAATTCATTAGACTTATTTAGAGATAGCGCGGTACCCTAAATCCCCTCTATGAAATAGTTGTTCTAATGAGACAACCATGTTTAGGTATTGGATGAGGCTATACAAGTTTATGTATGATGTCTTGGACAATGCCTTGGTGGTGTGATTATGATATTTGGAAATATGAATTACCTCATTATGATATTATTTTTTAATATTCCATGTGATTATTTTAATATCATTTATTCTTTCCATATTATTCTCAATATTATTTTCAAATGGTATGTGTTTTAGTTATTCACCATGCCTTTCCAAGAAAGTTTTTCTTGAAGTTAAGCTTTATATTTTTTTTAAAATAAAAAAATAACAGCGGAGATGTGTGGGGTCAAGAAAATGGAATTGTCTCTATCTATCCAGAATAGTGTTCAATTTCATAATAGGAGATGCCATTTCCATAATCAGAATCATCAGTAGTTTCCCACTAAGTTTGCGACATACCCTTATCAAAGATCTTAAGAATGTATATATTGAACATATCCAAATACCTAAAGGATTTGTTAGAAAAAGTCTGAGGTGTGTTATAATAAACATCATTACCCTTATCTTCAAAGGAATCAGAGTGAATTCATCACTGTCAGTCTCCGTATCTTTTCCTGTTAGGTGTGCATACTCACCATGCCATAATTCTTATAAATATTTATTCATGATATGTTTTTATATATTCTTACACTTAAGGACAATCATTTTTATCACCTTTATTATGATTTATTTTCCAAATATTCCAAGATGAATATTATGATTTAAATGTGTGAATATGAAATGAAAATAAATGTTTTCTTAGAGGAATAATTATTTTTTATGTTTTATTTTCAATATTAATGTATTTTTATTATATGTATCTTGTTTTCCAAAAATACTAATATATTTGGTGTTTTGGGATTAAATTCATTGTATAATATGGTAATATAATAATGTAACCACTAACTATGGGATACTAGGGTCCAATAATTTATAGTTAGAATTTTAGGACATTCAGTAGAAACCTAAAGAAATAGGTTTAGGAAAACATATATTAGGGAAATATCCCTTGTGAGTTTTTCAAATATATCCTAATAAAATATTATTTTGTTTAAGAGATTATTTATAACAAAATTTTAAATTTTTGTTATGTGATTTAGTAGTATTGATATTATACAGTTTTTCAAGTGTTAGGATATAATCTAGTGCATTCCATTATTTATAAATGAAAAATAAAAGAAGGAATAGAAACTGTATCATCACATGTAATCTAGGTTGGAATTTCCCTCTTATGCAAGATAATGATTTTGGATATGGATATATAGACTGTTTTGAATAACTTAAAAATCTACTAAGAAAACTAAATCAAAATATGAATAATATCCTTACCCATATAGAGAATCCGAATTAAAAATGTAGAGGAACAATTTAAGAAAGCTTATTGAGATAAATAAACCATCATTAATTGGAACTAAAAATATATTTATAGCTGAAAAATGGGTAAGTTTCTCAGGAAATATATTTTTGATTTGGAATGTAATTAAAGGGAAAAGGTTATCCTGATTGTTTATCATCTCTTTGGAGATTCTGATCAATTGTGATCAATGATTCAAAAAAACAATGTTGGAGGAAGAAATAGAAAACATGTAACGAAAGGTTTTTAAGTAACTCTTCTTTGAAAAATACTTCCCTCATGAACCATGAGTGGATATAGACATGCAATTCGTGAGTTTGATGGAAAATGAGAATGATAATGTTTTTATATATGAATCAAACCTTACCATGTTGGAAAGGCCTGCTATGAAATATGTACAGACATCAAAGAGTATGATTTACTGTCTATCTGATGGGATAAAAAATTCTTTGATGGGCCATGTCTCTAAAAATTTATCATCCTAAGAAGATATAGTCTTATGTGTTATCAAAATAGAGGAATAATTAACTAAGTCTTATGAATTTAAGGGAATGAAAGAGAATAATTGAATAAAGAAGAAATATATGGATAACTGGAAAAGTGAAAATATGGATTTTAAAACATTTGATAATTTTAGAAATAAATAACATGGTGCATCTGGAAAAGGAATTTGGGATTGTTACATGCGTGGATTGAAAATTCACTAGGATAATGATTGAAAGGGATAGAAAGAAGCTGTAAATGTGAAATAAATTCAACTGTAATAAAATTGGGCACCATGAAAATGGATATCCCATGTTTCATGGGAAAAATAGAATAGAAAAAGAAAATGTATCAAGGTTAGACTTTTTCTATTACTATAGTCGAAGATAAATGATTAATATTCTCTTTTTGGATTCAAGAATTATTTCATAGAGGTATTTTATGAAGGATATTATGGTTATTATATTCATGAGGCATATTAGGTTTGTATAGGAGAACATACTATTAAATGATTTGGAATCATGAATGTTTTAATTATGAGTTTTAAGGTGATCAAATATTTGGTATGTGATAATAAGATCTACATTATGTTGTTTGGAGAATATAATGTAAATATTGATTTTGTAATTTTAGAGATAACTTTTGAAAAATGTATTTTAGATGAGTCTTATGGTTGGGATGGATTAAGATGGATTTTGGATATTATTGTTTTAGGTTAAAGTGAAAATTAATATATTAGATAACCCATGATAACCAATTGGGGTTTAGTAAATAGTTAAAGCTGAAGGAATGAATTATTGATCTATCATTCATAAAAGATCATCGGCCTTGAAAACTTCTTCTTGGACAGTAAATTCCATGTGTAAGGGATGAAGTGAAAATAGATTGAAGCACAACCAAACGATAATATTATTCTTCTGACTAGGAATAAAATCAAGTAAGTTCTTATATAAATATTAAACAATCCCTCAAATATAAGAAATGGATTTTGGAACAAAAATATTGTGTGTTTTCTTTAGTTTTTGTTAAATTAGTTATCTTACATCAAATAAAGAATTTATGGTATTTTGACTGTCAATATTCTCATGACCATGTTCATTATCACTATATATAAGAACATGATTGTTATATTTATCTTCCTTTTCCCTATTTTCTTACACAGAACCGTCGTAAGTGTTATCTCAGGTGACCTTTATACATAATTTTCTTTATTTTAAAGTGAACGTTTGATTAATTGTATTTTTTTGAGGGATTTAAAGATAGGTATTTTGAAAATTCAAACCCATAGTTATTTTTTCCCTAAGTTAAAATTCAAATGTGGAAATTTGTTAATGGTTTTTATGAAATATCCTGTGTTTTTAAAATAAATCACTATGTTCGATAGCGTACATGACACACCACAACGACTTTAAAAAAATAATTAAATATTATTATTTAAATTTTACCATTAAAACCAAGATGTGAGAATATAATTAATGAAAAATAGAAACAAAATTATAAAAATATTGTTTACGCATTTCAATATAATGAATTAATTTTTCACTGATTATTTATAACTTAATATAAATATTTTTTTAATAGAAATATTTTTATAAAAAAACTATTTAAAAGGGCCCAGGTGTGTTTTAAACCTATAAAATAAAAAATAATAGTTTTTGTATTATATTAACTAAATATGTATATAATATATTAAATATAATTTTTACATTTATTCCTATGTGTTTTCTAGACATGATATAAGAACAAATTCCATTTTACGCACAAAAGGTGTATTTCTATAATAGGATAGTTTTACCTACTTTTGATGGATCACATGTTTTAAATCTAGTTTTTAATGATTTTATAAAATAAATTTTTTAATATAAACATCTTGTTTGAATAAATAATATAAAAAAATATTTTTATTGAAATTTTGTTATTTTTTCGATATGTTTACTGATTTTCTAAATTGTGAAAAATAATGAATTTTTATTAAAAAAACATTTTTTTATAAATAATTATATTGTTAAATTACATTTTTCATTGGTTTGGAAGTATAATAAAATATATTTTATATTACTTACTCCAATTTTGTTTATTGGAATATTTTTAATATTGTTTGTGGACATAAGACATTTCAAAAAATTTCTTCTTTTCACTTTAAAATCCCGTTTTCTCAGCCCATCTATGAGATTAATTTATTAATTACATTTATACAATTAGTTTTTTTGAATTTTGAAGAAATAATTCAATATTTTGAATTATATGGTCCAAATTTAGTGTATAAGTACCATTTATTTGTTGATATTATGAAAAGAAAAATTAGTAAATATTTTTACAGCTGTAGTTAAGGGTAAATTAGGTAATTAATGGTAACAATATTATTATATGTATTATACAATTTCCCTAACACATATACTAAATTAATGGAATGATTTATTTTCTACCAAAATATTCATTGGTACTATTTTATAGCCAACTGGAGACACTTCGATGTCTTGAATCATTTTATAGAATTTTATTTTAAGGAATGTCAAATTTGTAATGCTTATTTATTTAATAGTATTTACATATTTAATATGTGGGGTTTCAGATGATATTTTCATCTATTAAAATTTAATTATAAGGATAAAAATTCTATCTTGACAATAATATTTTATTTTTTATTTTTATAGAAGAAATAAATGAATTCAAATTTTGTACAATGATGATGCGAAATTTTTTTAATTAATGGACATAACAAATAAATTTCATTTAAAACATTAAAATAAATATAATTTGATATAATTAATGTCATAACCAATTATTTTATATTAATTTTACATGTTATTAATCTTTTAAAATATTTGGTTCAAATGTATATTATTGTTATCATATTTTGAAAAAGGCATGTAATGAATTGTTTCAACATTTAAATTAATGATATTTTAAAATAAATAATATTTCATAAAATGATATACAAATCATAAAAATAGTAAATTTTACCAAATGACTTTTATAATGTTGAAAAATCATCCAAGACTCCATTATTTTCTGTTGTTTTGTTAAAGTAATAATATTAACCATGAATGTGTTAGAACAAATTTTGGCATAGTAGGAGTTAAATGTTTTAATAAGGGTTAAAACATAAAGATGAGGGTCATAATGTGACCTAAATAGGTCTAAAAATTATTATATGAGATAATTAGTCCTATTATCATTTTATATTCTAAATAAATCACTTTGGATCCATTTTTATGTGAAAATTAATTTATATTAATTTAATATATAGGGAGCTTCCCCACGTTCCCCTCGCCTCAATTATAAAAGGCCATATTCTCACCCATTTATTCACACCACTTTGTTCCAAATAGATAGACCCAAACCTAAAATTTTCTCTTCAAACCATTCTTATCCATGTTCTAGATACTGTGGCCTTCCAAAAAGACCATCCTTAGATCCCTTCAGACAAGATCTAATAGAATCTTCCAAATAAGAGGTAATTGTTTTTACCATCTCATTGAAGTTCATTTATTCTTGTACTTTCTATTAGTGTGTTGTTTCCATGATAATTTAACACGTCTAGTATAATATATATTATTTTGTGTTATTATTAATATGTAACAGCCATATTCCACCATTTATGTATCATACTAAAAATGAAAACACTACTACTGCGTACGTTCATCTTACTATCTCCCCACTGTGGTGGAACCTATTTTTCTCACCACATTACATATATGGGTATAATTATGGAAGTAATAGATATATATATAAAATATTACATGATATTTATTTTGAAAATCTTAACATACCATACACTTCCACCATTAAGGGAATTACACTGTTGCTCGTGTGTACATATGACCTACTGTCTCCACAACATGATGCGATTAATTTTTCCTGTTAACCATTCAATAAAAATTATCTGAATAAATATAATAAATAAATATGATATTTAAATATTAATATAATTCTGGATAGAAAATAACTATTCCCCATTATATATAATTAGGTCTTTCCAGACATAACAAAAATGAAAAAATAATGAAATTAACACTGGAAACAGCCAAATGAATAAAATATTATTAATAAACAACTGGTAAGATGTTACAAGGGCATGTTATTTGATATTATAAATGTTATTATGATTATATTATAAGTAAAAAATATTATTAAAACCCCTATAAAACTGTTTTGGAATGATAAAAAAGAAATCATACTTAATTTAAGAGTTCATAATCTCATAATTAATCATTATTGTCTCATTTTATGTATTCACATGGGAATATTTATCTTCCTTGACATGGATTCCTAAAAAATATGAAAAGGGGTTTCCCTTTTATTCTAAAAATTATTAAATAATTTCACACCCTTTTCTTTTTTTTATAAAATGTATTGAAAAGAATAGTTTTGTTGTTTTACAAAAGATGCACTTTATGTATTTTTCGTCCAAAATTTGGAAGAATCGTTTTCTTAAATTATGGGGAATGATATGAATTTTTAATGTCATGAAACAATATTATTTTAAATATTTATTTACATTTTTATATGATTTTTTTCAAATGAAATGTTTTCTTTTATTATTTCATGCCTTTTTAAATAAATTATTTCATAGTATAAATGGGTATTTCACTCAAAAACTTTTTCAATTATTTTATATGAGTATTTTAATTTACATAAACATCTTCTTTAGGATATTATGATTAATTTAGAATGGTATTTTATGATATCATATATTTTCTTTTATTTATTTGTTTTATGATCGTTCTGACTATGGATGTGCTATTTTGAAACTATTTATTATATTACTCTGAATGATTTATGATTAGGTTTACTATTTAGTGGAAGGTATTTACATGTCATATTCTAGTATATTTTTACTATGTTTTCCAATTTTATATGAGGAATTATTGGAATTAGAATGTGAAGGATTAGGCCTAATATTTCCCCTTGATGCATCAGGTCTCATGGGACAAACTAGTATGGGTATTGGCCATGACCTTACATGTTTAGTTATGGTGTCTTGTCCGAAGACATGATGGTTTCTTTATGATGTGGGAAATTTTTTATTCCCACAATATAAGATAATTTATTGATATTTCATGTGATTATATCATTATTAGAATATAAATGTTAACATTTATATGGTTTTATTTTATTATCATTTATTCCTCCCATATTATTCTTAATATTATGTTGAAATGATTTGGGTTTTATTTATTCACCATGTCTTAGTGTTTATGATTATTTATTCATGATAGATTCAATTGTATGCTTTCCCTTAATATGAATATGATATTACCCTTTTCTGATGATTTATTTTTTCCATGGATTCCTAGGTTCATATTATGATTGACATGTAGATATATGCTAGGAGAATAATGGTGTTCTTAATGGAATCATTATGTGATATTCTATATTTTCAATACTAACATGTTTATATCTTGATTTATATAAATATTAAATTATTTGATTCTTTGGGATGTCATCAATTGAATAATATTCCAATATAAAAATGTTACCACTGACTTTGGGATACCTGGTTTAGGGTATTTTCATTCGGGAAAACATGGGAAAAAACTTCAATGACTTTAGGGGAATCCACCATCTATACCTCTAACAAATATAACTATATTACTAATAGTAGTGACAATATAGGTTATGAAATTATATAACCAATATGAGAATATAATTATTTTATAAATATAACTTTATGGCCCACAAAATCATAGAAAATGAATCTACATTGAATAAAATTGATAATTACATCCAAATAGTACAACTAGCCAATAAAAATGATTTTTTTGTTATATATGCATTAAAGAGAATTATCAGATTAAATGATACCACCCCAAAATCAGCTAAAATCATCTGGAAACTTAAATAAGTCTTGAATAAATTCATACTACAATAGTTAACTTTTGGGGATTTGGAACCCTCCCCACCCTGATTACTAATGCATTAAATAAGCCTGAAAAAATTTAGTGTCTTGATCTTGAATAAAAAAGTCATAATATAATGTAGATGATTAATAAATGGTATCTTAGATTATCTCTTTCCTATTAGGTGTCAGTATCATCAAAACATCAATATATTCATGGGTATGTCTTTTAAAGCTTTCTTTAGTTGAAACATCATAACTACACTCACCCCTATTCCTAAGAAATTGGGTTACTTCACCAGGTTATCATATTCCAAACCAATCCCCTTTTGGTGGAAAATTACACAAATATTATTTTTGATTAGGCATCTAAGGATGCTACTGTGGATGGTAGAATGAATAGTTGCCAACTAAACTTTATTGATAATTTATAATAGTAAACCACTGAAATTCATAATGTCCAATATCCTTATAAGTTATGTACAATATTGTAGAGATCCTAGTGGATGAAAAAACTTATAGATTATGAGAAATGGTAAGAAGATTCTTAGGGTCAAATCCCCAAAGATAGGAACCCGTACTTCCTTGGTATCTTAATATATCCACAAATAAACGTTCTAATCAAAAATATTGTGTGAATCCCCTCCCAAAAATGATCTCATTTGTGATTTCTTAATCTAAATCACCTCTAGCATCAAATGACCTTACAAATATGTTGGTTGTGTAAATGGTGTGTCTTTATATCAAATAACCTATTTCAATGACACTAACAAACACTGTGATCTGTAACCATATTTTGGTAATAGTTTAGGGGATAAGTGAAGGAGGTTACATAAAATAATCAAGATATCCCACAACCTTAAGATCCTATATTAAATGGAGAAAAACATCTACATATTCATAAACATCATTATAAAAAATAGAAACACTACATGAAATTTCCACTAAAAATCATCCCATGATATATATTCCCTATCTTTTTCCCATGATATAGAATCAAACATGTTTATACCAGCCAATGTATCTAACTAAATTCTATTAGAACCCAATACTATGAAATATCTTATATTAGACTAAAATAGATTCTATGCTTCTCCAGCTAGAGCTCAGTCTCTAAATCGATGTAACTCCCTTTATACTTCAATGACCAATGATGTAGGATGTCTGATAGAACCATCAAATGAAGTTCATCCTACATAGACGAGTCAATCCTCAGGAGGATAACCAGATCAGCTTGGTGTACCATTCAGACCAGGACCACACTATTACAATGATGACCATGTATCTACGTAGATATAAGAGGAAAATCCCAATCCATATATTATTGAATTCATTTATAATCAATTTAATTATATTAATTTACATTTTTCCCAAGTATCAAAAAAATTTAATTATAAGATAAAATATGTTTGAGGCATCTACCTCTCCAAGGTACGACCCTCATAATCTAAATCATCCAAACTATGTTGTTCAGTAATATTATGGTCTATGCATCATATCATAGGGGGACCCTAAATACATGTATTCTACCTTGTCTCAATTGTTAAATCATATTCTAGGATTTAATAATAATATTTTCTAACGAAAATCCTATAACATTCACTAGTGTGTAACTCCAACATCTACAATAACCCTCATTCCCAACATTGATATCACATTTTGTGGAACTACCAATACTGCGAATTCCTTTTTAACATACATTGAAGATGTGAGAGACACTTGGTACCCTCCAATAATAGGCCAGGGGTTGGATACATGAATCAAGGGTACAAAAAATTAAATTGGGAGGCATTACCATTAAAAATAAAATAAATATTACTAGAAATACACCTATCAATTCCATAATTAAAAATAAATCCAATATCTAAAATAACTCATAAATCATGAAATTTCATATTAAAACAATTCTCCAAATTAAAGTAACAAAATTAAAACACATTGGTGACAACATGAACCACCGATACATGTTTCAAGATAATACAACCCAATTTGAACAACAAAATCACCCTAAAAACTTGAGAAATAGATTAAATATATGGGTGATCATATATATGTACACAGTAAGATCCTTGAAAATAATACTCATGAAAATGTGGATGTAGTGCACTAAAGCTCTAGTGAATACATTACATAACCAATAAGAACCTAACAAGTGAACTATCACGCAACCTCTCTATGTTTCTCCCACCAAAATAGAACATTGGGATAAAAAAATTGTATCAAAGAATATAGATAAAAATTTATCCCACACTAGTCCCCCATTTTTTTATTTGATTCCCTGAAAAAATATGTCTTGCAGTCATACTACAACCATATGTTTACATGCCATAACCCATATCATAACTTTGACATTGACCACATTTATATAATCTTCATAATCACATATCAACAACCACATACGAAATATCATGGTAACCAAAACATATTTGGTACAATAGTGTTTAATAAATCTGAAATACCTTAACTCCATTAAATTCATAATACCACATATGACCCCTTCTATATATCATTATGTAAACACACCATAGGGTCTACCAGACACCAAATACTAGTTTTTTTTATTTTCTCTAACTCAATAAAAAATAGTCTATTCCACACGTTAAATGGAGTCAAAAAAAGATGGAGTATTCATCTATTTAATCCCTTTACCAATTATATTTTGGGGAAGCCACCTAAAACCCAAAAAATTTGGGATTTGGTGAGGTCAACTAACTTAGGCGAGGTGTGTAATTATATCATATGGAAATTACATTATAATACAACCACATAACACCCCAACCAATAGGGTTTACAAGAAAACAATATAGACACGTCGTTACAACCCCCACACCATTATCTCTATACAATACCATCACTACCACTTTTTAAATAACAATCCAGCCAGAATTTTCCAAACATATAACTACTATAATGCACATATTTTCTAATTGAATCAAATTTCGTAAACTTTTCCTCTTACCATTTAATATTTATTTTACATTCACTATGTTATTTGATTCAATATTTAATAAAAACCTATTTTTACCCATCTCCAACATCAATTCCAACTATTAAAAAAATGGTTAATTTTTAATAAATATATTTACAACCATATTTCATAAAATTTAATCCCACAGTAATTTTACAGATTTACATTAACAATCATATTATATTTTTGTCATGAAATTATCAAAATATCCACACAAAAAATATCATTCTAATTGTAATAACCAACTACATAAACAACCATAAACCACAATATCATCGTGCCTTCCCCTTTCCTACAATGGAAATGTAGTCAAA
The DNA here is from genome assembly GCA_963277665.1 of Viscum album. Taxonomy (NCBI): domain Eukaryota; kingdom Viridiplantae; phylum Streptophyta; class Magnoliopsida; order Santalales; family Viscaceae; genus Viscum; species Viscum album. Next base: position 1,697,057,903 of record OY728142.1, on the reverse strand, counting down.
ACACCCACTGCTCAATCGACATGAAATAGTAAAATTGTTCACTATAATGAAAAACCAAGTTCACAAAAAAAAACATAGAAAGAAAACTTAACTAAATAACACCCAAACAAAATAAAAAACACCCCCACACATGTCTTTTAAGAAATAGGTCCAGATCGTATCATTTTATATTTCATGTGCACTATCACATCATTTTATAAATTATAAAAAATTGATTCATTAATGAAATTACAGTGTTAATAATTTATAATAAATTATTCCAATAATAAAATCATATCATATTGTATATAACTTCTCAACTATAAAAAATATTTACAGTGACCATAAAGAAATGAAAATAATATAATAAATATCATAGAAAACATATAAACATTTGTCAATCATACCATACCATCAATTTAAATTAGTATAATTTATTATATTTATTAATAAAATATAGACTATCCACCTCAATTAAGGTAACATCATGAAAATTCCATTATTCAGACTCAGATAAAGAGAGTTATTGAAACCCATTCAATAACTAGTACTTGAACATTTTTTTGGGAGAAAACTAGGTGCGAAGGTATGACTACTAATGGAATCATTCACATGATACTCATCAACAATATAGGAAATAAAAAATCCCATAAAAATCACATCGCCAAAACAAATAGTACTAAGACCAACAACACTGTCTCATCTTTAAGAATAATGAATAGTTTGTTCACCAGGTAAGAGAGGAGAAACTCACATCAGAATTAATATTAAGGGATCTTTGACACAAATTAGAAATTACTATTCCCTAATTAATTTATATAATTAAAAATTTTAATTTAAAAATAAATTCTTAAACCATTTAGGATTATAATATTTGGGAATTAATGAAAATCATATACTGAAGGAACCCATGTCTTTTTCTACTATTACAAATTTTTCAATCCATATAGGAATTTTATTAATATATAAGAAGTCTTTAATATCTCCCAATTTTTTTTCACAAGACACTCTTCTATACACATCATTCACAATACTTTATACTATTTAATTGAAAACATAAAAATTGGGTTAAAATTCTTGATTTTAAGGGATTAAAATTATATAAGAACTTATCTTGGGTAAAACATATAGAAAAAACCCTATGAATGACCATAAAAACATGAATATAACCACAAAATGAATAACATGAATGAATTTATTTAACATAAACATGATTCATTCATAATAATATCACAAAATTTCATCATTAAGGTGTTATGAAAACATATTATTATGTTTTTTCTCAAAGGTATTGTAAAACACTACGAAGGCATGTTACTAAGGTATCCTGAACAATTCATCTATAGATATTAATTAAATAATTAATGTATTGGAGTGATATTAGGGTTAATATTTTATATATGTAATATTACGTGTGTTGAAATAATCATAAGAACCCATTTCTTCAATTTAATACCATGATTAAGGAATGTGTTTTTTATACATGAAATTACACAAATGATTGAAATAAGGAATCCAGTTAAACACCCTTCAATATATGAAATAAAATATATTTTCTTAAAAAAGGAAAGGCATTGGAAGGAAAATAATATTTATAAGAATTCAATTACTAGGAAAAAAATATACAAATTGATTATATCTATGATAGAAAGAAATATTTTTAAGGCATACAAAGGAAGAAGTTAAATGGTATTGTGCGAATAATGTCTTTAATCAAGATTAAACCATGTAAAAAGATGTTCAGAAGGGAATAATTGTTATTCAGATCATAAGAAAAATATATTTATAAATAATATATATCCTTGGATGTTTAAAAACATTTAGATAAATATTTTATTAATCATTGATATTAAGAATGTGCATAAAAAATTCATATATATAGAGCATGTTTTATTGAAAAAAAATATATTACAAAAGCATTTTCTGACACATAAAAACATAAAAAGTGATTATTTTCACACAATTATTAAAATGAACCACATAAAAAAAATAAGAATTTCATTAATTTTTTATAATGAATTTAAAAGTAGAATAAAACATATTTAATCAATTATTGAAGAATATATTAGTATATTCACACAACAATCTAATGAATAAATTCATTTAAATGGTATATTATCTACAAAAAATAAGAGACATGGTTAGTTTTAGAAAGAAGAAACACTTTGAGTAAAATATGAGTACCGGAGAACTAAAACATGAGTGGTCATATAAAACCATATGAATATCCAAATAAAATAATAGTGATTTTTGAAGGAATAAAGTTTCAATATATGAATTATTTCTAAAGAGAAATATTTGTTGAAAATTAAATTTGGAGGAGAAACATTTATGGGTTTGCAAACCTTTGAGTCAAAAGGCATAGCAAGATAAATCAGTGATAATGATTTATCATCCCTTTGATTATTGTAATAAAATTTAAAAAAATACAACCATGTAATTAAATATTCCAATCAATGTAAATTAAATATTTGACATGGTATGTGTCTCAAAACATAAAAATTGAGATGAGAAACCCATCACCATAATTACAAAATTTGGAAAAATATGTTATATATAATGTATAAAAAATAACAATCCCAATAAAATATTGTATAACCTTATATATATTTATATCCTTTTATAAAATTAATTTACAATTATTTATCATGAATATATTAGTTAGTTATGTTGTATTTTCATCGTTGTATATTGTTGGTTCCAATTTGTTTTTCTATTATTTTCATTGTGGTGGTGTTGATTATTACCTAAAGATTCCAATTTTATCATTTAGAGGATATTTATGGGACATTAATATATGATATATAATTATTTTTGAAATTATCATTTCATTTCATAAGTATTTATTTTGGATTAATGATGATGAAATCAGTTATTTGTTTCATTAATTATAATTGGGTGTGGGTGGACTTCTAATAATAGGTTAGATATTTAATTTTACAACTAAAAATGTATAATATGTTTATTATTTTCTTATTAATGTCAAATATAACCATAAATTATTTCTTATCACTTATCCATGATAAAAATTTATAGCATTGTTTGTGTAGGTGTTTAACAGACCAAAACTAGAACAAGATATAATCTAATGGTTATTTTGCTAAAAAAAAGTTATTATTTTCGAAAAATATCATTATTAAATATGTATTATGATGTTATTTTGATGTTATTAAGGAGGTTAATCATATTATATGCGATCTGGATAAATAAGAAAATAATAAAGAGAAAATTTTAAATTTTCAAAGTTTTTGAGGTGGTTGTCCACTTGTATGAATATGTTATATTTTTATATTTTTGTAGAGTTGAATAAAGGTACAAGATTAAATAAATTATTATTTCAAAAATTACGGTACATAAAAGACCATTATTCAACTAACCATGTATGTCAATGATGAAAAATAGAATACTTTTTTTCATATAAGTGTTAGTCTGCACATATGCATGATGACATATTCATTATTCAAATTATTTTATAGTAAGGTAGATAATTGGTTATAAATTAGTATAATATAATTTAATTATATTAAAAATAATGATGTTATTATAAAATTATGTATAGAATATTTTTTATAAGGTATAGGAGGAAATGAAATAAGAGAGATCAGTTGAGAATTCCATCTATCTTTTTGGATGTTTTCTCTTGGATGAAAACTTATGTCCGTTTATCTTGGTATTTTTGTATGAAAATACTTTCAAGATGAAATGATAATGTGTATCTGATACTAGGGATATTTTTTTTCAAACTACGGCTTTATAAAGAGTCGATAAATGGGATGGAGATGATGTCCCTTTATAGTTGTAGGGAATTGAATTATATTAATTATAACTTTCTAATATGTAGACAACACATTTCTCACTTGAAATGTGATGATAAAGTGGAAACATAATTTATAGGTATGTAATATAATGTAGTTCATACAAAAAATACAAACATTTTTACCAAGCATTTATGTATTTGAAACTTATAATTTTAAATTTTACCACTTTTGGTTTTAATGTGGTAAATAATTTATTTACCCATGTTATTTAATTTTAATTCCTAAAATTGAAATGGGATATAATAAAAAATTATCTACTTATTAGAAATATAAACTCAAGTTCATCTTACAAATCGTATATGTGTATGGACTATTAATTTAAACAATAGTTCTTATAACATGTTAAAATGAGTTTTTAGAATGATTTTAATTTTATATTTTAACAGTATATGTTTGATAATATTATTAATGTTTTGAATTTTTATGATCTAAAATCATTTAATATGATAATCTAAAATTAATGAACCTTTAAAATGAATCAAAAATAAAATTTGTTCAAAATAATATTTAATTAAAGGAAAAGACAAAAATAGAGTCCTTAAAGAGAAAATATTACATAAGTTCATAGAATAAAGAACATAGATTACATGAATTCTTAATAGTATATAAAAATTATACATTTTTACTCCTCATATAAATTTTTGATAAATTAAATGATTTTATAAACTTCCATGTCTTTATTATAAAATGGAAGATTCATAAAACTAATAGACTTGGTAAAAACTGTATTTTTCACTATTCATCTCAAAACAAAATTATATATAAATCTAAAAAATCAATCCTAAGATAATATTGAAATGATTAATACAAAAATTAATAAAATTAATAAATTTTCAAAATATATAATTTTAGGATTTAACTATTAAAAAAAATATAAACATATGATGCCAAATATTTTCATTAGAAAATAAATGTTTAAAAATATTAGCCATTATTATTCATTTTATATCTACTAGTAATATTTTTTAAATATATTATTCATATAATTAAAATATTTTATCCAAAATAAATGTATCTTCACTAGAAACCACATAAAATACATTTTTTAAAATTGATAAATTTTAAAGCATAAATTCGCATAACTAGTAATTTAGCTACACTAATAATGTTATTTGAACACTGTAGTATAATAATAATTATTTTATTTCATAATCTATTTTCTAATTTGGTTACCTCTATTTTAACCCAAAACTTCAATAACTATATATTGATGGTTATATAATGTTCTACAGTTCATTTTGGTTCATTGTTGCAAGTGATACAAGCTAATTGACACATTAGGTTTTAAAGAAAAATATATAATTTTAGATCTTTGGGTGTCAAATTATACTAGTTAAATAAATTGAGTCCACAGAATAGTAATTATCAATAATAAATATAACTAGTAAAGGATATCTAAATGATAATCATAACAATATATTAATATTCAAATGAGGTGTCCACCATAATATCATAGGTATAACTTGGAAACCTATATTTTCCCTTCACCATGTTAAAAATTTGGTTCATTTTATTTAGTAAATTTTTCTCAATGAACTAATTTTAAACACATGATTTGTCTTCTATATACATTAAGTCATTCCCCTATATTTTTCTTCCCACATTATTTACCATAAGAAATTTAATATTCTTTTCTTCACCATCTGCAACATCTGAATATTCATAAGTAGCTCTACTTATCTGTATTTATTTGTTTATAAACTCAACTAACTTCATATTGACAATTATAAATTGTTATATTTTATAGTCATAACAATAATATTTTTAATTAATCTGTTATCCTGTAAGGTATATCATTTGTAAGACTTCTTCAGTGTCCATAAAATATGTTGTTAATATGGATCTATCTAGATTTAGTCATTAATGAAAAAAATGGTATAAAATGAGGGATATAAAATTAACACAATTATTATATAAAAAATAAAGGAATAATTTTTTAAATTTATTATTCTTTTAAATTATTACATTATCTTTTAATTCAAGTTAAATAAATCATGGGTCAATCTATTTTCCTATATGATGGGTTCTCTTATATTACATAACCTCAGTCATTTAAATAATTAATCCTTTTTTATGTATCATAATTATAATATGATTAACCGAATCATATCCACATTAGAGTCTAGTTATGTGGGAATTAATAGGACCACACATCATTAACTATATTAATGATTGATTTGATACCAAAACAACCTTTTCAAGAATGATTTACCCTTTGTGTATCATTTCAATTGTTGTGTCCACTTTCAAATTTCCAAGTGAATATTTTATTTCTAATATACCCAAAAAATCTAATAAATATAAAAAAACAATGATTTTATTATATAATTAGACATTTATATAGGGTTTTGATGGATGTTCTATTATTTTAATCCCTATGCAATATAAAATATTAAATATTACATCAACTAAAGTACATGGATTTATACCACTGAAATTATAATCAACCTTAACATTTGCACCATTAAAATATCCTTAACAAACATCCTATCACATATAAAATATTTAACCATACTTTAAAATAAATCTATAAATCTACGACATAAAAATCACTAAATTAAATGAACTAAATAAAATACTTATCTATAATTCATTCCTGAATCTTTTTTAGTTATGAATTTTATAAAATTATCAAAAAATTTAATTTAAAACCATTTATTTTTAAAATAATATAAATTTTTCCATGTTTATAGACAACCTAAGAATCCACTACAATTTTTAATCATCTCCCACAAAATATTCACACAAGATATTCTTGTAGATATATCATATTTATTACTTTCGTTCATAACCTGGGGAAATAGAAATATAATAAAGTGGTGAGATCAGATACTCAATATGGTATAAAAATGAAATCATTATATATTATTGAATAAGGCTTAGGGAATTAAAAAACAACATGAATATATGAAAATGAAGATAAGTATATGAGGTACAACCAGAATTTTCAGTTTTCCCATATAAATTATACATTGAAAATCACATAATAATAATTCATCAATAATGTTTCATAAAAAATATTATCATCAGTTTTCATGAAGATATCAACATATATCACAAAGGCTTGCTTCCAAGGAATTATAATATTTCATATCTAAATATTGATTCGTTACCTATTATGTTAGAATGAAACTAGGGTGCACCCATCATATTGGTATCATTATTTATGCTACATAGATCATAATAAAAAATTTCATCATTTCAATCCCATGAATTTTTATTGTTGTTTTAATTCATGGAAATACCAAATTAATAAATGTATGACATATAGTTCAACATCCTTCAATAAAAAAAGGAAATACAGAGTGTCCATAGAGGAACACAATTAAAAGAAAAATATTATTTACATTCCTTCAATGATAATGAAATAAAAAGGTACAGATGGATTATTTCGTTTAAAAAAAATTCATAATCCATATACATGAATAAGGTGGATGGTATTTCGTGAAAAATGTAGTAGATCAATCATAAGATAAATGTAAATATGTATACATCAATATAATACTTTTTTGGATAATTATGGAAATTTATCTAGAATTAAGAAACATACTTAAACATTTAATTTTTTTTATAAATTACCATACAACTAGGCTAATGAGAACATGTATTATAAATTATGAAATTTTGGATAGTACATGTCATAGACGAAGATAAAGATGGTGGAAATTTGTGTTCATACTGTAATGACCCCCAATTTTTAAATGATTTTTGTTTCAGTAATATAGGTTTTTTAAAAATAATATAATTGTATACATGTAAAAAATAAAGTTAAAACAACAAATATTTATAACTTTAACAAATTATCCTTACATTATTCAGCTATAAACCCATAAATGTTCCAAATATTACAACTGGGCAAAAAATATAAAATAGACTAATTAATATAGACTAGTATGGATTACCCCAATCTACTAGAATCTTTCCTCCTACAACAGAAAAATCTAAAAATAAAACAAAATATTAGGGAAAAATCAACACATTATGAAAATGTATATATAACCATAAGAGATATTTATGGAATTTTGAGTGAAAACATGTATTGGAAGTTATGGGGTATAATGTGAATGTGGTCATTGGGATTAAATTGTTATATGACTTTTGGTAAAATATGATAATAGGTTAGTCTGACCATTTAATACTATACACATAATTGATAATTTTACCAATATATTTAGTTTTTATAAGCTGTAATAACAATGTATAATTGATAAATAAATGAGAATAGATGACCTTAACTGGTAGAGTCGTGTCGTTTGAAGCCCAATTGTTAGTACATTGGAGGGTTGTATCATTATTGTGGTTCTACCTAAAAAAATACAAATAATGGGTTAAATAAGTGAATATTGAAGTAAATCACATAAGTTAGAAGATCAAGTTAATTCAAATTACAATATAAACAATGTTAGACGATCCACCAAATAAATCTATGACAATTCTACAACTTACTATTTGGGCGTATAAGTGTTTAATAAGGGGTAACCTATACAAATGATATTTATATAAATTATTAATTCCTTCATACAAGAAAAATTTATTACATTAATCCCCTTTAAATAAAGTACTTCTCAATAAAATATATGTATAATGGAGATGAATTTTATAATTTTATTTTTTGGATGCCAATAATACATGAATTTATTTTTCTAAAAAATGAACACAATTTTTTTATAATAAAAAAATTATTATATATATAATTTTAAAAATTATATAGCCTTTTAAACCTCTATTATTTAAATAAATAATGATAAGATAATTTTATAATAGCCTATAAAAAATTTTATAGGTGTTAAAAATGTTATTGTTTTTTAAAGATTAATATTTTTAAATAAATAAGGGTTTTATAATAAAAAATTAAATTTATCATATTTATATAATTTTTATTGTTAAATAAATTTATTCTTTTTAATAAACATGTTTAAATTTGTTTAGGGTAAATTAATGTTAATTTTCCATAATACATTATTTTTTTCAAGAATATAAAAAATACAGTTTTAGGGTTTTAATATATTTTTTGACATCATATTTCTATTATTATGATGTAATAATCAATTCAAAAAATAAAGAGCCTAAAATATTTTATTCTATTAATATTCAGTATTTTAATATATTTTAATCAATTTTTTAAAGTATAAAATACATTACAATGCCTATAATGATAACTTTGATTTTTAAAAACATTAATTTCTAAAATCAATAATTTTTCATGCCAAAAGAAGTATTAAAAATTTATTTAAGTTTATAGTTGTTTAAAATATAATAAGAGGTGGCCTAAATGGGAAAAAACGTGAGAAAAAATCAATGTTAAGAAATTGGTTTTTCGTTTTACATAACATTATTTTCCAAGACTTATATTATGAAAGTATTTAACAAATCCTCCTCTTTTTCTATAAAACCCCACCCATTTCTACATTTCCTTTTAATACCAATACATAATACAAGAATTTCTGGTGGTTCTACCTCACAATGATTCCACTAATGTGTCCTCGATCCCTCATGGTTCTATTATTTATGATCTAGGATTAACTCGTCAAGGTAAAGGAAAATATACACTTATCTTTTTTATGTAGGAGTCCTTTTTATAGTATTTATTTAAATTTATAAAGAAATTCACTTTTACCCATTATATTATCCCATTACTATAATAATTTTTTTTATCAATTGGATTCCCTTTTCCATCTAATTTTAAATATTTTTAAAACCATTTTTATACCCATTTTGTTTCCGAATTAACATGTCAAAATTTCTCTCTTCCCATAAATAAATTATCATTCATTATCTTTGTGTAGATGAAAAATCATTTCTCATTTCAATTGGTATTCAACAAGATATGAAAATGATTTATATAATTATGATATTTACACATAATAATCCAACATTCCACTTTCTTAGACTAAAAATGATGTAATGATTATGTTCTTAAAAACTTTTTACACCGTGATTTTTAGAAATAACCTGTTCTATATTTATCAAAAAGTTATTAATGAAATAATTTATTATGATATACATGGATCACATGAAATTAATAAATATGGAGGGTGAAACCTAATAGTGCTCCAATTCATTGGGTGGAGAATTTTATCTCTAATGATAACATGTTCTATGATACCTTGGTGAATATCTTTAATAATTTTTATTTATGAAACCTTAGTGATAAACCACAGCGATAAGATTTATAAGGTATCATATAATTGATGTAGCCAAATTTATATGATTTTATTCATGTATTAATTATTACTATGGTCCTATTTCTCATACCTTTTCATTATGCCTCATGTTCTTGTTGATACTTATTTATATCCTATTCTATATGTATCCCTTACGAATTTCCTTAATGAGATTCATTCCAACCCATTTACTTTGATGTGTGTCCCTTGGATATTAGTTGTAGTAAAAGTAACCTATATTAAACTTCCGATGATGTACTTTAATTAGTTTTAGAAGAATGTTTTATGTTTTTTTCTATTATCTACCCTTTACCAAGAAACTTAACATGAAAAGATCCTCCATTTTATACCTTGTTTTGAATTTTTATGTAAATTATTTTTATTCCATTGTTTTTATCAATGGAAGTTTTAGTTATTTTTGAAACATGAACTTGAAAACATTATAAAAAATCCTATATAAATGTCAAAATATTAGAAACAATTTGAGTTTTTTCGGAGATGTATCATGTATGTGGTTTTCAAGAAAATAAATCGCTATACAGTTAGGGAAAAGGGGATTTGGCTTGGGAACAGAAGTACCTAGGAGCAACACCTGAAAACACAAATTTGAGATAGACTCAAATCGGAGCTAGTGCATGAAAACAATCCTTGTTTTACTCTATCATTGACACTCCTAGGGGATATATTTGGTTAATAAAAATCATTTTATGAATAATTAAAAGGATATATTAAAATTTAAAATTTAAATTAGAGAATATTAATAATATATTTATGCAAGATGTTTTAATAAATAAAATTAATTTATAATTATATGATTCTCAAAATTAACACATTTATAACTAACAATTTAATCTTCTAGAAAAAAGGAGGGAAATCAAATGTACTACAAAAAAGATGTGTGTAATGGATGATACACTGAATTGGTTCCAATGGAATCTAAAATGAAAAACATTAAGAGAATTATGATGTAAATAAATCAAGTTATGAGAGGTATCATAGGTCATGTTAACAGAACAGATTCACCTCTATGAGAAAAACATTCCATTTATTCATTCATACATAAATTACCACCTTCATTAAGATGATCTTCAGGACCATTGATTACTAAATATTGGATAATATCTATAAAAAAGATATTTTATATACTCTGTTGTTCATAGGAAGAGAATATAACCATAATAGTTTACTACTTACAAGGACAAGCTGATCAGTGTAAGAATTTGATTGAAAACAAGAATCCAAGAGGGGAGATTGATTCTATGGAGTGGGAATAGTTCAGGGGAATATTTTTCAATTAATATTTACCTAGTTCGATGTGAATGAGAATACAGATGGAATTCCTTGAACAAATATAGAATAAAAATGAATCAATGGGATGATATAAGATGAAAATTAGAAGACATTTTTTATACACTTCTATATTTTTATGGGTCCTAAGATAAAGGATGATAGATTCTTTATAAGACTAGGATCCATTATGTTTTAGAATATAGAAGATAGATATTATGATATCTATGAGGAGAAAATGTTGATTTCTATGAAGGTTTAATTGGTGTTTGGGGATATGAAATAGTCATATCGATCAAATAAGAAAAAGAGTGTAATGTGGACAATCTTAGAGAAAATCATTAATCATTAAAGAAGAATAAAAAAAGATTAATTTCTTACATGAAACAAATTTTGGAAGAAGCATTTAGGCAACTACTAATATGTGAGTGTAAACTGATACATTTTCAAAAGAGATGGAAATATATCTCAAAATTTTCCTGGTGAGGTTTAGCATAAATTTCACAAAATTAATGACTTAGGGAAGAAAATATAGGATAGTTTGAATGTTCTAGGAATCATGTGTTGAAAACACATGCACTTTTCTAATCAATGTCCAAATAATAAGATAATTGAGGGGAACCATGATCAATGTCATCATAGGATATGGAAGAGAGGTAAATCATTTTATATCAATATGGATTAAGTGGAGTCTCTAAATGACGTCGTTGTAGGCACCCTCATTGTGATATAAAATCATGAAAATAAATTCTTTGATTATTGTTCTATTCATTCATTTATTACTTCCATGTTTATAATGAATATTAAATAATTCGTGAAAATTATAGAAGTAGTGTTTTTTGTGATGACTCATAGAAGAATTAACCAAGAAAAAATAGCAAAGAGAATTGATATAATTTACTATGGATATTACAATTACATCTTAAATATAGTATTCATTCCCATGGTTGAATTTGATGTTATACTAGTGATTGACGAAATCTCTATTTATAATTATAATATCATCTATAGAATCATAGATATTTTTGTAGTCTTGAATGCACATCCTACATTAATATTCAAAGGATATGTATCTTGAATATATCTTTGTCTAGATTTGCATAAAATATTCTTATTTACGGAGATGGTTGGTGTAGATGGGGAAGGGAATCAATGTATAAATATAGAGAATTTTCTTTGCATTCAGAAATATATTGATGTATTTTCAGAAGAGTTACCCAGACCTCCCCCAAAAATAGAGGTAATGTTATCCATTTAACTCATACAAGGATCCAAGATGATATCAATGAACCCATATTGAATGTAAAATATTAATTTATATGAATTAATGAAACAACTTAATGATTATTTGGATAATGGATTTATCCAACCATGTGTTTTTCCTTGGGGAGAACATGTTCTCATTGTGAAGAATAAGAATGGGTATACGTGTAAATGTATTGATCATTGAGAAATTAATAGGATCATAGTGAAGAATGATTACCACCTCCCAAGGATTGATAATTTATTTTATTAGCTTTATTTTTATCAATTTTCCCTACAATTGATATCTGATATGTGTTTAATCAATTAAGGGTGAATAAAAAAGATATTCCATAGAAACCCTTCTGAAAATGTTTTGCGAAATATGTTTTTTTGTTATTACCTTTAGATTGACTAATGATCCTACAATATTTATTGATTTTATGAATAGATTCATTAAGGATAACCTTCATAAATTTTTTGTAGTTTTTGTTGATGATATTATGATAGTTTCCAAAAAAATTATAGAGCATGAGGATCATCTATGGTTTATATTAGGAACTCTAAGGAAGGAGAAGGTAATTGGAAAACTCAGAAAAAGAAAATAATTGTTACAAAAATATTCATTCATGGGGAAAATTTTAACCAATAAATGAATCAAAGTTGACCCCATAAAGACAATGTCTATAAAGCAATGTCCACATCCTCAATTGGTAACTGAGATCCAAAGTTTCCTTATTTTAGCAAGATATTGTTTGAGGATTGTGAAAAATATTTCATTAATTTCAAATCCATTACCCAATTTAACGCTAAAATGGTATAAGTTATTATGGAAAATATAGATTAAAGAAATTATTCCAGAATTGTATAAGAGATTAGTCCCTACACATGTGGTAACCCTACCCTCTATCAGAGAAAGATTCGTTATTTACAGTGATACATCTCTGAAAGGGATTGGGTGTGTCCATATGAAAAATGAAAAGGAAATTTATTATATAACTCAATAGTTAATGCATGTTAAGTATAATTATAATGGACATGACATGGAGTGAGATGTCGTGTTTTTCTCTCAAAAATTTTGAAGGATCTATCTTTATAGGGATAAATTTGACATATATATAGACCACTAAAGATTTAAGTATCTCTTCATGCAAAAAGAATTGAACATGATACAAAGGAGATAGTTATAAATTATTGGAGACTATTATTGTTCAATTCATTATTACCCTAGAAGAGATAAAAGATTCCCTAAAGCATTATGTTGGAAATACCCTATTATATTGGAAATGATATATATTCATGGAGATAATTTTATCAAAGACATAGTAAAATTCAACATGGGAATTTTAAGGTAAGGAACATCATTAATCTTATATCAAATGATTTATTATCTATAAGTAATAGAGAATATTATGAAATCTAAAATAGAATATACTTTTTTGAAAAATAAGATAGAGGGTGTAAAGAATGAGAAGTTTCCTGTGTTCAATTTTTATCAAGAAGGTGTACTGAAATTTCATAGTAAGAGATGTGTCTCATCTATACCAGATATAAGGAGGGAGTTGGTGGATAAATCACAAAGATCTACATTATCTATATATCATGTATGATGTAAAATACATATGGACATTTATAATCATTAATAGTGTGATAACCTGAAAAGGGGGATTACATACTACACTATATGGTGTTTCATATTTCAGCAACTGAAGGTAGTGAAAACTTCTAAAAGGGGCATTGAAAACACTACCCATACCAACATGGATGTGGGATAATATAACTATGAACTTTATCATAGGTCTCCCATGAAAATCCAAAGGAAATGATGTGATATGGGTTATAGAAGATAAAATCACCATGATTGCCCATTTCATCACTATTTGGGAATATTTTCCTTTTGAAAAACATTCCAATACATATGTAATTGAAGTGGTGATGTTTAATGGGATTCCAATTTATTTCATTTTGGATCATGATCTATGGGTCAAAAATAAATTCTGGTAAAGTATTTGACATGATTTGAATACTGAATTGAACTTTAGTATGGCTTATGGGCCCCAAACTGATGGCCAATATGAAATGAAAATTCAGACACTTGAGGACATGGTGAAAACCTGATCATTGGAATTTTATGGTGGATGAGAAATACAACTAACATTAGTTGAGTTCTCATGAAACAAATTCTTTCACTCGAGCATTCAAACAGAAACATTGAAATCACTATATGAGAGTTGATGTAGATCTCCTTATAGATGGGATGATGTATGTGAGAATAAATTTATTAGCCCGATCATGTGGGAGATATGGAAGAAAATGATCATTCCATCCAAGAACATATAATGGCATATAAGATTAAATAGATGATCTATGCTAAAAATCATCAAATGGACTTGATGTTTGACGTTGGGGAATATGTTCTTCTTTAAATATCACCACAGAATAGAGTCATGAGATATATAAAGTATGGGAAGCATAACTCAAGGTACATTGTCCCCATTGGAATCCTTGATCGCATCGGAAAAGTGTCATACTAGATAACAGTTACATGAATATAGCTCATGTTCATGAGTTATTCCATGTGTCTTCATTGAGGATGTAAATTCCTAATCCATCACATGTACTGAATCAGAATGTGGTACAATTGGAACATGTCCTCTCTTATAAAGGGGAATCTAGTGAATATCATTAACCGTAGAGACATGGTTTTAGGACAAAAGAATACCCACTTCATCAATGCTTTTGGAGGAATAATAAATATGATGAATCAACATGGGAACTAGAATAGATAAGGATATAGAAGACTGATTACCCTTTTACAACTAAGAAAATGATTTGAAATTTTGCGGCAAAATTGTTTTAGGGGAAGAATGTGGTGACCCAGATTTTTAAAATGATATTCGATTCCAAAATATTTTTTTACACATTATACAATATTAAACATGTTCATTATAAATATAAGACAATGAAATTTTATAACATAGAAAAATGATCATTACATTAGTCAGCTATGAAACAAATAAAATTTAAAAACATTACAACTAGAAAAAAATATAAAATAAAACAAAAAAAATTAGAATGTATGGATTGATACAATTTTTCTAAAACTCCACTTCCCCAGAAATTTCATATAAATAATACTAAATATTTTTAAACCAATTATACACTTATAAAATTTAAAATATAACCTTAATAGAACTGTAGTGTATTTTAGTGAAATAATGAATTGTCATTTATAGGGTATAAAGGGAAATGTGACCGCTGAGATTCGATCATTATAGGACAGTTGGTCAATATAAATATTAGTCAATATGACCATTGGTTAATATGAATGTTTAAAACAATACATCCATGATGAAAATTTTTCCATTTTAGTTAGTTTTTATGTGTAGTAATAACAAAAAAATAATTAATACATAATGAAGAATTGATGTCCTTAATCAATAGAGTCATGGATTATGAATCCCATTTTTTAGAAATTGTGAACGAGGTATCATTACTAGGGATCATCCTTTACCTAGCCTATATCTAGCTTCAATATCTTAATCCTCAACGAAATGTCCAATTGGATAAGTTCATGTTAGTGGATATTACTACTCAGTTTACATTAGTTGCGCAACCCCATGAAACTACAATAATTAAACACCATTACCTTAGGGAATATGTGAGTGTAATAAGGGGTTACATAAAATGCAATTAGTTGCATAAAGTGTAAATTAATTCTTATAAAAAATATTATTATTAGTTAAATTTCTCTTAAAAATAGTTTTTATTAATAAAATTTATGTTTAATGTATATGAATTTGATAATTTTCCTTCGACGAAAATAAAACATAATCCAAATTTTCTAGAAAATATATACATTTTTTATAAATAAAAATGTAAAATTAATATTTTTTTCAATTTAATATAATTTTTATAAAGTTTATTTTAAAAAATAATTTATAAGATAATATTATAAAGGCCATGGAAATTTATTATTGGTTTCCAAAATATTATTGTACCTGAAAACTACTATTTTTAAATAAATAATTACACATATATTTAAAAGTATTTCTTTATATTTATGTAATTATTATCTTTAATAAATCATATTTCTGAAATCATCATGTCCAAATAAGGTTTGGGTGAATTTATGAGAAATTTCTAAAATAATTTATTTTTTCATAAATAGTAAAAAATACAATTTTAGGAATTAAATATCATTTATAAAAAAAATTATATAAAAATTATTTAATAATTAATTAACCAAAATCTATGAGAAAATATATTATTTTATTAATATTATGTATTTTAATAGTTTTGAAGCAATTTATAAAACAATAATTGACTTTCTAATGTCTAAATATTTTTTTCAAAACATTACTTGGAAAAAATTTTAATCATCCATGCCAAAAGTAATGATTGAAATGTTTTTCCATTTTGGTGGCTCAAAATATCATAAAATGTTGTCCAAATTTCAAAAACCATGAGAAAACCCCAGGGAAATCCAATGGATTTTCATTTTCGACAACCTAGTTTTCCAATACCCTTATTTTGAAATTATTAAAGAAATATGCCACTTTTTGTAATAATACCCACCCATTTATCCATTTTCATTCCCTACCAATCCATCATAAACTAATATCTAATGTTTTAACCTCCCAAGGTTTCCTTCCATGTTTAATTAAATCCCCTAAGGTTCCATTACTTATGATATAAAAGAAACTCTTCGAGGTAAGGGAAGTCTCCACATCTCTTTTCCATTCAAGAGTTATTTTTGTGTTATGTCTTCCAATTACTAAGAAAATTCCTTTTTATTTCAATTTCTATAATCAAATTACTATATTAATTTCTTTTTATAATTGTGTTATAGTTTTCTCATTTTATTTAACCCTTTTCTAAAACCTTGTTATATACTGTCATGTTGCATAATTTACTTCTCAAAATTTATCTCTTATCCTTTTTAAATAATATTATATTTTATTTCTATGAATTACCAATCCTTTTTTATTTTCATGGGTATTCAAATAGATGTAAAAATGATTTATTTTATTTAGGTATTTATTCATATTAAACCCACATTCTTTTTTCATGTGCAAAAAATGACACAATGATCATGTCTTTAAGAACTTTTTAATCGATGATTTAGAAAAAAACATGTTCTTTATTTCTCCATGAGTTATTAATGAAATTGTTTATTATAATCTATATTAATAATATGATATTAACACATATTAAGTATTATACTTTATATAACTACAATGAATTGGTTAAGGAATTTAATCTCTAAAGATAACATATTTTACAATACCTTCGTGAAAAAACATGGTAATTTTCATTTATGAAACCATGGGGACAAACCATTGTGATATGATTATTAATGCATCATTTAAATGTTTTAATAACATTTCTATGTTATGATTCATGTAATTATTATAATTATATGCCTATTTATCATTCATTATCATTATTACTCATGTTCTTATTAATATGTATCAAGATCGCATGATATATGTATATCTTTATAATTCCCATATTGGGATTCATGGTCACCCCATTCCTTAGATGTGTGTCCTCAGGATATGAGATGTAGTAAAAGTAACCTAGAGTGAACCCCAAGAAGATATATTTCATGTGGTTTTATCGTAAGTTTTTATGTTTTCATTTATTATATACCCTTTTTTCATTAATCTAATATTGAAAAGATCAACTTTTTTTGTACCATGTATTGAAATGATATATAATTAAAAGAAGGAATTCCATATACACAAAAGATTTTAAAAATTGATACATTTTACAATTTAATGAAAAAAACCCATATTTTTAAATTTTTTTTTATAAACATTAAAATGAAACTATAGGGGGTTGGAAACAACCTTGATAAATTATTGAGTAAAAGATAAGGACATTATCAAAAGCATCTAATGAATTAGAACACTGAAAGGGATAGTTACCAATTGAAAATAAGAGAGATTTTCAGTTTCAATTATAAGACATTATCTGGATTAAACATGAGTGAATGGGAAATGAATGTTTTAGGTGTAATTTAAAACCCCAATAATAACCATAATGATGTTTTAAGAAGAATAAAAATTACAAAGTTTTGTAATTTCTGAATGAAAATGTCATTTTGAAAAAGAAATTGGAGGAGAAACTTTTATTGAATTGGTAACCAAAGTGTAAATAAGACATGACAATGAATATATGAAATGGGTCTATTGTCCCTTTTATTCTCATCACAATCATTTTAAAATAACAGGCATTATAGTTTATAAAATATTCAAAAGAATTTTTTATGGATTTATAATAATTCTCAGAGTAAGAAAATTGAGAAGAGAAACCCCTAACCTTAATTATTAACTTCCAAAAAGTGCTTGAACATCTAGTATAAAAAAATAAATTAATAATATATTCTGTAAAATTAATCAAATATATAATCTTTTATAAATTTCATTTATAATTAATTATTACAAATAGTTTAGATTATTATAAAATATTTTTGTTATACGATATTATTTTCGAATGTTTTTTTACTATAATATTTATGATGGTTCTGTCAATTATTTTTTATAGATTTAAATTTAATCATTACAAGTTCATTTTAGGTACAAAATTTACATGTTTATAATAATTTAGAAATATCATATTTCATTTTATAATTGTTTTAATCAAAAAAAATTCGTACTTAACAAGCCTATTTCATTAAATTTAATTCGACCAATGAGGTTTCTTTAATAATAGGTGAAATTTATAAATTTGACATGCCATAATAATGAATAATATTTTTTATCTTATTATTTTTAAATATAATTTTTATTTATATATCCTTATTTATCCATGATATAAATGTATATCATTATTCATATATGTGATTAAACAAACCTAAATAAGAAATGGTTATAATTTTTGGGTGATTATGGTTTAAAAAGTAAATTTTTGGGAATAATTAAATTATTAAAGAATTATAATCTTATTATTTATATGTAATTAATTTTTTAATCCTAAGATAATATTTTTTGATATATAATAAGATAGTGAAGTGAAAATTGTAATACACAACATTTGTGGAGGCTGTAGTTAGCACATATGCATGATAGTCATTTTTTGTATTTTCATATAATATAAGGAAGGTATAATGTAAAACAATTTTTCATATTATTTTATTATTTAAATATCAATAATTTTTTTTCAAATATCACTCTTAAAACCTCCATGTAATTCAATTATGAGAAATATAATACATCATTTAGGGAGGTGGTACTCTTCACATACGAATGGAAAGAACATAAATTTTTTGAATTGATTTGATGGATCTTATAGAATGTGATTTAAATTAGTATAAATTTTTTTCATAATATTTAAAATAAATATTATAACAAATTTTGATGGATAAAATTGGAATGATTGGTTATAAGATCAAAATAAAAGAGATTAATTAATAATATCCCCTCTCCTTAGATGTTCTTCCATAGGTAACACCTTAAGGATCCTTATCTTGGTATTTTAGAAACAATGATGCATATTTTAATTAGAGAAATTGTCAATGAGATACTAGGTAATATTTCAAGTCTATAAGAATGAGTTGAGAAACGGGGTGGAGGTGAGCTCCTTTTATAACTGATGGAATAAAAATTTTGTAAATAAAACATTTTTTATAATGGGAACACTTTTTTCACATGAAATGTGAATAAAATGTGGAAAATATTGTATTAATGGATGAGATAAGGTAAAGGATACCTAAAACATTCATTTTTTCAAAAGTTTAAACATATATTATTTATTTTACTTATAGAATTATCACTTTTTATTTTTTGGTTTTAGCATGGTAACTACATTATTAGCCGTTGTAATTTAGGTTTAATGTCTAATAGTAAAACTGGTATTATTAAATAATTTCTTCCTATTGATAACAAATTTAATACTATATTATCATATAAAATTTATATGACTAATAAATATCAATTTTAAAAACAACACATGTAATACGTAAAAACCAATTAAAAAAAATCCATTTTAATGATTAAAATATAAGTGTATGAAAAAAATGAAAATTATCAATTTTAGTTATATAAATTATTTTATAGAAAAAAATTTATGTTGATTTAAAATCAATCTAAAATTGAATAATACAAAAATAATAATAAATTAAACTAAAACACAAAAATATATTCTTATATTGAATAATATTACTTATGTTCTAAAAATTTTAATTAGAAGTTTTAAAAATAAAAAATAATATTATAAAAATTTATATTTTATATTTTTGAAGTAAATATTTGACAAGTTAATGGGTTTTTAAATATCTAGGTCTTCCTTAAATAATGATAATGTAATAAAATTTCCTGTTTTGTTAAAACTATATTTTCTAGTGTTCAGTTAAATAATATTTTTCAGAAAATAAAAGAACTATTATTTTCATAATATTGACATGATGAATCTAATTGTTTTTTAAAAAAAATTAAAATTATAAAATTTCATAGTGTAAACATTATATAATAACATCAAAATATAATGAATAATATTTTTATTGAAAAATAACTTTTTTAAAATATTATTTTTTTCTTCCTATTTTTATCAAATACTAATCATATTGGGGTTAATATATTAATCATATCAATAATATATTTTATCGAAAATATTTTATTTACTTAATAAAACACATAGAAATTCAATTTTTACAAAGGATATATTTTAAATAACCAATCTATCTTATTTTAAATTTATTTAAACTAATTAAATTGTTACTAATGATGTTGTAGTAAGAATGATATTTATTTTTTATTATATATATATATAAATTTAAAAATTAGGTTACCTCTATTTTTTACCCATATATTCTATGGTTATATTATAAAATTCACATGAAATTTTATGGTTTTGTTTTGTTCAATGTTACATATGAAGAATTTTATTTAACACATTACGTTTTAAAGTAAAATATATAATTTAAAAAATCATGGGGGTCTCAATATCCCTACCATGATGAGAAATATTAGATAAGGGGTACATAAGGCCATCAAAAAATCAAATTATAGTTTCATAAGCTGGGGATAAATAATAGAAATAAAATGGTATTCATAGTTGTAATTATATTTATGACATATAGGAAAATCACTATGTTACAACTTGACAATATTATCATTACACCATAAAAGGGATATCTATATATCACCTAAGAAAATAATGTTTGTATCTTGTATATCTCTATCCTAAAAGACTCACTAAATATTCCAATTCCAAAACTAATGAGCCGAGGTCACACAATGAACTAAATACTAAGGTGTGATGATTCTTAAATTATAACCACAAATAAAATCCTTATATATCCCTATTCCAAGATATCTAAGAATGTGTCATGATATTGAACAATATTCAAGAAAAAAAAATATTCTTGGAAAATTAATCTATGAAAACAAGAACTATTCCATGAAGTCCCCTTGAAACAAAATCTCACAACCATCCATGGCACTTTCACATAGTGAAAAAAACCATAATCTCATAATCTACGGTCTATCTTTGTAAAATTCATAATGTTCATTTAAATTTCCAAATGGTTCATTTGATATTTATAAGGTTCAAAATTTACATAAATATCACCTTTAAACCCATTACCCAATGAAACCTTTCATTATATTAGGATCAAGTTTCTTGAAAGAAAGCTAATTGTCACAACAGAAGAATCACAATTACAACATATCCCCCATACTCAATCTAATTAGAAATGAGTGCATAAATATCATCAGATTCCACAACCTTCTATGATGAATGACCTATAGATTATCCCATTAATAAATCTAGTCCATCACACTGTAGTGCCTAATGAAACACCTTGACATACCTATCGTATTTAAATTTCCTCGATAATAAAACTTATCTTCCTTCAATGTCCTAAAAAACCATTCAGCAACATAATTTAAAAAATAATAATAGAGAATATTTTTTACGCTATTAAATCATTCTAAATTTTTTTTTTGAAACCAAGATTTCTTAAAGGTCATCCACATTATAGCCTCAATACAACTACTCCACATAGAAATTCTAAGAACAATCAGGATGTTCTCCCTTGTGATTTTATTTTAAGTGGTCCACCCCATAACATAAATATTGGAAAGAAAAGAGTTTATAATCTTATGAACTCATCAACCATCATTAACTGAGGATTAAAACGTTGTTTAATCCATGATTATAACTAATGTTTCTTAACCTAAGTAATATTTTACAGAGTTATGGGAAAAATAATTCAACTAGAATGAATAAATTACCCACTACAGTGCATGAAAAACTATCCCTATCAATCCTCCCCATGGTGTTTATTAAAAATCCTAAATCCTAACGAAATATATTATCAACACAAGTTTACTCTAAATTTCCTTTCATATCGAGAGGCACTCATGGAACCCTTTCTATATACATTGAATTCCTTATCAGTGCTCGAAGACTTATCTTAAAAATCAATATAAAATTAGAATTAATGGTCATTATATATTCCTCTAATGGTTGTGAAGCCTTGTATATATAAAGGGATGTTAAAAATGATACTAATACAATTTATAAAATAGATTAGAAATGATATTTATGATATGATAAGGTTAAATAAGGACTCACTAAAGATGAAGAAAACATAATTTTCATATGAAAAAAACTCAAAAAGAATGGGTGATTTCCCATAAATACTTTACATTATGATACTTCCAAGATAGTAAAATAAAAAATCATATGTTACCTTCATTAAAAATTATAGAAAAATCTCAATCACCAAATGTCCTAAAACATACACTATTAAATACTATATTTTTTTCATTTCAAGACATAGCATAATTATGAGTTTTGGATTACTTAGTCATTTCATGTAATAAAGTAGTAAATTTACACTTATAGTCAATGACATTAAAAATATCCACATATCACATTGATTTTAGTGTGTGGTTATTTTTCCCAGGCCAAGCTAATGTAGACTTGTGAGCATGGTGGGTCATTGATAATATATATTATGTATAAAAACATTATTTTAATCTGAAAAATATTTATTTGTGATAAAAACATATATCTATTTCATGGAGTGTTATATGGGGAAACCAAAACCATATTTGAGTCTCCAACATGGGTTTTACACATGATGTGATGTATGTATTGTTCATATTGGGTACCATAATAGTTCATAGTCATGGGATTATGTACAGGAATGTAAAAAAAGTAATTTATTTTTTAATCTATATTTTAACATATAAAATTAATACTTAAATCCTATATATGAAAATATCTAGATTTATCTAAAAAAACATAAGAAATTTAGTAAGGTTCCACAATTGGAGAATCCATGATGCATGATCCGAGGGGGATTGATGGATTGATGAAGAATTACATAACAACACTAATGAAATAAATGAAAATTATGTATTCACCAATGATAAAATCATTAAAGAGGTATGATTTTTATGGGATTTTACACCATCATCTGAGTTTTATATGTAAAAATTGATGATCTATATTAGATTCCCTTTTTTAATATCTTATTAAATTTGTGAACATTTATTTTGTTTAAGACAATTCATTATACATTTCTATTATCAACCTATTTGATTTTTGAACCAATGACTATTGTACGAGTTTCAAAATGGACATCACTAATATCCAATCTGTTTTTATTAGTCTTTCAACCATATCTTATATCATAGACATCACTAAACTATATCTATTCATATGATTAGAAATTTTTTGTCCAATTTTTGTAATTATTGAATGCTAAGTCAATGAATATTTTATTGATTCAAAAATAGAGGATCATGTTAGTGTAATTTTAAGATGGTATTGGAGGATCATAATGGTACGGAGGCGCAACATTATCCAAAGGCACTGAATTATTGGCAAATGATAACTCACTTGGGTGTCAATGGATTTCATTATCAATAATAAAAATAAAATGATTGAAAATTAACGATTTAGTATCCATGATTAAAGCCTTATAACAAGGATTAAGAATGATTAGAGGTGGAATAAATGAATATGTTTTAATTTAGGGGTGAGAAGATAATTTTTTTGAAACTATATATGACTACAAAGTATGTATTTTAGTGGAATAGAAGTCGTTTATCTCACAGGTGAAATGAATAAGGTTATAGATATATTTAAATATGAAATTTGATGTTAAATAATCGACATTATTTATTCCCTAATCAAACCATCATATAATGTATCATGAGTACACAGTCAATGGATGATTTTACTTATGTGCCTTGTGGATCTAGAGAACATGAAATGTAACATAGTTCTGAATGACTTTATTTGTGGTGGATTAGAATCACATGAAATTTATATGGTATGATAATTAATATGTATTGATAGTTTTGGTAATATCATAGACACTATTAGGTAATTATCTTCAATATATATAGATGGTGTTCCACTGTCTAGGAACTCAAGAGGGTTCAGTCCTCCATTGATGGTCGGAACTCCATCAACAGGTTAGGCACCCATTGACGTGACGTGATCCAATACTTTTTTGGAAATGATACACATGTTTAATTTCATTATTTATTGTATTTTGTATTGATAATACATTATTTATGGGTAATAGTATACGGTATTTCCTAATCTAGTGAGTGTGATTTTTCGATGTATATGCTTCTATTCTCAGAATTCCATAGTATTATTGTCATAGTTGGAAAGGATGAGTAGTGAGATTTTTTTTTTCAATCATAACTTTTTTTATCCCTCAATTTACCCCTAGAGATGATGAATAGATCTCTATTGAATTTAGGTTTCATATAATAATTCTTAATATGATAATTTTGGTTTCATATATCGCCTGAATTTTGAGAGTTATAACATAGATGACTGAAAATTTTCTATATTATTGACACTTCTAGTTAATGAGAAT
This sequence comes from Viscum album, assembly GCA_963277665.1. Taxonomy (NCBI): domain Eukaryota; kingdom Viridiplantae; phylum Streptophyta; class Magnoliopsida; order Santalales; family Viscaceae; genus Viscum; species Viscum album. Next base: position 1,697,032,557 of record OY728142.1, on the reverse strand, counting down.
TTATGGATTATTCCTTCTAGTTTCCCCAATGATGTCTTAATACTAGGTTATTTTATATGAATTGATTATTTTATATTTTATGATGGTTGATACGGTTCCATACTGAGTATCTTTATACACACCGATACATAGGCATTGTGCCCGTACATGTTTCATCAATGTAGATAATTCACAACATTATAGATGGTAAAGGTTAATACAGGGATAAAAGATTATATTCTAGGATATGAATAATGGTTATTGGTGGCACATTATGGGGAATGGTAATTTTTTATGGTTATTGGGATTGTTTTTTCTTAAAAGTTATCTAGGAGTATATACGATGTGATGGGGATTCTCAGTGTTTCTTATTATATTGGATTTCTAGATGTATCGTTTCCCTTGATCATATCTTATGAAATATTCTTTTATTTATTATCACATTTATTCGTTATATATAGTTCATTTGAACTTTTTATATATTCTTATCATGTTTTGGATAATCATGTCTATTGAAGATATATATCTGATGTAGGTTGATATATTAGAATTCATCCAATATTGTGATTTATTGAAAGGCTATGCTAATCCACATCGCCTGAAATATTAATAGTTGGATTTAGGTTGTATCCTTGAATTTCCACCAACCCAGGTGGGGATAGGGTAGGTCTGGTCATTCTAGAGTGGTATAAATGTAGTTTTATCCATGGGATAGAGTTTGATCTTAATATTTGTGTGAGGAGTAGGGTTGGGGACATAGAGAAATTATTATAAGAAGGTCTTGAGTTTGGTTATTAGACTTGGAAGACCAAAATTTGTAATGTGACCAATGATTCCTTTTACCAAGACTCAGATAACCTAATTTTAAACCCATATCATTATGTAATAATTTCATAGTATGGTTGAGGTTGGTACCTAAATCATATAGTAATAAATTATAATCCTTTTTTCATTCTTCATGTCCTCTCGTATATATATGCTCTAATTTATATGTATCCATCATATCATTCATTGGATCCTATACACCTATATTAATCTTTTGAAAAAATGAAGGAATGTGATATGAATATTCTAGTGTTTAAGACATCCACTACTAGATAACATGTGATGAGACATTGTTTTGAGATCTCGGTTTACAGAAAATCCATCCCCATGATCTTAGGATATACTTATCCCCTTCATTATAAGTGGATATACTTCATGTATTAAAGATTTTAGTACTTTTTGGGTTATTTGAGAATAACCATAGGATGGATATGTTGTGTGTGTTTTGTTGAAATATTCCACATGGGATAACAAGGATCATGTCCCTCAAGTGACAGTGGTTTGACAGGAGTCTAAGAGTAGCATTTCCACCAAGAACTTGTTTTTTTTAAGATGACGATGATTCATTAATTGAGTACAATATAAGTACCATGACGTTTTAAGGAATATTATTTCTCTTCAATAAATAATGTAAACACTTTTCAAATATGGTTGGAAATTGAACCCTTTTCTAGGATGCAGATTTACCATTAAATGTTTAATTTTCCGTTGGAAATCACAATCATATTTAAGCCAATATTGAAGCTCATAATCATCATGAGATTTTTTCTATGATTTTTTATAGTATAATTGAACAAGGATTTTTTTTGGGTAGATAATTTAGTATAAATTATTGTGATTTATATTCGTTATTTCATGTAACATCATTTTTACCAAAGACATATGATTCAACATTATCATGTTGAGAATTTTTGTTTGAGTTTTACCCAGGTTGTGGGAGTGAGAAAATATTTTAGATGGATTCATCCGATTTTGTGGAATGGATATACCTCCATGACTGAGGTTTTTTACAGGGCCATAAAATCAATTATTATATATCACATTGACTACTAAGTAGTTATTTTGTAAAGATCAGGTTGTTTGATAACCGTTGAAGTTGGATGACACATCTATAATCTCTATTGAACTCTACCTTGGGTTCATTTTAATTTAATATATTGTGATTTTGGATAGTGATATGGGATTTTAATTAATGGTTGACTATGGTATGGTTTTAGTAGGTGTATTAAATGTTATAATTCAACTATTTTAATTATATACCGTTGTACTTGTCAACCCTAACATAAGCTAACCACCATGTATTGTACGTTTCAGTTTTAGATATTTTAGTAGAAACCCTAAATTGATTTTGGTCAGAAAGAGAGTTTCCTATAATGGTGAACATCATTTATCCACCCCTTATCATTAATTGAGTATGTCCTTGATAGAGAAATAGTAATTTTGTATGAATAACTTCTATAAGGGAAGAGTTTTAGTGGTACCAACATTGATAAGGATTGGTTATCTTTTTTATAGTTTCATGATTAGTTTGAATATTTTGTTGATGAGGGGAGTAATTTTTTAATCATTAATCATGTCCCCCTATAGTGTGGAAAGATGAGGCAACCCATTTTTATTTAAGATAAATTACCTATACACTGGTTATAATGGGCTGGTGAATTATGTGTGTGGATTATAATCCACTTTTTATGATAACAGATAAATGAATAGATGATTTCAAACGGTAAACCTTGGATAAACCTGATTGAAATGTTATTATATGAATTGTATTTAATTACTAAGAGGATATTTGAATATGACTGTGTGGGATGATGAGTGCTTTTGTGGAATTTATGAGGATGTGTATAAACTATTAAATGAATTAATTTGTGGTTGATATTTTTGGTAATCTAAGATTATATTTCCCTGACCCCAGTTTCCCAGAGCTGGTGAATTATTTTAATACATTGGCATGACTACAAGTAAGCTAGTCCTGAAAGACTATTCAGTTTAGCAGTCTTGGAAAATAGATTACATACATGAACATTATAATACCTTATAAAATGAAAAAAAACAAAAATATTGTCTCCATTGACCACATTAATATCCCTTAGACTATCCCTACAGGTCATTCATAATATAATTATTTTCATCATAGTAAAATGAAACATAAGAAAGGGGTGAGCTAAAAAAATCAATAAATATAAAAATATAGCGGAAGATAACATAAAAATTAAGCATGGGGAATAATTGAAAAACACATGCCCTTAAAAATAATAGACATTAAAACTTTATGGTATGAATATGAGCTGAGTAAATAATGCCATAATAAATCATAATAATGGGCATTCTAATGGTTGAATAACCACATGATCCATCAATATTATTTCTATAAATAAGTAATGCTTAATTCAAGACAATCTGAAACATTTTGTCAGGGCCCCAAACAAGACATCTAAAAATGATTTAGGCCTCGGCCAAAACCATATATCAAATTGGGAAAGTCCTCATCCAATTTCACGTCTAATTGTTTCATGGGACCTACCGATGCATCAAGGATCCATAGAGGGCTCCACCCGTCACTTACTATGTCTTATACATTCCTCATATTAAAAGTTATAAACATAACATAAACCTTCATATTAAAACTAGTATAGTAAATGTCATAAATTTATCCATAAACCATGAATGGTATAAAAATAACACATCCAAAATCCAACATATCACAAAACCTTCAATAAAATATGGAATATTTTTATAATAAATTATCATTGATCAAGAATAATATCCCATAAAGGATGTAGACATAGTTGAAAATGATCAGTAAAAATCATTTAGAGAAATATCCCTTTTTCATGAAATAATTTAAAAATAACATAACATATAATGGAATTCATTTAAAATATTGTTTTGAATCAATGTTTCCCATACCGATTTGAAACTTTTGAATGTAATTATTATTTTAATAACATTCATGTCTATATAAATAAATCCTTTAAAACCAGTTTTAAAACATGGGCATTAATGAGAATGATTTAGAAGAATAATTATTAAAACCATTTGAACTGATGATCTAGTTTAAGTTTCCCTTCCATAAAACTGAAAAATAATCCTTTTGAAAATATTTTTATGAAACAAAGATGTCGCTGATAAAGAGGTCCCATAGATAATCACGTAAAAATAACCTCGAATAATGAAGAGATTGTAGAATAAACACTTACCTTGCATACTCCTTTGGTCAAGGGTACATCTAACCTCTTATATAATGACCACAGTATGTTATCAAATTATACCATAACCATAATTATTTTTATTATATCATACATTATTCATTTATGACTTTATACTACCCATTTAATATGTATTTCCATGTTAAATTAACATTTCGGTTAATAATAGATTTTTTTATCGTATGTGTTTTAACATGTTATTATTCATCATATCATTTCGATAAAAATTTACATACATCAAGAATATAACACATTATTTATATATATTATATATTTAGAATATAAATATGTATAATAGATAGATATACGAAATATAAAACACTATTTATGCAGACGGCATGCCGTAGGAATGCATAAACGATGTTTCTGTTTAATATCTTATTGAATGGAAGTAAGTGAATAAGATATATGTATGTATGTACATAAAGACATATATATATATATATATATATATATATTCATTAGTAGAATTATTATGATATATGTTACATACTTATTAATAATATATATTTTTACAATCATTGTAGAATGGTGAATGTGGAAATAAATCTCATCGTGTCGTGGAGACAGTAATCCGTACGTACACACGAGCGACAATATCATTATATTTATTGTGAAATAATTTGTAATTGGATGGTATATCATATATAGAAAATAATTAACATGTTATATTTATTATTTACATCAGTTATACAAATTATTATACCCATCCAAATAATGAAGTGTTTGAATTACAAACTACACCATGGCGGGGAGACGGTAAGCCGTACGTACGCACGTATGGTGACATTGTCATTTATTGGATGGATAGAATAATGTATATAGTTTTACCATATATATAGTGACCTAACAGTATTTATAAGGTACCATAGTTATTATTTTGGTATGGAAACCACAAAGAAAGAGGAAGTGGAAGTGGAAAAGAACTTGAAAGAGGATGGTGAAATTATTACCTCTTCTTCGGGTGTTTCTTTTTGAGTTGATCAAAAGGGATCCTTAGGATGGATTTATTATCAATGTGTGGAAACTAGATCAAATTGAGGATAGTAGGTAGGATATTTGAGAAGGTTTTAGCTGAGAAAAATGGCTTTGAAGTTGTCATTTTGAGATAAGGGGAAGAACCATTTTATAAGAGAGGTTATGGTCACTTTAAGAAATCCTTGAAATATTATTTTTGAACAAACACATTTTAGATTTTTAATATAACCACATTAATTTATTTATATGATAAGGTATGTATGGGTCGAAACCCTATCATCCAATAGGGTTTATATAGGTATAGGTCACCATATTAACCTTATTTTTTAAATATAACTCCTAGTTAAATAGTTTAGCTTTTACCATGTATTCTGGTATTATTATATTATATAGTTAATAATAATACTATAAAATTCCAAGAGAATAAAAATTGGTTAATTAATGATATATCTATTATTATATAAGTTTCTTGGACTACCCTTAGATGTTTAGGAATATTATACCATTTAAAAATATAATATTTTTTAAAAAAACTCATTTATGTCAATTTTAAAACTATTTAGTATTTTGTATTAATTAAAGTAACAAAAAAATTATTACATCAATAGAAATTCATTGAATCATCCCTAAAATGTAATACTATCCTATATAACTAGTTAAATACTTCAAAAGTCTAAAATTACATTTATTTGTATATTAAAAATACCAATTATTTTAATCTTTCATTAATAAGGTAATCACTACATCATCATTTTTTCATAAATAAAATAAATTATATAATGTATAAAGATTAAAAATAAAATAGAATTATGTAGGAAATATTTTTTTATTTCTAATTTATTTTTATGGTATATTTTATCTTATGTTTAACCCAATATTAAAAATGAATTAGTTATTAAACTTTGAATTTAACACTTTAAACTCTTATTTAAATAAAATAATAATAAATGTCCTAATATAATCCATGTGGACAAAAATGATCATATTTTGTTACTAAGGCTGATATTGGACGAAATAAACTTATCCAATATAATTTGAACATGTTTTAGGGTAATAATAATATCATTTTTACCTTTAATTAAAATATTTACTCTTAACCATGGTAAATAAAAGTTAAAATTACTATTCAAAAAGGTTATTTTTATCTTATTGAACCACATTTTACTTTCTGATATCAACCTGGTCTCTTGGATGTTTGAAATTTAATTCACAGAAGTGATAAAATTATGTTTTCTACAAATATTCAAATGCTCCAAGAAGGTGGGTAAAAGACGGTAAAAAGTTCAACAAAATTTTATATATCTAATATTATTATAAAATGACTCTAATGAATTACACTGAACATATATATGTATTATGTATCTATTTTTACCTAAAATAAATAAAATTATTAATTATTTAGAAAAATATTGTTTTAATCAAAAACATTGTGTTTTTCAGTATTCATCAATGATTGAATTTTTTCAGAAAAATACCAAAAATTCACCCTAAGATAATTTTGAAATTTCGAATTAAAAAATGAAGTCAATTTTGAAAAATAAAATTTATTAAATTTCAAAAAGTGGTTATTAATATTCATAATGTCATGTTTGATTGGTCGTGGTGTGTTAAAACTCCATGTTGCGTACAACGCAAACTACTTCAATATACAAAGGGAAACATACATTAGAAGCTTGGGGTTTTACAAAGATATTTTCCATTCTCTTTCTATTAGAGGTAAAAATTTGTTTTAAACTCACTTAGTAGGTAATTTGGATTCATGGGGTAATGTTAGAATTTATGATGTAAAATTATGTGGTGATAACAGCAACCCTGTTATGTAGTGTAATTAGAAATTCTCCAGAAATGTACATGGACGTTTTATTAATGTTATTGAAAAATTCCACCACATAATTTGATGAATAGTGTCTTTTCATTATTCATGACTATGAATATTGAGATGGATATCCAATGTGTGGAATAACTGAGAGAAACATGAAAATGAATAATTCATTTCCCACTGATCATTGTACGTGTATCCATTCTATATGAACTTTTTTTTTCAATGGATAATGGGGCTTTCATGTTAGGTTGTATATTTTTGTCACTCACTAGGTGTTATCTTAGAGTAAAAATAATAAAGATTTTTGAAATCTAAATGTAATGGATCGTACATGTAGAATTTTGGTAAATAGGCCCACTTGAGGAGTAGTGGTGAGATGTTGAGAGATTAAATAGGGTTTGTTTTTCATCTGATATGCTCATTGATAGATTTCATGAATGTGAGATGAAAAAAATACCAATTTATTTTTGACATTGTGTGTAAGCCTACTAGAGATAATGGTGCGGTTAGGGGGACCCTAGAATGTTTGTATAAATGTTTAAGAATATGGATTATATTTATCTTATGCCACAATCTAGTGATAGCTGTTTCATTTCCATGCTGGCATGATATAGAACTAATCTAATAAGGTTTTGATAGAACAACTTACATATAAAATCATTTGGTGTCTCTGTGGGATCCTTGAGAAGTAATCATTATTGGAATATGATGTTGGTGGGATTTTTTTTTCATAGGAAAATCATGGTTAATTCCATGTAATGTTTGCTAGTGAGGTTATCCGAACCTTGTTACCTTATCAATATACCATTATTTTAAAGGGTGTAGATGGATTGATGTTTCATTTCAACCTATGTGGGAAAACAAAATTAATGATATATGTTTTTTGTATGGAGTCATGTAAACAATTTATAATAGAAGATTCATTTTTCTACTTTAAATAATAATTTCATATAAATGAAGATGATATCATGGTGTATATAATAGGATATTCCTTCCTATTAATTTTAGAATCAAGTTTACTCTAATAAAAAACCCTTATCAATGAATAAAGTTGATGTTATAGTGGGATTTTTTTTCAAAATAATGTTTTGAGAGATTCTATTCGGTCAAAATTTCTTAGTTTTTATTTTTTCTGATGGGATGTGGTATTAACTTAGAGGTCATGTAAAGAACCATGTGTCTTCCAAACATGAAATAGATTAATTTTGTGTTCTAGAGTCTCGATAGCTCCTCATGTTCAATGTAGTAAATTTACCCTCATAGGTGATGTTATGAAAAATTATATAGTGTTACAGTTGATTCTAGGGCATGTTATACTAACCAATTCTATGATGGCGTAGAAACATGAGTGTGGTGGGGCTTAAAAATATTATTAATGATAATTTTCTACACACATACATTTATCATTAAATGATTATATCTCTTGAATGAATCATTGAATTGAAAACATGATACAATTATTGAGTATCAAATAAATAATATAACATAATAATCTTGTATGTTTTTTTAACATAGGCTTCGATGATTGTTCGTAGTCAAAAGTTGATTTATAGGAATACTAATTTAATAATTAATTTAATTGTTTAAATAATATTTTATCCTAAAAAATATATTTAAACCCAAATTAAAAAAATATAATCATTTACCAATAAATTCATATGATATTTAGAGATAGACCATCATTGGAGAAGCCATTATGTGGGATTGTAGTTAATTGGAGTGATAAATAATAGATTCCAATAAAATTACAATGTCACAGATATAGATTCATTATTCACCAATTATAATATCATTGATGAGGTATTAATTTTTTAAAATTTGATTAGTATCCATATTTAAATATTTTAAATCACGAATTGATGTTCCATATTTGATTCCATATTCATATGGCCCAATAAATAAGTATATTTATAATTGGATTGGATTAATTAATTGTGCAATTTTTTTTATCATTTTCTTAAATTTATATTTCAATGATCAATGAATGGGTACATTTTTCATCTGATAGTTAGGATAGTTATTTGGATTTATTTTTCTAATTTGAGCTTTGATAAAATCCATTGACAATATGCATTTTTTTAATTAAAAAATAATGGTTGTGGTGAGTATAATATATGTCAAGTTGTGAAGGATCACAATTGAAGGGAGGTAAGACTTTATCCATAGTGACCAATGTATGAATTTTTTTAAAATTCAAATGGTGTCAAATAATTTCAATCTCAAGGATTTACGGAAGAATATTAAAATCTAGTGATGTTACATCCATGAATTGGAATTAAAAAATGTTTTAGGAATTATTTGGCTTAAAATTGGTGAATATGACATAATTTTATATTGAAAAGACGAATCTAATTTGAAATACTCTACTACATGCAAATTTGTTAAGAATGACACACATCATGTATCTTCTTGGTGCAACATCAAAGGTTATCGATAAAGGTAAATATCCCACACTATGTGACATATATGACACTACATGTCCACCATGACAATATACAAGGAGTGTGTAGTGTGTACACACATAGATGGTAGTTTTTCCATATATCCTTGTGTATTAGGACCACACACCATATACATTGGTTCTACATAACTTGGCTTGTGGTGGCATGTGTCAAGTACCACACATAGTATTCCAAACCATGTATCCAATCCTACATGTTATGTACGTGGCCTTTCCAATGTATATAACATACTAGTAAATGACTTTCTACGTATTTGGGGTTATATTCCATGTACCCCATAACACACAACATGTTCTTCTTCAAGAACCATTTACCTAAGGTATTCCCCATCAAGACATGGACAAGGGAAAGTAATTATATAACTCTACCTAATTTTCTATGTGAAATGTTATGGTGTAATTTATTTTAATATTAGGTATATTATGTGAGGAAATGCATGATGTTTTTTAATTTTAGTGATAATAAGATGATGTTATTCAAGTGTTTTTAGATTCTTTTTGGGGATGTTACTCCCTTGAATTGCGCATTTAAGTCGTGGGGATATCTACCATTTCCCATGTAAATATTATGTTTTTTACTTCCCAAATATACGTTGGACATGATCATGTATCTAAAATATTAGTACATACCATCATAGAGCTCTAGACCGACACCAACCTCTATTTGGGTTTGGTTTTCTATCAACTAGTTAAGCACCCATTGATGAGTCCTAATCTCCCACTATTCTGATGAGTTTACATAGGTTCTTGGATAGATTGATTTGATGTCTAATAAGTGATTTAATATTTATGACATGAATGATGCTATATTAACTTGGATGTAGAGTGTGATTCAATGATGAGAAGGTTATTCTTCTTATATCTCATTAGTAGAAGATTCATAGTGGGAAAGGATAATGTATTAACTCAGGCCCTTATAAAATATATATTTTTTTATTCTGGAATTAAATAATGAATTTCCTCATAAATTTATAATTAAATTAGTGGTATATATTGAAATTATATAATCTATAATAATAATATAGTAACATCACCTATGAGAGTATTAACAAAATTTATATATCATATACGTTAAAATATGATATATTTATATCATTGAATAAGTAAATAAATGTTTTAAAAATGATAAATTATGTGTTTGAATTTTTGTGAAACACAAATATTTATTTAAAATATTATTATTAAAATAGAAAAATATAATAAATTTTATATTCATAAAATATATGCATAGATTAATATTTTGTTTTATTATGATAATAAGATAATTTTATGAGCCCTTGATTAATTTTTCAAAGTATTTTAAAATGAGTTAATATTTTAAAATCAGAATATTTAAAAAAATTTATTATTTTAATTTGAAATTAAAATTTTCATAATTAAATAATTAGTTTCACAAAATGGATTTCATTTTTTAATTGTACACTTCATGCAATGGTAGGGGTTATTTTTGTGATTTTTCTAAATTAGTTGATTTTTTGAGGAATAGTAAAATATGATAATTTATGGTATATGTGCAGTATAAGTTAAATACAATATTACATGAGTTATTTATAATGTAATAAAAATAATATATACCCCCCATTATTATTTTAATATATATAGTAATAATGACCTAAATATTCATATTCTGGAGCCAAAATAATAAAATAATGAATTAAATAATGAAAAACACACATCTCTTCTACTATAAATATCACCCCTCACAACCTCATCCCCACACACTTCAGTACCATTTATCTTGTTTAATTTTACCCAATTAAAAGTCCAAGCTTGTTTCCCATGTTCAATACCTATTGTTCTTACCAAAAGTCCAAAACCAAGGGCCTTAATGATGTTTTAATGGAGAAGAAATTCAAGAGGTATATTCTTCTTTCATTTTCATTTATTTTCTTTTCAATTTAATTTATATTATTAATTTCTCCCAAATCACCCTCATACAATTTATATGATAACTAAAATTATATATATATATATATAATATAATTTTTTTAAATGTAATATCCATCATCAAACCACTCCACTTCAACTATTATCCTAGAAAATGAAAGCATTGTCCGGGACGTGTCGATTCCCCATCATCATGAAAATAATAAATTAATTTTTCGTTACCACCTTAATACTAGATAAAAACAATTAACATGGTTTGAAAATATATAAATATATATATAATAACTTTTTTAATGTTTTGGAACTAATTTATGTGCATAAAAAAAATGAAACTAGTTTATGATGGTCAGAAAAAGCCACACAAAAATGCACAAAACGTTTATCATTAATGTTTTATATAATGAATCAAAATCATATAAAATAAATAAAATATGGTACCATTTAAAATTATTTAATCATATTAACACAATTTAATTCCAGTAATGGAGTCTCACTTCCACTTGACATGAAAATCCAAATTGAACCAACCATGGAAACTAAGAAATGAAAGCACCTGAAAAACTGGAAATAAGAAAATATTAATAATAAATTGGTGGGTTGTTGTTATTAATTTTTCATATAAGATATTAAAGATATTAATATAGTTCAATAATATATTAATAATTCTTTTTAAACCATGATATAGGATGTTTGGAAAATATTTAGTAATAAAATCTAGAGGTAAGAGAAATTCCTTTTAAAATCATCATTAATGTCACTTTTAAAAAAATTATTAAGGAATGTTATTATTATTCAAGTATTCATGTTTTCTGATTATGTTTCAATTTTTGGTAATTTTTTGTGATTAAACAGGGAACCTATATCTCTTTATAAGCAATTTGGTAAGTTTATTTTGAAGGTGTACCATATGGTAACTCCAAGTGTAACTGCAATGGTTACACCATAAGGTAGCTATGAGTATTGATCATATGGTATCCCTGAAGGTTACATCATAAGGTACCCATGGGGTTAAAAAACATATGTTTTTATCAAGGGATAAAATAATAATAATTTAATTCCCCTCATTACATTTATTGGTCAATTTAGGTTTTCTATGTTTTTTGGAAATCACGTGTTTTCACAAAGTAAGTATATGATAATTTATGTATGAGATGTATATACTTGTGAATATGAGTTTATATGCTTATAAGTATTCATGGAATAATGATTTATTTACTTATATATTATGTCACATACTTATATTTTTGTGTTATTCCCATGTTTTAAAACTTTTTTATAGTTTATAAGGAAGGATAAGAGTGAAGAAAAATTCAAGTAGAATGTTGTGAAAATTTATATTGAAAATATTCCATGTTTTATTTAAAATTATTGTACTATCAAAGAAATGAATACTATTTTAGTTGAACCCAATTTTTATTCTCGTGTGTTAATATGAATGAATAATGTCATAATTCTCTAAAACAATAGACCAATGAGACCTTTGGGAATATTATAATCTTATTCTATATGAATTAACTAAACTTTTTATTATTAAAGGCCATGTCCTTATATTTGGTACCAGAGTATGGTTTAGATAACATTTAAGGTTAAGAGGATGTTAAAAGAATAAAATTAATTATTTTTACCACATAGTTGTGTTGAAATGATATTTCATTTTTATATTACCATGTTTCTTCATTTATTATATGTTTTTTCAGAATGGTTTTCCATAGAAGAAACATTGAAAATAAAGTAGGAATACACTGAGAGGATGATATCGTTATGAATGCACATCCAAGAATTGTGGGAATTAGAATTGACCAATTTGCGATAGTAATGGATCAGTTGAAATTGGATATAAATGGAGGAAAAATACAAGCAAGAGAATATTAAAAGTTACCAGAAAGGAACATGATGATAGTGGATCATCTTATAATTTAACTCCCTTCAGCTATTAGTTGATATTATGACCCAGTGGTAGATGAAAGGTGGGTTAAGGCCCTTGAAAGATATTTTATGTCATTAGGTGTTAAGATAATAAAAAGGTTAGTATTTATATTTATTTTTTGAAGGTTAATTAAACTAATAATGGTCAATGGTAAATAATATCAAAGATAGTGAGGATATCTATTCCTTGGAAGTGGATGAATATAAGAATCTATTATTTGAAAAATATTTTCATAAGGTGGATCGAATTAGGAGGGAAAATAAATTCAAATAATTGAAAAACATGGTATGATTAAGTGGCTATTTATAAAGAAAAAATAAATTGATTGGAAATGTACACTACAAATATTATTCAAAATATGATAATAAAATCACTTTTTATTTCTCAGGATTAAAGGCATCATATCAAAGGGAATTGGATTCTCATGAATTCAAATGTTATGAGAAAAATTTTCCATGTTTTTAGAGACTATAAATGGAGTTTATTAAAAATCATCTGGAATTACAAAACATGAATAATAAAAGGTCCAGATGTAAATCAATGTGTACAAATCAAAAAAAATAAATCTGATTGAGTGAAAATTAATTATCCATTTTGTGAAAAGTGAGGTAAAAAAGAACCTTGAGGAATGACTTAACCTATCACGGAATTTATTTATATGTGGTATGTTTGGAAATATTTCCTATGATTTTAATGAAAAATAAACTAATGAGGGAATTTATAATTCTAATATGAAAACATTAAACTGTTATAAATGTGGTAAGATGCGGTATTATGAATTTACATTCTCAACGAATGATATGAATTATGAAAAGTAGATAGATTATATATTGAATGGAATAGTGAAATCATTTACTACTACATCAGTAAATTTTGGGTTTTTTTAATGAAGTTATATTATGTACTTAGTTTTTACATATATTATTCTAATGTCTTGTTTGATATGGGGTCTACACATTCATTTTTTGTGATAGTTTCTTAAAAATTGAAAATTTTATATCATGAAATGAAACAAAGACATATCGTTAAATCAACAGTGGAAATATTAAAGAAAAATTCATTATAGGATTCATCCTATTGATTTTTATGGAATGAAATTACCTAAATACCTTTTTATATTTTCTATATTAGAGTTTAATCTTATTCTTGGTATGGATTGGATTTTTGTTTATCATAATAAGATTGATTGTATAGATAAGGAAGTTGTTGTTTAGAAAGAGGTTCAATTTTAATACATGTATAAACCCATATAATAGATAACATATTAGGATACTGAGAAATTATTAATAGTTGGAAATGAATTTTATCTTACGTACATTTCTCAAAATAGATAAAATATTCCGATTAAGATGGATTCTATGGTAATTTAATTCTTGGATGTTTTATCAAATTATTTTCCCAGTGTTATACCAAATGGGTATGTTTTATTTTACATTTACATTGTTCTTGATTCTCATCCAATTAAAAAAACCCCTTTTCTAATGGCTCATATGGAAAATTTATAATTGGAAAACAAGTTATAGGAATTTATAGGTACAGGTTTCATTCATCTCACCATATTTAAATGGGGTGATCCAACATAGTTCATTAAAAATAAATAAGGTTCAATGAGTCTTTCCAATGATTATATATCTTTGAATAACCTTACTATTAAGAATAACTATCCATTTACTCAGATTGATGACTTGTTTGATTAGCTCTAGAGAGCTATGTATTTTTCAAAGAATGACCTGAGATCTGGGTACCATTAGCTGAAGGTGAAGGGGGATGACATTCTGAAAAAACTGTTCTGAACTAGATATGGGTATTATGAGTTTGTGTTTATACCCTTTGGATTGAAAAATTACCCTCTTATATTTTTGGATCTTATGAATATAAGCATACATGAATATTTCCATTTGGTTTTGATGTTTTTATCACTGATATTTTTGTGTTCTCAAATGTTGTAAAGATCATTAAAAAATTATGGGTTTTTATGAAAAATATCAAAGTTAATATGTTATATAATAAATTTATAAAATGTTATTTTTTGTTGAAACATATTTTTTTATTTGAAAACTATAGATATGGAAGGAATAAAATTTGATCCAACTAAAAAATGGTTGATTAATAGACGACACCTATAAGTGATATAAATATTTTTAGTTTTATTAGATTATGAGTCTATTACTGACATATTTTTGAAACAATTTATGTTTTTATAACCCACTGATTAGGTTAACATAAAAGGGGTTAAATTTATTATGGTAAGATGAAAGTGCTGAATGTTTTCAGAAACTAATGAATAGGTTGGTGAATAATCTAGGTTTTCCCAGGCTATTAAAAATTGTTGATTTTTTTCATCTACATTGATGATTTATTGAAGGGAATTAGTCATGTTCTGATGCAGAATTATCAAGTAATTATTTATGAATGAAGAAAATAGAAACCCCATGATCTAAATTCTCTAAAAAATGATTTGTATATAGAAACTATTTTTTTATATACAATATAGGGACATCAAATACATGGAGATAAATGAATAATATATACCTACTATAAAATATTGAAGTGTATATTTAATCTTAAGTAATTGAATTTTTTTAGAGATTATGGATTGAACTAGAAAAAGATTTTCATTATATAATCAATTAACATTATTGGAAATCACAAAAAGTTTCAAATGCTATGTTTCAAAAACACCATTTATTATTAAACACGTTATGTTTAGAACATGGACCCTTGCCTTATAATTTAATGAATTTTTTCCTGGTTGTTATTAGTGTATGGAATTCCACAATTTGGTTTTAGGTTTTAGTGTCTTGATCTATTTTAATTAAAATTAAGCAAGCCTAAATTAAAATATTGAGTCAAAAAATAGTATAAGTGGTGAAAATGGCCAGTTAGTGAATTTTTTTTTTAAATATTAAGTTTTGAGTTTTTTAAGGAGATTTTTTGTTCCTTGTGATAACTAGCTGAAGAAGGAACTATTAAGTGACCCTCATAGTTATATATTTTTCTTTGATACAAGATGAACTAATATATACAAATAAATATGGGTATATTAATAGTGGAATGGAATGAAATGTTATAATGATGATTTTACGATGAAATATTTGACTTGTAAATAAGTTAAAGCAGAGAGAAAACTATCATATGGGATTATTCGTCCCTTTCTAATGACAAAGTGAAATTGAAAAAAATATATCAATTCATTTCTTGGTGGGACTACCATAGAATTATGTAGGTAAAAATTATATTTGGGTAATTGATGATAGATTGACTAAATCTACAAATTTTATTACTATTAAAGATATTATGTCTCTAGGTCTTCATTATCGACTCTACTACAAAGAGATAGTCATGTAACATGGAGTTTCTATCTCCTTTATTTCTGAAAATAATTCCATGTTTACTTATTAATTTTGGAAAGACCTTCTGAGGTCATTGTGAATGGAATTTAATTTTAGAAAAACCATTCATATCCAATTTTATTGATGTACAATGTGGAAAACTAAAACCCTAGAAGATAGGATTAAGGAATATTAAATGAATTTCTAGGGAAGCTGAGATTATAATAATTCAGTAGTCCAGCTTTCATAAAATAAAAATTTTCATTCCAGTATACAGATGGAACCATTTGAGACATTATATGAAAATTAGTGTCAAACTCAAGAATTTTGGGATGAATTTTGTTAATATAAGGTGATGGTTTCATAACTAGTAGAGGAAATGTCTGAGAAAGAGAATATTATCAAGAAACCTATGAGGATAGCCCTAAGAGGGACAAAAAACAATGTTAATTACAAGAGGAAAGTATTTTATTTCAAATTATGTGATCATGTTTTCCTTAAAATCTATCTTTGTTAATATGTTATATATTTTGGTAAGAAAGGAAAGCTGATTCCATGGTTCATTGGACCTTATGAAATCATTGATAAATTTAGACAAGTTATCTACTAAGTAGCTTTATCGTTGATCTTATCTCAGCCACACAACTTTTTTATTGTTTTGCTGCAAAGAAAGAATGTTCTAGATTTATCTAATGTTTTGATCATAAAAGTAGTTTAGTTTGTATAGAATCATTCTAATAAAGATAAATCTATTCATATTCATTATTAATGATAGAATTTTTTGGGGACCATCTAGTTCACCTAGTTACAGTTTTGTTGAAATTCCTTATGGTTGAATAAGAAACATAGGAATACAAAAATTCTATGAGGGAAAGGTATCATAAATTTTTTAATAATTAAATAAAAATGCAACAGATTCAATTTCCAGAAGGTATGGAAAATGTAACAACCCAGGTACTTACAAAATAATTTATTTTCATTATGAAATGAAATAGTAAAATTCTTAATAAATGTACAATGAAATAATTTGTATTTATATAAATTAATGAATTTATACCAATAGAATAGTAACATCGCCTATGATTGTATAAATAAAATTATGTATCTTATAAGTGAGAAAATGATTTATTTATATCAGATAATTAGTAAATAATTGTTTTGAAAATGATATATTAAGTGTTATGATTTTTATCTCACATAAATTTTTATTTAATATTTCATAATTAAAAGAAATTTCGTTAATAAAATATATTCAAAAATTAATATATATTTTTTCAATGATAATAAAGTGATTTTATGAGACCATAGATAATTTTTCAAAGTGCCATAAAATCAGTTATAATTTTAAAATCTGTATTTTTCAAACAAATAATTATGTTATTTAAAAATTAAATTCATCAATTTTAAAACATTATTTTAAAAAATTAAATTAAATTTGAAATTGTACATATTTGAAAAAAGTTAATGGTCAATTTTATGGGAATTTTCTAAAATAGTTGATAATTTTTGAATGTTTAAATTCAATAATTTACGGTATATATACAATATAAGTTAAATACTCTATTCCATGATCCATTTATGATGTAATGAGAATAATATAGAATTACCCTTAATTATTTTAATAAAAATAATTTTAATTCAACGTTTATTCATAGTCTTGCGATAAAATAATAAACTAACGAATAAAATAATGAGAAAACAACCCTCTCCTCCATGATAAATACCAGCCCTCACCACCTCTTCTCCACACAACTCAAATTATTCCAGGTTGTGTAATTTTTACCCAATTACCTTCCCAATCACCTTTCCCTTGTCCAAGATTTAATGAAATTTCCAAATGACTGAAACCAAGGTGCTCAAAGAGGTTCTCAAGGAGAATAAGTTCAAGAGGTAAAATCCACAATTATTTTATTTTATTTTATTTTCAATTTTTTTATATTCTTGTTCTCTCCCCATATCCCATCATCAAAGTGACATGACAACTCTTATATCATAAAAATATTTTAATTTAATCCTTTTAATGAAATATTCATCATCAAATCTCTTCATTTCTCCTCTTATTCAAAAAAAATGAAGGCATCATATGTGACATATTGATTAACCACCTTCATGGACATCATATTTTTATTTTCCTTTACCTAGTTCAATTATTGTAAAAATACCATTATTAAGGTAAAAATTATTTCAATGTGTATATTATAAGTATTTTAATATTATATAACTAATTTATTTGCATTACTTTAAATAAAAATTTACTAGTGTGTGATGGTCGAAAACCCACCAAAAAATGAACCAAACTTTTATCATTAATGTTTTATCTGAAGAATCGTTCATATGTTATATTTTCGTAAATGTAATCATTTAAAATTTAGTAAACATGTTAACACCATTTAATTCCACTTCTTGTGTCTTTCTTCCATTTGAAAAGAAAATCCAAAATGATCCATCCATGGAAACCATGAAAAGAACTACTTCAAAACATTGAAAATAAAAAAAAATATTATTAATAAATTGATCTAAATATTCTATTAAAAGATAATATTTTGTATTATAAATATTAATATAATTCTATTATATATAAATAATAATCTATAAACCATTATACATGATTTTTGAACATATTTAAGGTAAGAAAAACATGAGATATGGGAAAATGTTTTTAAAATTATCTTAAATGTCACTTTTTAAAAAATTATAATGGAATGTTTTTATGATGGATGTTTTCATGAGTAATGTTTATTTTTTGGTTATTGGTAATTGGTAACTATTTATGATGAACTATGGGAATTATCTCCCCCATATAATTGGGTATGTTTATATTGGAGGTCGACCGTATAGTTACATAAAGTATAACTATGATGGTTACACCATAATATAGATGTGAGGGTTACATAATATGGTATCCATGATGGTTAAATTTTATGGTAACCATGAGGGTTACAAATCATATAATATTTGAAATGGGTACAATCATATTTAAGTCATTCCATATGTTACCATTACGGTTTTATTTATGTCTTCTATGTTTTATAGAAATTTATTGTTATTCACAATGTATATGATAGTTTATGGGTGAGATGTATGTATTTGTGAAAATGATTTCACATGTTAATAAGTATTCATGGTATAATAGACTCCTTCCATATTTTTATGTTATTTATATTTGTTTTCTCATCCTTGGTTTCAGTTTTTTTCGCTGGTTATGAGGATGGGTAAGAGAGAAGAGGAACCAAAGATGAATGATTTAATGATTTTTCATGTAAATATTTTATTTTTTATTGAAAATTATTGTATTTTATAAGAAATGGATACTATTTTAGTAGTACCCACTTTTAATTCTTGTGGGTTTTTATGTATAAATTATTTCATAATTCTATAAAACCTAAATTGGAAATATCTTTGGTAATTTAATAATTGTATTCCTGTTGAATTAATTTGATTATTTAATGTTGAAGGCCACGCACTCATAGTTAATAAGTGAATAAAATTTGAACAATCCTAACTCTATGGTACCCAGGGGTTTCCCTATTTTGTGAAGTAAAAATTAATATCAAATTTATGTATTTAGAATATTTAGTGAAACATGAATTTTAGTTTCTAGTATGATACACCATTAAAGGGTTAATGATACGATGGTAGGAACTTAACTGTATTCTTGTAACTCGTTGTTACTGAGAATATCTGAATTATTCTATATTTTTTTCCCTTATCGACTATATATTTCGGAGTTTTAGAAAGAACATATTAACTTATCATTTTATTTGGGGTTTTAGGGTGTCAAACTAGGTATTCATTCAATCACCCTTGAATGGGCCTTGTGCCCATAGAAATTATATTTTTATAAATAAAATATTGGTTTAGATATGGGTTAGAATGAAATGTTTTTAGCATGGAATTTTTAGGGATCATTCATGCTATTTTTTGTGAAAAAAATAATTCAGTATGGCGATTCATGATGGTTGAAATGACCATTGTTGCTAGAGAGTTATTCTGGATTACATGTAGTGTGGAGGAGATTCATGGTGTTTTTTATTTCAAAATTTTGGTGTATATCTTATTTCCCTTGTATTTATCTTGTGGGGTGTGCATTTTTTAATCTCTTTCATGCATTATATATAGTTTAGATGATCAATTATATATATATATGACGATGGATTTTATTATATTTTTAATTTGAGATATGTATCTATTATATGTTTATTAAGGCTAAGGACTCATATATTGTGAGATAATCCTTCATAGAGCTATTCCCTACCCCTGGCATATTAAAGGAGGGATTGGGGTGGCCCTTCCCGGGAGGGGCCTCAGTGGGTCTAGTCAGTTAATTCCCATAGATAAGAATGCTAAAAATTTAAAGGAATTAGATGAGCCATAATACCATATAGACATAGATTCAATTTTTGTGATCTAAAACACTAAATCATTAAAAAAATTATTGTATCAAACATGAAATAAAAAAATTTAAAAAGGGTACCTACTAAATAGTCATTGATACCCCACATTTTGTGTGTATAAGAAGATAGTTCTAATATAGATATTATATTCTCACATTCCTCATCGAAAAAAACTTTTATTTGAGAAAATATCATACAACATTATCATTTTCGGATATGTATCAATTACAAGATCAATATATCATAGTATAATAGTCTGACTAATTCCTACCATTTATAAAGACTATAAATGCAATAATATACGGGGGTAATCTATGGAATGAATTTTTTGTACACTTATTTTAACATCCTAGGTAGAAAAATAATAATACATAATACATATTTATTAAAATTGTGAATTAAATATTAATTTTACCTTAAAGGGGTTTCTATGATCGATAGCATACCCAATATGCAACAACGGGTTTCTTTGAAATCTTACATTTCACACTAATAATATAATAATATTATGGTAGTTAAATCCTAGACATTGTGTTGGAAGGAATGAAAAAAACTAACTACAATATGATCGTACATGATTGTTAAATTTATTTACATTTATCCAATAAAAATTTATAAGCTTAAAGTGTGAATGAATCTAATTTTGAGCATAATTTACATTAAAAGGTCGATTTACCACTTTTTAATGGAGAACCCTCTTTAAATATAGATTATTTAATTTTAAAATATTTTAAATGACCAAATAAAATCTTTCTTTATAATGGGGTCATCAAAATTTACTTTGTGTAAATTTTTGGTATTTTTCCGATAAAGTTCATTTTTTAATGAATAGTGAAAATACTGTATTTTAATTAAAACTGCAGTTTAATAAAATTTATTTATATAGTTAGATTATATTTTTTATTGGTTTTAATGTGTAATTAGATTATATTTTTACCATTTAATCCATTAGTGGTCATTGGAATTAGTCTTACATTGAAACTGTACATAAACAAGTGTCAATCTTTTGATAGTTATTGTTTCTTAAAAACATGCAATTTGTTTTGATAACGAGAATTAATTTTAAAATTAATTAATTCCACTTAAATATTTTTAATTAGATAAAATATACATAATTTTCTAATTCGGAATATCAAACAAATATTAGGAATAATTTTTGGTATTTTTCTAAAAGACATCAATTTTTGATGAATACTGAAACCACATAGTAGTAGTTAAAAATGGTCATTTTCATTTAAATGAAATTTTATCACTTCTGTGAGTTGAATTTCAAAAATCCGAATGAAATGGTTAATATGAAGAACTAAAATTTGGTTCAATAAGATGAATGTAATTTGTTGTGAATAGTATCTTTGGACTTTTATTTATTGTGGTTAAATGTAAATAAGGCAATTCCAGATAAAAAGAACATTATAATAATTTAAAATTTTATTAACTCTTTTCCAAACCATATTTTATGAGTAATGGACAACCATGGGCATATTTGGGTTTATTTTGGGACCGCATGGTGCCACTTATGAATGATAATGGTATTTTAGATTAATTAATTTAATGTAAAGACAAAAATGAAAAAAACAAATTGCACTATGTAAACTAATTTTTACATGGTGTTATATAAGTTTTTTTTGACTATAAATATTTATTGGAAAGATAATAAGTTTTCAAACATCATGGTATTTGTTTTTATAATTTTTAGTCAAAAATTATATTATATTATTTATGACAAAATAATGATGCAGTATTTACCTCTTTAATAAAACATTTAAATAAATAATATTATAAATATTAAAATAAATTCCAAAACATGTCAAATTATTATTGTATGATTTTATTTCGACCACGAGTCATATTAACATAGAATCTATTTATTTTTGGACCTTTTGAAACTGAATATCATTATATAATAAAATAATATTTTCACACTTTCATAAAGAGCCCTTCCTCTCCCTTACAAAAAGAGACTACTTCTAACCAATTCCTCACACATATCAAGACTTTTAGCTCGTCCAAACTCTTCACAATTAAGGTCTCTATATCCCTCTCATCATCCTTGAAGCATTAACTTTGTCAGAAGAAACATTAAGAAGTGTTTTTGGTTCAAATGAAATGAAGTTACCCAAATTAAGGGTAACAGTTTATCTTAACATCTTTTATTTTATTTTACTTCTCCAACCCCTATACTATTTTTATTCATTTTTTTATTACAAAAAAGTATCCTCAATATACTAGGATGTTTTTATAAGTTGTATTATAACCACACTTACACACACCTCTATCTAATGGGTGACGAACATAATGATTATGTGGATGGAAAACTAACACCTCACGAAACGATGATTGATCAATTATCTCATACCACCTCTCATTGTGGCCATTATGATGGAACTATATTTATATATTATATATATTATGTTTATGTTTTCTTTATTCTTCTATATTTTCCATTTATATCAGACCTTTATGGTTTCCATTATGTGTAAATGCTAAAATTTCATTTGAGGAAGTGTGGACTACCGCCCCCTCAAAGTGATATGACTGATTAATTCCATATGTGGGATGTATAAAGGATGGATTTAATGATATTATATATTAAATTATACTGTAATTATAATATAACTATGTATAATTATGTTTTAATTCCATTAAATATTAAATATTAAAGGAAGTAACGTTCATGCGTACTTACGGCCTACCGTCTCAATGAATGGTGCATTTCATTTCTTACCTCTAAATGTTATGTACTATTATAAATATATGTATATGATGGATATATATGATATATATGATATCCAAATCATGAATATCATTTTGGATGTAATTAACCTTTGACCACATGAACAACATGTAATTATAAGAAGTCCATTTTTGACTCAAGTACCAAATGTCGACAAAATGAACGTTATTAAATTAAATGGCTACATAATGTTTATAACAAGGTAATAAGTGATATAAAAGGAATAATAAACTTGAAAAAGGTTCTTAATCAAGTATAAATTAACTTTTGTTTATTATTTAGGAGATTAAAGAATAATCGAGTCAAGTCGGATACAAGGTAATAGACTTCGTCTCAATCTCCTTTCATTAAGGGATATTTAGTTTTATACATCACATTATTTTATACGGTTTATAAACCCCTTTTAATTTTCATTTCATTCAATGGTAATCTTTTTACAGGAGGAGTTTTACTAAACGACAAAAAAAGATTTTTTACGTAAGCGGTGACAAGACATCTCCACCGCCACGAGTTTTATTTGATCTTTGGCTTCCTTAACGAGCTTAAAAGTTTTATAAATAGAAAAATAAATACCATATATTATTTTTATGTATTTTGGTATTGAAAATTATTTTGAGAATGGATTTATTATTTAAATATCTTGAAATTATATTTTGTTATTGCAATTTAGAAATGTTATCTTTCCTTAATTCTTATGTTATGTGTTATGATCATGTTATGGTTCTTGGGAATTATTTATGTATATGGGTGGTTCCATGATAAACCTAGGGCAGGTGAGCCTGAGATAGCTCTCAAATGCATTGGGTAATGTGATAGGGGATAATGTGAATGTTTTTCCAAAGAAATTTAGGGAATATAACGTGATGGGTATTCCAAAGTAACTCCCTATGTAGCTGTGATATCTACATGGAATGTATGGTATGAATGCCTCAAGTTACCTTTATGATTTATGATTTCTATGAGTTATTCATAAGTCTTATTTTTTAATGAGGTAAGTAAAAGATTTAATGTTTTGTATGTATTTATGAACAAATGTTTTCTTTCTTTGTTTTATGACCCATACTGAGATTTTTATGCTCATCCCATGTTTTGAAATACTTTTATAGGACTAAAAGATGAATAGTGTCATGGATTGGACTAAGGAAAAGTCATGTTGTCTAAAACATGGAACTAGACATGACACTTTTTTTCAAGAGTTTTTATTTTATGAAAAAAATATAAACTGTATAGAAGTGTCTACTTTGTAATATTTTGAGATGTAATAGTTATGTCATAATTCTCTAAAACTATAAACCTGAAAATATCATCAATGTGAATTATTCATTAAATTCAATATTATGTAATTTTTTAAGGCCGATTCCTTATAGTTGGTATCAAGGGTCGGTTAAGATAACATTAGGAGTAAGGGTATTGTTAAATTAATATCTATAAAGTAATTTATGTTAATATTGAAATCATATAGCATTTACAAATTACCATGTTGCTTCGCGTAAGATATTTCTGTGTTCAGATTGGTTTTCCGCAGAGGAAATATGGAAGGTATGTTGGGATGACATCAGGAGGAAGACAACCTTCCAAATTTGCAACCTGAGATGGTCAGAATAAGAACTAAATAGTTTGTTGTATTGATGGAACAATTGACTCTGGCTATAAATGGTGGTGGTTTCAATGCACGAGATCAGCCAGATCAACCACAGAAGAACATGTCAGTAGGGGACCATTTCATGAGGCAACATACCTCATCATTCAGAGGATCATCTGACCCTGTACTAGCTGAAGGGTGAATTAAAGCACTGGAGAAGATTTTTGATTTCATGGGTTGTTCAAGACATCAAAAGGATAGTCTTTTGGTTTACCATTTTGAAGGTGAAGCTGATCAGTGGTGGTCGATGGTGAAAAATATCAAGGATAATGAAGAGATTGATGCTCAAAATTGGGATGAATTCAAAGGTATGATTCTTGGGAAGTATTTTCCTAAGGAGGTTCATCTTAGGATGGAAAAACAATTCCTAGAATTGAGGCAAGAGGATAACTCACTGGCTTCTTATGAAGAAAAATTCACTCGACTGGCAAGGTATGCTCCAAATTTCATATGAGATCTTGATTGTAAAATAAACTATTTTTACTCAGGATTAAAGCCAAATTATTGAAGGGATTTAGATTCTTGTGAGTTCAAAAGTTATGAAAAACTTGTTCGTTTGGAGGAGATGGTGGAAATAGAGTTTTCTGATGATCATGTGTTCTTTGAAAAAACAACAGAATAAGAGGTCAAGGTGGCAGGCGAAAGGGAAGAACTCTTAAAAAAAGTATGATGGTAAAAATCTTAAGTTTACAGTTTGTAAAAATTTTGGTAAAAAGCATGCTGGGGAATGTATTTTGAATTCTGGTAAGTGCTACCATTGTGGTAAAATGGTATATAAGGCGCGTAATTGCACTGAAAATTATCAGGGTAATGGTAAGACAAAATACGATTTACAGTCAATAAAATGTATTATGTGTAATGAAATGGGTCATTATGCAAATGAGTGTCCAATAAAGAACTCAACCGAAGGGAAGCAGCCATACTACAAGCAATAAGGGGTGGTGAAATCCTTTGCGACTACTTTAGTTGATGTTGGGCCATCAAATGAAGTTGTATCAGATATACTGTTTGTTTGTTCAGATTATGCCAATGAGTTTTTTAATTAGGGTCTACAAACTCTTTTATTTCTGAGAAGTTTTCTAGTAAATTGGGAATTCCATCTCAATATATGAATACAGAATATACGGTATAAACACCAGGAAGATATGTCGAGATAAAAAGAAAACATAAGAACATTCATGTCCTTGTTTGTGGAATGAATATACCTGAAAACCCTATTGTTTTTCCTCTATTAGAGTTTGCAGATATTTTGGGTATGGGTTGGATTTCTTTTTATCATGATAAGATTGAATTCAGAGATAAAGAGATTTCTTTTCAGAATGATTTTCAGTTTTAATTCAAAAATTAACCCTTTTTTTATTACATATCAGGAAGTTGAGAAACTAGAAAAAGATAAAAATGAAAGTTACCTTTTACATATTGTTGAAAACAAAGAAACTATTCAGATTAATGATGTTCTAGTGGTAAATGAGTATGTTGATGTTTTTTTCTGATGAGTTGCCTTCTATTATTCATGATTGGGAAGTTGAATTTACTCTTTACTTTGTTCTTGATGCTAAGACAAATTCAAAACCCCCTTATCGAATAACTCAAATTGAAGTTTTGGAGTTAAAGAAGAAATTTCTGGAGTTATTAGATAAAGGATTCATTCGATCTAGCACATAACCATGGGGTGATCCTGCATTGCTTGGTAAAAAACATATAGTTCCATGATACTTTTCATTGATTATAGATTATTGAATAACATTACTGTTAAGAATAAGTATACATTTCCTCATATCGATGATTTGTTTGATCAGCTCTAGGGAGATCAGTATTTTTCAAAGATTGATTTGTGGTCGGGGTACCATCAGTTGAAAGTAAAGGAAACAGTCATTCCGAAGACAACATTTCATACTAGATATAACCATTATGAATTTGTAGTTATGCCTTTTGGGTTAAGCAATGCACCTTCTATATTCATGGATCTTATGAATAGAATTTTCTGTGAGTTCTTTGATAACTTTGTGGTTTTTTTCATTAATGATATTTTGGGTTCTTCTAAAATTAAAGAGGAGCATGAATGTCATTTAAGGGTCATCTGTCAAACCATAAAATAAAGTAAACTAATTGTAAAATTCAGCAAGTGTGAGTTTTGGTTACAACAAATTTATTTGCTTGGTCACATTATTTCAAAAAATGGCATAACTGTTGATCATGATAAAACAAAAGTTTTTGAAGAATGGACAAGAACCAAAAATATAACCGAGATTCACAGTTTTCATTGTTTGGAATTTTATTATCAGAGGTTTGTTAATGATTTTGCACAGTTATCTAGTCCAATGACTATGTTAACTCAAAAAGGTGTTAAGTTCATCAGGACAAAATAATGTGATGATTGTTTTCAGGAATTTAAAAGAAGATTGTTGAATGCTCTTGTTTTGGCATAACCATCCATAAATGGTGAGTTTGTCGTCAATAGTGATGTTTCATTTAAAGGAATTGGATGTGTCCTTATGCAGAATTATTAGGTAATTGATTATGTGTCACCTCAGTTGAAACCTCATGAGTTAAATTACCCTACAGATTCTTTGGAATTAGATGATGCTATTTTTTCTTTTAAAATTTGGAGGCATCATTTGTATGGAGTAAAATGTGAAATATATACTGACCACACAAGTTTAAAGTATATATTCACTCAAGAAGAATTGAACATGAGATATAGGAGATGGCTAGAATTAATCATGGATTATGATTGCACGATCCATTACCATCCTGGAAAAGAAAATAAAGTGGCTGATGCTTTGATTTGAAAATGTAATGCTTCATTAACGATTTTATGTTCAGAACAAGATCCTTTGGTTTTTTATTTGATGAAATTTTGCATAGAAGATGTTGGTGTAGGAAATTATTCTATTTTGTATCAGGTGTCAGTGAAATCATCTCTATTTTAAATAATTAATCAAGCATAGAAGGAATATAGTGAGTTACAGAAAAAGGCAGAGTTGGTTTAGAAGGGTAAGTTTCCTTAATTTTATATTGATAATGACTGTGTTTTGAGATTTTGAAAGATATTATTAGTGCCTTGTGATTCACAGTTGAAGAATTAGTTGTCATGTGAAGCTCATAGTTCCTCATTTTCAGTTCATCCTGGCAGTACTAAGATGTATAGAGATCCTTGTGATTTTTTCTTGTGGGATGTAATGAAAAAAGATATTTCTAATTTTACCGTGAAGTGATTGACTTATTAGCAATTTAAAGTAGAGTGGATGTTACCGAAAGGGATGCTTCAGCCTTTACCAGTGCCTGAGTGAAAATGGGAAAATATATCCATGGAATTCGTTGTGGGATTACCAAAGACATATCGATGTAATAATGCAATATGGGTTATTGTTGGTCGATTGACTAAATCTTCTCATTTCCTTCCTATTCTAGATAAATTTTCACAAGATCAACATTCTCATTTGTATGTTAAAGATATAGTCAGGTTTCATGGAGTTCCCCTCTCCATTGTATCTAATCGTGATCCCAGGTTTACTTCTAACCTTTGGAAAGGCCTTAAAAAGTCGTTGGGTATTGAAATACAATTTAGTACAGATTTTCATCCTCAATTAGATGGATAATCAGAACGAAAAATTCAGACATTGGAGGATATGTTACGTACTTTCTCGATGGATTATCAGGGAAGTTGGGACCAATAACTTTCTTTGGTTGAATTTCATATAATAACAGTTTTCATTCCAGTATAAAGATGACTCTATTTAAAGAATTATATGGAAGGCATTGTCGAACTCCAGCTTTTTGGGATGGAGTAGGTGACAGGAAGATGATGGGATAGGAATTTGTGGAAGAGATGGTAGAGAAAGTTCAGTTGATTTAGAAGCACATGATAACAGCTCAGATCATACAGAAAAGATATGTAGATAACCAGAGGAAGGATCTTTCTTCTGAGGTAGGTGATCATGTCTTTCTCAAAGTTTCTCCTTGGAAAAGTGTGATGTGTTTTGGTTAGAAGGGAAAGTTGAGTCTGAGGATCATTGGACCTTATGAAATTCTAGACAAAGTTGGATTAGTTTCATACAATGTGACTTTACCCCCATGTTTATCCTAGGTACCCAATGTTTTTCATGTTTCTATGTTGAGAAGTTATATGCAAGATCCATCTCATGTTTTGTGCCCAATGAAAGTTCCGTTGGAAGAGAATATCTCTTATGAAGAACAACCAGTTCAAATTCTTGAATGTAAAGAGAAAGTTTTGCAGATAAGGTAATTCACTAGGTAAATGTTTTGTGTAAAAACCACATGGTTGAAGAGAAAATGTGGGAATCTTAAAATGCTTTGAGGGATAAATACCACAACGTATTTTGATAAGTAAAATTGAGAGGAAGCAATTTCAAAAAGGGGGAAAGGAAGTAACATCCCAAGTAAATAAAGAATAAGACATATTTCATATTTATTAATATTGTTAATTAAATATAAATTTTACTTTAAAGGTGTTGTTATGTTCGATAGTGTACCCAATACGCAACAATGAGTTTCTTTGAAATCTTATGTTGCACACTAATAATATAATATTATTATGGTAGTTAAATCATAGCCATTGTATTTGCGAGAATGAATATAAATAACTACAATATGATTATACATGATTGTTAAATGTATTTACATCTATCTAATAAAAAGTTAGAGGCTTAAAATGTGAATGAATCTAATTTTAATCATACTTTACATTAAAAGGTCAATTTACCACCTTTTAATGGAGAAACCTGTTTAAATATTGTATTTTTCACTTTAATACAATATAATTTACCAAATAAAATCCTTCTTTAGAACGGGGACAACAAAATTTACTTTTTGTATATTTTTGGTATTTTTCCGATAATGTTCATTTTTAAATGAATAGTGAAAATATTGTATTTTAATTCAAAAGTGTGTTTTAATCTAATTTATTTATATAGTTAGATTATATTTTTAATGGGTATAAAGTTTAATTATATTATATTTTTACCATTAAATCCAATGGTGGTCATTGGAATTAATTTTAGTTTGAAATTGTTCATAAACAAGTGTCAATCTTTTGATAGTTATTGTTTCTTAAAAAAAGGCTATTTGTTTTCATAACCGGATTTAATTTTAAAATTAATTAACTCCACTTATATGTTTTGAATTTGGTAAAATAGAAATCATTTTTGAATTAGGAATATCAAATACATCTCAGGCTGAATTTTTGGTAATTGTTTTTGAAAAACTTCAATTTTTTATTAATAATGAAACCACATAGTAGTAGTAAAAAACAGTCTTTTTCATTTAAATAAAATTTTATCTCTTTTTTGAGATAAATTTCAAAAATCTGAGAGTCAAAGTTAATATTTAGATGTAAAATGTGGTTCAATAAGATGAAAATAATTTTTGGTGAATGGTAACTTTTGACTTTTATTTACCGTGGTTAAATGTAAATAAGGTAACACAAGGTAAAAAGAATATTATAATAATTCAAAATTACCTTAACATATGTCCAAATATTATTTTATGAGTAATTACTGACCATGATCATATTTGGGTCGATTTTGGGACCCCATGGAGACACCTATGAATGATAATTACATTTTAGATTAATTAATTTAAAGTAAAGACAAAAATGAAAAAACAAATATCTCTATGTAATTTAGTTTTTTACATGGTCTTATAAAAGTTATTTTTTCAACTATAAATATTAATTGGAAATATAGAAATATTTCCTACACCATGGAATTTTTTATACTTTTTAGACTTCTAATAAATTAAATTATTTATGACACTATAATGATGCAATATTTACCTCATTAATAAATCATTTAAATAAATAAGAATATAAATATAAAAATAACATCCAAAACTTGTCAAATTATTATTGGATGATTTTATTTTTATCATGAGTCATCTTATATTCTACATTAATTATTTTTTGACTTTTTTAAAATGAATATCATTCTATAATAAAATAATATTTTCACACTTTCATAAAGAGCCCCTCCTCTCCCTTATAAAAGGAGAGCACTTCTAACCAATTCCTCACACCTCTCAAGACTTTTGGATTGTCCAAGATCTGACCAATTAATCTCCCTACATATATATACTCCTCCTAGATGCCTTACCTTTGGAAGAAGCCACTTTAAGAAGTCCTTTTGGTTCAAACCAAATGAAGTTACCCAAAATTAAAGGTAACGATTTTTCTTAACTTATTTTCTTTTATTTTACTTCTATAACCCCTATACTATTTTTATTCCTTTATTTTATAACAACAACCATATCATCAATATACTAGGATGTTTTATGATAATTATTATAACTACACTTAGAGACACCTCCATCTAATGGGTGAAGAACATAATGTTTCTGTGGATGGTAAACTAACGCCTTACGAAACGATGATTGTTAAATTATCTCCCACCGCCTCTCACAGTGTCCATTATGATGGAAATATATTTATATATATTATATATTATGTTTATGTTTTCTTTATGCTTCTTTATTTTCCATTTACGTCAAACCTTTATGGTTTCCAGTATGGGTAAACGCGGTAATTTCATTTGAGAAAGTGCGGACTAGCGTCCCATCAAAGTGATATGACTCGTTAATTCCATATGTGGGATTTATAAAGGATGGATTTAATGATATTATATATTATATTATACTGGAATTAGAATATAACTGTGTACAATTATATTTTAATTCCATTAAATATGAAATATAAATGGAAGTAGCGTTCATGCGTAGGTGCGGCTTACTGTCTCCATGAACGGTGCATTTCATTTATTACCTCTAAATGTTATGTACTATTATAAATACATTTATATTTTGGGTATATATGATATATACAATATCCAAATCATGAATATAATTCTGGATATATTGAAACTTTGACCACATGAACAACATGTAATTAGGAGAAGTCCATTTTTGACTCAAGTACCAAATATCGACAAAATGAATGTTATTAGCTTAAATGGTTACATAATGTTTATAAAATGGTAATAAGTTATATAAAAGGACTAATAAACTTGAAAAAGTTTATTAATATTGTAAGAATTAAATTTAGTTTATTATGCAGGAGATTAATGAACAATGGAGTCAAGTCAGACACAAGGTAAGGGACTTCGTCTCAATCTCCTTTCATTGAGGCATATTTAGTTTTATACAAAACATTATTTTATATAGTGTATAAACCCCACCTAACTTTCATTTCATTCAAAGGGAATATTTTTATTTGAAGCATTTTACTATACACCAAAAAGGAATGTTTATTTTCCGTAAGTGGTGACACCGACCTTTCCGCTTCCGTGAGTATTATTTGATCATTGGCTTCCTTAACATGATGAACTGTTTTTAAAAGGAAAAATAAATACCATATACTCTTTTTATGTATTTTGGTATTGAAAATTATTTTGAGAATCAATTTATTATTTCAAAATCATGAAATTATATTTTGTTATTTCAATGTGGAAATGTTATCTTTCCTTTATGCTTATGTTATGTGTAATGATCATGTTATGGTTCTTGGGAATTATTTATGTATACGGGTGGTTCCATGATAAAACTAGTATAGGTGAGCCCGATATAGCTCTCCAATGCATTGGGATACATGACGGAGGTAAACGTGAATGTTTCTCCTAAGAGATTTAGGGAATATACTGTGATGGGTATTCTAAAGTAACTCCCTATGTAGCTGTGATAGCTACTTTGTAAGTATGATATAGATGCCACAAGTTACCTTTATGATTTATTATTTCTATGTGTTATTCATAAATCTTATGTTCTCATTAAGTAAGTAAAAGAGTTTATGTTTTTATGTATTTATGAACAAATTCTTTCTTTCTTTGTTTTATAACCTTTACTGAGATTTTTATGCTCATCCCATGTTTTGAAATGTTTTCATAGGACATAATGATGAATAGGGTCAAGGATGGGATCAAGGAATAGTCATGCTATCTAAACCATGGAATTATATATGACTCTTTTTTTCAAGAGTTTTTATTTTATGAAAAAAATAGAAAATGTGTAGAAGTGTCTACTTTGTAATCTTTTGAGATGTAATAGTTGTGTCATAATTCTATAAAACACTAAAACTGAAAAGATCCTCAATTTGAATTATAAATTTAATTATATATTAAGTAATGTTTTAAGGTGGTTCCATATACTTCTAGGAAGATATATCACTAATCCTATTTGAGGAAAGGTGAAAAATGTAGTCGTAGATCCTCCTTCAATGGTTAGCACCACCCACACCAAAAATATATTAAATATTTATCCTGAAAGGATAGACACATAATGTATTATAAGTCCATGATAGGAGCCTCAATTTAATTAATTATGTAGACTATACCTACCTAGTTTGGTTAATTTTTACCTCCACCACTATCACATGAATCATTAAATCTAATGAGGATTTATGTTGTAATACATGTTGATAAATTTATTCCTCATCCTATATGGCTTGTGGTTTTCTAAATTCCCCCTACTCTATGGTGGTAAGTATATTCAAAACAAATATTATATCCATAAGAATATCCTCTATGATTTCTTCCACTAACACCTTTATATTAAAATATTTCATTAGGGGAATGTTTACTAAAATTCACTGAGGACTTACTCAAGATTATTATCCACTACCTGCTTCTAGAAGAGTATCAATGGGATATTTTGAAACATTTCAAGTACTATAAGTCATAATTTTCAACTATGAAAATTTATATCAATGGGGATTATTATCTATCACTCAAATTATATTAGTAGGATGATTTGACCCACTACAACTTTAAAATAGATAAATCATTGATTACAAATATGTGATTCAAACTGGTGAATGTTATTGATGCAAGAACCATAAAAAAAATTGATCCTGATAATGGCATATAATATTATAATACATATACTTTAATTTTAATTTTATTTCAGACATTAATACCTAATGTGGAAATGTCCGCATAGTATTAGAGTAAGGATCAAAATTTTAGGGATGGTATTAATGTTTAGTGTCAAAATACTCAGTGATATTTAAAAAATGATAATGGGATAGGTGTAGATGAATCCGCATCTCACCATCCACCAATAAAATTTTAACTTAATTTTTTTTACAACATGATTTCTCAGTTCTAATTTGAGTTCAGGAAAATGATCTAAATCAATAATTAATTTGATGAATATAATGAACCTCTAGAGTGAAAGAATTTGGATAAGGTAAATATATCTATACTAGTAAATTCCCATTAAAAATAAATTGGTTGACCAAAAAATAGAGTGGTCACATTATCAGACCATCATAGGGCCTAAAAAACCAGCCTATCTCAAATAGATGAACATGGACTATCAATAATTCCATCATATAGGGTAAAAACAACGTCTATTTTCTATGAATAACGTCATGAAAACTCAAGGAGGTTGTCAACAATATTAAAAATAAATAGATATTATCATGTTCTTACTAAAACCTCTAAATCATTATTTCCCCAAGATTGGATTCTACTAGGACTCCTTGATTCTATTGAGTCCCTTTCAATTTGGATAAAATAAATATATGGGATATGTTCACCTATGATGTTAGTGAGAAAACCATATCCTAAGTTGGTGGACATGACCTCTCCACCCAACATTATGAATCCAATATTCTTGAAATTTAATTTAATGAGAGATATAAAGTAGATCCTCATGCATTTTATATATCTATATAGGCCCATGATTGGGATATCAAGCCTCAAAAGTACTCGAAAATATTTTTTATTGAAATAAATTTGATGATTCTATCTCTTATTAGGTATATTTTAACTTGTATATTTTTTCAAATTCTCCCACATAATAAAGATGATGAATATACTCAACCCCTCAAATAGTAAACAATGTCAAAGTGAGAGGTTTCACACTTTATAACTATGTGGAAAGATTATTCTATAATAAAAAATATAGCTTTAAAAATTGATGTTTTTAGATATATTCATAGAAAATATACAATATGGTTTTTATAATACTCTTATTACCATGAAATAAATTGGTGGTTTATAGTATCTTTCAGCTATAGCCATGTAACTAGATGTTTTATTTAGTCTTCTAAATAAAAATGTTCCCAACCTCTATTGATATATGGGAAAAATACCGCAAGTAAAAACAATGGATGTCACACTTAAACAAGGACTTATGCTAACTACATCCTTTTATCCCACTCATTATCCTCAATTAAAACCTTTTAAAAATTGTAAGAGTACTAGTACCTATGAAAATATGGAAAAAGGGATTATTTATTTAGAATTTTTAAAACCAAAAGAACAATGTTTATTTCTTCTCAATGGATAAGGTTCCATTTTTTACATTTTTCTCTATAGAAGAACTTTTTTATATTAATGGTGATCAAGATACCCAATTAAGTAGGTCTGAATGATTAACTTGATCACTACCACTTTTATTTTATGTTGATTAATAATATCCCAGAAGTTTTCGTCTTTAAGGATGTGAAATAAAAAATTACTAACAATAGGATGATAAATTTTTTTAAACCACAAACAAAATTGATCTATAACATTGATAACCCAAAATAGAAGAAAGTGACTGGAATGAAGTCCAAAATAGACATGTATAGAAATTTAATAACTAGATGACCAAAAATCATTCTTTCGGACAAATTCAATAATAAATGAATGACTAAATAAAATATTGATAAAATCAATTACAACTAAGATAACTGATATGAAATTATTATAATCACATGCATAAAAGAATTCGTAGAACATAAATATATAATATATAAGATAAGAAGAAGGGATCTCAAAGGAATCCATGTCATTCGAAACCCTCCATATCTCAATCCCCTATCACAGGAAGAAAGGAAACTTCCTAAAAAAATGAAAATTTCTACTATTGAGGGGACATGACATAAATAACTCTTATTTATCCACATTATATACCCCTTAAATAATTATGATAACGCTTATGATCTTTATTTTACCATTCAATATCAAAGGAGGAGGTCATAGAGTCCATAGATAGTGAAGACACAAAGAACCGTAATAGTTATGTGTCATTTTAGTATTAAGATATAAAATCATATTGGTCTTGAAGATAGAATATTCAATAAAATCATTAGGAGAATTAGTTTTAACCTATATTCTCAATCAGTTATTTTGATCTAATAACAATTTAATGATAAACAACCATTTGGTCAACATTAAGATGTGGGAAATTCATTTCACCCTTTTATAAGGACTAAAAAAACACCGCCAATAAGGAAGGAGTCATTTTTATATTCATCTACCCCAAAAATCAATCTAGGGATATTCCAAAATGTAGAAAACATATAATCTTGTTCATGATGTATGAAATTTTAAAGAATCTCTTTAATGTCCTTGAAAAATATCAATTTTGGATGACCTTACCCATTTTAATGAACTCAGGTAAGACCTTATTGATTCTTTTTTAAGTACTCTAGATTTCATAATTGAATTAACCATGGATGAGATATACCTTGTAGTTACTAGTTTCATATTGTGTCATATAGTATTTTATTTCATTTATAGATAATTAAAAACACTCATACAGGGGCATATGGGGATGTTGTATATATCTGTTAAGATCATTGATATCAGTGTTTGATAATTTCTATCAAACAGTGGTTATGGAATCTAAGTCATCCTAACACAAACTCTTCAATTTATTAGGTATTGTGATTTTTAATTTTTCTCTCTTACATATAAATCCAGTGGTATTAAAAGAATGAGAAGGTACCACTCAAAAGAGTCACACAGTCCAACTAATTTTGAGATCTTATATTTTATTTAATGTTCATAGTGGTTTACCAAGATATGAATTTTGTTGTATTGTTTAGCAGTCTTTGGATCCATATAAAGATAACAACCCCATTATCATATAAATAATTCTTGAAAAAACCTATTAATGGGTATGTCAATGCACAATGTGATAATAACTAACCTTTTGAGTCCATTAAATGTTAGTATATAGAAACATGGTGTAAGGAACTCTAATCTAGTAGCCCAGATCTAGTGTGTTACTTAATTACAATGGAATATAAAAAAAGAAGAATAATCTAAAAGGACAGAATAGTTTTGTGGTTTGTAAAAATGGATTACCTATATGGAATTTACATTACAACATTAAATGAAATAAAACATTTCAACTTCTTTTGAATCAAACATAATATCCTTGATTATCCCCACATGTCATTCATAATACACATATTCACATCCTAGGGAAAAATAAAACATAGAAAAGGGTGAGATCGGATTCTGGGTAAGAGTATTCCATATAACGGAAGCATAAATAAACAATAATTCATGATGAATGACTCAAAACACATGCTATTAAAAGTATCCTTGGGAATAATATGAAATAAATATGATCTTTTTGAATAATTCCATAACAATAAGTAACCATGAATATTCAGCTAGTAAACTATTCTAATTTAATTTCAATTATTAGTTTCATGAAGAGGGAGGGAATAATGAGGGAAAACAGAACCATAATTTCAAGGCCTCGTTACAGGACCATACATAAGAGGGTAAAAACCCAAACTAGTTTGTCTAATGAGACCTACCGATGCATAGATGGGCTATAACCGGACCCACCTAACACTTACTATGTCTAATTCATTCCTCATATGAAACTAGTGAGACATAGTCAACATATAAATTTATATTAGAACTAATATATGAAATGTAAATAATTTTCCCCAATCATTAAACATAAACACTAACCATTCTGAGAGACATGGTGAATGGTATCAAGAGAGAACTTCCATAGTCAAACTAATCATTAAAAAATAAATAAAATATTGTAGATGAAATCATAAAAGATCAATCCCAATTAATCATTATAATCAAAAAGGGTGATGAAATAGAAAGAAAATTATCATAAAAATTATTGAGTAATTTTTTAGATGAATATTATCTTTTACTTTTTAAAGAAGAGTTCTTTTGGAAAAATATTTTCATAAAACAGGAAAATAACTAAGATAGTTTAACAGAACACAATTTTTAATTTTATAAAAATAATGGGTTTTCAATAAATATTATATATCATACTTGTTAATGGTTTAGAAATCGAGGTGATTCCCTTTAATTTGGCTAGCATATCGGGAAGGATTGAGATAAAAACCTTGTAAAACTTGATTTTTCAAAAAATTAAAGATAAAATGATCAGAATACATGTTTTTTAACATATAATCAGAATTTATAATCTGTATATAAATAAAAAGAATGATTACATTGGTGTATAATGTACGATTTCACATACCGAATGACAAAAGTGGTTTATGGAGAAACCCTTACCAAATATCTGAATATGTTATGCACTTGAACTTTAGGTCCTAAAATATAAAATTAGAATCATAAATAATTTAGTTCAGAGACTATTAGGCATTTATTTATTTAATTATACTTTTTTTAAGTTCATTTATGTACTTTTTTATGTTATAAGATTTTATTTTTATTTTCTTAGTTGTTCATTTCCACGATTTCATGATGAGTTCGCTTGATTATAAGTAATGGAGTACAGGAAAAATGAGTATAATTATGCTCAATTGGAATTAAATGTTATTAATGATCAAAAATAAGTGTAACTAGTATTATTTTTTATTTAATTTCCTTTTTTGGGTTGAATCAGTATATACCATATTAATGATAATCACTTAGATTAATTTTAGCCGGTTTTTGATCACAATGAGCTACTTTTGTTCTATTATTTAATAAAATGTATATAAAATGGTTCAATAACATTAGAAAATATATTATACATATTTTATAATCTTTTATAACCATAATAATGGTCTCATTACCATACTTGAAAGATAAATTAAATAACTAAAGTTCATCGTCCATGAAAATGTAAATCAGTACCACCTGGATGATGATTTCTTTTTGAAAATAAAATAGAGAGTGGTAAGAGTTAGATAATAGATATTCCATTAACATTATACCATTATAGTATATATATTATACTATAGACTTCATGATTCATTTTGATATAGGAGGTGATAATAGTATAAGAAAATAAAATAAATTGAAATGAAATTAGATGAAATGGAAGAGGGTTTACCTCTTGAATTATCCTCTATGAGAACCTCCTTAGGGAAATGGTTTTCGGTCTTTTGGTAAAACCAAGAGATCCTAAACATGGTTTAGAGACCATTGAAGATGATTTGGGAATATTTTTTACATGATTACAATAATATAGTGGTGAGGAGAAGAGCGGTGATGGGTGGTATTTATAATAGAGGAGAGGTGTGATTTCTCATTATTTTATTCATTACATAATTACTTTTAAAAAGACAAGAAGTAATGTTGATTCATGTGACTAAACATAGTAATAAGTTCATGTGAGTTCCAACCAAGAGTTCTTACATCATTCATTATGTTTGGAATAGAGTATTTTTCATATAATGTATAAATACAGTTAATTAACATATTTTATTATTCACAAAAAAATCAGGTATTTTATAAACATCCCAGAAATTCACCATAACCATTTTTCGATGTGTACAATCAATAAAAGAACTAAATTTCAAGAAAATAATATTCTAAATTAGAGAATGTTATTTTTCAAAAAAATTATATGTTACATAAAAATTACAGACATTAAAATTATAACTAAATTTATAAAACGATGAAAAATTGAGTAAGGTATCATAAAATTATCTCATAATCATGAGAGTATAAAATATTATCTTATGAATAAATTTTATAAAAATAAATTTTCATTTAAATGATTATATTATTTATAAAAATGGAGTTAAATATTTATGACTTACAAAAATACATAAACTTTAATAATACTTATAAATTATTTATTTACTTACATAAACACTAACCATTTAGAGTAACATGATGAATGGATCATGATCAGACACAATTGAAAGTGGTTCTCCATGATGTCTTAGAACTTCCTTAATGTAGAGTCCTTCAAGGAGTTGTAGTGGTAAATCCACCCATATAGTTAAGAAATGTGCAGATATGGTTAATCAATTAATGATTATACATATTACACCATTATTTCATCGAGTTTTGAGTAATCTAGTGATAAATATAAACTAATATCACCCCATTACTATTTTGTAATTGTAATAGGTTTCATGACAACTATTGGATTTTGTCCTTCAGCCTTAACCTGTTGAAAAACAAAACATCATGACATATAATTTTTAATTTATCATTTCATATTATCTCACAAGGAAAGTTTTTTAAAATCTCTTTACATCTTAGTTATACCAGGGCGTATAGTTAAATTCAATCTTTGGGCATCATCCAGTTACTCCCTTCTTAGCTCGGGTATAAAGGTAACACATAGCATCTTCCAAAATAAAAAAATTTCCCATTTCTAAATGAATTCTTCCATCATTCCAGTATTCCTAATTTTAATATTATTTTGATGCTTATCTCTAACATGCTATAAATGTTTAATCTTTTCCAATTTAGATGGTTGGGTAATGAATTAAAAATTAGTGTTGTTTCATTATCCTTAATAATTTTAATATCCATCTTTTGCATATCCATGTAAAAAAGATCCTTGTTAAATATCATTTTTTTTCAAAACTCTTGATCCTTCCTTCTTAGTGCATATACTACTTTATTACCTTCCATGGGTTGTAGTGTATTAAAAAATCATAATTCTAGAGTAAATAAATTCATCTCCATTATCTCATGTTGAGTTCTTTTTGTAAAAAGATATATTTAGAACTCTTTTTATATGTATATATCTCACTTATCTTAACAGAGAGATACTATCACTATATCTTCATATAAAATATTTATTATTATGAATAATGTTCAGGTGTTGGATAGTTTAGTTCATGAGTTTTTAGCAACTTAGATGCATAATAAATTACTCTATCAATTTGAAGAAGGCGACAACAAAGTCCTTTCATTGATACATCACTATATATCACAAATCCACCATTTCTTGATGGAATAGTCAATATTGAATCATTCAATTATCAATTCTTCAATTATTCAAAACATTCTTACCATTATTTTTTCCCTATGAAATTTACCCCTTTGCGAGTAATCTTGGTCAGTAATTTAGCTTATTGGGAAATGTTTTGAAAAAATACAAATAATAACCTACTAAACCAATAAAACTACGTACCTCGATTATATTTCATGGTGAAAGACATTCTTGAACTATCTTTTTCTATACAGGATCAAATAGAATTCCATACTTAGAGAAAATATGGCAATGAACATAAATTGTTTGAAGCCAAATTTCAGATATTCTAAACTTCCCATATAACTCATCTTTTATAAGAGTCTTTAGAAAAATGTGTCTATAATTATCCTGATCATCATAACCACTAGAGTATACCCATATATAATCAATAAATACTACAAAAAATTGATTAAGATATACCTAAAAACACTATTCATTTGATCTATGAATATAGATGTAGAATTAATAAAACTGAAAGGAATTACTATAAACTCATAATGCCCATACCTGGTACAAAATGTTGTCTTAGGTATATCTACCCTCTTCATATGAAACTTATGATATCCAGATCAAAGGTCAATCAGTGAAAAATATTGTACTCCTTGAATTGGATAAAATAAATCATCAATTCATCAAAGATGATAATTGCTCCTTATCATAATAGCATTTAATTATCAATAGTCAATACATAGCCTCTTATATCTATAGTTATATTTATTCATTACAAAGATAACTATGTCCCCCCATGGAGAGATAATTGGGATAATAAATCCTCTATAAGTCAATTACTTGATTTGCTTCTTTAGCTATAGTAATTCTAATATGGAGAATCTATAAGGAGTCTTTGATGTAGGCCTTGAAATAAGAATTAAATCAATAGAGAACTTAATTTCCCACTCTGTAGGATGTCTAGGTAAATTCTCTGGGAATACATCAACTTATTCTAACAAAATATGTACATCCTCCATTTAATTATGTCTTTACTCACCCATAGATATTGTTTTCTCTCCCCCCCAAGAATTTCATTCATAAGAGCTACAAGTGGTCGATCTAGATAAGAATCAGATGGAGAGTTTTCTCCTCTAAATATAAGAGACTCTATATCATTCTAAAAAAACATAGCTTCCTCATTCTTGCAATATATTTTCATATAATATATTCAAATCCAATCCATACTAATAATAATATAAAAATAACTCATAGGTATGATGATAAGGTCAACAACTAAGGAACAATTATTTTTCATAAAGGGGGATAATTGACACATCATTGATGTAATGATTCATCCCTTATGAGTTTTGAAGGAAAACACTTCTATTGAATAAAATTAGAAAAATATAATTTTCTTGGAAAACATAGAAGATATAAAATAATACAATGATCTAAAATGAAATAAAGTATTAGCCATGTTTGAGGAAATACATAGAGTACCTGACACCATATCATTAGGAACTTCAACTGTAGCAATCATGACCACATAATCTTGGCCTTACTCTCAAGGACTTCTCTGAGGAATGTTTCTTTGATGTATAAGAAATTAATGTGAATAAGGTCCCTTATTATTTCAATTATATAATTGAGAATTGAGGAATTATTTCTTTCCCCAACAATAACAACCTTGGTCGAATGTTTCTCCACACTTATAGCATAATCCCATTCCCTTCAGGAAAGTCCGGGGGTGTTTCTTCACAATATTACTCCAAGGTGGAAAGTCAACTATTTTTTTCACCCCTATTTCTTTATTTCCTTTTCTATATTGTTCAGATTCCATCTTATTCTCATTCATTCCTTAAAGTCATAAGACATAGAGAATTCATTTCTTATCTTGATACCATATGCGACTATATTTTTATATGAGGAGATTTTTGAAAAACTAGTGCCCGTTGGAGGAATGGATTTAATCAATGGAATAAAAAATAAATTTTAATTCATGGGTTATGTATGTATTCTATAACATTACTTTATATAATAGTGAAGTCAGAATCTAACTTTACAACATTCTCACCCTTATTTTTCCTTAAACTCCAATACACTTTTCCATATCCAATCATTGTTCATGATGAATATATATTTATAAGAAATGTTCAATAAATTCTCTTTGTTACATTTCTTTATTTCTTCCTCCTACTTTGTGTTTTTAATAAACAACCACCATTGATTCGTATCTCCCAAAAGAAGATAAATTTACCTAACAACATTCTCCCTTTAGTTACATCTCACAATTAATAAAATATTTAATAAATAAAATTATCCAATACTATGCTAAAAATGGGTTCATTGTCCCCTTGAATGAGAGAGTATATTTTCACATAATGCATTCTAAGTTCACTCCTCCATGTTGTGGATCCTAATGCTACATATGACTAAGGTTATTATTCATATCTTGAGTAAGTTTCAATTGTATAGTTATAAGTTGTTCAACACCTTTCATATCTCTATAACCAACATCATTATCATGCATTGGAGGGAAATCCCTACATGGGATATGCGTGTTCCCTAGGTTTCCATTCTTTCAACTGGGCACAATTTCTAAATAATGGTTTATATTAAAGTATGTTATGAATAATAATGTATAATGTCGAACTAGAAAAACATTGAACATAAATTAAAATTTAATACAAGTGTAATCTCATAATCAAAAGCATGGTTTCTTTGGTATCATATTTAAATTTAAATTTTAATATTTCATAATGTTTATAAAATAAGATGTGAGTTATCCTAAGAATATTCCATCAGTGTGTCAAACTAGGTGCGCAAGAAGTCCCATTGTTGGGTACAAGGTTTCCTTGAGCCGGTCCCCTGACAAATTGTCAGAGTTGTTACTCTTAGGTAAATCTGTTCTAGAATCACATCCACTTGTAGTATCTAGAAAAAGATTTATTCTAATGAATATCCACATAATATCTACCTTTCTAAAATTTTGAATGTTTTTTGAATTCATATCCACAAAGACTGTCTTAGTATTTTGTTCGCTAATCTACATTTTCTAAATATAATTTCCAAGGATTGTAATAAAATTTCATTGATACCAATAGTGAGGACTCCAATAACAGTAGCCTAGAGATGGTGCCTTACATCATTACATTGGAATATAAAAAAGGAATATGCATC
This sequence comes from Viscum album, assembly GCA_963277665.1. Taxonomy (NCBI): domain Eukaryota; kingdom Viridiplantae; phylum Streptophyta; class Magnoliopsida; order Santalales; family Viscaceae; genus Viscum; species Viscum album. Next base: position 1,696,988,317 of record OY728142.1, on the reverse strand, counting down.
CTTATAGGTTTAATAGTTTAGTAGTTTGGAAAACCATATTACTTATATGAACTTTGTATTAAAACATGAAATGAAATAAAACATTTCATATTTTTTTGAAACAGACATAAACTTCTAGATTATCCCTACAGGTCATTCATAATACACATCATCACATCCTGGGGAAAAAAAATATAATAAAGGGGTGAGCTCAGATGCTCAGTAAGGGTATGAAATACAACCGAAGCATAAATAAATAAAAATGCATAATGAATTACGGAAAACATGTGAAATTAAAATTAAACTTTTGAATAATATGGAACAAATATAATACAATTTAAGAATTACATATCAATAATTTACCATGGATATTATACTAATTGAATAATATATTAGACTATCAAATACTAGTTTCATAATGAGGGAATTTATAATGTGATACATCATAAACAAAACATCAAGGCCTCATGGAAAGACCTTACATTAGAGGGTAAAAACCCAATCTAGTTTGTCTCATGAGACCTAATGATGCCCTGAGGAGATATATAGTGCGCCACAAAAAATTACTATTTCATATTCATTCCTTATATGAGAAGGGTGAGACATAATCAATAAATACATTCATATAGAAACTAACATTTGATATGTAAATAAGTCTCCCCATTCATTAAATATAAGCACTAAGTATTCAGACTAACATGGTGAGCAGTGTGAAGATAGAACATCCATTGTCAAACTATCCAAAAAACACTAATTAAAATATGGTAGATGATATCATAAAATATTAATCCCAATTAATCATGATAATAAACAATAATGATGAATTTTTTTAAAAACCCTCTTATAATATCATTATGTAATTATTGAAAAAGATACTCTTTTTTATTTTCCAATGGTGAGTTCAATTGGAAAAATATTTTTATAAAATGAGAAATGAACTGAGTTAGTTTTTAATGATTTTATTTATTTTAAAAAAAATGATTTCTTATTACTGATTATATATTGCACTTGAAAGTGGGTAAGATATTTAGAATGTTCCCTTTAAACGGGATTTGGTATCTTGAAGGATTGAGATGAGGAACTTATAAAACATGTATTTTACAAAAATGAAAGATAAAGTGATCAGAATAACTTAGTCTAGAAAATATAATAATAATTTTGAATAATTATATAAATGAGTTGAACAATTACATTTATGTACAGAGGAAGAAATTAGAACCCAAATGAAAAATTGAGGTTTGGGCAGAAACCCTAACCTTATGTTTGAATATGTTCCACACTTGAACTTAAGGCCCTGGAATATGAAATTAAACTCATAAATAATTTATTTAAAAAACTATTAGAAATTTATTTACATTATTAAAATTAAATTAAGTTCAATTATGGAATTTTTTATGTTATAAGATTGAATTTCATAGTTTCAGAGTGTTTGATAACTAGATTTCATGATTAGTTAGCTTGATTACAAGTAACAGAGTTCATGTAAAATGGGTATAATTCTCTATAATTATAATTAAACATTATTAATGAACAACTAAAAATTTCATTGGTATTATTTATTATTGTTTTCGTTATTTTGTGTATGAATCATTATATAACATATTAATGATAACCTTTTATCTAAATTTTTGTTGTTTTTTGAACACAATGAACCAGTTTTGTACAATTATTTGAAATAATGTATACACAATGGTTCCACAACCATAAATAAGATATAATTCATCTTTTTTAATATGGTTCAACAAGAAAAATGTTATAATTCCCATCCATGAATGAGAAATTAAAGAATTAAAGTTCATCATCCACGAAGGAAATAAATCGACACCTCCCATATAATGATTTCAATTTTAAATTAAAAGTGAGGGAGAGTAAGGAGATTAAAAAGGGATATTCCATTAACATTATATTATTCCAGTATATAGATTACAATAGAGATATCATGATCATTATGAAATACTGGGCAAGATAAGTATAAGAAAATAAAATAAGTTGAAATGATATTCAAAGAAAAAAGAAATCAGGTTTATCTCTTGAATTATTCTCATTGAGAACTTACTTGGAGAAAGGGGTTTTGGTATTTTGATAATACCAAGAAATATTAAACATGGGTAATATACTAGGTAATTTAATTTTTGGTAAATTTTGACAATATTCTTGTTTTATAGTTTTGAGGAGTAGAAGGTGTGATGGGTGGTATTTATAGTGGAGGAGAGGAGTGATTCCTCATTATTTTATTATTTTTCTAAAGAAATTAAATAGTGTACATCCTTGGGAATAAATAAATAAATAAGTGAATTTGAGTTCTAAAAAATGGTTCTTACACCATTCAGGATGTTAAGAATATTTTATTTAGCTTATAATGTATAAATATAAGAAATAATTATATTTTATAATTCACCAAATGTAAAACTATTTTTGAAAAATACCAAGAAATAACCCAAAACATTTTTAGATATATATAAACAAAAAAATAGATAAAAGTTTTGAAAATAATTTTATAAATATGATACATTTTATTTTCAATAAAAACAATTATTTTCATGAAAAATTTAGATTTGAAAATTATAAACTATTTTATAACACATTGAAAAATAAAGTAAGGTATTGTAAAATTATCTCATAATCATGAGACAAAAAAACATTAATACATTTGATGAAAATAAATCATATTTGGATAAATTAAATTAATTATATAATTGTAGTTTAATATTTAGGACTTTCAAAAATACAGCCAATTAAATAATTAAATTTAAAATATTTATTTAATTATATAACGATGTTATTATATAATATTGTTACTTATAAGATTTATAAATTGGATTCATAATTTCATAGGTGAAGTTTCTATTCAATTTTTCATATGACAATTCATAAAGCTAACATTTCTATTTTGAAGGGTCAACATACCATTCCTTCAGTATTGGTTCTCTAATTTCTTGAAACAATTATTATCTTAGTGATTCATCATTTATACTATTTTCAATGTGGTTTCATGTGATGTATAATATATAATTTATTTATAATAAGTGTAAATCCTTAGATTAAATTTAGGGTTGTTAACCAAGGTACTAGAAATGGGAGGTGAAAAAATCATTAGTAAATAATGCCACATAGATTATTACTCTTAATTAATAAGAAAATACCCTTTTTCATCAATTACATTAACTAAAAAGTATTTTTTTTGTTTCCATCCAATTTCTTTAGGGTGGAAATTATACATCTAGAGGGTCATCATATTGTGTTGTCGAATGACATGGATCTTCTGATCACTCTCTTGTCATATAATGTTCTAGAACAAATCCTTATAAAATAACCACCATTAATGGATTAAACTACAATGAAAACTACATGGATAAATATCACCATTGAAAAAATATATTTCAATATTAGTTAAATTGATATTTTTTCAATATAGAAAATCCACTTTTATTAGATGTTTATGAGTCCTAAAAGATAAAAAAGTGTGTTGGGTGATATTTATTACATCTGCATGGTTTCATCTACACAAAAAAATTAAACATTCTATATAGGATAAGAATTAAATAGAAATAATTTTACATCAATTTCATCTCCTAGATCTCATTTTTCTTCTCAATATTCCACTACCAAAAACGGTGAATATGTAGAGAGATAAATCAAACAATAATCGGGTCATGTTTGAGGACTGCTTCTTGGATTCCACTGATGTACATATATTGTAAATTTTTTATGTAAGAAGATGAAAGACCTATTTGATCAATGAAAAAATAATTTTATAATAACAATAGAGATATGATCACTCGATGGTCCCAAGTCATAGTCCAAAATAATTTCCACTTTACTCCAAATGCAGTCTAGTGGAATTGATGGGTCATCTCTCAAGGATAATGTTTTTGGGAGTCTCACTATCCTAGAAAATTTGTTTCATTATTTTTTGTTATTAATTTTCAAAGTTACATGATAGTAATTTTTTTTCTGCTTTTTATTAAATGATATTAAAATAGTCGAATAAAATTCAAAATAATAGTTGGTTAAAAAGGTTGGATCCAAGGTCAAACACCCATATTCTTCATCAATATCACATTTTTTGTTGAAAATGGTTTAAATAAAATTGCACCATTTCTCTCAATTATTTTCATTGTAGTACTTATTATAAAATATATAAATTTCCCTTAACTTACTCAGTTCCTCCTCATATGTACCGTGGATCCAACGATCATACATGATCAAGGCATTCTATGTCAAGACACCCAGATCCGTCATATGTTGTTCATACAGAAATCCAAAATTCCAAACTATGATTAACTATAAATAGATATTATGAGGTATATAATGTAACACCCCAAGATTCCACGGTACGCTTCTCTTTAAATAATATAGTAGCGTGTCTTGTACGCAACTTCCAGTTCTAACACACACCACAACCAATCAAACTAGCCGTTATGAATAGTAATAACCACTTTTTGAAATTTTATAAATTTGATATCTCAAAATGGACTTAATTAATTGATGCGGAATATCGAAATTAACCAAGGGTAAAAATTTGGAACTTTTCGGATAACTTTTATATTATGATGAATAGTGATAATTATTATTTTAATTAAAAACAACTTTTTTAATCAAAATAAATAATAGTGATCAATTATGAATATAAGTGGTTTTAAAGTATATTTATAATATATTTTTACCACTTAATAAAATTTTGGTCATTGGATATAATTTCACATTTAAACCAGACATAAACAACTGCCAATCTTTTGATAGTTATTATCTCTTAAAAACACGTTTTTTATTATAACAACAGTAATTAATTTGAAATTATTTTCTACCAATTTTGTGTTTTGAATTTAGAAATATGGATTCCATATTTTCATTCAGGGGGTCCAAATTGTGTACATCAGTAACTTTTATTTTTTTGACATTTTGAATAATTACTTCGGTAAATATCTTATTTACCATGGTTAAAGGGTAAATCCGGTAAATAAGGGTAAAAAATAACATTATACTAATATTAATTTACCCTAAAACGTGTCCTAATCCTATTGGTTGATACATGTCCGACCATGGGCATCTTTGGGTCGATTTTGGGACCCCATGGATCCACTTGTAAGTGATAATGACACTTTATATTAATTAAGTTAAAGTAAATATAAAAATGACATAAGCATATATATTTTAGTAAAACAATCTGTACATAGGGTTATATATATTATATTTTAGAATATAAATATTATCTAGAAAGCTAAATTTTTTTCCTACAAATGTTATTTTCTTTATAAAATTAGACATTGAATATTTAAATTTATGTATGAGACAATAATGATGTAGTATTTTCTTTATAAATGAATGAATCAAATAATTGGTATTAAAAATATTAAAATAATTATAATTTGAATGTCTTCATGCCATCCACTAATTTTATTGATTAATATGTCTTGTTATAATTTCTTAAATGATTTTTTTTGAATTAATAATTTTTTTTAGACTTTAACAAAAATCAATTTTTAAATAGTTTCAAAATTGACATAAAAGGGTTTTTATAACAAATATTATATTATTAATTGATATTATATTCATAAAAATCTAAGGATTGGAAAAATGACATATATCATGATATGTGTATCATTAATGGACCACTTGGGGGACTCTTGGATGTATATAGTATGTTTATTAACTATATAATATAAAAATACAAAGTGAATAGTAAATGTGAAACTAATTAACTAAGAGTTAAAACTAAAAGTTAAGGTTAATATAATAACCCAAACCTATCTAAATCTAATGGTTGAAATTATTTCGACCCATCCCCACCTTAACATTTAAATAATCCACTTTGGAACCATTATAAACTGAATATGAATTTATTATGAAATAATACTTTATATTTTTCCTAAAGAACCCATACCCCCTTATAAAAAGACACCACTTATAACCAATTATTCACACCATCAAAGCCTTTTGGTTGGGCCAAAATCTACCCAAATACCCTTTCAAATATCCTACCTTCAACCTAGAGGCCTTCCTTTAGTTAGAAATCCAACCTATGGAGCACTTTTGAACAAATAAAAAATAAGAACCCAAAGAAGATATAAAGTTTTCACCACCCTCTTCCAAGTTCCTTTCTTATTCAACTTCTTCTCTATTTGTTATTAACATTATAAAACAATACATCCAGTATATTATATATAATGTGATTTTATTATGAATATGGTATAATGATATTCAGTATTCTATCTATCCTTTGAATGACATGTCAGCATACATGCGTACGTACTTCTTACCATCTTCACATCGTGGTGTAATTGTTATCCAATATGTTATTATTTGGATTGGTATAATAATGATGTGTAATTAATGTAAATAATAAATATAACATGATAATGATTATGTATATATGATATACCATCCAATTAAATATTATTTTAATATCAAAAGAATAATATTGTCGCTCGTGCGTACGTACGGACTACCATCTCCACGAACGCGATGAGATTAATTCCCCATCATATCCATTCTATAATAATCCTAATTTTATTATTAAATGTAATGTTTAAGAACTTTATATAATTCTAGATATGAATAAGTTACAACCTATCCATAACAAACATGCCTTATGTAACAAAACATATAAAAGAAAATGAGTAAGTTAACACCCGAAATGACGATAATACTAAAATATTATTAACAAATCCTTAATAGAAGATCATATATAATATCATAATTATGTATATGGTTCTTCTATAACTTAATAACAATTTTTTAACTATTATATAGGAGGATAACATACCATCGACTAAGGAAAAGTACAAGGTAAGGGTTTCTTTCACAATCTCTTCATTATCCGAGGTTATTTATACTTGATTATCTATTAGGACTTCTTTATCATCCTCATCCATATTTCTAAAAAATGTATTTCAAATCATTCTTACTGTTTTACAGACTATGGACTAAACTCATTTATACTCTTTTTGACTTTTTATAAGATGTTTATAAAGGAATATTTCTATCGTTTTCCAAACAAGGTACTTTTTAACCTTTTTCGACAGAATTAAGGTAAGAATATTTTCTTAACTTATACGGTGAGTGTGGCTATTTTACACTGTTGTAAAATCTTCGAAACATCCCATAAAATCTTATAAGAATATTTTCAAAGTAAATGAATTATTTTATAATTATGTGCCTTTTAAATGATTTCAAAAAATAGAGATATTTCTCTCAATTAGTTTTGATTTCATCTATGTCAATATCCTTTGGTGGATTTTAAGCTTATTTGAAGTTGATTTATTATGATACAAAACTTTCATATTGTATTGAAGGTTTTGTGATATGTTTGAATTTGGATGTGTTATTTTTATAACATTCATGGTTTATGGAGAAAGTATTAACATTTCGTATGCTAGTTTTAATATGAATGTTTATGTTATGTTTAAACCTATTTATATGAGGAATGAATTGGTCATAATATGTGACGGGTGGAGCCCGCTATAGCTCCTCGATGCATCGGTAGGTCTCATGAGACAATCTAGTTTCTTGGAACAAGGCCTTGACAAAATCTTATTTGTAGTCTTGGAACAAGGCCTTGACTATGTGGTTATGATAGTCTGGGATTATGCATTCCATCATTATGAAAGTGGTTATTGATATTGCATGTGATTATTAGACTAGAAGAAGATCCATGTGAATAATTAAATGGAATTATTTCATTTTATTTTTCCCATATTATGCTGAAGTTCATGTTTAAAAGGCTTTTGTTTTAGTTATAAATTGCATTAAAAATTTATTTCTATTTATTAAAGTTTCCACTATATTGTTATCCTTACTGAGTATCTGAGCTCACCCCTTTCAATGTTTTAATTTTTCCCAGGATTTGAAGAAGTATTTTATAAATGACCTATAGGGATAGTATGGAGGGGATACCAGTGTGGACCATGGAGACTATATTATTGTAGTTATTCACATTATGATGTAATGTAACATTTATGAATGCATCTAGTGATTCCAAGGATACAAAACTAATTGGTCTTTTGAGACTTGATCTTTATGATCATGCCAATGTTGTGTAATAATGCACAGACTCTGGATAACTGGGGTTGGGGCATTACAGTTGGTACCAGAGGAAGTTTAGTACAAACCTTGGAAACTAGATTTAGATAAACTCTGATTAGAACAGATAGACCTAAGATGGAATTTGAGGATTAATAGAGAAGAACATCCTAGAATTTTGGTATTATAGAGATTTTATGAGTTTTCAGAGAAATACATCTCTGTCTGGATATGAGTAGGTAGAGGCGTCTCTGGAAAATATATACCTAGGGGTAAAACCCAAAAACACCGCTTTGAGCTAGAATCGAACTGGAACTAGTGCCCGACAATGGGTCTGGCTACACTCATGGTTACGACACTCCCAGGGGATATTCATAGGATAATTCTCATTTTCTTTGCAAACCATTATGTAGGGTTTATGAGTATATACTATCTCAAAGAAGACATTTTTATGATTATGGATTATATCCATAAACTGTTCAATTTATGTTAAGTGTTTTACAAGTATGGAATTATGTATTTTGATTCATAAACTGATCTAGTTTATGCCATTGTTTAGAAATGGAACCTAGTGGAAGAAATGGAAACTATATCAATGCACACACTCCACATAGGGATTTCCCTCTGGCTCTAGATAATTATATTGGAGCTAGTGATGCAACTGGTGCAAATCAGTTAATCACCATACTGGGACAACTCACTCAAGTCATGAATAATAACCATACCTGTATGGAGCACCCTGATCCACAGTGTTGAGGATCAATGTTAGATCTCTTAATGAGGCAAAAACCACCAACATTCAATGGGAGTACAATTCCATTGATAGCTGAGAAATGGATAAGTTCCATAGAAAAAATATTTCTGGCTTTGGGGAGTAGTGAAAGGGAGAAAGTTATAATGTCAGTTTATCGCCTCACTGGAGATGCTGATGAATTGTGGTAATTGATTAAAAACACAAAGGAAGATGACGAAGTATCAAATATGGAATGGATGGAGTTCAAAGATATTTTCTTTGAAAAATACTTTACTCGTGACCATCGAGCAGATATGGAAAGGAAATTTCTGAGTCTGAGACAAAAGGAGGATGGGAATGCCACAAAGTCTGAGGCTACCTTTACAAGGTTAGAAAGGTATGCTGGAGATTATATATGTAAACCACGAAGTAATATTGATTGTTTATTTTATGGGTTTAAACCATTTCTTCGTTGAGCATTAGTGTCACAATCCTTCTCGTTGTTCGAAGATATTATCTCATGTGCTATCAAGATAGAAAAATAATTCTCTATGTCTTATGACTTTAATGAAAAGAAAAAGAAGAAGAGATATGCTAATCACATAGGGAATGGAAATAAGGGGAAGAATGGGAAAATTTGAATATCCATCCTGCAGTAAATGTGGGAAGAAACACCCTGGTACCTTCTTGAAGGGAATGGGAGTCTGTTACAAGTGTGGTGAAAAATTCCACCAAGCTCGTGATTTCAAGGGGAAGAAAGAATATACCGATGTTCAATGCTACAACTGTAGAGAGACGGGACATTATGCAAATGAATGTCCTAATCATCATGGGAACTTACCTCAAAAAAGGACAAGGGATCAAGTCCAAGCTTATGCTATCACTACTGCTGAGGTAGAAGATCCGAAAAACGTGGTTCCAGGTAATTTAATGGTTTCCTCAAGTATAGAAAATGCATTATTTGATTCTAGATAATCATATTGTTTCATATCTTCCTATTTTTCTATGAAATTTAGATATTTCCAATTTAATTTAACAAGGGGGTTTTCAGTTAAAACTCTTAAGGGAAGTATCATTGTAACAATGTTTTGTGAATCAGTCCCCCTTAGAGCACATAAGTGTTCTTTATCCGCTGATCTCATCGTCAAACCTATGATTGAATTTGATATAATACTCAGTATGGATTGAATTTCAGACCCTGATGCAAAAATTTATTATAAGAAGAAGGAGGTTACTATTTTTGATGATGATGATAAGGAACACCTTATCTTTAGAGCAGAATCATCACCAGATAAATCTTACCTAGATCCACCCCCAGTAGCTCAACTAAATTCAATTTTTGGGGAGGAAGAGAATGAATTTACTGTGGGTGAGGAAAGGAATGTTCAAATAGAGGATGTGCACATTGTGAATGAATATGTAGATGTGTTTTCGAAAAAATTTACATGGGAATCCTTCAGAACGAGAAGTTGAGTTTTCCATTGATTTAATTCCTAGAACAAGGCATATATCGAAGACCCATTATATAATGGCCACTGTGTAATTAGTTTAACTAAAGAAACATCTATAGGAATTTCATAATAAGGGATTTATTTTCCCTAGTGTTTCTCCATGGGGATACCCTGCCCTTTTAGTTGAGAAGAAAGATGGATCTACGAGGTTATGTATCGACTACAGGGAAATCAATGCTATAACAATAAAGAACAAGTATCTGCTACCTCACATTGATGATTTATTTGACCAACTACATGGAGATCAATACTTTTCAATGATTGAACTTCGATCTGGATACCATCGGTTGTGTGTGAAGAAGGAAGACATTATGAAGACATCATTTCGAACCAGGTACGGTCATTATGAGTTTATAGTAATGCCTTTTGGATTGACTAATGCTCCCTCTATATTCATGGATCTAATGAATAGTGTTTTCAAGGAATATCTCGATGATTTTGTGGTGGTATTTATTGATGATATCTTGGTATACTCCAAAAGCTACGAGGATCATGAAAATCACTTGACCATTATATTGAAGACTCTGAGAAGACAATAATTATATGGGAAGTTTAGCAAGTGTGAATTATGGATTTTAGAGATTTATTTTCTTGGCTATATTGTCTCTAAGGATGGAATCTCCGTTGATCCTTCTAAGACCAATGCAATCCCAGAATGGCAAACACTAATGAGTATAACTGAGGTACACAATTTTATTGGTTTAGCATGTTATTAGCGACGTTTCAACCGGAATGTTTCACTATTGGCAAACCCATTAACAAATCTCACACGTAAAGGGGTTAATTTTTTTGGTAAAAATACATTGAGAAATGTTTTGAAGAACTGAAGAGAAGATTAGTCAATGATCCTATATTGACTCTACTATTAGGGAATTATGGGTTCGTTATTTATAGTGATGCATCGAAGAAAGGACTTGGTTGTGTCCTTATGCAGAATGATAGGGTTATTGCCTATGCATCACAATAGCTAAAAATTCATGAGCAAAACTATCCTACTCATGATCATGAGTTAGCTGATGTAATATTTTCATTGAAGATATGGAGACATTACCTATATGGTGAAAATTGTGAGATTTATTCTGATCACAAGAGTTTGAAGAACATTTTCTCACAGAAAGAACTCAACATGAGGCAAATTATATGGCTTTAATTACTCAACGATTATGATTGCACGATATACTACCACATGGGGAAGGCAAATAAGGTGGAAGAAGCTTTGAGAAAAAAGGATCATGCAGTTTTGAACATGATGAGAATTTAAAGGGATCCTATTTTCATGGATCTAGTGAAGATAGATATGGGAATCCCCATGGAAGGTGAAATATCAATACATTTTCATATTTTTTCCAAAACATATTTACATGAAAAGATAAAGAGTTCTTAGACCGGTGATGAATAATTTCAAAAGAAGATTAAAGCTGTGAATGGTGGTAGATTGAGAGACTCTGTGTATGAAGAAGGAATTTTAAAATTTTGGAAGAGACATTGTGTTCCCAATATACCTGATCTGAAAAGATAATTGTTAGATGATTCTCATAGCTCCAATTTCTCTATTCACCCTGGGAGCACAAAAATGCATAGAGATTTGAAGGAACAAATTTGGTGGGACAACATGAAGATGGAGATTGCTGATTTTGTGTCAAGATGTATGTTTTGTCAATAAGTTAAAGATGGAAGGAAATAACCTAGTGGAGTATTGCAACCTCTTCCCATACCAGAGTGGAAATGGGACAATATTACGATGGGCTTTTTCATGGGACTACCAAATACTCCTAGAAAGAACTATGCAATATGGGTCATTGTTGATCGTCTTACCATGTCAGCACATTTTCTTGCTATAAGAGAATATCTACTACTTCAACGTCTAGAAAGACTATATATTAATTAAGTTGTGAGACTTCATGGAGTAACCCTATCAATTGTTTCTGATCGTGATCCCCATTTTACTTCATGATTCTGGAAAAGTCTTCAAAAGACCTTGGATACTGAACTTAGTTTGAGCGCTGCCTACCACCCTCAAAAAAATGGACAATCATAACGGACTATTCAAACCTTATAAGACATGTTGAGATCCTTCTCAGTTGACATTCAGGTTTTGTGGGAACTACATTTACCTTTGGTATAATTTTCCTATAACAATAGCCCCCATTCGAGTATTTTGATGGCACCATATTAAGCGTTATATTGAAAGAGATGTCGCACACCAACCTGTTGGGATGATGTTGGTGAAAGAAAACACCTAGGCCCAGAATCGGTGTAGGAAATGATGGAAAAGGTGATGGTAATCCAAAACCACATCAAAGCATCTCAATGTAGGCAGAAGAGTTATGCTGACAATCGAAGGAAGGATTTGGAATTTAAGGTAGGAGATCATGTTTTCTTGAAGGTATCTCCATGGATGGGAGTTATACATTTCGATAAGAAAGGTAAATTGAGTCCCAGGTACATCGGACCCTTCGAAATTCTAGAACGAATTGGGGTTGTAGCATACCGGTTGGCAATGCCGCCAAGTCTCTGCAAAGATCATGAAGTGTTCCACGTATCACTGTTGAGAAAATACATGCCTAACCCAACACATGTGCTCACTTACGAGGAATTAGAACTGGAACCCGATCTATCTTATTGCGAAGAGCCCGTTAGGATTCTCGATACAAGAGAACAAGTACGGAGAAACGGGACGACTCGTCTGGTAAATGTTTTGTGGAGAAACCATAAGATGGAGAAGCAACGTGGGAACCCGAGGAACATATGATGAAGAACCACCCTAGTATTTTTATGCAGTAGTATTCTAGAAATTTCTAGGATGAAATTATTTGAAGAAGGGGAGAATGTAACATCCCAAGATTCCACGGTACACTTCTCTTTGAATAATACAGTAGCGTGTCTTGTACACAATTTCGAGTTCTAACACACACCACAACCAATCAAACTAGCCGTTATGAATAGTAATAACCACTTTTTGAAATTTTATAAATTTTATCTATCAAAATGGACTTAATTTTTTTATTCGGAATATCGAAATTAACCAAGGGTAAAATTTTGGAACATTTCGGATAACTTATATATTTTGATGAATAGTGAAAATTATTAAATTTTAATTAAAAACAACTTTTTTAATCAAAATAATTAATAGTGATAAATTATTAATTTAAGTGATTTTAAAGCATATTAAGAATATATTTTTCCATTAAATACAATTTTGGTCATTAATCATAATTTCACATTTAATCCAGGCATAAACAACTGTCAATCTTTTGATAGTTATTATCTCTTAAAAACACGCTTTTTATTTTAACAACGGAAATTAATTTTAAATTATTTTTTGCCACTTTTTTATTTTGAATTTAGAAATATGGATTCCATATTTTGTGTCATGGGGTCCAAATTGTGTAAATCGGTAACTATTATTTTTTGACATTTTGAATAATTATTTCGGTAAATATTTTATTTACTATGGTTAAAAGGTAAATCTGGTAAATAAGGGTAAAAAATAATATTATACTAATATTAATTTACCATAAAACGTGTTCTAACTCTATTGGTTGATACATGTCTGACTATGGGCATCTTTGGGTCGATTTTGGGACCCCATGGATTCACTTGTAAGGGATAATGACACTTTATATTAATTAAGTTAAAGTAAATACAAAAATGACATAAGCATATATCTTTTAGTAAAACAATCTGTTCATAGGGTTATATATATTATATTTTAGAATATAAATATTATTTAGAAATATAAAAAGTTTTACTACAAAATAGTGTTTTATTTATAATTTTTTACATTGTATAATTAAATTTATGTATGACCCAATAATGATGTAGTATTTTTCTTATTAATGAATGAATCAAATAATTGGTATTATAAATATTAAAATAAATATAATTTGAAATATTTGATGCCATCCACGAATTTTATTGATTAATATGACATTTTAGGATTGCTTAAATGAATTTGGTTCTAATAAATAATGTTTTTATGACTTTAACATAAATCAATTATTAAATAGTGTCAAAATTGACATAAAAGATTTTTTAAACAAATATTATATTATTAATTGATATTATATTCCTAAAAATATAAGGTTCAGACAAATGACTTAAACCATGATAGATGTATTATTAATGGACCACTTGGGGGTCTATTTGATGTATATAGTATGTTTATTAACTATATAATATAAAAATACAAAGTGACATGTTAAATGTCAAACTAATTAACTAAGAGTTAAAAAAATGATATGGTTTATATATTTACCCCATCCTATCTAAAATCTATTGGTTGAAAGGATTTTGACCCATCCCCAACATAATATTTAAATAATCTACTTTGGATCCATTAGAAACCGAATATGAAATTATTATAAAATAATACTTTAAGTTTGTCCTAAAGAGCACGTCCTCCCCCTTATAAAAGGACACCACTTATATCCTATTATTTACACATTAAAATCCTTTTGGTTCATCCAAACTCTTCTCAAATATCCTATAAAATATCATCCCTTCATCCTAGAGGCCTTACTTTAGTCATATAGCCAATTTAAGGAGCCCTTTGATCAAATCAAAAGGAAGAACCCGAAGAAGAGGTAATGTTTTCACCACCATCTTTCAAGTTCCTTTCTTCTTCAAATTCTTCTTTCTTTGTTATTACCATTATAAAATAATAACTCCAGTATCTTATATATACTGTGATGTTATTATAAATATGGTATAAGCATATTCAGTATTCTATCCATCCATTGAATTACATGTCACCATATGTGCGTACCTACGGCTTACCGTCTCCACTTCGTGGTGTAATATTTATTCAATATATTATTATTTGGATGGGTGTAATAATGATGAGTAATTCATGTAAATAATAAATATAACATGATAATGATTCTGTATATATTATATACCATCCAATTATATATTATTTTAATATCAAAAGAATTATGTTGTCGCTCGTGCATACGTACGGACTACAGTCTCCACGCACGCGATGAGATTCATTCCCCATCGTATCCACTGAAGAATAATTATAAATTTATGATTAAAAGTAATTTTTAATAACTTTATATCATTCTGGATAGGAATAAGATACAACATATCCATAACAAACATGCCATATGTAACTAAACATATAAAAGAAAATGAGTAATTTAACACCCAAAATGACGATAATACTAAAATATTTTTAACAAAGCATTAATAGAAGATCATATATAATATTATAATTATGTATATGGTTATTATGTAACTTAATAAAAATGTTTTAACTATTATACATGAGGTTAACATACCATAGACTAAGGAAAAGTACAAGGTAAGGGTTTATTTCACAATCTCTTCATTATCTGAGGTTGTTTATACGTGATTATCTACTGGGACTTTTTTATCATCAACATCCATGTTTCTAAAAAATGTATTTAAAATCATTCTTAATATTTTACAGACTATGGGTTAAAGTAATTTATACCGTTGTTGAATTTTTATAAGAATTTTATAAAGGATTCTTTCTGTCATTTTCCAAAAAAGGTCTTTTTTAACCTTTTTCGACAGAATTAAGGTAAGAATGTTTTTTTTAACTTATACGGTGAGTGTAGATATTTTCCACCATTTTGAAATCATTTAATCTTACCTTATAATATTATAAGAATATTTTCAAAGTAAATTATTTTTATAATTATGTGACTTTTAAATGATTAAAAAAGAGATATTTCTCTCAAATAGTTTTGATTTCATCTATGTCAACATCCTTTGATGGATTTTAAGCTTATTTGAAGCTGCATTATTATGATAAAAACCTTCCATATTGTATTGAAGGTTTTGTGATATGTGTGACTATGGATGTGTTATTTTTATACCATTCATAGTTTTTGGAGAAATTATTGACATTTTGTATGCTAGTTTTAATACAAATTTTTATGTTATATTTAAACCTATTCATATGAGGAATGCATTGGACTTAATATTTGATGGGTGGAGCCTGCTATAGCCCATCTATGCATCGGTATGACTCATGAGAAAAACTAGTGTCTTGGAACAAGGCCTTGAAAAAATCTTATTTGTAGTCTTGGCATAAGGCCTTGATAATGTGGTTATGATATTTTGTCACTATGGATTCCATCATTATGAAAGTGGTTATTGATATTGCATGTGATTATTAGACTTGTAGAATATCCATGTGAATAAGTAAATGGAATTATTTCATTTTATTTTTTCCATAGTAGGATGAAGTTTATGTTTAAAAGGCTTTTGTTTTGGATATACATTGCCTTAAATGTTTATGTTTATTTATGAAAGTTTATGCTATATTGTTTTCCTTACTGATCATCTGAGCTCACCCCTTTCAATGTTTTAATTTTTCCTAGGATGTGAAGAAGTATTTTATGAATGACCTATAGGGATTGTTTGAAGGGATACGAGTGTGGACCATGGAGACTATATTATTGTAGTTTTTCACTTTATAATGTAATGTAACAATTATGAATGTATCTAGTGATTCCAAGGCTACTAAACTAATTGGTATTTCAAGACTTGATATTTTTGATTAAGCCAATGTTATGTAATAATGCACCGACTCTGGGTAATTGGGGTTGGGTTGTTATATAGAATGTTTTATAAATTCAAGGATATTGTAGCCCATTAGAGGGGAAAGAGGATTCCCATCAATCTGCCTCACCCAAATTCTCCACTACATCAAGTATGAAATTCATATTATAAATTACTAAAAAATTGCTTACATGTTCTTCCCAAGGGTCCTATCCCTTGGGTAAGTTCACTATGTATTGGAGTATTAATATATTTTATTACAGTGTAGAGAATGAGGGAACACATGAAGAAACTTGGGGGAAGAGAAAAACGTGTATATTAAAAATATATATCATAATTAATTTTTATAGGGGGAATGAAATTATAAAACGAATGTTATTTAAGAAAACTAACCCAGTCAGTAGAGGATGATTGAATCAACTGGTATAGGGTGAAGGATATTTATTGAGATTGTTTGGGGAAGTATATTCTTCCTCATAGTTAGTGTTAAGGTGGTGTTTTACATCATCTTGACGGATTTTATGTGTTATAGTGGGCGATCATGATTAATTATGTTGACACATCCTCTCTCCATGATCACATTTGCATTGTTTTGAGAAAAATTATAATAGAAGTTGTTCCAATTAACGAGGGATCTAGTGGAATCTGGATGATTCTTTACGTGATTGTACATGATGGATTGTTTCAATTTATATAGACTAAGGTTGGAGTAGCATTTAGGATATGATTTGGAATTTGGGAATTGTACTTGATGAGTTCTATGTTTAATGTTGGGCCAAAGAATGGACAATACTAGAAAAATTAATGAACTTAGTTTTTGGAAAAATATATATAGATTTATAATTAAATATATATAGCTATATACATTAAAGGATATAAATATAGATTTTTATATAAACGTTATATTATATAAATATAAATATAAATATTTATTATTATAAACAAATAAATATATATATATATTCATTATATATTCATTATTTATCTTTTCTTTTCTATAACTTTTCAATTTTGTTCATATTCAATAGAATGAGGGTGGTTTTATTTCTTCATGAATCATATATTCCTTCTTATCCACATGCTACACACAAGTGTTCTTCATCATATTCATACAAGGTGGTACTTCATCTTGGAGCAGTCTTCACAAATGTCTTGATGAGGTGGCTTAGTTTTGGATATTACTGAGGCGAGAGATCTAGGTTGCAGACGATCAGTTCAGTGTTATGAAAATGGTATGATTAGATCATCGATGGATTTTGATTGAATTTGGTTTCTTCTTTGTATATGGCCTTGAGAAAGAGGGGTGACCATGGAGGAGGATTTCTCTAAGGTGGGTGATGTCCTAGGCTTTGTGTCCATTGAGAGGAGGTTTCAATTTGGTGAAGGAAGGACCCATGGTCACCATAGTGAACTCATAGAGGGGTGTAAATAGGTCACTTGCTATCATTGAACAAACCAGGAGAGGGGTTGTAGAAGGTTGGTCTCACGGTTAGTATAATTACCCAAGATATGGTTTGTAATAGGCTACACTTGACATGGTCTCCAATACACGGTCAGTGTTACGACAATAGTATGACATCATATAATTTCTCGACCCACATTAAAATATAAACCATAACTGTATAATATTTTTCAAGAAAAATGATAAATCAATTAAAATAACCCTTAAAGTCCAAATGAATAATAAATATTCCTTTCAAATTCATTTTTATTTAATCATTATTGATAATTTAAAATCATATTCACTTTTTTAAAAAATAGTCATTTCCCAATTTTAAAATGTAGATTTCATTTAATTCATAAAATGATTAATTCAAATAATCTCAAAGAAAATCAACTGGAACATTAAAAATAAAAATCAATTCTAATAACTACATTACATATTGAATGTTTACAATTTCAAATTTAAATTTTTTTGATTATTTTCAAAATTTTATATATGGATTCTACAATTTTAAATCCAAATATAAAATAATAAAAATAACTAAATTTACCAATTAATCAACTAAGTCCATGAATTCAAAAAAATACTTTAATCTTTTATTTTACCTTGAAATTTATTTTATATTTGGGGGTATTTTCTATGAATAACTGATAAAAATAAAAAAAATTATTTCATAAATCTCCTCTCATACATAAAATATTACACACTTAATAAAATTTCAATTGAATCCAATTTTTACAAAAACAAATGATTCTAAAAAAAATTTATATTAAAAAACAGAGTTGAAACAAACCCCAGATTGATCCAATAATAAATTTTTCATTCCAATTCTGTAAATCAGGTCACTAAATTATATAAATTTAAGCAAAGTATCAACTTAGAAAATGGGTTAAATTATATTTAATGGGAATCAAAATTATAACAAAAATATCTTCTATCTACTCATATTTATTATG
This sequence comes from Viscum album, assembly GCA_963277665.1. Taxonomy (NCBI): domain Eukaryota; kingdom Viridiplantae; phylum Streptophyta; class Magnoliopsida; order Santalales; family Viscaceae; genus Viscum; species Viscum album. Next base: position 1,696,969,135 of record OY728142.1, on the reverse strand, counting down.
TTCTATAAACCAAGTAATGATCTTCTGCATTATTGGTAAAAAAATAAATGAATGTTTTATAGGTTAATTACACCTATTTCTATAGTTTCATTATTCCCCTCACTAATATGGATTAATTTTTTTAAACGGAATTTGGGAATTTATTTATTCCAACCATAATTCTGTGTAATTCAGTATTCATAGAACTTATTGAGATGGATTTATTTAATTATAAAAACAAACCTAGTTCCCCTATCTCTAAGATCTAATATAGGCTCTTAATTATGGATTTTTATTTCAGGTACCAAGGAATTATATTATTTTCATTTAAGAGATGTCAAGTTTTCACACATCATGTTGAAAATTTTAAGGGAATAATATTAGAAAATTGATTTCACACAAATATTTTCACTAAGATTGAATATCATATTTTTAAGACTAGACAACCATAAATTAGTTAAAAAGTCACTCCAAAATCACATAAATACTTAATGTTTGAAAACCCACTAATTATAGATCTCTATAATGATAATTTCAAACTAGGTTGTGAAGTTTTAAATTTCAAGAAAAAATGTTTAAAATAAAAATAGATAATTATTGAAAGGTATGTCATATAATTTATTTACATAAAACATTATAACATAAAAAATAGATACTATGGAAATAATTTATGTATTCCTAATTTTCTTATATTTTGTTTGATTGTTTGTTTGTTTTCTTAAGAAACATTATTTGAAACAAAAAATGTGTATTTACAGTATTTATAAAATAGAATATTTTTTCAATTACCTATTTTTGGGTTTTTTAATTTTTTTACATTTATTTAATTTTTTTTAAAACATTTAACTAATAAACATCATATAACTAGTAAAATAGGTTTTAATAAGATTTCCCACACTTATTAAACAATATCAGTTAATATTTTAGTAGAATTCAAAGAAATTCCGTGAATAAATAGTGAAAAACATTGAAACAACTTATAAGTTTTTTCTTAGAAGGTTGAAGGTAAGATATCCCTTGGATTATTACTTTGGACCTCCCTGAGCAGGCCTTCTATGTTATAAACATTGATAGAAATCTGTATAAATACAAATTAATCATTTGAACACTATTTTGTTAAAAAGTAATGTAAAATATAAAAAAATAAAAGAATGGTTTAAATTATTGTGTGATTGGAACCACAAGATAGTACTTTTGTAAAAAAAATATATCTACCTCTTCTTCAAAGTCCCATTGAGTACAATAATTCATGTACACCCACTTACTAGTGTGTAATATCTCTAAATTGTGAGTGGAACAATTAGGTCTAGGGTTTTTTGGGTTATTCCACACTTGTATTGGATTCCTTGTCATCCTATTGAAACTATAATAGTGATATGTAGATATATTCATAAAATGGGGGTTAGTAAGTACATTAAATTTAAATGAATTAATACAATGTATGGTCAAAATAAAATTTCACCCTTTATAAGATGATGTTATATTTCTATCTCTTTATGACTTACCAATTGAAAAATATCTTATATATTCCCCCTTTAGTTGGTGTTCAAAGTGATTTTGATGGTGTTATTACAATAAAATAGGTTTAGGGACTTATTCATCTTGAGACTCCACTTCTCTTACCTAATTTTTTTTCAAATCATTCAAATTTATTTTAAAGAAATAATTCAATGTAATCTTCATCCAAATCCTCCCTCTCACCACAGTGGGTATTTCCATATTTAATTTCAATCATATCCAACTTCTCTTAAAATATAACAAACTATAATTCCCCATCAAGGGATATGTGGGAGATAATTTATCTCCATAATCTAGGATAGAAATCATTGGAGATGATTGTAGAGACCCAAACATGACGTAAATGTACATTAAATTACTTTTTCGGAATACATAATACACAACAAAAAAGGAAAATCAAGTATCGTAAAAGTTGAGTGTCTTTGGAAACTCAGAACAATATCTTCTAGTCATGGTGATTGATCTTCAACATCTCCCAAAAAGGTATTCCCTATTTGTTTTCATACCTAAAACAATTCATTAAATCCTGGGAAAAAGAAAACATATAAAGGGTGACCACAAATGCTCAGTAAGGGTAAATATGGAGAAAATAAAACAAACCATATACATTTGAATTTAAAAACATGAACATAATGTTTACACATCAAAATCATGAGAAATAACATAAAACATGATAGTACGTAAGGAATAGATCATAATAGATCATCAATCATGATAAAATAGCATTGGAATTAAACATGTAATTTTGGAAAACCATTAATCCGATGATATTATTTCCATAGTAGCTACGACATTTCTACCAAGACCATCATAGTAGACAAAGTCCATTACTGAATTGGGTTTACTTGTCGTTCCAGCCCTGTATTACTGAACTGGATTCACTTGTCATTCCAACCATGTTTATCTCAAGAGATATAAATCTTTATCCAATTCATTGGAAGGAGATATAGGTCCCACCGATATCATAATGAAATCATTCTTACATATGCCACAAAAATAAACATCAATCATTCATCATAACCCAAATAATAAAATGGATTTCGTAAACATCATCCCATCATAATGTAATCCATATAAAACAAATGGATATTATTTCATCATAAGAAGAATCTATCCATGTAAGTAATAGAGACATCATACTTGAAACATTATCATACTAAATAATGTAATCTTATATGGAAAATAGTTTTGACAAAACACTTGAAATGAATTCTTGAGGGAAATATCCTTTCTTATTCAAAATCATTTTATTTTCACAAAATGACATTCAGTTTTAAAAGAAAAGTATATTGTTGAAAATAATCACGAAATATTATATAATAAGCTTCATGAAAATTGGGATTTATGAAACCGTAAAAATCTGTGCATGCCGTAATAGTTGAAAAAATATTCTCCTCCTACTTTTTCCGGAAAAGTCAAAAAGATTCTCATATGCTAAACAAAAGAAAGATTCCTTCCATAACACAATGTAAAAGTAAAATATGGGTAAACATGACTTTAAAAATACATGGAATAATAATAAAAACTTTATGAATTTTTTTTATGGAAATGGATGAAAAATATATCCCGAGTAAATACTTATTTATAAGCAATCTCGGATAAAAATGAGATTTGAAAAATTATCCCTTACCTTATGTCCACATTATTCCATATGTGTCCAAGACTCATGTATAGTGGGTTTAAACATATTATTAACTTGTAACATAACCATAATAATATTTATGACATCATATATGATTCAATTATGACTTTATATTATATTTTCTTTTGTAAATTCAATGTTAAAGTAGCGTTTTGGGTAAAATCGTATCATTTATCGTACGTGTTTCGACTATTTGTTCTTGGTATTTTTAATTATATCCTGATTTTATTAATTCTAGAATGAAAAACATAATTTATATATAATATATATTCATAATATTAATATATATGATAGATCGATCAATGGAATGAAATACACCATTCATGGAGACGGTAGGCCATACAAACGCATGAACGCTGTTTTCGTTTCCTTATTGAATTGAATGGAATTAATTAAATGAAACATATATTTACATAAACCCAGTATCATTATTATGTAATATATATCATTATTATTGATTATATATACTTTATAATCATACTTTAATGGTTAATTATGGAAAATGAATCTCATCGCGTTCGTGGAGACGGTAGTTCGTACGTACGCACAAGCGACAAAATCATTCTTTTGATATTGAAATCGTATATAATTGGATGGTATATCATATATAAAGAATCATAATAATGTTATATTTATTATTTATATCATTCATACTCATTATTATATACATCCAAATGATGAAATGTTTGAATAAAAACTACACCATGATCTGGAGACGGTAAGCCGTACGTACGCACGTGTGGTGAATTTTTCATTCATAGGATAGATAAAATAACTAATATGGTTGTAAATTTTTTATAATAATATCACAGTATATATTAGATACTTGAGTTATTATTTTAAAAAGGAAACAACAAAGAATGAGGAAGTGGATGAAGAATGGAACTTGAAATAGGTGTTGTGATATTTACCTCTTCTTCGAATTCTTCCATTTAATTTGATCAAAATGGATCCATAGGTTGGATTTAGGACAAAATTAAATCCTCTAGGATGAAGGGAGGACAGTTGAAAGGGTATTTGGTCAGGTTTTTGCCAAGACAAATGGCTTTGGGGGTTTTAATTATAGAGAAGGGGGAGTGCCCTTTTATAAGAGGGGTGAGGGGCACCTTAGGAAAAACTTAATCTATTATTTTATAATAAATTTATATTCGGTTTATAATGGCTCCAAAGTGACATATTTTTAGGATAGGGTGGGTATGGGTCAAAATCATTTCAACCAATAGGTTTTAGACAAGTTTAGGTTATCATTTTAACCTTATCATTTATATTTAACAATGAGTTAAATAATTAACCTATTATCGTGTCTTCTTGTATTCTTACAATATATTGTTAATAAACATACTATAAACTACCAATAGAACCAAAATCGGTTCATTAGTGTCATATATCTTATTATATATGTCTTTTTTCTGAACCTTATATTTTTAAGAACCATTATATCAATTAATAATATAATATTTGTTTTAAAAACACTTTTACGTCAATTATGACACTATTTGGTATTTTGTTTTTTTCTAAATCTATTAAAGAATTATTACATCAAAATAAAATAATCTAGAAAACCCTAATATGTTATATTAACCTATAAAATTAGTGTAATGCATAAAAAGTCTCAAATTAGATTTATTTGGGGTTTTATAATATCAATTATGTTAATATTTCATTAATAAGGTAATTACTGCATCATCATTATGTCATAAATAAATTAAATTATTTAATGTCTAAAAAATATAAATAATATACCATTATGTAAGAAATAATATTATATTTATAATAAATATTAATAGTCGAATTTATCTTATGTATATATCTATATAAAAAATGTTTTAGTTATTAAACTTTGATTTAAACTATTTAACTCTTCTTTAAATAAAATAATAATCAATGCCTTAATCTAATCCAAGTGGAACTAAAGAGTGATAATTTATTTCCAAGGTTTTTTTTGGTCTAATTAAAACAATCCAATAGAATTAGAACATGTGTTAGGGTAATAATGATATCATTTTTACACTTAATTACCCTGTTTACTTTAAACTGTGGTAAATAAAAGATAAAAGCTAATATTCACCAAAAATTATTTTCATGTCATTGAACCACATTTTACTTAATGATATCAACCTTTCCTCTTGGATTTTTGAAATTCAACTCACTAAAGTGGTAAAATTAAGTTTTAAGTAAATTCTCAAATACTCTTAAGAGGTGGGTAAAAGATGGTAAAACTTTCAATAAAATTTTTATATATCTAAAATTATTATAAAATGATTTCAATAAATTACATTGAACTTATATAGGTATTATGTATCTATTTTGACCTAAAATAAATTTAAATAAAATAAATTATTATTTAAATAAAAATTTAGTTTTAACCAATAACTCAGTGTTTTCACTATTCATCAAAAATTTACTTTTTCAGAAAAATACCAAAAATTCACCCTACACTTATTTTTTTTTATTATGAATCCAAAAATGAAGTCCATTTTCAAAGATAATGTTTATAAATTTTAAAAAATTGGGTATTACTATTCATATCGGATGGTTTATATAATATTTTAATAACATATCGTTGTTTAGTGAAATTCGGTCTTGCGTACTACACACGCTATCGAGGAAGGTCGCGATTGTGTGTAATACAAGCCAAGTCAGGGATGCAAGTAGTGAAAGAACCCTTTGGTGTTGTGTATATCATAATCAAAACTTATTTCATATATAGATTAAAAAAAATCTATAATTAATGTTGCGTAGAATAATTTCCACAAAACAAACTTGAAATTGTGTGTTACACGAGCCAAGAATAGTGTTGCATATACAACAAGATAATAAAATGTTGAGTATATTACAAGATAACTTGGTGTAGCGTAAAACACTTGCAATCAAATAAATTAATAATATTTCTCATCAAATTTCAGGGTGTTAAACTCTACCCCCATTAAAATGAATTTCGCCCTCAAAATTCCTCGGGGTAATAAATGATTTACTACTTGAAATTTTCATTCATAAAATCCCACATCATAAAAAGGAACACTATAACTTATTTAAAAAAATAATGTACGAAATGTAACGGTTACCCGAATTAACTCATTACTGTGTTTCCACATAGAAGAACATTGGTGAAAATATCGATATGGAAGAGATATCTAACCATCATGTTCTAATGAAGAGTGTTAGAGAACATGGCTATGTAAAATACAACAATCACAAAGCCATTAATATGTGATGATCTAATGTGCCATCTTGGAAAACGTTTTTGGTTTTCATGAACAGTTCCCTATTGTTGAAAAAATGGAATTAGATGAAATACATAATTGATTTTGGTACAATCTCCCTGTTGGTCATTCCTTGAACAATTTCCACTTCATCTATTAAAGAAATGAAGTTGAATTTGTCATTCATGAAGTGTTAGGAGATCATGAAATAGAATGATATGTTATTCCATCTGTCTCAAACAAAAGGTTATCAGAATTTATTAAATATACATAAGTCCATCTATTGTGATATTAATCATATATGGTTCCTAAAATTTACTTATACTTCATCTATCATACCTATTAATAAAATAAAACTAATTTCTACTGACCAGGGACTTGCTGTAGGTCAGAGGTAGGAGATAAAGGCATGTCGCACTTCGGTTGTGGGTTCGATTCCCGGATCCTTGTCCAATTCGATGGTTTGTCATCCATCCTGCAAATTTTCCTTTTTATAAAGCGTCTCTATTATATCCTTCCAGAAATAATATCGGAAAAGGTTCTATCCTTAAACAATAATATTTGATTTCCAACTTAATCCATTACAATACTTATGCTTATCCAAAATACTTCTATCCATGCTCATAGTATAAATAAAATTATTACTAGAAAGATCATATGATTACCATCATTCACCACCGTATATCATAATATATATCTTATTGGTCACATTACCATCATGTGAATACCTTAATCATGTATTCTATTGAAATAAAAATTGCCATAGAATCTTTGTGAAAACTTGAATGCTATCAAATGTCAACTCCTTCACATACCAAATTCCCAAAATTTTTATATACTCACACCATGATATCACTCTATCGTTATATCAGTCATGAGATCATTAATACTATCAAACATATTATTTTCTCCTTATCCCTTAATTATGCACATATCATCTACTTTATAAAAATATATGAATAACCTTTCATGCTTACCGATACTATTCAACGTATACATTCAAACAATAAAGAAGAAAATAGTGTAACAATCCATAGATGTTTCTTTATTCCATAGTACAATTAAATTACCTATACAACATTACTCTTGATAAACATAAAATCATTCCACTAGATTCTCAAACCATCGACCGAGCTTCATTATTTTATTCCTCAACACTTATTTGATATCATATATCATTTTTAGTCTCCTCATCATCATCAATGTAAATACTACCCATACGACCATGCTGATTCTCTTCATGAGAAATTCCCTTATAGAATTAGTTTGCATAATGCCCGTACATTCCACATTTAGAACATTTAAATGTTTTTGATGTCTTAGTAATACCATTATCCTTGTCCATAATGTTAACCAAACCCTTTCCTTTACAATTACTAGCTCTGTGTTCTTATTTTCCACACCCAAAGCATCTTCCAGTTCCTTTGAAACATTCCCATTTTTTTCTATTCCCACATGATTTACATGAAAAAAATTGTACTTTTTCCCTCTATGATCATCATGAATCTTCATCTTTATTTAATTATATGAGTTAGGAAACATAACAAAGTTGAGATTATTGATCATATTATGAGATTATTGATTAGTCGTAATTATAATGTTTTGCCTTCCAAATCTCGTTTCAATTGCTTGATCATAAAGAATATCATTCCATTGTCCATAATATTCTCCAGTAATATGAATCATCCTCTTTCAAGCCATTTTTTATACCCCAAAATGAATAGTGTGACAGACAAAAATCACACTTGGAAAACAACATAATCAGGGGGAGTACATTCAATCTCCTACATCATAGGTTTAATCCTAGGATATTCATGATCGTTATCATAATTCTAAAATTGTAACCTGTACTTATACTTGACCTTAAAGACATCCCTAGAAATACCTTAGAAATATCTCTAGGGGTCTCAATAAAGATTTTGCATCCTAGTTTCAAAGGTTAACTAAACATCCCTCTGATATCAACTACAGAGACCCAAACTTGATGTACATGGACATTACAAAACTTTTTCAAAATAGTTAATAAATAACAGAAAAATACACCCAAGGACCGTAATAGTTTAGTGTCTTTGGAAACATGGAACATCATGTTATAGTCATGGTGAAAGATCTTCAACATCTCCCATAATGGTCCTCCATATTTTTTTTCTTACCTAAAAACATTCTTTAAATCATGGGGAAAATAATCCATATAAAGGCTGAGCTCAAATACTCACTAAGGGTAATTTGGGAAAAAATAAAACAAACCATATACATTTGAATTTAAAAACATGAACATAATGTTTAAACATCAAAATATGAAGAAATAACATAAAACTTCGCAGTACATAAGGCATAGATCATAATAGAACATCAATCATGATAAAATAGCATTGGAATGAAACATGTAAATATGGAAAACCATTAAGAACATGATAAGATTTCCATAGCAGCCAAGGCATTGCGGCCAAGACCATCATAGTGGAGAATGTCCTTTATTAAATTAGGTTTACTTTCCGTTCCAGCCCTGTGTTACTAAACCAGATTGACTTGCCATTCCAGCCATGTTTATCTCATGAGATATAAATTTTCACCAAATTCATTGGAGGGAGATATAGGTCCCACCCATCTCATAATGAAATAATTCTTACTTGTTCCACAAAAATAAACATAAATCATTCATCATAACCCAAAAAATAAAATGGGTTTCATAAACATCATCCCATCATTATGTAATCCATAAAAAACAAATGGATATCATTTCATCATAATAAGAATCAAACCATGTAAATAATAGAGACATTATACTTGAATCATATTCATACTAAATAATGTCATCTTAGATGTAAAATAGTATTGACAAAACACTTGAAATGAATTCTTGAAGAAAATATTCTTTCTTCTTAAAAATCATTTTCGTTTCAAAAAATTCCATTCAATTTTAAAAGAAAATGATTTTTCTGAAAATAGTCATGAAATCATGTAGAGTAAGATTCATGAAAGTTAGGTGTTATGAAACTATAAAAATCAGTTCATGCTGTATAATTTAAAAAAACATTCTCCTCGTACATTTTCCAGAAAAGTCAAAAAGTTTCTCATATGGTAAACAAAAGAAAGATTCCTTCCATAACACAATGTAAAAGTCAAAGAGCGGTAAAAATGAATTTAAAAATTCCTTGAAGATTATTAATAAATTTATGAGATACATTTTTATGGTCAGTGATGAAAAATATAACCCCAGTAAATACTTATGTATAAGCAATCTCGTATAAAAAGGAGATTTGAAAAATTATCCCTTACCTTATATCCAATTTCTTCAGTATGTTTTAGATACTTCTGTATAATGGTTTTAAAAATATTATTAACTTGAAACATAACAATAATAATTATTATGATATCATATATGATTCACTTATGACTTCATATTACCTATTCTTTTGTAAATTACATGTTAAATCAGCATTTTGGGTAAAATCGTTTTGTTTATCGTACGTGTTTCGACTTTTTGTTCTGGACATTAGTACGTATATCCTGATTTACATAATTCAAGAATTTAAATCATGATTTATATATAATATATATTCATAATATAAATATATATGATAGATCGATAAATGGAATGAAATACACCTTTCACGGAGACGGTAGGTCGTACGTATGCATGAACACAATTTTCGATTCCTTATTGAATTGAATGGAATTAAGTAAATGAAACATATATGTAAATAAATAGAGTATCATTATTATGTAATATATTTCATGATTATTTATTATATATACTTTATAATCATACTTTAATGGTTAATTATAGAAAATGAATCTAATCGCTTTCGTGGAGACGGTAGTCCGTACGTAAGAACGAGCGACAATATCATTTTTTTGATATTAAAATCATATATAATTGGATGTTATATAATATATAAATAATAATAATAATGTTATATTTATTATTTATATCATTTATACTCATTGTTATACCCATCCATATGATGAAATGTTTGAATAACAAACTACACCACGATGTGGAGACGGTAAGCCGTACGTATGCACGTGTGGTGACTTTTTCCTTCATAAGATGGATATAATAATTAATATAGTTGTAAAAGTTTTATAAAAACATCACAATATATATATGATATTGGATTTATTATTTTTTTAATGGAAACAACAAAGAAGGAGGATGTGGAAGATGAAAGGAACATTAAATGGGTGGGGAGATTTTTACCTCTTCTTCGGGTTCTTCCTCTTGATTTGATCAAAAGGGATCCTCAGGTTGGATTTATGACTAAATGAAACCCTTTAGTGTGAAGGGAGTACAGTTGAGAGGGTATTTGGGAAGTGTTTGGCCGGGTCAAATGCCTTTTGAGGTGTGAATTAGAGAGAAGGGGGAGTTCCCTTTTATAAGAGGGGTGAGGGGCACCTTAGAAAAAACATAAAATATTATTTTATAATAAATTCATATTTGGTTTATAATGGCTCAAAAGTGACTTATTTTGAGATTAGGGTGGGTATGGGTCTACATAATTTTGACCAATAGGTTTTAGACAAGTTTAGGTTACATATTTTACCTTATCATTTAGATTTAACCCTAAGTTAAATAATTTATGTTGTATCGTGTCTTGTTCTTTTTTTACACAATATGGTTAATAAACATACTATAAATTGCCAATAAAACCCCAATTGGTTCATTAATGTCATATATATTATTATATAATCCTTTTGGACGAGACATATATTTTTAGGACCATTATATCAATAAATAATATAATATTTGTTTTAAAAACTCTTTTATGTCAATTTTGACACTATTTGGTATTTTGTTTTTTTAATCCATATCAGAATTTTTTCTTCGAAAAAAATTCATATAAGAAACCATAATATGTTAAATAAACCTAGAAAAATAGTTTAATTCATAAAAAGTCAAAAAATTATATTTATTTGTGTTTTGATAATATCAATTATGTTAATATTTCATTAATAAGGTAATTACTACATCATTATTATGTCATAAGTAAATTAAATTATATAATGTCTAAAAAATATAAATAAAATACCATTAGGTAGTAAATCTTTTTAGATTTATAATTAATATTTATAGTTGACTTTATCTTATGTATAACCCTATATTAAAAAATTTTTAGTTATTAAAATTGGATTTTAACTATTTTAACTCTTCTTTAAATAAAATAATAATAATTGTTCTAATCTAATCCATGTGGACATAAAGGGTAATTATTTATTCCTAAGGTTTTATTTGGTAGAATTACACTTATCCAATATAATTAGGGAATGTGTTATGGTAATAATAAAATCATTTTTACCCTTAATTACCCTGTTTAATTTTTAATCGTGGTAAATAAAAGTTAGAAGTTACTATTCACAAAAAAATTATTTTCATCTCATTAAACCAAATTTTACATAATGATATTAACCGTGTCTTCCGGTTTTTTCGAATTAAAACCTCTATAGTGGTAAAATTATGTTAATTGTAAATTTTTCAAATGCTCTTAGGAGGTGGGTAATAGACAGTAAAAAGTTCAACAAAATTTTTGTATATCTAAAATTATTCTAAAATTACTCCAATGAATTAAATTGAACTTATTTATTTATTATGAATCTATTTTTACCTAAAATAAATTTATATTAAATAAATAATTGTTTAAATAAAAATTCAGTTTTAACCAATAACTCAGTGTTTTCACTATTCATCAAAAATTGAAGGTTTTCAGAAAAATACCTAAAATTCATACAATGATAATTTCGATATTCTGAATCCAAAAATGATGACCATTTTTAAAGATAAAATTTATAAAATTTCAAAAAGTGTGTATTATTATTCATAACTGCTCGTTTATATAATATTTTAATAACATATCCTTGTTTAGTGAAACTTGGTATTGTGTACTACACACGCTATCGAAGAAGGTTGTGATTGTGTGTAATGGAAGCCAAGTCAGGGCTGCGTGTAGTTCCAGCTCCCTTTGGTGTTGTTTATAACATAATAAAAAATTATTTCTTTTATACATTAAACAAAATATATACTTAATGTTGCATGGAATAATTTCCACAAAATGAACTTGAAATTTTGTGTAACACGAGCCAAGAATAGTGTTGTGTATACTGCAATCTAATACGGTGTTGCATATAGTACAAGATAATCTTGGTCTAACGTTCAACAAAAGACATCAAAGAAATTAATAATATTTCTCATAAAATCTTGGTGTGTTACAATGATTCTACAAAATTAATGTTGAATAGATTAGATGATAAATCATTTTTTAAAAAATTATAAATAATTGAGTTCCTTTATGTGGTGAATTAATCATAATTTAAGTATATATATCATACTAAAGGTTCAATGACCCTTTTGAGTAATATTTTTTGGGTGGAAGTAGAAGTGGGTGTTCAAGATTCTCTTCCAAATAGAGATCATACACTTCATCATTTTCAACATCATCCAGAGCTGCAAACATTTTTTATGATTCTGTGATTTCATTAAAAATAAGAGGGATACTTGAAGGCAATTATTTTTCAATACATTTTGAAAAATTAATCTATTAATGAATGTCTCTCTAAAGTGTTTATACTTTATGTATTTTTCCAGTACACCTATTCTAGGATGATGTGTTCAATGGTGAACATAGAATGATCATTTGTTTCAAAAAATATCATTTTCATTCTCAAATATATTATTTTTGTAATACCACAATATTAAATTCTTCATATTCTTGCTAATTAATTTTCTCAACATGTTCTTGAAGGGAAGGGTCTATTGTATCATGTATACCATTTAATTTTTTAATAATTTATCAAATTATCTCTAGTTTTTAGATCAATTGAATATACATCAACCTAGATTAGTAATTTTGAATGTAATTTAGTGTATATTCTTCTTCATTTTGATGGTGTGGGGTAATTTGTAGTTGATGTTTGTTAGATTTATTCATTTAAAAGATTCTATAATCATATCCATTGGTGTATAATGATTGTTTTTATTAGTTCTTCCATTGAATTTTCATCTCCAGGGATACCTATGGGAATGAGAATTGGTAATATGGGTGAGAATCCATCAAATAATTATCTCACTAGATTGATAATCATATTTGAACGAAAATATGAAGAAGAAAACAAATAGGGAAAAGATATAAGAGAAAAATATTTAATGATAGTTCTGTTAATCTAAATAAAAACACAACCTTCCTCCTAGAAGAGGTTCCACATTGATTGTGTGATTTTTATAGGTTGGGGTGAAAAAGTTCTATATTTCTCATAATTCACACTTGTCTCTAACCAAGTTTGTCTCTTAAGGAAAAAGGGTTAGAAATGTAACTATCATAACATGTATGTGTCTTTATTTTTATTGTAAATTTTTGAATGCAACCAAATATAATTTTGTTTTTGTTTTTATTAAAAACAATTAAAACATAATTAAAAAAGTTCATCATAATAGTGTGTGAAAGGGTTTTGATCCAGGGTCGAATGCATAATTTCTTCAATATTCTATTGATCTCCTCTTAAAATTGTACCAATATCATTTTTCTATTACACTACATTATTTAAATTTTGGTTATATACATTCAAAAGATAAGTCACCCACTATACATATAGTTTCACCTCTTACATGCTATGGAGGAAATGAATAAATCTAACAGATACATTCATTATGAAATCACAAATCTCCATCATATGTTTTTCATCGCCTAATCCATATTGTTTTTATGGTCTGCACTGTAAAACTGGTGAGGCATGGAGAAATTGTTGGATAAATATGATAATGAAATACCTCATTGGAGATATTTTATGAGTACAATCCATATGTATCTCCCTAATTATCTACAGTGTTAAGGATGGAATTTTGATTATAAATAATTAACATGGTGCCTGTGTAATTTCCCAATGTGTTTTAGCCCGTAAGTTAGTTCTCCATGAATTATATGTTTAATAAATCATGTTATGGTGTAGATAAGGGGGAAACAAGAAGAAATAATGAGGATGATAACAACATAATAACTTATAAAGTTGTGTGGAATTAATATAACATGTGGAAAGAGATTATATAAAGAGAGATAAAGAATAAAAAGAACCTAGTCAGCAGTGGTCAAATGAGTGTACTATAAGAGGGTGATAGATATTTATAGTGATCAAGTGGGGTAGCCGCTTCTTCATAACTATTTGTATCAAGTGGAAAATTGAAATCAAAATGATGGATTCTATTTATCATTGTGGGATGTAAAGAATAATTATGCAGACACATCCTCTCTCCATAATTACACACACACATACAAACATATTTTGAAGAATAATTCATGCTAATGTTGTTACTATTCGTCGCATCTCATGTATAATTTAAATGCAACATGATTTCACTACACATATTCATTCTTTTCAATTTATCTGGGATGTGTTTGAAATAGTATGTTGGACTTGACAAAGAATTTGGTCTTGGATGTGGATGAATGTTGACTTTAATATAGTTCCCAAGCACAGAAATTTCATCAATATATGAATTTATTTAGTATATATATATATATATAATTATATATTTAAATAGATATAATTTTACTTATTTATATATTCAATATATTTTATTAATATATATATGTATATAGTTATTATATATACATACATTTATATAAATTATTTTCTAATTAATTTTTTATATATTTATTTTTACTATTAATTGTTTCCATCATGAGGAGGGGGTTCTTCGTTAATAAATTGATGTGGGATCCTTTTTTCTCCAAAGGCATTATGAATAAGGTCTTCTTTAGATCTGCAATAGGTGTCACTTCATCTTAGATAATTTATCACAAATAGTGTTGTAGGGTGCCTCTATTTTGGATCTTATGGCGGCGAGAGAACTAGTTTGCAGAGGTCTAACTTAATGTGCAATAGATGGGAGTCCGGGAAAATAGATGTGTTAGGTAGTCATTTGGTTTCTTCATTATAGGTGACCTCGAGAGGGGGAGAGAGAGAGGGATAGAGGGAGAGAGAGAGGAGAGAATGAGATAGAGAGGGAGAGAGGGAGGGGGAGAGAGGGAGAGGGGGAGGGGGAGTAAGACAGATAGAGAGAGATGGGATCATGGTCGAGGAATGAGTAAAGTTGGGGGATGTTTTACATTGTGTAGTCTAAGAGTGAAGGTCACAATATAATGATGGAAAGGACAACAACCACTATAGTAACCATGGAGAGTGTTAAAAATGGGCCACTCACGGTCATTGTGATGACCACGATTGGGTCTGCAATAGATTTCTCTCACAGTCGGTATAATGATCATAGAGATGGTTTGTGGTAGGAAACTACACATGATTTGAAAAGATGTGCATGGTCAGTGTTCAAACCATCCAAATACTTTTCATCATTTCTGCTACAACATTGAAAAATAATCATTGATTGGAGAATATTTATCTAAAAATGAATACTCAACTACAATAACATGTACAGTCATTATTAATTTTATTGATTCCTTTAAAAATAATTTTAATTTAAGAAAAATATGAACTATAAAATTAAAAAATTTTAATTTCAAATAATTATGAATTTTTTTTAATCTTTTTTCTTTTAGTTAATAAAATCATTAAATCAATTAAACTCAATAAAAAATTTATTGAATAATTAAAACTAAAAATTGATTATAATAGTTATATTTCAAAATAATGGTTTTATGATATCCAATTATGTTTTTTAAAGCGTTTTCAAAATTAATTTTAAAGATTCTTAAATTTTAATTCCAATAATTAATCAATAGAAATAATAATTTTTATCTATTATTCAATTAAGTCCCAAAATTCATGAAATTCATGGAATTAATTATTTTTTCTTGGACATTTTATTAATTAAATGCGTATTTTCAATGAACAATAGAAATAAATAGAGATATTTATAGGTCACATAATGACACATATATATACTTAAAAGAAAAAAATATATATTAAAATGAAATTAAAAGGAAATGACTAGGTTGGATCATCATGTAATTACACATAAATTGGGGTTTCTGGATAATCTCCTTCGATACAAGAAAGTGAAATGTAGAATTAATATAGCACATTCTACCATAGTTGATGCTAAATTCAATAAACTCACGAAATCATATTTCATATAAGAGGTTCAATAGATAAATTGGATTTCAAATATTTTCCCTATATATAATAATAAAGGAAAATTCACATTGTATACTTTTTTAGGTATTTAACTCATCATTCCGAGAATATAAATTCCTAGTTTCAATCACAAATATATTGATAAATAAAACAATTGTTTAATACCTCTATTTTATGGATGATATTCTACTCATAAACACATTTCAATGAATGATGGAGATTAGGAGGACCCTTCCTTAATGATTCTCAAGGGTTATACTATTACATATAATTACCTTCGGCTTGAACATTGCTGGAGAAAACTAATAATGTTCCATAGACCATATTTTGAATTATTTTATGGGGATGTTATTACAATGATACATGGTAATCGGATAGTAAAAACATAATAATGCAATGAATTCCTTTTTAACCATGAGAAATTTTATAGAAAATCAAATAAAAAATACTATAATATGAGTCCACTAAATTATGTTTTTAGGGTAACATACTGAATTTTTTTACCTTCATTGTATTCCATCATGAGATCAATGTTAAACATAAAAATACTATGTAAATAAATTATTTTACACACCTAAAAACATTAAGAAATTGAGAAGACTCAACCTATATTTCGCATACATTAGATTCTTTATATAAAACAATATTAGCTTGTAGTTTTTCGTTAGAAAATTTATTTGGAAATGTACCACTTACCACTGGAATACTGGTTTCAAGATATACTTAAATGATATCAAATAGTACCATTTCCACCCACCAGTCTTGATGATGCCTATTGAAGGAATGACTTATACCCTTTTATGTGGCAGTCCTAAGCTGGTATATTGGTTCCCTATTTTATTATATTAATGATTTAGGAATGGATATTATTATCTATTATATTAGAAAGAAAATATTATATGTCATGTCATGATATTCAAATATTGATAAGAAATAACTTACAATTGACATCCCGATACAAAAGACCAGAAATTTTTTGTATTACAATGAGGTCCACTTGGTCCCCTTTTTAAATCCACAAAAATATATTCTCAATTATCATATTACAAATAAGAACATGGTATTATGGGTGTTAATTATTCAAAAATTATATATCCATCTTTTTATTAGATGGAAATACAGGGGTGTCATTAAAAATTATTCCCACAAAATATATTATCCCAAATAAGACACTATTACAAATGCATCTACCGAATATATAGGCTATCTACTTTTGATAAAATTTGGAAATATGGTAAATTTATTTTGATAGTTCTTCTTGGTATCCATCGAGTAAAATTATTGAAAATAAGAAGCTCAAACATTACAACTTTAAATTTTTTTAATCCCTCCCCTGAACGAATTATTATCTTATTCTTTTATACTTTTACAAAGATGGTGCAATAGTAAAGTAGAATTCGATGTACTTATTTATGAATGGACGTATCCTTGAAAATATGAGTTTCCCAAATAAAAATCAGGGTTGATTTAGAGTTGTTGATCAAGAAAAAAAATGGTGACTATTCCATCGAATTTTTTTATTCATTTTATTAGTTTTAAAAAATCGGGGATAGCTGAATTACTATCAGATATAACGTTATATTTAATTTGAAATCAATGAAAAATTATGAATTAAATAAACTGAATAGTCTATAAATAACCTTAGAATATCCTAATCATGATAAAATGATATTTTTTACCACATATAACAAAGTGTTCTATTTATTTATCAATACTTCTATAGACAAATTTAATGAGTTTAATGTTTTCTTAGAGATAATATATATATATTTTTCACTGGATAATTTTATAACTAGAAAGATTTATTCCATATTAGAATATTATTAAAACAATATTGTCCCATAGAATTGAAGAAATGTAATACACTCATTAATGTGAATGAATTTTTATCATTAAAAGAGTTTGAATTTCACAAAATATTATATAAATGTGGCTTGTATTTGGTTCTCCACGAGTGAGATGAATAAGAATATACTGTCAATATTATTTTTTATTTTGATGTTGGTGTCTATGGTTCCCACATATCAAGAAAAATGATATTTTATACAGTCTGGATGCATGAAAAAATTTACACATCAATGAAACATGATATCAATGATCTCAAAAAATAAATTCCATGCCTTCAGGATGCACATCAATTTCATTCATCAAACACTATTTTTTGTCACACCACCAAATACTCTTGTGTAGTTTATATATGGGGGTTGTTTTTAATTTTTATATACCCTCTAGATATATACAAACATGTTTATGTTTATTATTACTTACACTAGCTTCTTCTTAAAATCGGATGAATCTATACACTTAAAGAATGTTATAATACATGTAATGATAAATTTTAGATAGTATAATATTAATACTATATTTATAGTCCCTCACACAATATTGATGGAAAATAACAATAGTTTTAGTTCTATTAAATTTAAGTTTCTTTATTTGGAGTATATTATTTTGTTTAACAATTCATCCAACTATCCTATAGTGCTGAATGTATAGATATATTCCTATAATAAATCTATATCCATTATCCTCTCGAAGGAATTGTAAAAAGTCCATAATTCCTATAAAAAAATATCCTTAATGATTTTTATTCTTTTTTCATAATGACCAATATTGCAACATAGGTGACCACATACTCAATTGTATATGTGAAAGAGTTAGTCCTATCTATCATTGTTCAATTTTACTTAATTATTATTTTTTAAATGATCAGTGATTCAAGAATGATCATTCTTAAACATTTATTGATGAATTATATTTACTCAATGAGAAAATATTACACACACTACAAAACTGTGAGATTAATTATAATCACATCAACCAATCATTCAATAAACATGACACCTTTTCCAATTAATATAAGGATGTTTTTTATTTTATCAATGAACACCGATAATACCTAGAAGGAATCCCCCAAATCGTGAGAAAAAAATAAAGGCCTTATGTTATGAACATTGTTTACTAAAAAATCTTACTACCTGATTATAATTTGATAAAAAAAATCCAATACAGTATCAATGAAAGGTTTCTCAAGAAATACGTTACATAGATTAATGACAGGGTAGTTAAATTCAATTCCACAAAACATTAATCTTTTTATGGATGTTCTTAGTCAATTGAACATAAAATTAAAGAAACAATAGTCCTTATTGAATGACCCTAAACTACATGGAACCTGAATCCTTTTCACATAATGTTAAACATATAGAAATATGACCAACCTCACATGACATTTAAACCTCTAAGGGGTTTCTATTATAACTGAACAAATTGCCTTATTGGAGATCCAAATCAATGTAAAAAAGTAAAAGTAGTAGGGATTAATATTTATAAGCGCATAATATAACCCCCAACCTCATTTTTATGAATTATTTCAAAGTGTTTGGGGGATCTTAATTCAAATTTATTTATTCCCTTTATAAGTTATCATTGGGTTGAGATAATTAAATATATCCCTAAAACATGAGTCATATATATAAAAATATCTTTTATAAGAAATATGTGTAGCTTGATTCCCATTAGTTTTGAGGATATGTAGTGGCACAAATAGTTCTCATTTTGTGACTTGCTAATAAATATTTCTATTTGTATTAATCTACCATATCATATTTTTTGTGAATTTAATTATTCATTTCATTTATTCTCCACTATGCCTATATTATTATAAATTTATTCCCCAATTTCCATTCATAGCTTCTATATCTATGAGAGGATAGTTTTAAATAAATATATATCGATGTATTCATACTATTCTAAGATACATAATGACTTATTGAATTTTCATCTTAGTCCCAACCAATAATTATAATACTTTCAATTCCTAATATCTCCTTGTTTTTGGGACTTCACCACATCCACATCAGGTCCAACCATGGCCTTGCAGCAGTATGAAATGATTTACTTTTATAATGGTACTGATTCACAATTCATGTTGTTATTCCTTCATTATTTCAATTGGATAATTATCTGTTTCAATATTGTGTCCCCTACACATGAGATTGTAAAATGAAAATACCTTACAATAACCCTATGTGCCTTGATTACTTTTATTTAATGATATATATTGACATTTATGAATCTAACAATGTAACCAACCAGAATTTACATTTCTACCCCATTTCCCTACCACCCCAGAAGTTGTGTATGAAAATTCACATTTATGTTTCCCAAACTAACCATGTGTTATGGATAAAAATTCACATTCTACCTTTTGACAACTAAAAATGTTTTAATTATTATTATATAATAATATATTGTGACCCCTATGGGTCAAAATCCTAGTCTATTTGTAGATCCCAGAAACATCAACCCAATATCTAACCTAGTCTTTAGGACCACTCAATCATTTTTGGGTCTTCAATGTCCCTATATTAGGATGAATACATTATTTAATCCCCTATGTGTGAAACTAATCTACATAAAAATCACATAATAAATATAAGTGGATTTATTTGTACTATTATAGGAAAAATAAAAATATCTAAACCATCTACCTAGGCCCCAACAAAAATAATCATCTAATATTATTTACCCTCAAATATTAATGCCCTAATCATTGGATTTATGTACACTAAATTTTTTTAATCAACTATTGAATACGCTCTTCCCATATACCAATCATTTTAACTTATGTGTTAGAATAACAACAAACATATCTTGGGTTCTGGTAATAAGTTTATTTTATCCCAAAATAACCCTTCGTTTTACTGATGTCATAAGAATCATGTATCCAAATTTTTATAAATAGAATTATTTTTTCAGCAAAAGGTAATATTTCTTTAACATCATATGAACAAAAAAACATTATAGTAGAACTTGTATTTCATGAAAAATTAGTATTAATTTTGAAGATATATTTTTGATTTCATAATCTCTTTATTCAAATAACTAATGTTATTATTTTTAGTAATATCATTTTTTAATGGTCTTGTCGCTCTCTTTGTTATTTGGCCCTATATTGGTTATTACACCCCTCCTCAAATTAGTCCAAGAACTATGAATTTAGATTAATTTTTTTCAAGGTTACCCAAATAGATATGTGACCTCATTCATTTTTTTAAGTTGATCACACCTCTACATCAGACAAGCAACCTCACACTTGAATATTTTGTTTATGCTGTATAACTTGAAAATTTAGCTTCATGTTAGTCACAGATATAAAACCATAAACATAAAAATGATTTTCCTTGTGTTTTTGACATTAAATTCCAATGTAAGTGGATATAGAACTTTTTAGTATGAAAAAACCACTAATTTAATATTTTGTATAAGTTGAGACTCCAATATGGATTCTTACACCTCAAATAACCTAGGAATATTAAAAGGTTTAAAATAATAGAAAAGGTATAAAATTATAACGTTAAAACCCATTTGAGGTAATCCTAATATAAATGTTAGTTTTTTCTAACTAAGACTCACCCATATCAGTACATTATAAAACATTATACATAAATTAAAGATAAATAATCCATATAGAGTCCATCAACTGAAAAAAAGTCAATATATACTCACTAGGTCTAAATACATAGGAAAATGTTAGGAAATTATTATATTCCTCATACATATTTTTTGGATGATTTGAATAGAATAAATTTTTTTGGATACTTAATCCCTCTAGAGAATTGATATTTTCATTCAAAACAAACCTTTATAATATTAAGTACACCAATTATTTCCTTCTATCATATCTAAATTAAAGTAACTATTATTATATTGATGGGAATTTAACTATATATTCAGATAGATTATATCCATAAAGGGTTGAATTTCAAGTGGATGTAATGTTTTTCGTATTTCATCCCATATGATTTCGTTGGTATACAATGATGGTTTATTTTAATTATATCTAGACCCCATATATAGATTTTAGGGAACATGTAATGATTATTATATATTGAATTAGATACTTTATCATTGAATATAGAGTTTTAAAGTTATGATTTATCTAATTTAGTTCTATTTAATGTTCATATAGATTTAAGAATTATGACGTTACACTTTACAATTTTTATAGATTTTCATGAATTGATATTCAAAGAAAAACAACATCTTAGGAATTTGAAAAAAATTGAAATGAAATTTAAATTAATGAAATTTTATGAAGAAAGATAATTTATATATCAATGTACCTTTATAACTATGTATAATATAGTGGAGAGTTAAAATTTTTGATGTGTTATTGGTTATGATATATTGAAGCTCAAATTTGATTAATCAATAGCCTAGATTCATCAATGTTTCATTAAAGTCTATCCAACTCTATAAAATAAACATCCACGATATTTAATAACCACTATACTCTTGTAGTAGCATGTTCTTATCCACTAAATGTATTGACTTATCTTTTTTTGGGTTGTTTTCTATTCTACATTACAATACAAAAAGTTCTTGATTTATATGTATTAAAATAGTTTTATCTTCATTAGTCAAGATTTTTTACCCTAAAACCTCCAATATAAAATGAAATATTAATCATATTTATAAATATTTGAGTATCAATAAATTAACCACATGTTTTCTAAAGTGAAATGATAAACTATCACATTTACTCATTCTATCATTCAAGTATAATTTTCTTCATGATAGTATGGATGGTTTAGTTTGCAAAACCATTATATCATTGGGCTTGGACTATGTGGTGGAGCTAATATAATTTTTTTTAAAAACATTAATTACATTTTTATATATAAGTTCCCAAATATAATTACACATGTTCTATCATGAGGTTAACAAAAAAAATAGAATTAAGATGGGATTCAGATCTGTTAAAAGAGATTAAAACATATTTAATGGCCATATGACTCAATGATATTAGATATTAATTACCCAAAAATGTTAGTAGAACCAAAATATCACTAATCATTAAACATATGGATGTTGGGGTGTTGATATTTCAACTTCCTAGACTCATCAAACATTTTATTACAAAGATACTAAATATAATTTATAAGGATACAAGAATTATCTTATAGGTGTTAATGTTAATAAATAAAACTATAGACACTCAAAAACTCTCACCAGAGTTTTAGGGTTCTCATCTATTTCCAACCTTACGACAGTGCAATAAGAACATATTATACATTCATAAAAACAAAATACATTGTAGTAGGGTACTATTATTTCAACACTACCATAACATCATTTATAACTATGCTAATATCATCATCTCATGTCTTATTAAAGCACAATCACCAAAGGGAATTCCTAATCCATAATGGGTGGTTGAATGGGAATGTTATAATGTTCTCTTGAGTTATATAATACTATACCTAAAGTGGAACAATAGTTCCAATATACCATTGATATACTAAAATGGAGACTTTTTTTCATACAAGGGTGTATATGTTTGGAGAATGAATTATCATGCAATCTGGATTGATAATTGGGAATTCATAAACAATAAAAAATCATGTCCATCAAATTATTTATTTAAATCAATGAATTAATATTGAGACAAATGAAAATCAATTATTGATAGAATATAATCAATGACATTGATGTATTTGGAATATGTTAATAGAACAATCATTATAATTAATATAAGTAATGTGATGTAAAACATGGTAATTGTGCTCTATGAATGTATTTGAACCATTTTCTCTTTCTATAATATTTATGGTTGAGTATTCCACTAGTGATGTCCCAACATCCATCGTAATTAACCAATATTCAATAATATGATGAAATAAGATTTTCGGTTCCCCTTATTCATCCTTTAGGCATTGCTCATAAGGATCTATTTTTGAAAAGTGATATTCCATAGCTATATGAGTGTTATATTTTCTTTTAGATGAGAAGATGAGGTTTTGAAAACACATCCTATTTTACTAGTTCATTAATGATATTTTACTAATGATGTTGGGATGTCCTCATCATTATCAACATATTGTATTTTCCAAAATGTGAAGCCACACAAACAGAAGATAACAAACAAAAATGAAAACCAGATCAAAATGACGATAGAAAATTAAAGAGGCCTAAAATAGTGTGTCCAATCTCAAAAGGTTCACCATCTCAGGATGTAGGGATCTCATTCTCAGAAAACCTATAATACTTTCCCTTGGACAAGACACTGATTCAAGGAAATATAAAAATTTGTTACCCTCAATCCAACTGTAAAATACACACATTCAGTTATTAATGAGAACCCACACTGAATTATTACACATTAAATTGACCAATGTATAGTACCTAATCCATGAAAAAATTGTACAATGCTATGGATTCTGTATATACCAATTCTAGAAGGATATTATTATACCAACTTAACAAAAGGCCTATTTCCATCACAATTTTTTATTCCTAGAGAGAATACCTATTTCCAAAAAACACATTATTAATTTAATTTCTCCTTAAGGATCCTGAACCTCACCACCACCCCTCATGATTCTATTACCACAAGAACCATATTTTTTTATTTTGGGACTAGAATAATGCATATTCCATTGAACCCAGTAACCCTAATTGAATATCATGTTAGATTAAACAAAGGATTTTCCAGTTAAGAGTTTCCTGAGACTAGGTTCTTATTTAATGTTTTTGAAGAGGCATGTATGTTAAATAAGAGGTTTTTGGTCATGTTGAAAACATCTCTCCCTATGGATGAAATTCCATCCACGCGAGCTATGTTCCATGTCTTAAAAATACTTCAACAAACTACAATGAGTACCATATCATTAGTTTTAATCTCTAGGACTACAAATGTTTCACCCTAGAACTATAAATCAACAAACATTCCTCCCTAAACATTCTAGTGGAAAGCTATAAAATCACCAAACTATCTCAGATTGAATGATACCACTCATGTTAGAGGAATATATGCATTGATATCCCCTATGGAAGGTCCCCACATCCCAAAAAACAATATATTATGTTAATTACCATACATTTAACAATTTCATCAGTTTGTGAGACTTTGTTCCTTATTATTTATATGAAAAATTAATATTTTTTTAGGATTCTTCTTACACCATAACAACACACACCATTTATACTCATAGTGGGGATACATTTTCAGCCTTTTGATGTACTTCATTTAGAAATCAACTTATGATGATCCAGTAAAGATGGACCTATCTAATTAATTATTTAAACCAATGATGTTGAAGACATACCGTTATTTCTAGTCCATAATGAAATATTTGAATCATTTGTGAATGCATTCCTAAAATTTATATCCGGAATAGGGAATCTAGGGAATCAAAGTGTGCTTCCTACCCATGTATGATTTCATACAGAGATATAAACTCTTCCCATGATCCATTGACTATGGATATTAATTTTTAGGATATGATGTTGATTGATAGACGATAAAAAATGATGAAACTCTCTTACTATGGCCATGTAACCACTACATTTCTTTACCACAAACCATACCCATAGGGTATGTTTATTATGAACCTCCCATGTCATCTTCCCATTAATACATTGAATCATATCTAGTAAATGTTTAATATTTATTCCTCCCACTTTAACCACCCTTCCTATTATTTCCCAAGAAGTCCAATGATACTTACATTATGGATATGTTTCCTAGATGAATGCGGCCATGATATTATCAATGTGGGAGATGAATCCATTTGAACCCTTAATGGATGAAAGCTAATGGATTGGAATAGAGAAGAGAACTCCATTCACCGTTGTTATTGTACAACCAAAGGATATATATATATTTTTACAATTCCTATTTCCTTCTTGGATACATTAATATTTTTTTATCAATCTGATGTATGTAGGACATTCCTGATAAAATAGAGGAACCAATGTAATTAATATGTAAGTGTGTTCTCTACATGTGAAGATAATTTATCTGAGAGGATACTCACCTATTCGAGAATCATTTATAAATTCTGAAAATAATATTCAATGTTTTGATAACTATACACTCAAATTTAATAAGTCTTTCAGAAATTTATTGATTACATAGAATGGTGTCTTGTTTAAATTCAAGATGATTATTATGTCCTCTGAAATCATTAATTGGGATATGGTTCAAGAGTGTGACTTGAAAAGATAGAGAAACACATTCCCCTAAAAAATAATAATGGTGATGAGGTGATTGGAAACATATTGGGTGATAGTTAATATGGTTGGGGATAATGTTTGAAAATGTATTATCCCATGGAGTGCTTTGAAAAATCCAAAAATATTTTCCCATAAAATATATTTATAGTAATTAGGAGCTAAAAAACATGAACATAAGATCAATAGACTAGGAGGAAAATATCATACTATTAAACACCTTGATGACAAAATTACACTCAACATAGTAATAAGTTTAATCCAATTCACACTTGATTTACATATGGGAACTGGGGAATTTTTTATTAATGTCACATATCACTCCTTGTGCCAACATAATCACCCATTTTATAGACCTCCCCCATGTTTCTCTTTAGACATCCAACACGGAAGATGAACTGGGATCCTTCTGTTAATCACACTGGGGAGTAGATTATATTGATTATTGCACATGCTAACCTGGCTATAATTCTGTAGAGAAATATTTTCATTCATAATAAGAATTAACACCATGTTACTAGATAATTTCACACAAGGTAGGATTCCAACCCTTAATAATTCCATAACAACTGGCAGCAAATCATTCTTGATGATTTTTCAAGAAGACCAATTGAATAACTGTAGAAAACCTTATGGGTCTGGAACACTCTTTAAGAGAAGGGTACACATCACCATATATATATATCTCCTTCCCATTATGTATGGAATTAAGGAGAGTGTTTTACAAGGTAGAAACCACCCGAGGAACAACAACCATAAGATCTTTATTACCCATTAGGTATCCAACATTCATATAGTGGTTAAGACCCAAATGAATTGTTTTAAAATTACCATTAACCATAACTAGAATGATTAATATAACATTAGTCTAGGTCACAAACCCCATAAAAATATTTGGTAAGATGAATTGTATATTTTCCTTGATACTTTCATGAATAATCATTACATTCTATTCAACTTCACAAATCTATTTTTTATCAACTACTCACATACCACCCACCTGACCTCAATAACATATCAACTATAATTTCATTTTTTAGTGAGTTCATAGAACATAGTATCATCCCAAATACATTCCATGTCTTTATCTATATTCTTTATTGCCTCCTTAGTTTCAAAAATGGCTTGGGAGCATGGAGGTTGGTTTATATCCCATGAATTCTCATCATATTTGATCCTATGATTTTTTTGGGAATATTGATCCCGGAATTCCACTAAGAAATAATATTCCATGACATGCCCACAACATATTGATAACCCATAGTACTGGTCCACATATTTAAAAAGGAGAATCGACCATGACACTCTTTCATTGGATAAAATACGACCAGAAGTGGATAAATGTTATAGAGACTACTCAAATGGTTCATTACATTAGTGTATTGGTAGGAAGATATGGTATGGATTTTGGAAATGTTGTGATATATGATAGACTATGTAAAAACTTCCCCACTCTGATTGTTGCAACACATATAGAGATCAACTATATATCTTATGTCAAGAAACTTGTTGTGGGCTATTGTCAATATAAATGCATGAATGGACTTCTAAGGGGAATAACATATCCCATAATTCTCCATTATAATATAAACTATATTGAATTCACCAACACTATCCAGAAGGACTCCTTCATATTGAATGATTTTAATGTATTCCACTTGAATTAAATTATCAACACACCACAACTACTATAGAAAAAAGTGAAAAAGGAGTTCCATGCTCCAAAATTGATTTTAATAATAAAAAACTGGTCAAAATCCTCAATTAGGTCTACTAAGATGATGATATTCCTAAATAAACAAATGTATATATTGAGGGTGTTATTGTGTATAGAACTACATATTCTTACTCTCTGTCTAATGTTAGATATTCTATAGGGTGATGCTTACGATCAATCACTGCAACAATGGATTCATTACTATGAATAAGAAAATTTGTGAGAAAATATTTCTTTTAATGAGAATACATGCCTCAAATTTTCATGTTTAATAAAGTTTTCCTTAAAATGAGGCACACCTAGATATGACCCATATGACTTGGTAGGCCTAGTGGGGAATCAAAAGCACTTTCCTCCTGCTAGGGAGACCAATATATCCTTCGACTATGAAGACACCACTTCCGTCAAATAATTCTTGGGGACTAGTTCATGATAAATTGAATTATATATTGGGAACAATATACACATGATATCCTTTCTTTGGTCTTGAGAATTCCATATTTCTGACCGGTCCCTATGAAATCCACAATAGGGGGGACAAGAATAATACTGAATTATAAAGATCAAATCCCAATAAAGTAGATGCAACTCTAGTCATAGGATCATAATGATCTATCCCTTGGGACTCCCATATGTCTTGGGGAGAGTCAAAAGAAATATCCAAGGCATCCCAGTCCCGGACCATTTCAATTGGTCCATGATTGAGCACATGGATATCACAATCTTCTTTGGAGGAGTCCAAACCACTGGTTTGGGGATTATAATGGATAAAAAATAAAACTAGTTGATCAATGGTTTCGGAAAAGATTCATATAAGTTTATTAAATATAGAAAAAATCACCAAACATGGGAGGAAAGGGATAAGAAAGGATTTTATGTCCTAGTGAATGAGACTCGCATTCAAAGGAATATCGTTTCTAGAAGTGTATGAGATATATAAATTCTAAAAAATTGATTCTATAAGTAATTTATGGAAAAAAGGGTGCACTAAACCACATAGAGAGGACCCTATAAGGAATCATAAATAGCATGAAATAAAGATACAATCTGAAATGATATAGGAAGATCAAGGATATTAATCCACACGACGTAAGGGGAGTCCCTACAAAGGTGGACCTCTATTGACCAATATGCGAGAATGAAGAACCACCTACCAACATATATGGGATCATTAAATAGTGAATGGAAAAATCATACGTCTAGGTCATCTAATCATATATTGATTTGAAATTTAGGGAAGATAATCAGGCAAGAGAAGACAGATTCCAAGATCCGACAAATTTCTAAAAGTGTGGGAGTAGAAACATTTTCGATCTGAACCATTCCACAAAAATCCACTTGAGAAGGTCATATAATTCCCTAATGGAATAAGATGAAACCTTGATCATACACTATATTTCATTAAGAAATCTATTTTTCTTCCGAATGATTTCAGGAAAGGGTATTCAAGTACCTCCTGAGGGTCAGTGAAGGATGTCGATGTAAGAGACATCCCAACATGGGGATGAAAAGGGTTACTGAAGAGCTCAATGAAGTGGTGAGTAAAGGACCAATAAAACAAAGAATCAAGAGTATGATAGGGATGAAATAGTTCCACCAATGTTATAGGCATCGCCTGTGATGTGGACTCTAGTAGGGAAACAAATAATGAGACCATTTTAAAATTCTTTCATGCATGGAGCATGTATTTTGAAGCATAATTTAGAATCATTTGAATTTTTATCCAATCTATTTTTGGGTTCAATGGGTATAGTTTTGGGATTTTATGGAGAGGTTCTCATAAATACAATATTAATATTATCCTTTGAGTTGTATGTTTTTATGCTCTCAACAGGGACTACTACATTGAGATACACAATAAATGATTATGATCCAAGTCTCTTATTCCTACATTCCAATAGTTGGAAAATCATCACTATAAAGGTGATGCTGATGAAATATTTGATCTAAATTTTAGGATGGGAGGATAAAACATTTCTTTATTGAGATCATTTATTTTCCTATGAATCCCTTATTAATATAATTCTTGATTATGAATTATATTCCCTATTTCATTTCGTTTTGGACATAAATTAATTTCATCACATGTTACCTTGGTAAGGTAAACACCTCTGATTGAATAGAATAATTCTTTCATCCATATTAAATATCATAAATGTTTTATCTGAATCATATATACCTTATTCTCATAACATAAGGCATATTTTTCTTAACATGTAATGTATCATGGGCTCATTACTTAATTTTTCTAGTTCAAAACACATATACCATTCTATGATCATAAAATAAGGCATATTATAATCATCACACGAGGCAAAAAAATCACAACCTGAAGGGTTTATGGGTATAACAGAATGAGCTTATCCGATGTAAAGAAACAAATATATGGCCTAATATATCTTCCAAGAATCAATTTTTATGGACAATGAATAAAATAAAATAGTTATATCATGAATATTAAATCTTCTATCTCAATACTGACTAATTAATTAAGATAATCGAATAAATAAATGAATCTAATTATCTATTAAGGAATTACATAAAATTTGGATCATGAATCATATTATTTGGACCGTAAATAATATAAAAGATGTTCGTGCCTTCCTCAAGTGAAAAAATGGTGACCGAGAATAAGAGAATGATGTGGGGGTAATGTAAGTAACTAGGATTTCCTTTAATGAAGGGAACCCTTCGTATAAATATTTTATCCATAGTTCAAATTATTTAATTAGGACTATCAAATTTTCTGAATATATCATGTTCCATATATTGACACTCACATGCCATATCCTATAAAAGTGTTCTCCATTGATCACAATAATTGATGATTTTCCATCCAAAAATGAATCATCTCATGATTCATGAAATGATGATATGATATATATATTATGAATAAATAAACTACCTTAATAATAATGTATAATATTAAAAAAAACTACCTCCATCTAATGATAGTCACATGTAATATCCTATTGAGGTATTTTTTTGAATTTTATGACACCCCACTATACAAGTGAATCATAAGATACAATATAAATATTTGGATTCATTCCAATTGTAATCCATGATTTATATATCATAAATATATTTATTTATGACTCAAGTCAGCCATAAAATAAAACTATATACTTTTACTATATATCAATCGGTCTTATACATTCTCTAAAATTGTGATTGGAATTGATTATGAACATAAAAAATATTTATGAATACACCCAATAACTCTTTTGGATAAGGATTATAAAACACTCTTTATTTTGGTCAAAAACATTTTCCAAAACAAAATCCTTATCCAAAAGCCTCATTTAGTGTCATTACTATAACAGTAAACTTTGAGTTCCATTTCTGAACAAGGTATTATTTTATCTACAAGGAGAAATTTAGATGGAATAATTTTGTATGGATCATATAATGAATGGGGTAAATAATGAAAAATATATAATATTTGTAGACAATGAGGAAAAAGAATCTATTGAAAATATTATTGGTGGATTATTTAATTGAATTGTGCTAATAAAATTATATTAACAGGTTTTATATATCGAATGGGTGATCTATTGGTATTGGTTTTTCTCAATATAGAGTTAATGTAGGAATACCCAGGCAAATAACTAGATCTCTAGAAGAAATATCTGATCATTGGATAGGTAAGTTCATGATGTGGAAGCCTTTTACCAAAAAGAGGGTATGTCCATGGAATCCTTCTTAGGTAGAATTTATCCTTAAAACATCAAGGTAAAAATATTATAGGAATAATTGATTCTATCCTTCTAAAAATAATATGATGGAATATTTGATTAAAATATTCACAATAGTGAGATTATGAGATTATAATCAAATTCTTTTTAGTTGAATAAAATGGGATACATTGATTAATCGATTGAATATTATAAAGGTATAAATCATGTAATTCTTTTTCATTTCTTATGATTTTTCTCATTCTAACATCTTTAATATTTTATTTGTCATTTTATTTTTTGTTTAGGTTTTTAATTATGGTAAAATTATTTGTGTGTTTTATATTATAAATTTGTGTCTTGATACTCTGGGACCAACTATTTATATATTGATTCCACCATTAGTATTTTTCTATGGATACTATCAAGTTTTCCAATAATATGATATTATTGAGCGCAAAATGTGGTATTATAGCTCATTAAAAGTGTTACTAGTGATCAGAAATTTTAGAAGGTGTTTTAATTATTCATTAAGAAGTATGATCCTTATCTTTTCCTTAGAGAGGAATATTGGAAAGTAGTTGTTAAAATCACGTTTATATTGATTTCATGTTTGTGGGAGTTTAAAATTTATTTATAGATAGTGTGTAAATTGTTTACTATTTGGATTCATAAGTTAAAAAAATTGATTTTTGGATTAGGAAGATAAAAATAGAGGATTTCATACTAAAAAATGACCTTGATCTGATTTTCATGGGTAGAAAACTAGAATTAAAAAAGAAATAAAGGGATAATGAAAAAATATAATTATGTTTAATATCTGTATCATTACCCCAAAATAGTTATTTTAGAAATCATGAAGTTAGTACCAAATAAAAATATACAAAGTACCGGGTTTATTTTTATGATAATCCAACCATGATGAAAAAATTGATAATTATTCGGAGGAAATTCAAAAAATGGATGTAGGTTAAGAAGTATTAAATAGATAATATTGAATATTTTAGTATAATAATAAGTCAATTGGATTCATTTAAGGTTAACTTCAGTGGACATGAATGGGCACTGATGTTACTCTTATCACTCCTCAAATATTGGGATGCAATGGATACCAATGTGAGTAAATCGAACCAAAAAATGATCTTGTTTTTGTATATTTTTGTGACCTAATCATGAATAAGGGTATTCATTATAATTATATCCATTCACCATCTGATAATTTTTTTGGGAAAAACAAATAGGGAATATGGAATTATTGTAGGTTTATGGAAAGGTAAATGACGGATAATACGTAGCAAGAGAATTTTAATAGAGGGTGGTCCCATGTGATGGAATTATGGATTGATTGGTATATTTTTAAATGATTTCAATGAACATAGAGTTGGTTCCAAAATTTACACATATGGAAGTGGATCCAAGAATATTATATTGAAATATATGAGTGTATTACTCTTATGGGCTACTATTTTACTTCTGTCTTAGATGAGAGGTTTATGGGATTTCTTTCACTCAACAACAATGAGAGGAATTTTTAAGATATTTATTTTTATAATACATAGTAGGGTACATATTATATATGACAAATAAATTGAGATAGTTTTTATTGGATAGATTTTTTCTTCAACATATAAATGCTATCTGAGATTTCATTATAACACCCCAAGCTTCCATGGTACACATCTCTTTGAATAATACAGTAGTGTGTGTTGTTTGCAACTTTGAGTTCTAAAACACACCACAACCAATCAAACTAGCTGTTATGAATAGTATTACCCACTTTTTGAAATTTTATAAATTTTACCTCTCAAAATGGACTTCATTTTTGGATTTGGAATATCGAAGTTATCCAATGGTAAAATTTTGGAACATTTCGGATAACTTTTATATTTTGATGAATAGTGAAAATTACTAAATTTTAATTAAAAACAACTTTTTTAATCATAATAATTAATAGTGATAAATTTTGAATTTTAGTGGCTTTAAAGTATATTTAGAATATATTTTTTTCCATTTAATACAATATTGGTCATTGAACATAATTTCACATTTAAACCGGACATAAACAACTGTCAATCTTATGATAGTTATTATCTATTAAAAAACGCTTTTTGTTTTAACAACGAGAAATAATTTTAAATTAATTTATGCCACATCTATGTTTTGAATTAAGAAATATGGATTCCATATTTGGAATCATGAGGTACAAATTTTCTAAACAGGTAACTTTTATTTTTAGACATTTTGAATAATTATTTCGGTAAATATTATATTTACCATGGTTAAAGGGTAAATCCAGTAAATAAGGGTAAAAAATAAAATTATAATAATATTAATTTACCATAAAACATGTCCTAACCCTATTGGTTGATAAATTCCCGACCATGGTCATATTTTAGTCGATTTTGGGACCCCATGGATCCACTTGTATGTGATAATGACACTTTATATTAATTAAGTTAAAATAATACAACAATGACATAAGCATATATCTTTTAGAAAGAAAATTTGTACATAGGGTTATATATATATTATATTATAAACTATAAATATTCATTAGAAGTATAAAAGGATTTACTACATAATAGTATTTTATTTATAGTTTTTAGACATTTAATAATTAATGTTATTTATGACACAATAATGAGAAGTATTTTCCTTATTAATGAATGAATCAAATAATTAGTATTATGAATATTAAAATAAATATAATTTGAAAGTTCTAATTCCATACACTAATTTTATGGATTAATATGAAATGTTAGTATTGCTTAAATTAATTTGGTTCGAATTAATAATGTTGCTAAGACTTTATTAAAAATCATTTATTAAATAGTGTCAAAATTAACATAAAAAAGTTTTTAAAACTAATATTATATTATTAATTTATATAATGTTCTTAAAAATGTAAGGATGTGCCAAAATACTTATATAGTAATATATATGACATTAATGAACCAATTAGGGTTATCTTAGAAGTATTTAGAATGTTTATTAACCATATATTGTAAGAATACAAGAAGACACGATAAAAGTTAAATTATTTATCTTAGAGAAAAATCTAAATTATATGGTTAAAATGGTAACCTAAACTTGTATAAAACGTATTTTTTGAGTTGGTTTCGACATATCAACACCTTATAATTTAAATAATCAATATTTGAGCCATTATAAATAGAATATGAATTTATTATAAAATAATATTTTATGTTTTTTCTAAGGTGCCCCTCACCCCTCTTATAAAAGGGAACTCGCCCTTCTCTCTAATTCACACCTTCTATACCATTTTTCTCGGCCAAACCCTTCCCAAATACACTTTAAAATATCTTACCTTCATCCTAGAGGAATTATTTGTATTATAAAGACAACCCAAGGAGCCCTTTTGATCAAATCAAAAGGAAGAACTCGAAGAAGAGGTAATGATTTCACCATTCTCTTTCCAGTTCCTTTCTTCTTCCTCTTCCTTTTTCATTGTTGTTTCCATTCTAAAATAATATCTCCAGTATATTCTATATAAATTTATGTTATTATAATTATGGTTCAACCAAATTCATTATTCTATCCACCCTTTGAATGACATGTCACCATACGTGCGTATATACGACTTACCGTCTACAGGTCATGGTGTAATTGTTATTAAATACATTATTATTTGGATGGGTATAATAATGATGTAAATTTGATGTAAATAATAAATATAACATGATAAGGATTCTGTATATATTATATACCATACAATTATATATTATATTAGTATCAACAGAATGATATTTTCGCTCGTGCGTACGTACGGATTACCGTCTCCACGACGCAATGAGATTCATTTCTAAGATCACCATTAATAGACAATTATAAAAAAAAATATTACTAATAAGTATGTAATATATGAAATATTAATTCTACTGGAGATATATATATTTCTATATATAATTTTTTATGTACTTACATATATCTTATTCACTTACTTCCGTTCAATACTATATGAAAACGGAAACTGCGTTTATGAGTACGTACGAACTACTGTCTCCATAAACGGTGTTTTCCATTTCATATATATGTCTATTATATATTTTTATATTCTAAATATATATGATAACTAAATCATGTTTTATATTCTTGAAGTATTTAAATCATGATCTATGTGATTCAATCAATAGTCACAAGTTAAAACACGTACGATAAAGAAAGCGATTATTACCTGAAATATTAATATAACATGGAAATTATTATTAAATGGGTAGTATAAAGTCATAAATGAATAATGTATGATATCATAAATATTAATATGGTTTTGTTATAATTTAATAACATACTATAGTCTTCATACAGGATGATAAACGTACCCTCGACTAAAGGAAAGTGCAAGGTAAGGGGTTTTCATCTCACGCCTTATTCCTGTGAGATTCATGCCATATTGCCACTATTACCTTTTGTGTGGTGTATGTACTACCCATAATTGTATTCTTTGTGTAATAAATTTTGATATATGGGTAATTATATATTCATTGTATGATACTTCTTTGATGGGGTGTATATTTCGTATGTTACCAAATTGGTAAAGGTAAATTTTGCAATCTCATTATTATCCGAGGTTGTTTATACATAATTATCTACTAAGACCTCTTTATCATCCACATCCATGTTTCTTAAAAATGTATTTAAAAACATTGTTACTATTTTACATAATAATGGTTAAAGTCATTTATACCCTTTTTTGACTTTTTATTAGATGTTTATAAAGTAATCTTTCCGTCGTTTTCCAAACAAGGTCCTTTTTAACCTTTTCGACAAAATTAAGGTAAGAATGTCTTTTTCAACTTATATGGTGGGTGCGGCTATTTTCTACCATTATAAACTCGTCGAAGCTTCCCTTATAATATTATAAGAATATTTTCAATGTAAATGTTTTATTTTATAATTATTTGACTCTTAAATTATTTCAAAATAGAAAGAGATATTTCTCTAAAAAGAGTTTTGATTTCATCTATGTCATCATCCTTTGATGGATTTTATGTTTATTTGGAGTTGATTTATTATGATATAAAACATCCATATTGTATTGAAGTTTTTGGGATATGTTTGATTGTGGATGTGCTTTTTTATACCATTCATGATTTATGGATAAAGTATTTACATTTTGGATGCTAGTTTTAATACGAATGTTTATGATATGTTTAAACTTTTTCATATGAGGAATGTATTCGACTTAGTAAGTGATGGGTGGAGCCTTATATAGCTCCTCGATGCATCTGTAGATCTCATGAGACAAACTAGTGTCTTGGCATGAGGCCTTGACAAAATCATATTTTTAGTCTTCCCACGAGGCCTTGGCTACGTGGTTATGGTAGTCTGGCATTATGCATTCCATTGTTATGAAATGGGTTATTGATATCTCATGTGATTATTTGATTAGTAGAATATCCATTTGAATAATTAAATGGAATTATTTCATTTTACTTCTTCCATATTATGCTCATGTTCAAGTTTAAAAGTCTTTTGTTTTAGTTTTATACAATGCCCAAAATGATTATGCTAATTTTTGAATGTTTTCGTTTAATTTCTTACACATACAGAGCGTTTGAGCTCACCCCTTTCTATGTTTTATTTTCCTAGGATACCAAGAAGTGTATTTTGATTGATATGCAGGGCTAAGCCAGGGGAATAATTGGTTTCATAAAGGATTATTTATGTTGTTTTGTATGTTATAAAGTATAATGTAACATTCATGTTTGTAATAGATTTTCCAAGACTGCTAAACCGATCGGTCCTTTGGGACATGATTCCTTGTAATCATTCCAATTGATTAAAATAATTCATCGAATGTAGGTAACTAGGGTTAGGGCGTTATAGTTGGTATCAACAGATGTTTAGAAATAACCTTTGAAACTAGATTTAGATAAACTCTGATTAAAGCACACCACCCTAAGATAGTCTTTGAGGATTAGTGTATAATAACTTCCTATAATTTTGGTATTGTAGAGATTTTTTTAGTTTTCCAAGAAATACATCCATGTATGGATATGAGAAGGTAGAGGTGGATCTGGCATAGATGTACCTAGAGATAGAGCTCCAAAACACCACTTTGAGATAGACTCGAACGGGAACTGGTGCATGACAACGGGCCTTACTGCACACTTGGATACCACACTCCAGGGGGGATATGCTAAGGATAATTCTCATTTTCATTACAAACCATTATGAAGGGCTTATGAGTATATACTTACTCAGAGAAGACATTTTTATGATTATGGATTATATCCATAAACTGTTTGATTTCTATTAATTGTTTTACAAGTTTGGGATTAGTTATTTCTATTCATAAACTAATCTAGTGTATGCCATTGTTTAGAAATGGCGTCCAGTAGAAGGAATGAGAACTCCAGTAATACACATGATCCAAAGAGTAAGAAAGATCATATCTTTCATGGTCCTAAGCCATAATT
This sequence comes from Viscum album, assembly GCA_963277665.1. Taxonomy (NCBI): domain Eukaryota; kingdom Viridiplantae; phylum Streptophyta; class Magnoliopsida; order Santalales; family Viscaceae; genus Viscum; species Viscum album. Next base: position 1,696,930,856 of record OY728142.1, on the reverse strand, counting down.
TAGAAGGGAAATAGTCTCCCACACATTGTCATCATATGAAGAAATTGTATCATGTGTTGATAAGATAAGTAAAGAATTTTTGGAGTCCTATGGCTTTGAAGGGAAGCCAGAGAAGAAAAGGATGGTAGAGAGAAGGATAGATAAAGGGAAGAAGGTAAAGAAGTATTTTCCGATATGTTATAACTATGGAAAGATTCACATAGGAAAATTCTTAAAGGGAATGGGAGTATGTTATATGTGTGGAGAAAAAGGACACCAAGTACGTGACTACAAGTATAAGAAAAAGGTTTCAAATGTACAATGCTTCATGTAAAAGGAGTTTGGACACTATGTGATCCAATGTCCCAGTCATTAGACTATGCTGAAAATGATGCTATTGGATAGTAATCAAGTTATGATACTACCACAAATGAAGAGGAATGACTCATGTTCTTATGTTGTTATTTTGGAATTATTTCATTTAAGTGTTGTATCAATGATGTTTTGGAAATAAATAAGGATTGTACTGTAGTACTATTTCATTAAATATTTGAGATTTTATGGTACTAAGAAAAGTGACTCTACAGAAAGTTCAACATTTTGAAAATTACATGGTTGAAGGAAAGATAAACCTCCATATGGTCCTAATATTGAGGTACTGATTTTCGAATAAGATTTGGATGATTTGGGTAAATTATATTCGATATTTTTAAATACCTTCAAACTGATTAATGATTTTTATCATTGGTGTTTACAACATTTTTGATAGAAGAAGTATATCCATTATTCTATATAGAATAAGGGATAATAAATGTAATCAATAAGGTTTTATGGTAATTCAGGATGTAAACATGTTTTAAAATAATACATGGTGAAGGTGTTCACATGTTATTGCATGGAAAAAAGGATCTTCATTTTGTTTAACTTTCATATGAATTTTGGACTATGAGTTTGGATAGTAGTATTTTGGATAAGTCTAAAGGATGGAATGGATTATGTGTGAAAGGATATTTTTGGATTTTTATAAAAGGACAACACGTAGACCGTGTGACAACCCGTCACGTCGGACAAAGCTGCAGGAATCAAACCCACAACCATAGTACTATTGGGATTTGTTGCCTACAAGTAGACCATGTGAATTCCCTGGATTGTATAATCTAGTTTCTTTTTTTAATGGGTTTGATATACAAATTATACATTCATTATATTTGGAACCCTATATGATTAGGATAAATAGAGTATTTTTGAGTTGTATTATGTTTTGTGGTGAAAGATGGGTATTTGGTAGAAATTTATTAATGGATAAAACTATAATTATAAATTAAGTATATCTCCTTATGATCTTAGCCAATATCATAAATAAATTCCTCATCATTATGAAAAGGAACATAGAAAAAAAATGTTGTCGTAGATGGTACCTTAGATCACCATAAATTTATGGCTTTGGGATTATTGGCCATTTCATAGCCATTTTATCTACCACTCTCCATCAGATATCGATGGTTATATTTCTCTTCCATATCCATATTTTCCTACATGGAACCCTATTATGTTTTATTTTTGGTAACCTTCATTCTAACCACTCTTTATTTTAAATAGATGCCTCATTAATCCTTTTTTCCATGTGGGATTTCAACTAAGATATTTTGAAATGTCAACCCCACGTTTCCAATATTGAGCATAAATTTTGAGGACGCAATTTATTGAAGTAGGGGAGAATGTAAAACCCCAAGATTCCACGGTACGCTTCTCTTTGAATAATACAGTATCACGTGCTGTAAGCAACGTCGAGTTCTAACACACACCACAACCAATCAATCTAGACATTATGAATAGTAATACCCACTTTTCAAAATTTTATAAATTTTATCTCTCAAAATGGACTTTATTTTTGGATTCAGAATATCGAAATTATCCTAGGGTAAAATTTTGAACTATTCGGAAAACTTTTATATTTTGATAAATAGTGAAAATTACTAAATTTTAATTAAAAACAAGTTTTTTAATAAAAATAATTAATAGTAATAAATTAATAAATTTAGAGGTTTTAAAGCCTATTTAGAATATATTTTTACCATTTAATACGATTTTGGTCATTTAACAGAATTTCACATTTAAACCAGACATAAACAACTGTCAATCTTTTTATAGTTATTATCTCCTTAAAACACGCTTATTTGTTTTAACAACATGAATTAATTTTAAATTAATTTATGCCACTTATGTGTTTTGAATTTAGAAATATGGATTCCATATTTGGAATCAGAAGGTCCAAATTTTGTAAATAGGTAACCTTTATTTTTAGACATTTTGAATAATTACTTCGGTAAATATTTTATTTACCATGGTTAAAGGGTAAATCTGGTAAATAAGGGTAACCAAAATAATATTATAATAATGTTAATTTACCCTTAAACGTGTCTTAAACTTATTGGTTGATACATGTCAAACAATTAGCATCATTGGGTCGATTTTGGGACCCCATGGATCCACTTGTAAGTGATAATGACCCTTTTTATTAACTAAGTTAATGTAAATACAAAAATCACACAAGCATATATCTTTTAGAAAAACAATTTGTACATAGGGTTATATATATTATATTTTCAACTATAAATATTAATTAGGAAGATAAAATGTTTTCCTGCATAATAGTATTTTATTTATAATTTTTAGACAATTAATAATTAATGTTATCTATGACCCAATAATGATGCAGTATTTTCCTTATTAATGAACGAATCAAATAATTGGTATTATAAATATTAAAATAAATATAATTTTAATGTTTTGATTCCATAAACGAATTTTATTGATTAATATGAAATTTTAGTATTTCTTATATGAATTTTTTTCGAATTAATAATGTTTTTATGACATTAACAGAAATCAATTATTAAATATTGTCAAAATTGACATAAAAGAGTTTTTAAACCAAATATTATATTATCAATTTATATAATGGTCCTAAAAATCTATGGATTGCCCAAAAGACTTATATAATATTATATATGACATTAATGAACCAATTGGAGTTATATTGGAAATATATAGTAGGTTTATTAACCATATAGTGTAAGAATAAAAGAATACACGGTAAAAGTAAAATTATTTAACCTAGAGTTAAATCTAAATGATAAGGTTAAAATGGTAACCTAAACTTGTCTAAAACCTATTGGTTGAGTTTTTTGAAACCTATACCAACCTTATACTTTAAATAATAAACTTTGGAGCCATTAGAAACCGAATATAAATTTATTTTAAAATAATATTTTAAATTTTTCCTAAGGTGCCCCTCACCCCTCTTATAAAAGGGCACTCCCCCTTCACTCTAATTAACACCTTCTCAGCCATTTGTCTCAGACAAACCCTTCCAAAATACCCTATAAAATATCATAAATTCATCCCAGAGGCCTTATATGGATCATAAATCCAACCTATGGAGCCCTTTTTATCAAATTAAAAGGAAGAACCTGAAGAAGAGGTAATGATTTCACCACCCTATTTCAAGTTCCATTCTTATTCCACTTCCTTTTTCATTGTTGTTTCCATTTTAAAATAATAAATCCTGTATATTCTATATTAATTTATGTTATTATAATTATGGTACAACCAAATTCATTATTCTATCCACCCTTTGAATGACATGTCACCATACGTGCGTACGTGCGACTTACCGTCTCCACGTCATAGTGTAATTGTTATTCAATACATTATTATTTGGATGGGTATAATAAAGATGTGTATTTGATTTAAATAATAAATATAACATGATAAGGATTCTGTATATATTATATACCATCCAATTATATATTATATTAATACCAAAAGAATTAAATTTTCGCTCATGTGTACGTACGGATTACCCTCTCCACGACGCGATGAGATTCATTTCCAAGATCACCATTCATCGACGATTATAAAAATATATATTACTAATAAGTATGTAATACATGAAATAATAATGCTACCAGTTATATATATATTTATATATATAAGTATTTATTTACTTACATATATCTTATTCACTTACTTCCGTTCAATACTATATGAAAACAAAAACTACATTTTTGCTTACGTACGTACTACCGTCTCCATAAATGGTGTTTTCCCTTTAATATATGTGTATATTATAAATTTTTATATTATAAATATATATGATAAATAAATCATGTTTTATATTCTGGAATTATTTAAATCATGATCTATGTGATACAATCAAGTGTAACAAGTTAAAACACATACGATAAAGAAAGCGATTATTACCCAAAATAATAAGATAACATGGAAATTATTATTAAATGTGTAGTATAAAGTCATAAATGAATAAAGTAGGATATCATAAATATTAATAAGGTTATGTTATAATTTAATAACATACTATAGTATTCATACATGAGGATAAACATACCCTTGACTAAAGGAAATTTCAAGGTAATGGGTTTTCATATCACTCCTTATTCTCGTGAGATTCATGCCATATTGCCACTATTACATTTTGTGTGGTATATGTACTTCCCATAATTGTATTACTTTTTAATACACTTTAATATATGTGTATTTACATATTCATTTCATGATAATTCTTTTATAGGGTGTATGTTTCGTAAGTTACCAAATTGGTAAGGGTTAATTTCGCAATCTCATTATTATCTGAGGTTGTTTATACACATTTATCTAATGGGACCTATTTATCATCCACATACATGTTTCTCTAACATGTATTTAAAAACATTCTTATTATTTTATAGAATATGGGTTAAAGTCATTTATACCCTTGTTCACTTTTTATAAGATGTTTGTAAAGGAATCTTTCTGTCGTTTTCAAAACAAGGTCCTTTTTATACTTTTCGACAAAATTAAGATAAGAATGTATTTTTTAACTTATACAATGGGTGCGGCTATTTTCTACCATTATAAACTCATATAAGTTTCCCTTACAATATTATAATAATATTTTCAAATTAAATGTTTTATTTTATAATTATGTGACTATTAAATTATTTCAAAATAGAAAGAGATATTTCTCTAAAAAGAGTTTTGATTTCATATATATCAACATACTTTGATGGATTTTAAGTTTATTTGGAGTTGATTTATTATGATACAAAGCTTCCATATTGTATTGAAGGTTTTGTGATATGTTTGACTGTGGATGTGCTATTTTTATACCATTCATGATTTATGGTTAAATTATTGACATTTCGTATGCTAGTTTTAATACGAATGTTTATGATATGTTTAAACCTTTCATATGAGGAATGTATTGGACTTAGTAAGTGACTGGTGGAGCCCACTCTAGCACCTCGATGCATCGGTAGGTATCATGGGACAAACTAGTGTCTTGGCAGGAGGACATGACAAAATCTTATTTGTAGTATTGGCATGAGGCCTTGGATATGTGGTTAGAATAGTCTGACATTATGCATTCCGTAATTATGAAAGGGGTTATTGATATTTAATGTGATTATTTGATTAGTAGAATGTCCATGTTAATAAGTAAATAGAATTATTTAATTTTATTTCTTCCATATTATGCTAAAGTTCAAGTTTAAAAGTCTTTTGTTTTAGTTTTATACAATGCCTAAAATGTTTATGCTTATTTTTGAATATTTCCTCTATATTTCTTACCCTTACTGATCATTTGAGCTCACCCCTTTCTATGTTTTATTTTCCCAGGATTCCCAGAAGTGTATGGTGATTGATATGCAAGGCTATTCCATGTGAATAATGGTGTTCATAAAGGATTATTTATGTTGTTTTGTATGTTATAAAGTGTAATGTAACATTAATGTATGTAATCTATTTTCCAAGATTGCTAAAATGATCGGTCCTTCGGGACCTGATTCCTTGTAATCATGCCAATGTATTAAAATAATTCATTGAACTTGGGTAACTATGATCAGGGTGTTACATTAATGAATAGAAACACGTGTTGGCCTTGAAAAAGAACTAAATCTAAAATTAATTTAAAGAAAAAATGGGTTTTCTCATACAACATTCATTGATGGATCATTAATTATTTACTGTGGTGTCATGGTTGTTTAAAAAGGAGTGAGGGAAATGATGTTAAACCAAATAGGGGTATCATAAATAGAAATTCATTCTAGAAATGTAATTTCAATAAAGTTATGGAATACAAATTTCGGTCACTTATGCGTGGAAGTTATAAATTACTTACTACTAATAAAATTATAAAGAAAAAAAATAATATAATATACAACAATCATGAAATGACTTCAAGGTAACTAATGGAAGGAAACCATTCCAATAGAAATCATGGAACTTGAAGACGTAATGTTAGATTTTTTTCATACAGACATATGGGTTCTAGTAATAATTTGGTCTAATGGGGGATCAAATTACAATATAGCCTTCTTTGATGGTATAATATGTAAATAGTGGGTTTTATTTATTTTGTGAATGTAAATGTTATTTATAATATTTATCTGATAGAAAACCGTGGTGAAAAGGTTACCCAATTCAATTTAAAATGGTCAGGTCTAGGAATTATTGGATAGTACTAAAGGTAGGAATTTCAATCGGTTTTCTAAATCAAATGAACACAATTTAAGAAGAATATTCAAGGGAAACCAAAACATAACAGAGTTATATAGATGATAATATAGATTTTCTATTAAAGGTAGATTTTTAGGAGAAATCAATTAGGTTTACTAGTTGTGATTTGTAAAAATTTAATTAATTTCAAGATACACATTATCAACAAGTGTTCAACAATATAAATGGATAGAAATTACTATAAGAATGTTAGCTATAGGAAAGCTAAAATACACCAATTTCAAATACATTAATTCACTCACCTATATCCATGTTGATTACATAAGGATATATATGTTTTATGCCTGGTTCCAAGAATTTTACATTAAGGTAAACGAGGTCTATGTGTTTGGTTTTTGAATGTAAGACAACAACATTTTCAAGGTTGTTGTAATTTAAAATCTGATTTTGAATAATTTAACACACTGACCCTAGTTATCGAAAGTTGGGGCATTATTACATAAAATTGGAATGATCAAAAGAGATCAAGTCTAGAAATACTAATAAGTTTAGTATCCATGGATGTAAAAGATACATACATAAGTTTCACTTTACATTATGAAATGAAAAAAAATATTGTGTATCATTTGAACACACTCATATCCCTTAGCATATCTCTATAGGTCAGTTATAATATTCTTCATCATTTCCTAGGAAATATAAAACATAAGAAAGGGGTGTTCTGTGATGCTTAGTAAGGATAAAAATATAGCAGAAAATGTCACAAATAAGCATAAACATTTAATTCAATGTATAAGACTAAAACACAAACCTTTTAAATATAAATTTCAGCATAATATTAAATGATAAATCAAATAATCCCATTTACATATTTACCATAGTATTTAAATAGTATAAAAATCACATGTAATATCAATAGATATTTTTATTATGATGGAATACATAATATTGGACACCATAATCACATAGTCAAGGCCTCATGCCAAGACTACAAAAAAAAATTCAAGGCCTTGTGCCAATACACTTGTTTTTCCTATGAGACCTACCGATACATTGAGGGGATATAGTGGGCCCCGCCTATCACTTATTAAGTGAAATTCATTCCTTAGATGAATATTGTGAAACATAATATAATCCTTCATTTTAAAAGTTGCACACAAAATGTGAATAATGTAAGTACAATCTATTAAAAGTATAAAAATAGCACATACAAATTCAAACATAACCCATTAAATAAAATATGGAAGATTGTATTGTAGTAAATCAACCTTAATCAAGAATAAAATACTATGAAGGATATTGAAGTAGATGAAAATAATCAGTAAAACTATTTGAGAGAAATATACCATTTTCATGAAAATATTTAAAAGTATCACTATTTATTAAGGAAGTTGTTTAAAATTGATTTTTGAATCAAAGTGTCCCATAACACTTTGAAAATTTTGAAATTAATTTTAATTTTAAAACCATCAGGTCTATATAATTAAATATTTAAAACCATTTTTAAAACCTGGACATTAATGAGAAATATTTAGAAGAATAAATATTTAAAACATTTAAATTAATACTATAGTTAAAGAGTTCTTATCCAAATGAATGACAATTTAATACAATTAATTGAGGGATAACATTAATAAAAACATTATATTATCATAAGAATAAAGGTATTCATGATATAATATGTCAATGGACATTATATACAACATGTAAAAGTGAATTGGCGCATAACAACAAACAAGTCTCAATGGAATGTAAACTAAGATGAAATCCCTTATAAAGGCCATATACTTAGATTAAGGATAAATCAATGACATAATTATGTGTGACAAATATAAATACAGTCAATATGATTGGATATTCAATATAAATTCATCATATTACATTAAGACATATTCTTGTAAAAAGAAAACCAATGACTTGGATGCTTAACACAATAAATGGAAATTGAATTAATATTATCCTTATCAAGTTCCTATAAATGACTTGAGAATTTATCAATGGAGTGATTATGTGTATAAAAAATATATCCACACAAATGGGAGTGGAAATTAAGACATAAATAAATAAATTTTGATTTCACATATAATCGTGGAGTAAAATAATCAATGATGTGTTCATAAAATACAATGAGAGGAAATTTAAATTTCAAATTACTTTACTTATTTGGTAACATAAGAAAAATACCGCCCATGAAAGAAGGATCATACAAAAAAATGTAAATACCCCCAAATTGACTCATATTACACAATGAAAACAATCATGGGTAGTACGTACACCATACAAAAAGGAAACTGTGGAAAATATAGCATGAATCTCATGGAAATGAAAAGTGAGATGAAACCGTATTACCTTGTACTTATCCTTAGTAAAGGGTAAGTTTAAAACTTTTATAATTTTTAAAACATTGTAATAAAATTATAAAAGAACCACATACAGAAATATGATATCAAATATGTTCCTCTAATATTGATTTGTTAATAATACTTCAGTAAGATCATTGTTTCAGGTGTTAAATGATTAATTTTACTTTATATGTTTTGTTACATAAGTCATGTTTGTTATGGATAGTATATATTATATTAAAATCCAGAATTATATTAATTAATTTAAAAATTATTTTAAATCATTAAATTAAAATTATTCTTTAATGGTTATGATGTTGAATGAAATATCATCGCATGATGGAGACGGTAAGCCATACGTAAGCACGAGCGACAATATCATTCTACCAAAAGTGAAATAATTTACAATTGGATGGTATATTATATATAAATAATCATTAACATGATATATTAAATATTTACATCAATTATAATAATTATAATACCCATCCAAATAATGAAGTGTTGAATAACAAATTTCACCATGACGTTGAGACGGTTAGCTGTATGTACGCCTGTATGGTTACTTAGTAATTCATATGAAGGAATGAATAATGAATATGGTTTTACAATATATAAAATAACATTAAATTATTTATAAGGTACTTAATTTTTAATTTTTTTGGAAACAAGAATCAAAGAGGAAGTGGAAGATGAAAAGAACATTGAAAGAGGTGATGAAATAATTACCTCTTCCTCAGGTGTTTCCTTTTGATTTGAACAAAAGTGATCCTTAGGTTGGCCTTTAGATCAAATTAATGCTGCTAGGTTGAATTAATCATAGTTTGGAGGATAATTTAGCAGGGATTAGAAGATCCAAATAAATTTGGATGTGTGAATTTGAGAGAAGGATGTGTACCATTTAATAAGAGAGATGAGGGGCACTTTAAGAAAATCCTGAAATATTATTTTATTGTAAAATAATTTTCGGTTTCTAATGGATCAAAATTGATTTATTTCAAGGATAAGGTGGGTATGGGTCTAAAGACTCTCAAAAAGTTGGTTTTATACATGTTTAGGTCACCATATTAACATTATCTTTTAGATTTATCCCTTAGTTAAATAGTTTAACTCTTACCATGTCTTCTTGAATTCTTACACTATATGGTTAATAAACCTACAATAAAATTCAAATAGAACCTAAAGTGGTTAATTAATGACATATATAACATTATTTAAGTCCATTGGCTGAACCATAAATTTTTAGGACTATTATATAATTTAATAAAATAATATTTGTTTTAAAAACTCATTTATGTCAATTTTTAAACTATTTAATATTTGGTTTTTTTGAAAGTTATAAAAGACTTATTTCATTGATATAAATACATTTAATAATCCCTAAAATTTAATATTCACCTAGAAAATATTTTTAAAGTATCAAAAGTTTAATTTTTCATTTATTGTAATATTTATAATATAAATTATTTTAATCATTCCTTAATAAGGTAATTATGGCATCATCCTTGTGCCATAAGTACATCTAAATAGTTAATGTCTAAAAATTATAAATAAAATACTATAATATATGAAATATTTTTATCTTTATAATTAATATTTATAGTAGAATTTATCTTATGTATAACCCAATATAAAAAATGTTTTAGTTATGAAAATTTGAATTTGAAACATTTATCTTTTCTTTAAATAAAATATAATTAATATCTTAATCTAATCCAAGGGTATAAAAAAGATGATATTTTTTTCTAAGGACTATTTTGGTTGAAAAAAAAATATCCAATAAAATGTGTATATGTCTTAGGGTACTTATAATATCACTTTTTCCTTTAATTACCCTATTTATTTTATGCTGTGGTAAATAAAATTCAAAATTTACTATTTATTAAAAATTATTTTCCTCCTATTGAACCACATTTTACATATGGATTTTAACCATGTCTCAGAGATTTGGGAAATTCAATTCACATAAGTAGTAAACTTATTCTTTATTCCAATTTGCAAATGTTCCTAGAATGTGGGTAAAAGAAGATAAAAAGTTCAATAAAATTTTATACATTAATTATTATTATAAATGAATCCAATTAATTACATTCAACTAATTTAGGTATTATGTATCTATTTTTAATTTAAAATAAATTTTACATTAGCAATAATTATTTATATAAAATATCAGATTTAAATAATAACATAATGTTTTTCACTATTCATCAAAAATTAAATGTTTTCATAAAAATACCAAAAAAAATACCCTACGATATATTTGATATTATAAATCATAAAATGAAGTCCATTTTGAACAATAAAATTTTTAAAATTTCAAAAATTGGGAATTACTATTCATAACATCTTTTTAAACGACTAGATTGATTTGTTGTGGTGTGCTAGAATTCAATGTTGTGCATAACTCAAGCTATTTGTTTTATTAAAATAAAATAGTGTTGTTGAAGATTGGGGTGTTACATTATTCCATCCTTTAAATAATTTTGTTCTTAAAATTTAATCTCGAAAAAAAACAAGGGGTTTGACATTTCAAAACAACTTTGTTGAAATCCCACATAAAAAAAGAGTCGACAAAACTATAACATTAAAATAAAGAAAGAGCCATACAAAGGTTACCCTAGATAACCTATATTGGAGCTCCTTGTAGGAAAACAAGGATATATAAGAGAAGTAAAAACATAAAGTTCTAATGGAGAGTGACAGAAAACATGATCATGAGAAAGTCAACTACTAGAAAACCATAAACATGTGATGGGTTAAACAGTCATTGATTTCCCAATAAGAAGAGTAAGAAGACAATGTTTTCATTTTAATTTCCTTTTCATAATTTTTATGAATTTATTTCTAATATTTACTAAGAACATAATGAGATATACTTACTTTTCAAGTAGAGTTCTATCCTTTAATAAATTTCTACTAATAATTCATCTTTCCTCCAAATGATGACTATTCAAGATGACTTGCACACATTGAAATTCTAGAATAAACTTCTAGAGAATCACATAATCTAAAAAACATGAAATACACATTTCCTTTTACTTTATAGATTAACCAAAACCAAAATGGTTAGTACAAGATTAGATGATCCCCTAAATGGATAATCCTTAATAGAAAATAAATACTACTCTCAATTTATAAATTTTAATAAAGAATACCCAATGTTCAACAAAGACAATTCAATAAATTGTTTTCGATAAAATTCTTCAAAATAATCCAAACTATGTTTGAAACCATAAATTTAAAAGGATTTGGTCACATAGTATTCCACGATAAATCCTAACATTTATCTCCAAATAACATTGAATAATCTAATAGTCGCATAATAAAAAGTAGTTAACCTAATCACATATTCTCTTTGACATGTTAATTATTTTCATAAATAACATAAATCTCTATAAGTCCACAATAAAAACATAGATTATTCCAAAATAAAAATCCACCATTACTCTTGAAATTAAATCCCATATTATTCTATTTTCTTTATGCATATAGTGTTCCCAAGAGAGTGAACGTATTTCAAAATAAAATTTATCACTTAATCACCAAATAATTTTCCTATACTAAGGATATCCATATGGTAATTCATAAGTTCCAAAAATCAACATATTATTAATCCATAAAATCAATTAACTAAAAATAATTTGTTATACTAACCAGGTACTTCACAGAGTGTAGTGGTAGGTGATAAATCACAGTCGTACTTCGGTTGTTAGTTCAATTCCCACAACATTTTCCAACATTACAAATTGTCAAATGGTCAGTGTGTTTTCCTTTTCCAAAAACTATATAATTTTATAACATTCCAAAATATGAGATAATTTCTTAAAAAATAACTATAACATATTTTAACAACAAATGTAATCTCCTACCTTGCATTTTAATCCAAAAAACAATAACTTGTAATATCCTCAAATTCAAGGATCATATAAACCCAAATGGTAATTTATAACTATTTTAACAATAGAAAATATAATATTTCTTCAAATAACATTTTAACATAACAAACTTCATGCATACACATATAATAGAAATTTCATCCAATTTAATCCCATCAACAAAGAGTATCAATACTTTTAACCATTACTCCTTCCATTTATTTCGACATAGGTTCTTCCATGAAATATAGGGTATCCTATAGAAGACAGCAATGACATGGGTAATTCCCAAGTACCATAAAATTAAAAAATTGACTGTAAGTGCATTCATAGGATGAATTTTATATTTTTCCATAGTACTCTTAATTTTTCCTCGGCAATTGTTTACTTTATTTCAATCATTACCACATATAAAGTATTTATTTGTTCCATTGAGACACTTTCCTGGGTGTGACCTTCCCCATTTACTGCATGATGAAAATTGAGCATTCTTTTCTCTATTTATCCACTGCTGGAGCTCTTATATTTCTATTCCATTCTCTTCATTGTTGAGTTCAGGAGTTGGTTAATGTATATTTTGTTGATCTTGTTTTTGGAAAACTGATTGTCCATGAACCCTATATCTTTTAATCCTATCAACATTCCATTTTGTTGCTCATTTAAACCACCTTTAAAACTGTGTACGTCATGTTCAATGTTACTATGACTTCAATGGAATCAATCCATTGACTAAAACTTGAAATAATAGCTTATGTAACAATAGTAAAAAAATCATTTAGAGAATATCATGACACCATATTTTCAATCTAAAACACCTTAAAATTAACCATGATTATTTATTCCCACCTTATATTAAAATCCTTCAAATTATTTTATAAATAAAATGTGAGTTATCTTATGAATATCCCCCAGAGTGTCAAACCAGGTGCGAAGTAAATCTTATTGTAGTGTACTAGGATACATCTGGTCAAACCCAAAACTGATTGTTGGAGTTTTCACCCCTAGGTACATCTATGCTAGAACAACGTCCACTTGTAGTATCTATACAGGGATGTATTTCTTCGATAATTCACAAAATCTCTACACTATAAAAATTCTAGGAATTCTTCTATAATAATCTATTAAGTCTATCTTAGGTAATGTTTTATAATCATAATTTTTCTATATCATGTTTCAACGGTTTGTAATAAACTTCCTATAATACTAACTGTAACGTCGCAACCCCAATTACCCAGAGTTGGTTCATTATTACATAACATTTTCATGATCCAAAGAGATAAATTTATGAAAGGCAGATCAGTTTAATAGACATGTAAGTACTGGATACTTATATAAGTTTCACGTTACATTATGAAATGAAAAAAATAACATTGTTTCTCCATTAAACACACTTATATATCGTATCATATCCCAATAGATCAGTCATAATATACTTCATCTCATCCTGGGAAAGATAAACCATAATAAAGGGGTGAGCTCATATGCTTAGTCAGGACAACAATATAGTGGAAACGATCATAAATAAATATACACACTTAAGGCAACATATAGGACTAAAACAACAGTATTTTAAATATAAACTTTTGCGTAATAAAGAAAAGATAAATCAAATAATTTCATTTACATATTGAGATGCATATTCTATGAGTCTTGTAATCACATTTAATATCAATAGATAATTTCTTAATGATATAATCCAAAATGCCAAACATCATAACAACATAGTCAAGGACTCCTTTCAAGACTACAAATAAAAATTTTGTGAAGGGCTTGTGCTAAAAAAATACTTTGCCCCATGAGATCTACCGATGCATTGAGGGGATATAGCAGGCCTCACCCATCACATACTATGTACAATGAATTCCTCATATCGAAACGGTGAAACATAATCTAACCATTCGTATTAAAACTAGAATACAAAATTTTAATACATTAACCACAATCCATGAATGGTATAAAAATAGCACATCCACAATCAAACATAAATCTGTCAATACGATTTGGAAGATTATATTATTATAAATCAACGCCAATCAAGAAAAAATTTCAATGATTGATATTGACATAGATGAAAATAATCATTATAAATATTTGAGATAAATATCCCCTTTTATTGAAAACAATTAAAAGTCACACAACTTATAAAATAATTCATTTATAAGATATTTTTGAATCAAAGGGTCGCATAACAAATTGAAAATTTTGAATGGAATTTTTTATTTTAAAACATTCAAGTATATATAATTAAATACATAAACAATTTTTAAAACATGGACATTAATGAGAAATATTTTGTGGATAAATATTTAAATCATTTAAAAAGATACTTTACTTAAAGAATTCCTCACCAAATAAAGGAAGCTTGAATACAGAAAATTGAGGAATAACATTACTGAAAAATGTATAATATCAAATGAATAAATGGATTCATGATAAAATATGTCAGAGGACATTATATACCCCAAATAAATGTGAATTGGAGCATAACAACAATGAAGTCTTTTTGGAATGTAAATTGAGACGCAACTCTTTATAAAGACCGTATTCATTGATTAAGGATAAATCACATACATAATTATGTGTGAAAAATATAAATACACTCAATAAGATAGAATATTAAATGTAATTCAATCATTGGACATTCATACATATTCTTTAAAAAAACCAATGACTTGGATGTTCAACTCAATGAATTGAAAATGAGTTAAGATTACACTTATCATGTTCATATAAATTAATTGAAATTTATAAATGGATTGATTTTGTGTATCGAATGTATTTCCACACAAAGGGGAGTGGAAATTATTACATATATAAATAAATAGTTATTGCACATATAGACATGGAGTAAAATAATCAATGAAGTGTGCGTAAAACCCAATGAGTGGAAATTAAAATTATAATTTACCTTTCAGATTTGGTAACAGAAGAAAAATAAAACCCATGAAAGAAGGATAATACAATTTATATGTAAATACACATAAATTAAATTATATTACCCAAATAATACAATCATGGGCATTATATACACTACACAAAAAAATTATGGAAAATATAGCATGAATCTCATAGGAATAAAAAGTGAGATGAAACCCCCTTAAATTTTAATATTCCTTAGTTTCGGGTATGTTAAACTACTATATAATTGTTAAATAATTGTTATTAAATTATAAAAGAACCACATAAATAAATATTTTTTGAAATATAATCCTCTAATATTTCTTTGTTAATAATATTTCAGCAGTATCATTATTTCAGGTGTTAACTGATTCATTTTCCTTTATATGTTTTGTTATGTAAGTCATGTTTGTTATATATAGGTTGTATTTGATTAATATAAATAATTATATTTATTATTTTTAACATTATTTTTAATTTTAAAATTAATATTATTCATGAAAGGTTATGATGGTGAATTAAATCTAATCGTGTCACGGTGACGGTAATCCATATGTACACACGAGCGAAAATATAATTCTATCAATGGGTAAATCGTATGTAATTTGATAGTATATTTTATATACAAACTAATTAACTTGTTATATTTATTATTTACAAAAATTATACAAGTTATTATACTTATCCAAATAATTATGTGTTGAATAAAAAACTACAGCACGACGTGGAGATAGTAAGCCGTATGTACACACGAACGGTGACTTTGTCATTCATTGGATGAATAAAATAATGATTATGGTTTTATAATATTTATAATAACATAAAAATATTTCAAAGGTACTGAAGTTATTATTTTGGTATAGAGACTATGGGTAATGTTCAAGTGGAATAGTAGAAGAACTTTCAAAGATGTGATTACAATAATTACATATTCTTCAGGTATTTTCTTTTGATTTGAACAAAAGGACTCCATATGATGGCCTTATTATCCAAGTAAGTCCTCTAGGATTATGTGGGGGTAGTTGGTAAGATATTTTATTAGGGTTTGGCAAGCCAAATGGATTTGGATTTGTGAATTTGGGAGAAGGGGAAGTATACTTTTATAAGAGAGGTGGGGGGAACTTTAGGAAAAGCATGAAATATTTTTTTATTATAAAAATATTTTCAGTTTATAAAGGCTAATTTTGGATTTATTTTGAGGATAATGTGGTAATGGGTCATAATACTCTCATATAATAGGTGTTAACAAGTTTATGCACCATATTAACCTTATCATTTATATTTAACCCTTAGTTCAATAGTTTAACTCTTACTATGTCTTATGGAATTATTACACTATATGGTAAATAAAAATACTATAAAATATCAAGTGAACCATAAGTGGTTCATTAATGAAATTTATAACATTATTCATGTCCTTTGGTCGAACCATTGATTTTTAGTACTATGATATAATTTAATAAAATAGTATTTGTTTTGAAACCTCATTTATGTAAATTTTGACACTATTTACTATTTGGTTTTTGTGAAAGAAATAAAAATATAATTTATTCAAAAAAATACATTTAATTAACCCTAACATGTCATATTCACCTATAAAATTTGAGTATGGCATTAAATTTTCAATTAACATTTATTGTGATATTTATTTTGTCAATTATTTCAATCTTTCATTAATAAGTAAATTACGATATCATCATCGTGTCATAAATAAATTTAATTATTTAATAATTAACAATTATAAATAAAATACTATGATATAGGAAATATTTTTATATTTTTAATGAATATTTATATTCTAATTTATCATATGAAGTACCCTATATTAAAAAATTTGTAGTCACTAAAATTTGAATTTCTTGCTTTTAACTCTTCTTTAAATAAAATAAAATAAATATTATAAAATAGTCCAAGTGGATAAAAAAGTACCATATATTATTTCCCAATGTTGATTTTGGTTGAAAAAAAATTTCCAAAAGAATTAGGACATGTGTTAGGGTAATTATAATATCGTTTTTATCTTTATTTACCTTATTTACTATTAACCATGGTAAATAAAATTCAAAATTTACTATTCAAAAAAATTATTTTAATCATATTGAACCAAAATTTACTTACTAATTTCAATGTTTCCTCTCAGATATTTGAAATTCATTTCACAGAAGCAATAAAATTACTTTTTATACAAATTCACAAATGTGCCTAGAAGGTGGCTAAGGGACGGTAAAATGTTCAATAAAATTTTATACATTTAATCTTATTATAAAATGATTCAAATTAATTAAATTGTACAAATATTTTTATTATGTATCTATATTTACATATAAATAAATTTAAATTAAATATAATTATTTAAATAAAAAGTAGATTTTAAACAATAACATAATATTTTTCACTATTTATCAAAAATTGATAGTTTTATGAAAAATACCAAAAAATCACCCTAAGCTAATTAAGATATAAAAAATCCAAAAGTGAAGTCCATTTTGAAAAATAAAATATATAAAATTTCAAAACGTGGGTATTTATATTCATAACTTCTTTTCTAATGACAAGTTTGATAGGTCATGGTGTGCTAGAACTCGAAGATGTTTATAACGCAAGCTACAGTATTTTTCAAAGAGAAGTGTGCTGTGAATGCTTGGTGTATTACAGATAATGAATTTATATTTAATTATATTATATTAATTGATTAGTAAAATTATAGGAAAATATATTTAGATTAGGGTGTCATAATATTAAAAAATATACCTCAATATGATATAACATGTGAGTGTCAATAGATGGAGGTAGTTTGTTGAATATTATACATTATTATTGAGGTTGTTTGTTAAATATTATGACACCCTGCTATTCATGCAATTATTAAGATATGATATACATATTACGACTCATTCCAATTGTAATCCATGATATATATCTCATGAATATCTTTCTTTATGACTCAAGTTAGTCAAAAAATAAGTCTATATGCTCTTAGTTTATATCCATAACTGTTATAATTCCTCTAAAATCATGATAGGAATTTACTAAAAACATAAAAAATATTTATGAATACATCTAGTAACTATTTTGGATAAGGATTATAAAAAAGACTTCATTTTTTGTCAAAAACATTTTCCAAATCATAATCCATATCCAAGGCCTCATTTAGTGACATTACTATAACACTCAACTATGAGTGCAATTTCTGACCAAGGTATTATTTTAATAACCAGGAGAAATTTAGAAGGAATAATTTTTTATGTATTATATAATGAATGGTGATAAACAATGACCAAGGTATAATATTCATAGATAATGGGAAAAAAGAAGCCATTACAAAAAGGTTTGATGGATAATTTAATTGAATTGTGATGATTAAATTATATGAATAAAAGTATTATACTAATGGGGTGATCGAGAGGTATTTATTTTTCTCAATATGGAGGTAGTGTAGGAATACTAAGGGAAATAACATGATCTCTAGAATAATTAATTGATCATTTGATAGCTATGTTGAGGTCGTGGAAGCACTTTACCGAAAAGTGGGTCCGTCCTTTGATATCTTCTGATTTAGATTTTTTCCATAAAACATCTAGGATAATATATTATAGGATGTATATATTCTATCCTACTATAAATAGTACGATGGAATATTTTATTGAAATATTCACTAAAGTGAGATTAAGGGATTATAATCAACTTCTATTTACTAGAATAAAATGAGTTACATTGTTCCACCTATGGAATAATATAAAAATGTAAATCATGTATTTTTTTATTCTTCTAAATTTTTTCATTCTATAATTTTAATCATTTATTTTTCATTTTTAGAGGTTTTTAACTATGGTGCGATTATTTGGATGCGCTCTACTCCTAATTTGTATCTTTATACTGTGGGACCATCGATTTATACATTGATTCCTCCTTCTCTATGTTTTAGTGGATATTATCAAGTTGTACAATTAGATGGTAGAATTTAGCATAGAAAAGTTTTATTATTTCTCTTTTAGAGTGTTCTAGATGATCAGAAACTTGATAAGGTGTTATAGTTCTTCACTGAGAAGTATCATCCTCATATTTTCCGTGAAGATTAATCTTGGTATGTAGTTTTTAAACTAAAATTAATTTATATTTCATGTTACTTGGAGTGTATTTTTTTTGGATAGTGTCTAAATTTAGTAATCATTGGATTCATAAGTGGGAAATAATAGATTTTGGGATTAAGAAGAGGAAAATGGAGGGTTTCCTATGAAAAAACAACATGATCTAATGTTCATATGTAGAAAACTAAAATAAATAAATTATTAAAAGAGGGAGTGTGAAAAAATAAATAATTGTGGTTCATATTGATATAATTCTCCCAAAATATATATTTTTACAATCATTAAGTTAGTACCACATAAAAATTTATGATTTACATTGTCGATTATTATGAGAATCCCACCATGATAAAAAAGTGATATTTATTGGGAGACAAATCAAAATTTGTATATAGGTTAAGGATAATTCTACAAGAAATATTAATATGTTCAATATAACAATAATTTAATCAGATTAATTGAAGGTTTATTTCAGAGGTCTTGAATGGGAACTGATGTTACTCTTATCACTCCTTGAATCAAGGGATGTGATGGATACCATTGTGAGTAACTTAAACCCAAAAAATTACCTAGTTTTTGTTTATGAATGTGACATAATCATGAATGAGGGTATTCATTATTATTAGATCCATGCATCATCTGATAAATCATTTTGTGGAAAGCAAAGAAGGAATACTTAATAATGGGAGGGTTTTGAGAAAGGTAAATGATATAGAATACATAACAGGAGAATATTAATGAAAGGTGGCCCCATGTTATGGATTTATTCAACGAAAGGTCTCCTTATGAAAGATATCAATGAAGATATAGTTAGTTCCAGAAATTACACATATGTATGTGGAACCCTGAATCCTATATCGAAATATACGAATAGATGTGTTGCTAGTTTACTTGATTTACATATGATATACTTAGGAGATTTCTGTCAATCAACATCAAAGAGAGGAAGTGTTAAGATCATTATATCTATTATACTTAGTATGTAACATCTTATCGATGATAAATCAATTGAGATTGTTTTGATTGGATATATTGTTTTTTCAATATATAAAATATTTCCGAGTTTTCAGGAATATAAACACATATTTGGATGAAAAAATAAAAAAAATTATAATTAATGTAAAGAAAAAATGGGTTTTTTCATACAACATTCATGGATGGATCACTAAAGATTTAATTTAGATTCATGATAAAAAAAGTTTTATTTATTGGGATACAATTAAATTTTTGGATGTTGGTTAAGAATAATTCTACAGAAATATTAATATGTTCAATATAACAATAATTCAATAGGATTAATTGAATGTTAATTTCAGAGGCCTTGAATGGGAACTGAGGTTACTCTTATCACTCCTTGAATCATGGGATGTGATGGTTACCATTGTGAGTAACCTGAACCCAAAAAATTACATAGTTTTTGTTTATGTATGTGACATAATCATGAATGAGGGTATTCATTATAATTAGACCCTTGCATCATCTGATAAATATATTTGTGAAAACAAAGAAGGAATACTTAATAATTAAAGGGTAATAAGAAAGTTAAATGATAGAGAATACATAACTGGAGAATATTAATGAAAGGTGGTCCCATGTGATGGATTTATTGAATGAAAGGTATCCTTATGAAATATATTAATGTAAATATAGTTAGTTCCAGAAATTACACATATATATGTGGAACTCTGAATCCTATATCGAAATAAATGAATGGATTACTCTTATGTGATTCTAGTTTACATGATTTTGATATGATATACTTAGGGGATTTCTATCAATCAACATCAAAGAGAGGAAGTGTTAAGAGCATTATATCTATTATACTTAGTAGGGTACATCTTATAGATGATAAAACAATTGAGATATTTTTTATTAGATATATATTTTAAGATATAAAATATTTCCGAGTTTTCAAGAATAGAAACACATGTTGGGATTAAAAAAGGACAAAATTTATAATTTATTTAAAGAAAAAATGGTTCTTTTCGTATAAAATTCATGGATGGATCATTGAAAATTTAATTTAGTTTCATTGTTGTATAAAAAGGACTGAGGGAAATGATTGTAAACTAAATATCGATATAATAATGTGAAATTAATGCCAGAAATTAAATTCTATAAAGTTATGGATTAATAATTTCAGACACATATGTATGGAAGTTATAAAATTACTTACTAATAATAATATTTTAATGAAAAAATAATAGAATATAGTATATTTATGGAATTATTTCATGGAAACTAGTGTAGGGAAACCTTTTAAATAAAAATCAGGGCATTGGAAAACATAATGTTATATTTGGTTCATACAGACATATGGGGTCCAGTAATAATTTGGTCTCATGGGAGATAAAATTACTATATATCCATCATTTACTGTACAATATTTAATGAGTGGGGTTTATTTTTTTGTTGAAAGTAAAAGGTATTTATAATATTAATTTGATATAGAACCACATTGAAAATGTAACCCAATTCAATTTAAAATGGTTAGGTCTTTGATGTATTGGAGATTACTGAAGCTAGGAATTTTAATGGGTTTTATAAATCAAGGGAATACAATTTTAGGAGAAAACTCTATGGAACCCAAAAAAACAGAGTGATATAAAGGATAATATAGATGTTATTTTAAAGGTAATGTTTTATGAGAATTTATGTATGATTCTTAAATCTGATTTATAAAATATTAAATAATTTCAGGATACAAATTATCAACAAGTGTTCATCTATATAAATGTATAGAATCTACTAAAAATGTTATATATAGGAATGGTACAATACAACCATTTCAAATACATTACATCACTCGCCAATATCAATGTTGACTCCATAGATATATATATGTTTTATACCTGGTTCCAAGCATATTACATTGAGGGAAATGGGGTATAAGTGTTTGGTTTTTTAATCTAAGACAACATCCTTCTAAAATTTGTTGTAATTTAAAATGGGATATTGGATAATGAATTTATATTGAATAATTATAAATTAATATATTAGTAAAATCATAGAACGATATATTTAAAGGATAACGATTATCTGAATGTATATCAATTCTTTTGGATGTTCTAGTGAATTTAATAACCATGTATGTTCTGAAGAAATGCGAATTCCTAGTGGATATTATAAATAGAAGTCATGTAACGATGGTGTTTAAAATCCTTTAAGTACAAGAACCCAAAATTACTATAAAAAATGATACAAAAACTCCAAAAAATATATAGTTTCTGGTGTTTTAGCACTAGAAAATGCTGAATCATATGTGGAGTTATTGAGATCTACAAAATTAAGTCATCATGTGTAAAGGAATGGAAGTGATCTTCACTAATTTATTTGGATGGATGATATATATCTTGATGTTCTAGTAATGAAAAAAGTCATAAACAGTTAAATCTATTTGATCATTATATAGTAGATGATATTGATTCCATCCATGTGTTCAAAATAATAATCTTCGTAGATAGACCCCCTGGGAAGATTTCAAATCAAAATAAATGTGTGCATCATCATAATGAAGAAGAGGGTTGAAAATAGAGGTTTAAGGAAATTTTATTTATAATTAGGTTCTAATTAAAAAAGGTTCATATTTATTAAATATTACTTCACTTATAGCTAAACATATATTTATTTATATGTTATTGGATGTGGTTTCCATAAAATGAATTTATCATGAATTATTCAGTGTAAAGAAAACAATCCTTCATTAGAAATTAGATGAAGAAATATATGTAGTGTAGAAATTTGGTTTTAAAAATAATTAGGATGATAATCTTGTGAGTAATATCAAGAAGAACCTTTACTCTTAGAAGCTACATCCAAGGAATTGGAATCAAAATTTCAACAATTCATGGATGGGTTTTCTTTCTATATCAATGATGATCATTATAGTTAATGGAAGGTTTTTATGATGGGGTTTTCATTACATAAATTATATATATAAAATTGATACTTATTAAAGATTAATTAAACAATAAAATTAATGAAATGATGGATGAATTGTTAATAATATTTGAGATTATGAATATCTTTATGATGAAATGAGTTTTGGGGATGTTGATAGTGTGGGAAATTAGTTACGATACCATATACCTATAAGGCCACAGCCTTAAACATTACTTAATCTTGAGTTATTTCAGGAATACACGTTTAAGATATTTTTAGGTTTAGAGTTTTAGAGAAATTGATCATAAATCAGGCATTACATTCCACATTTAAACAATATGGTTACATAAAAGATAGTACTCATTTCCCCATTAATGGAAAAATATTTAAAATAAAACAAGGATTCTTTCTTGAAATTTCCTTGACACTATCATCACATCATGTACCTTTCCCTTGAACTGTAAAAAATTTAAAAAACTTGGGATGAGCATAAAAATCTCAGTAAGGGATATAAATGTACGAAATGAAAACATTAGTCCATGTCTGAAATCATACTTTACCCATAGAACATAAGCATTTTAACATACCGCCTCAAATCATTAATAAATCATAGAAATTATAAGACATAAAGGTAACTTGAGGAATTAATAAAATTATTATGTATGGAGTAAACCTCATGGTTATGTTTGGAATACCGATCACAGTATATTCCCTAAATCTATTCGGAGAAACCTTAACTTTTAACCCCTTCGCGTTACCCAATGCATTGGGGAGCTATATCGGGCTCACCCACCCTTAGTTTATCATCGAACCACACGTCTTCATAAACAATGTCCAAGAACAATAAAATAATCATAGAACATTACTTAAGCATAAAATAAAGATAACATTCCCACATTGCAATAACACTATAACATTTCAAGATATTGAAATAATAAATCCATTATAAAAACCATTTTCAAAACCATTTAAAACATTTAATAAATGTATTTTTGAATCAAAGTGTCCCATACCACTATGAAGCTTTAAACAACTTAAACCATTAATATCCATATAAATAAATCCTTAAACCCATTTTGAAAAAATGGATATTAATGAGAAATATTTATAAGAATAAATCATTAAAACATTTAAAACGATATTTTAGTTAAAAGGTTTTCAACAAAATGAGAGACACTTTAATAAAATAATTGAGGAATAACATTTAATCAGAACTTTAGAATATCATGAGAATAAAGGTATTAATCATATAATATTTCAAAGGAAAGTATATATACCATATATGAGTGAATTGGTGCATAACAACAATGGAGTCTCAATAGAAATGTAAAATGAGATGAAATCCCTTATAAAGAAGGTATCCTTAAATTAAGGATAAATCAATCTCATAATTATGTGTGAAAAATATAAATACACCCAATATAAGTGGATATTAAGTGTAAAACAACCAGAGTTAATTCACACATATTCATAGGATGACATATTCAATAACTTCTAGTTGAACCCAAAGAAATCGAAATTGGGTTAATAAGTTTCTTTGTTAAAATTCGACAGCCTAACGACGTCACCTTAAAATTCATAAAATTAGTTGATGAAAGAGAAAATCCTATCTCATAACTTGGATATAAAATTTACATCAATAAGGATATATAAGAACATATCCCAACATAAAAATATGACAATTAAAAGACATAAAAAAATATGACTTTTAAAAAGAGGAGTGTGAAAGGTTCCCTTACCGATTTGGGAAACCTTCGAATCATACACCCCATGAAAGAAGGGTCACACAATGAAGATGAAAATAAACATATATGAGAGTATATTATACAAATAGTAAAATAATGGGAAGTACATACACCAAAAAAAAGGAAATAGTGGCCAATGTATCATGAATCTCAAGGGAATAAAAAGTGAGATGAAAATCCCCTTATGAAAATTCGGCAGCCTAACGGGGCCACATAAAAGTTCCAAAAATGGATTGATGAGATAAAATATGGTCTCTCATCATATTAACATAAAAGTTAAATCATGAGTATTATAAAATAACATCCCCCAACATAAGAAATAGGAGCATAAAGTAAGTTACATAAAGAAGAGTACTTTAAAAGAAAGAGAGAGGTAGGATCCCTTACCTCAAGTCCGACTTGTCTTCTTCGTTTAATTATATTCCTGAATAATAAACTTTGGTCAATTTATAATTGCACGAGTACCTTATTTAATGATTATTATTCAGTTCATATCACATATTATAATGTTATAATAATTGGTTAATAATTTGAGTTCATATTTGACGTTTTTGTCGATGTTTGGTACATGAGTCAAAAATGAACTTGTTTCAAAATTATTATCCATATAGTTATAAGTAAATAATATCGAGAATATTATTAATGATTTAAATATAATTTATATCCAGTAAATATTCATTTTATACTATTCCATAACATTTGGAGATAAAAATAAATGAAATGCACTGTTCATGGCGTCGGTAGGCCGTACTTACGCATGAACACTACTTTCATTTCATTGTCATATTAATGGAATTAAAAACAAACGAGAGATATATATATTATAATTACAGTATAATATATATTTTATATAGGTCACATATGTTCATTAATCTCATTCATTATACATTCCATGTATTGCATGAATGAATCACATCACTTGAGGGGGTGGTAATCCACACTTCCTCGTATGGAATTATTGCATTTGCACAACATGCAAAGTAGAAAGGTATGTTTTAAATATAATATACAGAAGAATATAGATTAAATAAATATAATATATATCATATAAAAATCGTTCCATCATAATGGCCTCCATGAGAGGTGGTAGGAGAAGATAGAACAATCATCGTTTCGTGAGGCAGTAATTCGCCATCCACAGAAAGAGTATGTTCCTTAATCATTAGATGGCGGTGTGTGTAAGTGTAGCTCAAATATTTCTCATAAAAACATCCTAGTATATTTAAGATACTGATTTTGTTATAAAATAAATGAATAAAAATATTTTATGGGGTAGGAGAAGCCAAATAAAACAAAATAACATTAGGGAAGACTTTACCATTAAATCAGGTAACTCCCCTTTGTTTGAACCAAAAGGGTTTATTGAAGAGATTTCTGCCTACGGTGAGGCTTCAATGATGAATATAGGTATGTGGAGAGATGAAATGGGCATGGGATTCCCGATACAATGGCTTGAGAGGTGTGGGTGAGGAGGTAGAGGTGGGAGCCTTTTATAAGAGGGAGGAGGGGCACTCGTGGAAATTCAAGAAATGTTACTTTATATTAAATTGAGTATCAGATTTTAAAGGTCCCAAATTGATATATTTCTAGGATAAGGTGATAAGAGTTCGAAATTTACTCATACAATAGGTTTTCTCCAAGTGTATTTCTTAGATGATACATTATATTTTCATTTTCTTAAATCATTCATTAATGGGGTAATCATTGCATCATCATGGTGTCATAAATAAATTTATTTAGTTAATGTATAAAAATTATAAAAAAAATTCATGAAGTAGGAAATCTTGTTATATTTGTTATAAAATATTATAGTCAAAAATATTACTTCTATAACCCCTTGTAAATTTTTTTAGTAAAACAATACATGTTTGTGACATTTTTATTTTAACTTTAAATAAAATTTATTAATGTAATTTCTCTACCAAAGTGGCTTCATGGGGTCCCCAAGTTGACCCATGGATTTTCTTGGTCGGCCATAACTCATACAATAAGGGTAGGACATGTGTCAAGGTCATTTCAAATTATTATAATATTATCTTTACCTTAAATGACAGTAATTACCTTTAATCGCAATTAATAAAACATAAAAGTTACTATTCACTGAAAAATTATTTTAATCCCATTCAACAATAATTTACATCATATTGAAAACCATGTAAGTCAGATTTTTGAAATTCAAATCATATAAGTGGTAAAGTTGTATTTATACGAAAAATCCGTTTTTTAACTACCTCTTAGTGGTTTTACTATTCATAAAAAAGTGATGTTTTTCAGAAAAATACCAAAAATTCATCCTAAGCTATATTTGATATTCCAAATTCAAAATTGATGTCTATTTTAAAAAATTCAAAACATATAAGTTGCATTAATTAACTTAATAATTAATTATTACTGTCAAAACAAATAGCGTGTTTTTAAGAAACAATATCTATTAGAAGATTGACAGTAGTTTAAGTCCAATTTCAAAGTGAAATTATTTCCAATGACAACCATTGGATTAAATCGTAAAAATATATTTTAATTTCACTTTAAAACCAATTCAAAAGATTATGTATTCATATAAATAAATTATATTAAAAAGAGTTTTTGAATTAAAATACAACAGTTTTCACTTATTCATTAAAAATGGACTTTATAAAAAAAATAACAAAACCCTACAAAAAGTAAATTTTGATATCCCTATTATAAAGAAGGATTTTATTTGGTCCAATATAATATATAAAATTTTCAAAAAGTGGATTTAAAAAGGGTTCACCATCAAAAGGTGGTTAATCGACCTTTTAAAGAATATTAGAATATTTACGCTTAAAATTGGATTCCTTCACATTTTAAGCCTCTAACATTTATTGGATAAAAGTAAAAATATTTTACAAAAATATATAATAATTTTGTAGTTATTTATGTTCATTCCATCCCTTACAACATCTAGGCATTAACTACCATTTAAAATAATATTATTTTATTATTAGAGTGCAACGTAATATTTCCAAGAAACTCGTTGTTGCTTATTGGGTATGCCATAGAGCATAGCATTCCCTTTGAATTAATATTAAAATTTTATTCACAAATGTGTATAAATATAAAAATGTCATATTATTTATTTACCTGGGGTTTTACATCCTTCCCACCTTTTGGGAATTTCGTCCTCGCAATTTTAAAATTGGGATTGGAAACATCCTTGAAAGCCGTACATCAGAAAAGGAGTTAGTAAAACTGTCACTTTAAAATAAAGAAAGAGAAGTAAAAAGGTCACCCGAGTTAACCCATACTAGGATTCAATATAAGAAAACATGGATATAGAAGAGAAAACAAATGGTCATGTTCGGATGGAGAGTGATAGAAATCATGTTTAGGAGAAAGTTAACCACAAGAAAATCACAAACATGTGATTGGATAAATGGTATTTTATTCCCCAGTAGGAAAAGTTAACAGACAACATTTTAGTTTTAAGATACTTTTCATTGAGGAATTTATTTATGAACTTAACTGAATCATAAGGAAACATACTTACTTGTCATGTTGACTTTCAACTTTTACTAGATTTATTACACAAACTCATATTTTCTCAAAAAGATGAGTATTTAGAAAGACTTGTTCACATTAAGAGTACTATAATAAACTTCTTGTGAATCACCTAGTCCAAAAAAAGAGAACTATATATTTTCCATGTATTTAGACCATAACCAAAACCAAACCAAAAATTATAGTACAAGATAAGATAATACTCAAAAAATATATTCTTAATCTCCAATATTTGTCAAAAAATATGCAAAGTTCAACAAAGACCATTCAATAAACATTTATCCATAAAATTCATAAAATTAAAAAAAACTAAGATTGAAACACAAATCTCCGAAGGATTTAATCACATAATCTCCTAAGATAAATCTTAACATTTGTCTCCAAAAGAACATCAGTAACACTTATAGTCTCATACTGAAAAGTAATTATACTAATCCCATATCATCCATGATAGGCTAATAATTTCCATAGATAACCCAAAATCAATATACTCTTGATTCATAATATCTTCTAACTAAAAATAATTACTCAAACTAACCAGTGACTTCACGTAGTCCAGTGGTTGGCGATAAATACTAGTTTCACTTTGGTTGTGGGTTCGATTGCTGCAGCATCGTCCGACGCGACGGGTTGTCACACGGCCTGCATGTTGTCATTTTTCCAAAACTATATAATTCTGAAAACATTCCTCAAAAATAAATAAAATCTTTAAAAATAACCATAACATATTTTAACCACAATGGTTATCTAATAACATTCATTTTTCAACCCAAAATGTATTAACCAGTAATTGCCTCAAATTCAATGATCATATAAACCCAAATGGTTCTTTATAACTATATCCAAAAAAGAAAGGATAATTATTCCTTGAATAAAATTTACCTATATCAATCATCAGAGTTACATATACTATAAAAAGTCTTCTAATGTTACCCCATCATCAAAAGAGACTTAATACAATTAAGAGTTTCACCATCCTAAAATCTAACATAACTCTTGAATCCCTAATATGTTGACTTCTTACACATTCAACATTCTTCAGGATCCACTAACCATTCCTTTTCAACTTATTCTGAAATACATCTTTCCTACAAACAAAATCATGAATCATATCCTAAGATTAAAATAATAGGAAAACATATGTTAAGAAATAATCCATACCATTCATTGGTCATATTCAGTTTCATCATCCTAAATCGGAAAGGCATTAGGTATTGGTAAACGAATATTTGTAAGATCATGGTGACCCCATTCACAAAACTTCTCCATAGGACATGTGTATTCATAATGACCATGCACACCACATTTGAAACATTCAATTGATCTTTCAGAAAGAACTTCATTCACATTCCTAGAGTCAACTAGAAGCTTATTTTTTCTATGGTAGCTTCTTGAA
This sequence comes from Viscum album, assembly GCA_963277665.1. Taxonomy (NCBI): domain Eukaryota; kingdom Viridiplantae; phylum Streptophyta; class Magnoliopsida; order Santalales; family Viscaceae; genus Viscum; species Viscum album. Next base: position 1,696,900,613 of record OY728142.1, on the reverse strand, counting down.
TTATGACCTTCATTTCCACATATATAGCATCTTTCTGCCCATTGAAACATTTTCCTATGATTTTCTTTTCACATCGTTGACACATAGGATTTTGAACATACTTACCTTTATTATTATTACCTGATGTTCCATAGGGATTTGTTTCTCGAATATACGATGCCTTATAAAAATAACTAAGGTTCAGGTGGTCAATAATGACTCGAGATAGTTGGTTAAGGATAACCACAAGATTTCTCATTGCATCTCCCATATCATTCAGTTGTTATTTCATAAAACCATCATAGTTTTCTTCAAATCCACTGTTACTTTGGTGCCTCCTAGATCCATCCATTTACTAAAACCAAAAAGGTTAGTGTGAGTATATCAATAAAATCATCATGTAATAAAGAGGAAGATAAACACTAAGATATAATTATCCAAGTTATCTCAAAATCATTCCAACATTCATAAATAACAATGAATATATCTAATATATTAAACATTGTGGTTATACACAACTTGTCACATATGCTTAAACAACACTCTAACCTCTAAAGTTATCTAAACTGAACTCTGATACCAACTATAAGGCCCCAACCCTAAACATTACATAATCTTGAGTTATTTAAAGGATACACATTGAGGATCTTTTCAAGTTTAGTGTTTTAAGGAATTATATCATAAATCATTCATTATATTCCACATTTAAACAAAGTGGTTACATAAAAGATAATACTCATTTTTCCCATTAACTGAAACATTTTAAAATAAAACATGGATTCTTTCTTGACACTTCCTTGAGACTATCATCACATCATGTACCTTTCCCTTGAACTGTGAAAAAACATTTCAAAAACGTGGGATGAGAATAAAAATCTCCGTAAGGGATATAAAAGTATGAAATGAAAACATTAGTCCATGTATGAAATCATACTTCAGTCATAGAACATAATCATTTTAACATACCTCATCAAATCATGAATAAATCATAAAAATCATAAGACATAAAGGTAACTTGAGGAATTCATAACATTCTTACATAGGGAGTAACCCTCATGATTACATTTGGAATACCCATCACAATATATTCCCTAAATCTCTTTGGAGAAACCATAACATTTAACCCCTTCGCGTTACCCAATGCATTGGAGAGCTATATCAGGCTCACCCGCCCTTAGTTTATCACAGAACCACCCATCTTCATAAAAATTTCTTAAGAACCATAACATAATCATATCACATAACTTAATCCTAATGGAAAGATAACATTCCCACATTGCAATAATAATATAACATTTCAAGATATTGAAATATTGAATCCATTCAAAAAACCATTTTCAAAACCATTTAAAACATTTAATAAAGTGATTTTTGAATCAAAGTGTCCCATACCACTTTGAAGCTTTAGCATCCTAAAACATTAATATACATATAAATAAATCCTTAAAACCTTTTTGAAAAAATAGATATTAATGAGAAATATTTATAAGAATAAATCATTGAAACATTTAAAACAATATTTTCGTTTAAAGGGTTTTAACAAAATGAGAGACACTTGAATACAATAATTGAGGAATAACATTTAATACACACTTTATAATATAATGAGTATAAAGGGATTCATGATATAATATTCTAAAGGACATTATATACACCATATAAGAGTGAATTGGTGCATAACAACAATGGAGTCTCAATAGAAATGTAAAATGAGATTAAATCCCTCATAAAGAAGGTATCCTTAAATTAAGGATAAATAAATCATATTAATATGTGTGACAAATATAAATACACCAAATATAAGTGTATATTAAGTGTAAAACAACCAGAGGTCATTCACACATATTCATAGAATGATATATTCAATAACTACAAGATGAACCCAAAGAAATCGAAATTGGGTTAAGAAGTTCCTTTGGTAAAATTCGATAGCCTAACAACGTCACCTTAAAATTCACAAAATTAGTTGATGAGAGAGAAAATGGTATATCATCACTTGGACATAAAATTTACATCAAGGAGGATATATAATAACATATCCCAACATAATAAGATGTAAATTAAGAGACATAACAAAATAAGTCTTTTACAAAGAGGAGTGTGAAAGGTTCCCATACTGATTTGGGCAACTTTCGAAATGTACACCCCATGAAAGAAGGGCCATACAATGAAGATGTAAATACCAATAAATGAGATTATAAAATAAAAATAGTAAAATAATGGGCTGTAAATACACCAGAAAGAAGGAAATAGGGGCCAATGTAGCATGAATCTCACGGGAATAAAAAGTGAGATAAAACCCCTTATGAAAATTCGGCAGCCTAACGGTACCACATAAAACTTCAAAAAATGGATTGATGATATCAAATAGGGTTTCTCATCATATTAAATAAAATTTAAAGTACGATTAATATAAAATAACATCCCCCAACATAAGAAAGAGGATCTTAAAGTAAGTTACATAAAAAAGAGTACTTAAAAAGAAAGAGAGAGGTAGGATCCCTTACCTCAAGTCCTACTTGTCTTGTTCATTTCTTTATATTCCGGAATAATAAATATTGGTCAATTTATAATTTCATAAGGAAATCATTTAAATATTATTATTGAGTTCATATCACATATTATAATGTTATAATAATTGGTTAATAATCTGAGTTCATATCAGACGTTTTTGTCGATGTTTGGTACATGAGTCAAACTGAACTTGTTTGAAAATGATTTTCCATGTAGTTATAAGTAAATCAACTTAAGAATAGTATTAATGATTTAAATATCATATAACCATTACATATTCATTTTATACTATTCCATAACATTTGGAGATAAAAATAAATGAAATGCACCATTCATGGAGACGGTAGGACATACATACGCATGAATGCTACTTTCAATTCTTTGTCATATTAATGTATTTAAAATAAACGAGAGATATATATATTATAATTAAATTATAATATATATGTTATATAGGTTACATATTTTAATTAATATAATTCTTTATACATTCCATGTATTTCATGAACGAGTCACATCACTTGAGGGGGCGGTAGTCCACACTTCCTCGTATAAAATTATCGCATTTTCACATCATGAAAAGCATAATGGTATGTTTTAAATATAAAATAAAGAATAATAGAGAGTAAATAAATATAATATATATCATATAAAAATATTTCCATCATAATGACCACAATGAGAGGTGGTAGGGGAAGATAGAACAATCATCGTTTTGTGAGACTGTAATTCGCCATCCACAGAAATAGTATGACCTTTAACCATTAGACGGAGGTTTGTATAAGTGTAGCTCGAATAGTTCTCATAAAAACATCCAAGTAAATTTATGATACTAGTGTTGTTACAAAATATAGGAATAAAAATAGTTTAGTGGGTTGGAGAAGCAGAATAAAACAAAAGAACATTAGGGACGACTTTACCTTTAAATCGTGTAACTCCCCTTGGTTTGAACCAAAATGGTTTCTTGAAGATATTTATGCCTAAGGTTAGTCTTCAATGGTGAAGAGAGGGATTTTGAGAGATGAAATGGGAATGGGTTGTCCGATAAAATGGCTTGAGATGTGTGGGTAAGGAGGTAGAGGTGGGGGCCTTTTATAAGAGGGAGGAGGGGCAATCTTGGAAAGTCAAGAAATGTTACTTTATTTTAAAATGCGTTTCAGATTTTAAAGGTCCCACATTGATATATTTAGAGGATAAAGTGATAAGGGTTCAAAATATACTCATAAAATATGTTTTCTCCAAGTGTAAGTCTTATAGTTTACATTATCTTTTCATTTTATTTAAATAATTCATTAATGGGGACATCACTGCATCATCAAGGTGTCATAAGTAATTTTTTTATTTAATTTATAAAAATTATAAAAAAAACCATTATGTATTAAATATTATTATCTTTATAATGAATATTTATAGTCAGAAATATGATTTTTATAACCCCGTGTAAAAATTGTTTTTGTAAAACAATACATGTTAGTGACATTTTTATTTTAACATTAAATAAAAAGTTATTAATGTCATTTTCCTACAAAAGTGGCTCCATGGGGTCCCCAAGTTAACCCATGGATTTTATTGGTCGTCCATGACTCAAAAAATAAGGGTAGGTCATGTGTCGAGGTCATTTCATAATATTATAACATTATCTTTACCTTAAATTACACTAATTACCTTCAATCGCGATTAATAAAACTAAAAGGTTACTATTCACCAAAAAATTATTCTAATCCCATTGAACCACATTTTACATATTAATGACAACCATGTATATCGGATTTTTGAAATTCAAAACACAAAATTGGTAAAGTTTCATATAAATGAAAAATCAGTTTTAAAATACCACTTAGTGGTTTCACTATTCATCAAAAATTGATGTTTTTCAGAAAAATACAAAAAATTCACCCTAATATATATTTGATATACCAAATTAAAAAATGATGTATATTTTAAAAAATTCAAACCATATAAGTTTAATTAATTAATTTAATAATTAATTCCCGCTGTCAAAACAAATAGAATGTTTTTAAGAAACAATATTTATTAAAATATTGACATTAGTTTAAGTCCAATTTCAAAGTGAAATTAATTCCAATGACCACCATTTGATTAAATGGTAAAAATATATTCTAATTTTAATTTTAAACCAATTAAAAATATTATATAATCATATAAATAAATTAGATTAAAAAGAGGTTTTGAATTAAAATACAACAGTTTTCACTTATTCATTAAAAATGGACTTTATCAAAAAAAATAACAAAAACCTACACAAAGTAAATTTTGATATCCCAATTCTAAAGAATTATTTTATTTGGTCCAATATAACATATAAAATTATCAACAAGTATATTTAAAAATGGTTCGCCATCAAAAGGCGGTTAATCGACCTTTTAAAGAATATTAGAATATTTATTCTTAAAGTTGGATTCATTCGCATTTTAAGCCACTAACATTAATTGCATAAAAGTAAAAATATTTGACAATCATATATAATAATTTTTTAGATAATTCTGTTCATTTCTTCTATTACAACGACTAGGCGTTAACTTCCATTTAAAATAATATTATTTTATTATTAGAGTGCAACATAAGATTTCCAAGAAACTCGTTATTGTGTATTGGGTACGCCATCGAGCATAGTGTTCCCTTTGAATTGATATTAAGATTTTATTCACAAATATGGATAGATATAAAAATTTCATATTATTTATTTACCTGGGGTGTTATAATACCTTATCAAGTCAGATGATATCCTGAAGGTGGGTGACCAATTTAGATTTGGAGAAGAAAAACTAGTTACCACACCCTTGAATATAAATTTTACACTATATAAGTAGAATTAAAAATAAATAGAATCTGAGAACAAAAACATAAAGAAGATTAAATAAAATCTATTATCTAAGTATTTATTTATTCAATAGTTTCCAATCATTTAGAAATTTCATATATAGAGAGAGTTAATTGTATATTAGCGTTGAATCATAAAAGAGAATATTAGGTAGTTTTAGAGTGGATTATATTATATATAAATCGACCTGGATACTTATCACATTTCATCAGAATAAAAAAACATTATAAGGGTTTAAATTCTCATTGTTTTGTTGTTTTAGAAACACTTTATAGGGAACTACTACATCCATCTAAAAATTTGGTTGAATATCAATTATCAGTATTTTGATTGTTCAAATTGTGGTTGTACTCTAGATAGAGTAAATTGAATATGTTTCAATTGTTTAAAGATGATAAAAAGTAGATCTAGTGGAAGTGGTTGATGAAGAATCTCATATGGTAGAATGTTTATGGAAAAAACAAATCCAAGTAAAAAATACCATTTAGTTAAAGTATCACTTCATTTTGAAGTTATTGGAGGATAATAGAGTTGAATATTTAGAAGATATAAAGAACTGAAAATTTGGTGGACATGTTCAAATAGGCCATAGTTAAGATTTAATTAGGTGGTGCTGGACCTTATTCTGGATACGATGTCAATAAGGATTGATATGGAAATTTTTTATCAATGATATAATATTCTAGGATAAAATGGGTGATATTGATCTAAAGTATGGCTTGGGGTTGAAGTCGGTAAATGATTCTCAAGTGGGAGACTATTAGAATCAGATGTGAAAGCCATTTCCATCCAAAGAATTAGTTTAATTAAAAGGAGAGAGTTAGATGGCCTAATTTATAATTTATTATATTCTAATAGTTGATCTAATGTTACTACGGTCCTAGATACCCAGGAAATGAGAAACCAAAATGTTTGATAGACTGTAAATTTAAATGGTGTAATTAGATGATGCAGATCAGAAGGTATGACAAGATAGTACAAACAAAAGGTATTTATAAAATATATTTTGACACCTCATTATAGAGTTAGTGTGAGAATATTGATTTAAATTAGTATATCCTGAAATGAAAGCATTATTTATATGGTAGACAATTTTTTGTGGTGGAATACATTAACCAAACAGAGTGTTTATCAATTGAAATCAACTCATGTGAACTTCATCCTAATATGATCTGGATGATTTTAATATAGAAACCACTATATGGGTCCTACTATAAAGTGTAGAATATGTAATTTGATCAAGATATACACTATAGTGAGCCAAAGTTACTTTAGTGAACATCTTATACTTGAAAATAATAAATTTGGTATTTCACCAGAGATTAGGATGAAAATATGAGCCACATAAAACATTTCATTATTATTGTATCTTTTGATTTATTTCTTCTAATAGTTATATATTTTTTATTTCAATATAGTGTTTTATGACTAATTTGGTGAAAATTCTTCCATGTTTCAACATCTACAATATATGATCATCTAGTGGATACATTGCTTCACATTTCAGTACATTTTAGTGGATATGTTCTAGTGGATTTATCAAATGGTATCCCTGAACGAAACACTATCCTTCCTCAGGGTTATTTAAGAAATATGAAATATCCATTTTATATATTTATGTAAAGAGAATCCTCAATAAAAGCATCAATTATACTCAATATACTAAGGGTTAAGATTTAATCTCTAACAAATATATTAACATCTCAAAATAACATTCCTCTATAATATATAATCATAAAGATCAGGGACCGGTAAAAAACCGTCCCTAAAAAAATAAATAAAAAAGTTAAAAGAGTCAGGCATACAAGGGATTTTTACATAATCTAGTGTGCAACACTCCACCTCTGTCAGCCGCCACAAGTGGGGCACAATAATCAGGCGCCGCAAATGACCACATTTCATCCAAATCAATCAATGCCCGCTTTGCAAGGGCATCCTCCACCTGATTGGCCTCCCGGTAGACTTGTGTAACCACCAGGCACATGCGCGCAGCCTGGTCAAGACAGTCAACCCATTGAGGTAATGTGCACCACGGGACATTCCGTGTCTTGGTCCTCAACGCATGAACCGCAGATTGGGAATCAGATTCAAGCCATATACGCATCCAATTAAACCGGACAGCGTACCTGACAGCATATATCATGGCCCAGATTTCAGCTTCAAACGCAGTGCCAATCCCTATGGTGTGATGGAAGCAGCCCTTAACAAACCCACGGTAGGTTCGGAACACTCCCCCGCACCCCGACATACCTGGTGCACCCAAATCAGCCCCATCAACATTTATCTTGAGGCAGGGCGCGATGGGTGGCATCCACCGTATATACTTCATCATTTGAGGCTTGCGCGGCCGACCCGATACACCAAGTTTTCGCAGAACCTGGAGATCCTCAAATGTGTTATGCATTGTGCCATCCTGTACCATGGAGGCGGCATAAATATCCCGATGGATAGCCTTCATCCCTTGCTGTACCGTATGCTGCTCATCTCCAAACAGCATGCAGTTCCGAGCCTCCCATGTATCTGCAATAAAAGCTGCCACGACCACCAGCATCAGGTTGTGAATTTGTGCACTGCATGGGACAGTCATCATGCTGGAGAGCAGGTCAATAACCGGCCTGCATGTGTCAATTACAACACCAAACAGATACCCAATGTATTCCCATAGCTTCTTGGCCCGCCTGCAGCCCGTGAAAATGTGCTTTATCGAATCCTCCTCGCTCTTGCATATGGAACACCTTGAAGCCATGTGCAGTCCAGTCCATTGGAGAGCTTCCGCTGTTGGTATCCTGTTTTTCCATATTCTCCATATTAAGAAATACCTTGCAGGCCGAATAAAAGGGGCCTTGAAATTCAGCAACCAGGCTGGTGCAGAATTGAGCCCCCCACTAGCAACAGTGTAAAAATCTCTGCATTTAATCACATAAATTATTAATTATCTTAGAAAGACTGAATTGATCAATTAATACATCAAATTCCATTAATCATGCATTTAATCACATAAAATAAAACTTATAAAAGTATCTAAAAATTTCATACATGGCTCAACAAATAATTTAAAGGAATTTACACTATCTAATTATATAAATCTATTGATGAAGTTTCTCATTATATTAGTGGAAACATTCCTTTATAGTCAAGATCCAACTGATGATATGATAAATAATATACAAAACCACACCTTGATTAACTAAGGCACAATATCATGAATAATAAATGTATTGCAACACCCTCAGATTTTTCTGTATCTATTTTTTAAATAAATTTACTCTCCTCAATAGCTTACTTTTCACAAAACACCATTCTTAAAATATCTCGAAACATTTATTACCTAATAATGATAGATATCACCTAGCCATTGGAATTGTGGGAATGATTGAGATTAACTAAATTATCATAATATAGTTTATAAATGTTTATAAAATTAATTCATTTGTTACAAAAGAATTAGAAAAGAAAATAAATACCAATTGACCATAAAATATTTTTTTAAGAAAAATATTTTTTATGCCTAGAGTTGAATTTTATCTTAAATAACTAAATTAATGACTATTAGGGAATTATATTAATGAAATTTATATGGTTTATAACTAATAAATTTTATTAAATTCAGAAAAATTTGTTTTATAGGCTTATGATAATAATAAATCAAATTTTATACATAAAAGATATATTAGTCTAAAAGAAAATTTTTCCAATTTTAATGGAACAAGTATTATAAAAAAATATAACTTTGAAATGTTTATATATATATATATATGTATTTGAAAAATAAACAATTTTTTTTCAACGGTAAGAAAAATTTATCTTAGGGGTATTTTTTAAATTTTCAATGAAATTTCATTTTTAGATGAATAATGAAAAATAAAAAATGTTAATTGAAAATGGTTTTTTCTGTAGCTATCTGACCCCAGTATGTCTAGATCTTGTGTCTACTACTATTACATTGTAATTATTGAAAGTTATTAAAACCCAACAGATCGAAGAGTTCAGTATTATTTGTAAACATGACACATAAATGAGTCTTATAGCGACCCAACCTTTTCATACATTACTATTAAATCATTTTAAAGATAAAAAACATAATAGTAATACACATATAGAATCCAAAGGTTTAGTGTCTTGGGCAAACTAGGACCATACATAATAATTACAACATCAAGAATAAACATTTATTTAATTTCTTCTTCTCAAGCTTCTTATAGGCACTTGTCCTCTCCTTATTACATGTAGACAACTATGTATATACATCAAAAGGGGTGAATTATAAGGCTAGTAAGATGATACATAAGAACAATATATCATGGAGTGAGCATAATAATAACATGGGAAAAAGATCATGAACATGAGAGGAATCATAAATATAAGACTTGAAATGTGGCAATGCATAAAACATGAAACATCATGTCTTAGTGGATAAATACCACACATAATTGTGAACCAAGCTAGAATATTGTTCACAAATCAATTAAAATTTCCTCATTAGATTAATCACTTTACCCAATTCATTGGAGCGCTATATAATTCTGGGTGCACCAGTCTCATTGAAACATTTATATTGCACTATATAATTCCGGGCACACTGGCCACATCATAATATTATCATAATCATGATTACCACATAGAACACATATAAAAATATACATAAATAACCCATGAAAAGGAATTGGTTTCATCTCATAAGAACACATTCATAAACTTCGGTTTCCCAAAATAAACAGGGAATAACATACATGTTACAAGAACCATCCACTTTGAGTGGGAATTAAAAGGCGTGTTCTTATAAGAAGAGTTCTTTTGGAAAACATTTTGTTTGATATAAAAACCAATGAAAAACATGTATATACCAAAATATTTAAATACAATGATGAAAAAATTATATTTATGGAGTAACCATATCAAAAATGGAGTGAATGTGGGAGAACCCGAAGGATGAAAGTTGGGTTTGGGAATTTCCTCGTACCATGTATCTGAATGCTTCCTTATATTTAATGTCCTGTATAATGACATTATATTAATTAATTAGAAATCCATAACCTTGGGTATATTAATATGGTTCACTATTGTTTCATTGAGTGATTTTATGTTCCTTTGTATGAGTTATAGAGTTTAAAAACAGTATTCCAGAATGTTTGTTTTTATGGTTTTCTTGAGTAGTTCACTTGTATTCTTTAATTGATGTTTTGGTAGAACATGGGTAATCATACAGAACTTATATTACATGTTATTAATGATATTATACGATATTTAATGATATGATAATGGATTATATTAGATACATTTTGATGTATCATTAGATAATAATTAAATGATGATTGTTTGGGTTAATTTGAGCGATTTTTAGATCATAATGAACTTGTTTTATTTTATCACTACAAATATGGCCATAAGTTAGTTATATAACTTTAAATAGGAGATAATACATATAAAAAGTTCTGTTTCAACTATAAAAAAGGTTTCATGACCAGATCTGAAGTTATAAATTGAAGAAGAAAACTTGTCGTTCTTGAAGGTGATAAATTAACACCTCACGAACAATGTTGTCCTTGATAAAATAAAAGTAATAGGGAAAGGGGGTTGGATGATATAATATACCATTTGCATCATAAAATTACAGTACATGTATAATACTTATTTTAAAATACAATTTGGATGAATATAGATGGGGAGAGATCAAGAAATGAACTTGAACATGAAATGAAAATACAGAAGAAGAGGGAGAGAAATTATCTCTTAAATCTTCCTCATGAGATACTCCTTAAAAAAGCTAGGCTTGGTTTTTTTATGAGACTAGAAGCTCATGAACGTGGGAGAGGGGATAGGGAAATTTTTTGGGCAGACTTTAGAGAAGTCATGGAGCTTTAGAGGTTTGAGTAAATGAGGCTGTGAAGGGTGGTTTTTATAGTGGTGGGGAGAGGGGTTTCCTTAATATAAAATTCATTAGTTTATTACTTTACTCTACGAAAAATAATATTGAGTATTCAATGACCAGGAAAAGTAATTTTATCATGTGATCCCGAACCAAGTGGTTTTACATCATCAGAACATCACACATGACTCTATAATTAGCTTTTTTAGCTTATTTTTGTAAATTATGGCATTTAACTATTCATCAAAATTTCAAGTATTTCAGAAAAATCTGACAAAATTACCCCTAAAATTTCTTGACATGTAGAATCCAAAAATGAAGTCAATTTTTCAAAACTAATTTTCTAAATATGAATAATATAATTTTTAATTAAAATAATGGTTTATTACTAAAAACAGTTTTAAAACATTCATTTACTTATTCTAAAATATAGGTACATCATACTTTTACTTGAAACTTATTTTTATACCACCATAGGTAAGGCTACTATTAATTAAAGAATATCACTATTCATTAGGGTATGTAACTATTCATAATGGTGGGTTACTATTCATCAATTTTTTTTTGTTTTATTAGACTCCAAAAATCATCATGAACACAACAGAATATGTCAGATTTTCAAAATTCCAAAGAATGAAGTGAAAAAATTATGTTTAAAGGTCACTTATTACATAGTATTTCATTATGTTATGTTTTCATATTATTTTATTACATATTTATAAGAAGGGAATTTCCACTGGAAAACTTTGGGTCGTTACATTCTATCCCCCTAAGAAATTTCATTCCTGAAATTTCACTTTATAAAAACAGGTGAGGGTGTTTCTTCTTTCATTGCCTCTTCTAGTTCCCAAGTTTATTCCTCAATCCTAGGGTTCCTACACAACACTTTGACAAGATGGGTTGTCCTATTTCATAGAACCTTATCTTTATGATCCATAATCTTTACTGGTTGCTCCTCCTAGGTGAGATCATCTTCCAGCTGCACCACCTCTGAGTTTAGTTAATGTGAGGGGTCTGGTATGTACTTCCTCAGTAGTGATACATGAAACCCATCATGAACTTGATCCATATTCGATGGAAGTGAAATATGATAGGCCTTGGATCCTATGTGGTCAAGGATCTCAAAGGGGCCAATATAACTCGGGCTTAGCTTTCCTTTCTTCCCGAATTGCATGAATCTCTTCCATGGAGGTATTAAAAGGAAGACTTTATCTCCAATGTAGAACTCCAAGTCCCTTCGACGGTTGTCAGCATAGCTCTTTTGTCAACATTGAGTCGATTTTATGTGTTTCTGGATTACATGAACCTTCTCTATCATCTCTTTAACAAGATTGTGTCCAAGTAGCTTTCCTTCTCAAACTTCATCCCAAAAGGTTGGAGTTCTAATTCCCTTTCCATACAAAGATTCATATAGAGACATCTAAATACTCGAGTAGAAGCTATTATTGTGTGAGAACTCAACCAATGGGAGATGCTGATCCCATCCACCTTTTAATTCTAGAGAGAAGGATCTTAGAATATCTTCCAGAATCATTATCGTTCATTCAGACTGGCCATCAGTTTGGGGGTGATAGGTCATGCTGAAATTTAATACAGTAATCAAAGCATGTTGAAGGCTCCTCCAGAATTTAGATGTGAACCTTGGATCATGGTCAAAGACAATTGAGAGTGGAACACCGTGCAGTCTCACAACTTCCTTCACATATATCTTTTCAAGTTACTCAAGTGAGAGATCTTCGCGAATAGTGATAAAATGGACAGTCTTGGTGAGTCAGTAAACCACAACCCATATCATATTATTTACCTTCTACATATTCGGGAGATCCATGACAAAGTTCATAGTAACATTTTCCCATTTCCACATGGGTATAGCCAATCGATGCATCATACCTTTGGACTTTTGTCGCTCAGATTTAACTTGTTGACATACCAATCACCTTGATATATATTCAGCAATATCATTCTACCTGTTATCCCACCCGAAGTGTTCTCGGAGATCACGATACATCTTGGTACTCCTAGGATGGATAGAAAATGTTCAGCTATGTGCATTGTCCAATATCTCATTTTTTATCCCGGGTGATGAAGGAACAGAAAGCCATGTTCCAAACCTAATCACACCATCACCATCGATATGGATCTCATGCAGCTTCCCTTCCTTAACTACATTCACCCACTTTTGTATCTCCACATCATCCCGTTGTGCTTCCTTATTCTTCTCTTGGATGGATGGTTGAACAATAATTAGGGAAAGGTAGGATGTATCTCGTTCCCTTATGATTTCCAAATCCATTCTTTGCATATCCAAGAATATAGGGTCCTCTTAATTCCACAACATGGAGAATGTAGCAGGTACTTTTCTACTTAGAGCATCCGCTACCTTGTATTCCTTTCCAGGATAATAGTGAATTGAGAAATCATAATTCTTGATTAGCTCTAACCATCTCCTTTGATGCATGTTGGGATCCTTTTGTGTGAATATATACTTTAGGCTCTTGTTTCCGGTGTATATGTCACACTTATCGCTATAAAGGTAGTGGCGCCAAATTTTCAAGGAAAAAATCATGACTGCCATCTCCAGATCAGGCGTCAGGTAGTTCTGCTCAGGGATCTTTAACAATTTTGAGGTATAGGCTATCACATTGTCATTTTTCATGAGTACAAAACCCAATAATTTCATTGATGAATCACTGTATATCACAAAACATTTTCCACTTTTCGGTAGTGTGAGTACAGGTGCAGTGATCAGCCTTCTCTTTAGCTCTAGGAAACATCCCTCATATTCTTCAGTATAGACATACTTTACCCCACTCATTATAAACTTGGTTATCAGGCTTTACAATCGTGAGATGTTTCTCAAAAAACTTCTTTAGTACCCAGCTAATCCAAGAGAACTACGGATTTCTGTGAGACTAGATTTCCTGGGCCATTCCTCAATCGCCTTTGTTTTCGAAGGATCCATAGAAATTCCCTCACTTGTGATCACATGTCCCATGAACATGAATTTCTTTATCCAAAAGTCACACTTGCTAAACTTGGCGTACAAATTCTCCTTTCTCAATGTTGCCAACCCAAGTCTTAGATGTTCTTCATATTCCTCCTTGCTATTGGAGTAGATGAGATTATTATCATTAAACGGTACCAAAAATTTGTCGAGGTAATGTCTAAAGACTCTATTCATCAAATCCATGAAGATTGCAAGGGAATTAGTAAGTCTGAAGTGTATCACCAAAAACTCATCATGCCCATACATTGTACGAAAGGCAGTCTTTTGAATATCTTCTTTATTCACCTTTACCTGATGATATCTAGAATGAATATCCACCTTTGAGAAGTATTGACCTCCGCTTAACTAATTGAACAAATCATCAATCCTAGGGAGAGGATACTTGTTCTTTACAGTGATCTTGTTGATTTTCGAATAATCGATACACAACCGCATTGTTCCATCCATCTTCTTCACAAAGAGCACTGGTGAAACCCAAGGTGATGCACTAGGGCGTATAAACCCTTTGTCCAGATGCTCTTGAAGCTTCTTCTTTAACTCCTCCAGTTCGATAGGAGCCATCCTATAGGGCCACTTCGAGATAGGAGTAACTCCGAGTATGAGTTCAATTGAGAAATTTACCTCATGATCTGGGGGAATTCCAGGTAACTGTTCAAGAAATATATCACAAAATTCCCTCATGATGGGAATTTTCTAATGTTTGTAAATTTCTTTCGACTCAACCATTTGGGTGAGGTATTCTTCTTCATAGTGAATCAACTCCCACACCGTTGATGTATTTTTCAAAGGAGATTCATGATATTCCTTGCATTTGTGGAGTAGTAATGGATGGATCAGAATATAAAATGATATTTCCTTTTCTCGACAGTTGATATGTGCTCTATATAATGAGATGCAATCCAATCCCATTACAGCATCAAATTCCTCGAAGGGAAGTATTATGCGACTCACCAGAAGATTCTTCCCACATATTCCAACAGGAGAGGAGTCAAACACTTCGTTTGGAATGATTTCACCACTTGGTGTTCTTACAGATATCTCTACATCAAGGTTTCAGGGCTTCGATTCTATAGTTCTAGCAATCTTGAAAGATATAAAGGAATGTGTAAAACCAGAATCAAATAAGACTATTTACATTCTTGAGTGAATAATAAATCTACCTTGAACGACTACATTATCATGCTCCTCCTCTGTAGTAGTTATGGCATAAGCCTTCCATTTTTTCACTGGCTTTGGTGGCTGCTGACGCTAATTACCCTCAAGAGCTCGATGTTTAATGCACTGGTTTTCATAGTGCCCTATCTCCCTACAGTTGTAGGTTTAAACCATGAGCGGTTCTCTTCCTTCTTCAGTTAGATTCTCCATTTTAGTGACTTTTTTACACTCTTGAGCATGGTTTCCTTCTTTCCCACACTTGAATAATTTCCCCGTCCCTTTGAGGTAGTTCCCATGGTGAAACTTTCCACATTTTTGGCATCTGTGTCATTGAGTTGTCTCCCCACTTTTGTCATTAGATCATCAAGTTTGATAATTTATCTTTCGTTTCATATCCCCATAGCCATGAGACCATTTTCTAAACTCCATCTCCAATTAAAGAGCACATCAAACAACTTCTTCGTATCTCCCAAAGTCTTTAATTGAAAAATCCTTGTGAAATTCACTTCATTGGTTGTGACAGATTCTCCTTATTTTTGCTTGATCTATATGAATTCTCTCTCCATCTTTGTATGACGAGTTCTTGGGAAATACATGTTAAGAAAAATTATCTTAATTTCTTCTCATTCCATATCATCAATTTATTCCCATGGCTTGGTGTTACTAATAAATTCCCATCATTGATTGGATTCTCCATCTAGATGATAATCTACTAAGGTCACCTTATCTATCTCAGAATAGAAATGATCTTCTCCATGGAGTTGATCCACTGTTCCGCAGCTAGTAGATCAGAAGATCCATTAAACTTCGGTGGTCGTTTCTACATAAAACAGTCGATATCCAATTGCTCCCTCATTGGTGAAAGAGGATGTTCCCCATTGTTATGGTTATTGTTCATAACCAGAGATAATTGGGTAAGAATTTCCAAGAAGATTTGAACTCCACCGCCCAAATAATTAGGGACGTCATTCAGGCAATCATTTCATTGGCCCTCGCAAGAGTTGTTGTCCTGATTTCTCCTGGTTCCCACCAATCTCTAAAATAGAAATGGTTAGAACAAAACATAAGTAAAAAATTTATGAATAAATAACTCAGTTATATTCACAATTTATACTTATAGCATAACATATGGGATCCCTATGTAAAATTCTTGTGTGCATATTTGTACTTTGTCTCATGATATAGGTTTCCTCTAGGGTTTACTATTCTTAATTCCCAAATTAAATAAACCTTTCCTCTGATACCAACTATAGCGACCCAACCGTTTCTTACATTACTATTACATCATTTTAAAGATAAAAAACATAATAGTATTACACATAGAGGATCCAATGGTTTAGTGTCTTGGGAAAACAAGGACCATACTTAACAATTACGACATCAAGCATATAAATTTGGTTAATTTCTTCTTCTCTAGATTCTTATTGGAACTTGAACTCTCATTACTACATGTAGCCACCTGAGTATATATATCAAAATGGGTGAGCTAGAAGCCTAGTAAGAGGATATATAATAACAATATATCATGGGGTGAAAATAATAATAACATGGGAAACAGATCATGAACATGATAGGGAGAATAAATATAAGGCTTAAAATGTGGCAATGCATAAAAAATGAAACATAATGTCTTAGTGGTAAAATACCACACATACTTGTGAACCAAGATAGAATCTTGTTCAAACATTGATTCACATTTACACATGAGTTTTATCCCTTTACCCAATGCATTGGAGCACTGTATAGTTCTGGGCACACCAGTCTCATTGAAACATTCATATTGTGCTATATAATTCTTTGAGCACCCGTCACATCATAACATTATCATTATCAAGCATCCCACATAGGAAACATATAGAAAATGTATATAACTAACCCATGAAAAGGATGGGATTTTCTCTCAGAAGAAAAAATTAATAAAAAAATGGGTTCCTAGAAGAAAGAGGGAATACCATACATGTCACAAGAACCATCCACTTTGACTGAAAAGTAAAAGGCGTGTACTAAAAAGAAGAGTTATTTTGGAAAAAATTTTGTTTGACATAAAAACAATGGAAAAATATGTATATCCCCGAAATGGGAATAAAATGATGAAAAATGATCTTTATGGAGTAACCATATCAAAAATGGAGGGATAGAGGGAGAACCCGAAGGATGGAAGTTGGGTTCAAGAATTTCCCCTTTCCTTGTATCTGAATGCTTCCTTCTATTTAATGTCCTGTATAATGACATTATATTAATTAATTAGAAATCCAGAACCTTGTGTAAATTAATATGGTCCATTATGGTATCATTGAGTTATTTTTTTTGCCTTTGGATGAGTTATAGAGTTTAAAAACATTATTCGAGAATGTTTGTTTTTATGGTTTTCTTGAGTGGTTCACTGGAATTCTTAAATTGCTATATGGGTAGAACATGGGTAATCATCCAGAACTGATATTCCACATTATTAATGATATTACATGATATTTAATGATCTTATAATGAATTATAGAAGATCCATTTTAATGTATCATTAGATAATAATTAAATGAAGATTGTTTGGGTTAATTTAAGGGATTTTTCAATCATAATGAACTTGTTTTATTTTATCACTAGAAATATGGTCATAAGTTAGTTCCAGAACATTAAATAGGAGATAATAAATATATCATATTCTGGTTCAACCATAAAAATGGTTTCATGACCAGATCTAAAGGTAGAAATGGAAGAATAAAACTTGTCATTCTTGAAGGTGATAAATTAACACCTCATGGACAACATTCTCCTTAATAAAATAAAAGGATGAGGGAATAGAGGTTGGCTGATATAATATCCCATTTTCATCATAAAATCACAGTACATATACAATACTGTAGTTACAATACCATTTGGATGAAGATATATGGGGAGAGATCTAGAAATGAACTTGATCTTGAATGGAAAATAAAGAAGAAGATGGAGAGAAATTATCTCTTAAATCTTCCTATTGAGATCCTCCATAAAGAAGATAGGATTGGTATTTTGATGAGACCAACAACTCTTGAACGGGGGATAGAGTCTATGAAGGATGTTTGGTTAGAGTTTAGATAAGTCTTGGAGCTTGAGAGGTGTGAGGAAATGATGTTGTGAAGTGTGGTTTTTATAGTGGAGGGGAGAGGGGATTCTTTAATATAAAATTATTTAGTTTATTAATTTCTTCTAAGATAAGGAATACTGAGTATTAAATGACCAAGAATAGTAATTTTATCATGTGACCCCGAACCAAGTGGGCCTACATCATCAAGACATCACATAAGACTCAATAATTAGCTTATTTAACTTATTTTTGTAAATTACAGTATGTCAGTATTCATAAAAAATTCAAGTATTTCATAAAAATACAAAAAATTTAACCCTACCATTTTTTGACGTGTAGAATCCAAAAATAAAGTCCATTTTTCAAATTTTCTTTCTAAATATGATTAATTTAATATTTATTTAAAATTATGGTTTATTTCTAAAAAATAGTTTTAAAACATTCATTTACTTATTCGAAAATATAGGTACTTCATACATTCACTTGAAAAGTATTTTTATAATATCATAGGTAAGGATACTATTAATTAGGTTATATCACTATTCATAATTAGATTTTACTATTCATAAGTGTATGTTACTATTCATCAAATATTATTTTTTTTTTAGACTCCAAATATCATCATAAACACAACCGAGTATGTCATATTTTCAAAATTAAAAACACAGAAGTGAAAAACTTATGATTAAAGGTTACTTATCACTTATTAGTTAATTATGTTGTGTTTTAATGTTATTTTATGACATAATAATAAGAAGGAAATTTCCCTTGAAAATATTTGGATCATTACAAGTATGGTATTACAAATTTATACACTACTTACAACATAATTTTGTTTTCTTCTTGGAAAATAACTTTATTCCATCATTGATATCCTTTCACATTGTTCTGAAATTTCTTCATGTATTCTTGGGGAAAGGAAACATAATATGTATGATCTGAAAATCTTATTATGAGTATGTAAAGTGGAATACATAATGAATTTATGAGAATAAATTTATTTAGAAAGGTTAATAACTAAGAACATGATCCATTAAAAAAATTATATAAGGTGTAATCAATATGCAAGGTAATAAACTGAAACACATACCATTTAATGAATAAAATGAGAATAAATTCATCCATAGATATATAGATATAATATTCCCATGGATAATAATATAAATGAGTTCTTTATAAAGGTAATGATTAATTATGGGAAATCATGTTTCCTAAGAAAATTATAACACTACAATCAAATCTATTATCAAGATAGTATAAATCTATGGGTAGTAACCCATCTACTCATCTTTAAAGTAAACCCAAAGGGACTTTTTCCAACTAATTTTTTCTCCCCAGAATACTGATGCATCATAGGGATTCATTTCAATGGTCCCCAATACAAAGGGTCCATTAAATAGTCCCCAACCCATAGGGAATGCAGTAACCAGTCCCCAACAAATATACTGCATGTCAAAATCATTCCTCGTATAGTAAAATAATTTGTTTAATTAATGGACATTGTTCCTCATCAAATATCTCTATTTTATAATGGATACATATTTATAAATATCTCCCTAGATATTCAAATAATTGTCAAAGAAAACACCATATGTAAAATAGAAATATGTATTATTCAATAAACATATCAATGATAATTGATATGGATAATTAGTGGAACTTTAATTTTCAATGATAACAGGAAAATGAATATTTCAATGGGAATAAAAGGAATATAGGTAGTTAATTTCAATACTATCCTCGATCAAATAAATTATTAACCATATAAAAGATAAAATAAATATGGTATCAATACATCATATCCAATGTGATTTAAAAATAAAGGGTTGTTTTTGTTGATTCGTGGAAATATTATAAAAATATTTTATAAAAATATTATTGCGGAAAATATACTTTTTATTTTGAAAATTAATTTATTAGAAAATAATATTTGAATACATTTTCCTTTAAAATATTCCCTTTAAACATGAAAAAGGATATTTGAATAATTTTCTATGGGTAAATAATTATATTTCATACAGGGTAAAATGAAAATTCCTTTTGTATGGTAAAAAGGATATAAAAATGAATTATTCAGAAAGAGATGAGATGATTCATTTTAAAACAATATTAAAATAAAAAATGATTAAATATTTATTTAATAAATTATTTATGAATGGTTAAATACATTTTTAAAAGAATTTAAGAAAATAATATTTTTAGAAGAAAACACGTTTTCAGACTAAAGGGGGAAATAAAGTTGGGTTTTTTTGATAACATTTTCTACCATATTTTATGTAACAAAGAGTGGTAAAATGGTACTATTAATTGAAAATGGTCATTAATAAAGAGAGTAAAAAAGAATTAAATGTTTTAATTTACAAATATCCAATAATATTTTCTGATTGAAATTCTTGTATAAACAATCAAGAATAAAATAAGATTGTGAAGTAAAAATTTAAAAGACAATAAAACTAGTGTGAGAATTAATCAATCAAAATATTAAGTGTGTAAAATTTTAGTACAAAAAAATAATTTAAATAAAATAATTCATAGGGAAAATTAATTACACATATAATCTTATTATATTATGGAAACCAAGGAAGCAATATATCCATTATAAAATAAATTGGGTTATGAAATTATTTACCAATTGTAAATTTAAAATATAATACTCGAAAATGAAATATTCCAAATACAAAGATAAAATAGAATGAAAATAAAACAATTTTTGATATAAAATATAAAAACGGGTTGTATATAAACCACACAAAAGACAAAAGTGGTGAATATGACATTTATATCATAGATGTAAAAAGTGAGATGGAAATACCATACCTTTCTATTCCTTTTTGGGTGAATTTTTGTTAAATTCATCAATAATTGCGTTATAATTTTTAGTAACATATTATATAAACATATTAATATTTATGAAACCATATATTATTTTCTAATGATAAATTATCTCTCAATTGTTCAAAATATTTATTTATTGTCAATATTTAGGGTGTTAAATAAGTAGTTTCTCAAGTATGTTTTGACTTGTTACTTGTTGTTACTATCATTTTTTCATAATATACATAATTTATAATGTGATTTAAATATAATATATATCCACCATATATTTATTTAGAATATTCAGTCATATTTTTTGATAATAAATGAAATACATTGTTCATGGAGATGGTAGGTTGTATGTATGTATGAGCACTACTTCCATTTCTTAGTCGTATTAAAAAAATAAAAAATAAAATATTTATTTTTATTTCAAAATAAAAATATCATATATATGTTATATTTTTTACATTCATATATTAAAATCACTCTTCAATCCATTTCATGTCTAACCTAAATGAATCATATCACTTTGAGGATTTGGTAGTCCACACATCCCCAAATTATGTTTTAGAAACTTGTGTTTTTCCCTATCATACATTTGAATATTACTACAAATAATTCTAGATCCAAGCATGAAGACAACATGCGATTCTGAGGCCCGGTGTCCCCGAAATAAATTTTATAAAAATATTAAGTCTTTTTATACTATGCACACAGTGGATATGAGTTATCTCTTATATGTTTGGTCGGGTCAAAAATATGAGGGCACGATTATGTCCAGAGCATTCCTTTTACCCTAGGTGGGGTATACCCTTTGCAGGAGCGGGCCTACTGTAGAAAAAGGCGAGCATTGGTGTTTTTATAAATATATAAATTTATTTATTTATGGATGTCAAATCAAATAACATCTAAATGGATTCTCAGATCAAAATTCTAATATCACGTTTGTGTCTGTAACTCCATTTTTACTCAAGGCATGACATAATGTTTTTCAAGCCTGGATTTTTGGTTGGGTGTATTAAATGGTGGTTTAACAGATTAATTAATTAATTAATATTTTATAAAATCTACCAAATACCCACCTCTCATGTTGTTATGGAGAATGTGGAAGCACCGATTCCCCCTCCACTTCCTCTTCACCATCGAATGCCAAATCCAGAAAATAAAGCACCGATGATCTCTGATCTTGATGGTGGATACTAATGGATTGTGCAGCCACAATGCTGATGCTTAGATATACGCTTGAAGAACCGATGATTCAACATATATGTAAGAGGGTTGATTTTTAAAAACATGGATCCCAATTATGTGTATTTTCTTCAAAGATTCATAATGGTTTTGTACTTCGGGTCCTAAGAATTCCGAAACATGTTTCAGATCTGAATTTGGAGCAACGGGGTGCTCCCAGTGGTCTGCAAAAGTATTCCAACATCATCACTGAATTTTGTAAGTGGAAATGGAAGAAACCTGTGACAGGAAAATAGAGAATTTTAGAGTAATGCAGAGTCTGGTGTGTAATAAAGTAGTGCGGTGGCTTTGACAGGGGTGGCATGGAAGTCTGGTAAGGCAGCGATGGCCAATTCCAGTGACCTAGAGATGGTCCGAGAAGATTCTTCCAAGGTCTCTTCAAATCCTCATAACTCACAAACCGAAAGTTTGATTTTTGATCCATTTGTGGAGACATTATTCTTGCATCGATACAAACCCTTTTAGAATTTTTAGGGAATATTATGAGTTGGGTTCTAGGCCGGGGGCTACGAAATGTTGAAATCACAAAAATATTTTATTATTTACTTAGTTTCAGCCCTCCATAACTTCTGGACGAAGCATCTGATTGACGCGTTTTCAGTGGCGTTGTGATTACGATGGTAAGGAGGATGTTTTAATATTTATTTAAGGTGATGGTAATGAGATTAGGGTCTCAGACCTATGATTCTATGTTTTGTTGTTTATAGAGAAACATGACTTTTTTGTCTGGTGTCCATTTTATGATGAATGATTAGTCGATCTCATGTGGTTTTCCAATGGGATCACAATGGTTTGACCCTCATGATGAGTCTTAGAATCAAGGTGTGGGTTTTTCTCATACTTGCTATGGTGAATAATACATTTCACCAGTTTTCCATTTCAGGCATGTAAATACCCTATCCTACCTATTTTTCCATATTGAATGTGTATGTGACCTCGGTCTAGTCCTATGAGGTGTAGAGTGTGGAAATGTTGTGGGTCACTAGGATTAGTGACATATAGACTAGCATTGATTGAGTTAACTCCCTTGGTTTTTTCCTATGAGTTTTCTTATGGCATTACACCCTTGTACAAGTTTTTCATCTCCTCGATAGGATGAATTTAGATGGAGCTATGGCATCCCTCCAGTGAGTTTGGAACTAGATCTTCTAGCTTCACTTCCCTATATCAGGTTATTGGAATCACTGAGACCACTTATCCATAGGCTATGATGAAATATCTGGCAAGTCGACCCCATATGTTTTGAAGCATCATTGAGAATATGATCCCATTCAGAGTGGTAAATAATAGTAGGTTTACCAAATCATCATATATATGATACCCTACTCAACATGTTGTTTTGGTGGGGTTTGTGCTATCGTCGGTTTGAGCCCATACTTCATGAGTTATACCATATGGGTTTCTCAATATCGTTGCTCCCACCATTATACGGGAAATGATCCTCTATCACAGTGTTGTGATATGTGGATAATCAATTTTTGTTGTAGTATCCCATAGTGGATTCTACGAGTGATCCCTTATCTGAGAGACCCTCGAGTTATCATCTTGGATTCTTGTATCTCCTAGTAGACCCTATGAATAATCCCATATCTGATGAGTTTTGTTTTACCACTATGTTTATGTGTGACATCCTTAAAGATGATATCTGATGGAGTGTATTTCATAGATGGGTGTCATCTGGAGTGAATGAGATTGACAAGAACATTTTCTTAGTTATGTGTTGCCTTGGAACATTGTGTAGCATATTATGATAGCAATGAGTTCAAAACCTTGTGATTATTTGTGACTGATATTAGTATATCTGGATGTTCTTGGTATATGTATGGGCATATACATTTTTGAGCTGTCTAGTTGAGTTTAGTCAGGGATGGTCTCGAGATAGAGTTTCTCTCTCTTTTTCGATCTCTCTAGTAGGGATGAGTATATTGATACCATTAAATTGCACTTTTATATTTTAGATTTTATAAGGAAACTACTGAGTATATTTATACTCACCCATTCATGGGATTTTCCAAAAAAATTGTGTCTTGTCCAGACCACATGCCTTTTGATGGAGTCCCAAGAGGAGATGGAGTAGGTGGTGCTAACTGAGATTAATTTTCCGAGGTGTTTACTAGGGCCATTTTGAGGAGATTTTTGTGGGTTCTTTTGAAAATGATTCCCTATTTCTGAGAAGGCTGGACATTGTTTCTTATTTATTTTGGTGGGACATGTATTTTCCCTTTTTTATTTTTTTTACTCTTGTTTTGGGTTAAAATTATGCATGTATTTCATTTCAGTTTTTATATATATATTTTCACAATTGCTTGGAGGTGTATGTGAGTGCATGTGTATAGGTACCTTTGGTTAATGCCTATCATGTGTGTGATAGCCTACTCAGTGCTAGTCTCTAGCCCCGGGGCTATTGGATACAAGTTTGGGAGTTGCGGTTGGAGCCCCCATTAATTAGGTCTTGACTGAGTGGTATTAGAGGAGGTTCCACTTTTGGGATCCTTGAGTGTAGGTGGTCTATATGTGAGTTTGTTTTTGGTTTCATATCAATAGTGTTTGGGTTTTTTTATTTCAGCTTTCTGGCCAGGGAAATCTTTGTTAGTGCAGTGGCCGATGTATCAATTCACTGGGACTCTATTAACCTGCCTTTCGACTTGGGACATTAGTACAATGGTTGCATGGAAATAATGGTACATGCATCATATATGAATGGGTTTTCGGTTTTTCTTGTCTTTCATAAGTCAGCTCCCATGATATAGTTTTTGAACATGGTGTGTCTTGATTTTATTTCATGATGCCTCTATAATGATAGACATCAAGGGTTATATAGAGGGATTATGGTGAAGATCCACCCTGAGTAGAGGTATTATATCAGGGAATAGGTTTTGAGGCTAGACCTCGAGGGGTTCTACAATTTGAGCCACCACCTGTCGAGTAGTTGGTTGTGCTAGAAGTGTAGGATGAGGATGCATGCATGGTGAGTGCATTGCATGAGTTTCAGAGGAAGTGTACTCTAAGGAATTAGAGTGTTCTAGACCCCAAGGTAGATGATTACTGGATTGAGGTAGTCACCCGAGTTCCCTACCTAGAGAGGACACCTCTAGATCAGTTAGTGTTCCTAGCAGTGAGACTTATAAATGGTTAAATAGGCTGATGGTGGAGTCTGGTGACATAGTCCCATGACGAGGAGACTCTCACGTGGACATAGATTGAGTGGCTCTTTAGGG
Organism: Viscum album; assembly: GCA_963277665.1. Classification (NCBI taxonomy): domain Eukaryota; kingdom Viridiplantae; phylum Streptophyta; class Magnoliopsida; order Santalales; family Viscaceae; genus Viscum; species Viscum album. The sequence goes on along the minus strand of OY728142.1, from coordinate 1,696,874,909 downwards.
AAGACTTATATTTGGTTAAGATGAAGTCAGTGGGGATTCAAGAACTTATGTAGCTTTAGTATGATAGGATTTCTATGTTAGAGTACTCAATGAGGATTGCAGACATATCGTGCTACTCCCCGGATATGTTTTGATACCCTTTTTTTAGGGATTGTACCTCAGAGTAGGGACTATGCAGAGACATTCAGGAATGTGTGGTTTTCCTATGCTTTCTAAATTATTCCTGAGTGTTGGAGCGAGCGTTGGTGGTAGAGATAATTTTGGTTGAGTAGACGAGGACCGCTAGTGCTGGGAATGCGGGAGTTAGGACCACGCTTCCTGGCTTGGTAGATGTTATCTGATGGTAGGAGCAAGTGTTCAGAGATGAACCATGTTTCAGGAGGCGACCCCAGGATAGAGTATTTGAGGCTCACGGCTCTCAGGGCCCTTAGGCCAGTTTTGGTGAGTCACAGGAGAGGCAGTGTTATGATTGTGAGGGACAATGACATCTTTCTAGAGATTCTTCAACCCTCCATGCTACTGAGAGGGATCTGTTCGATATAACACAATGGAAGATGCATTGTCTCGAGTATGGAGGTTCGGACAGTGGAAGACGTGGAGACGGATCTGGTACAAATTTGAGAGGAAGAATGCAATATGAATTTACAAAACCACCACTCCCATGTGGTATATGCCGAGCCTAGGGAGCTCGAGGCTGAGGGAGAGGACAACCGCATGGCTTAGAGGCTATTAACCGAAAGGCTTCACAGATTGATAGATGTATGCTCTGTTTCCTTTCTACTTTGTGTAATAGTTTTTCTAGACAATGTTTGGATGTACTCTATCCTTTTCATTTCTTTCTTGAGTTTTGTTCAGGGCGTTGGTAAGACCCTATGTCGGTGTTATTTGACATGCTTCAAATGAACTATATATATGGATGCTTCTCCAATCTAGATATGTTTTTGTAACACATTTTAGACCATGTGGGCAAGTCAGTTCCCCCCAAAGAGGACATTGTCGAGATGTAGTGGATGAGTCCCTCATACTTATGCGCTCATGAATGGTTTTGTGTCTTTTGTGATAAAGGCCTAAGGTTCCTCAATGTGTGTGCTAGTTGGTATCCATAAAACCCGTGGTGGTTTTTTTTCTGGTTTTGGGTGAACATGTTGTTGTGGGACACCCAGTTAAGTGTTTAGTTTCCTTCCATAGTGCTTATAGATTTTCTAGGATGAAAATTCTTAAGGTGATATAGATGTAGCAACTCAGGTTTTGTCCTGTTATACATTGGAATATTCATACAAATAATTCTAGTTCTAGGAGCGATGATGGTGTGAAATTCCAGGGCCCGGTGTGCTAGAAATAAATTGTATAAAAATATTATGTATTTTTATAATATTCACGTGGTGGGGATGAGTTATTTACTAAATGGCAGATCAGATCTGAAATTCAAGAGCACGATTGGGTTTAGAGTGTGCCTTTTACCCTATGCATGGATAACTGTTGTGGTCGCGGGCCAGTTGTAGAAAAAGCTGAGCAATGACATTTTTGTGAATAAATAGATAAATTTTTTTGTACATCAACTCAAATAACTTCTTAATGGAGCCTCAGATCAAAATTCTGAGGCCACAGTTGGGTCTAGAACATCGTGGTTACCCTTATTGCGATGTAATATTGTCTGTGTCGGGAGATTCGGTTGAAGGTGTTAAACAGTGGTTTAATCGATTAATTAATTAGTTAAAATTAAGAAAAATCAATCCACCCCAAAAGCTCATGCTAGTGTGAAATAGTAAGCACTGTGGAAGCCTCATTCTCTTCCTCTTCACCAAAAAATTCCAAAATGATGCAAATGAAGCAGCGACGTGCTCCGGTATTGACGACAAGTGCTCATATATTTTGCATCAGTAGTGTTGGACCACAGATCTATGCTTGAAACATCAATGTTTCTCCCACGAGGTAGTATGTTTGAGTTTTAAAATCCCAGATCCCATACATTTGGTTTTTCATTAAAATCATTATAATGGTTTTGTATTTTGGGTCTCGAGCTTTCAGAAAAATTTTCCAGAGCTGAATTTGGAGCACTGGGGTGCTCTTGGTGGTCTTTAGAAGTATTCTAGTGGCATGGCCGAATTCTAGTGGTAGCAATGGAAAAATCCAATGATTACACAATGGTGTCTATAAGGGAATAAGGAGGAGCAGTGTCCCCCTATGGGATGATGTGGCAGTCCGGTCAGGTGGCAGTGGTTGTTTATGGCGACTTAGTGGTGGTCCTTCTAGATTTTTACATGTGTTCTTTAAACCCAAGTAACTCACAAACTGGAAGTCTGACTTGAGATCCATTTGCATAAATGTGATCCTTGAATCATGAATGACACTTTGAGAATGCTTATGAATGTTTTTGTGTAGGTTTTTTTGGTTTAGGTCTATAAAACGATGAATTAATAATAATATTTTATTATTTGTTCAGCTTTGACCCACCATAACTTATGTACAAGGCGTCCAATTGAAATTTCATCAGTGGAGTTATGATCTTGATGGTAATCCAGATGTTTCAAAACAGATTTAATATTATGGGGCTGAGATCATGGTGCATTCCCCATGAGGTTGAGTTTTTGCATTTATAGTGAAACACGACTTTCTCATATTGTGTCTGCTTTGGATGAACGAGTAGTCGATCTCGTGCATTTTTACGAGAGGATTGAAATGGTGCTATCATCTTGATGAATTTCAGAATTGAGGTGTGGGGTCCACTCGGACTTTCATTGTGAATCATACGCTTTTCACTGGTAGTTTATTTCGAATGAGTAATTAGCCTTTACAACATGTTTTTTTGCGTAGAACGCCATGGCATCCTCATCCCGGTACTAGGAGTTGCACATTGTGGCGATTTCTAGATCACATGGGTTAGCGGTGTTTAGACCAAAATTGGTTGAGTGTAATCTCATGGTTTATTTCTATGAGGATTTTTCTAACATTACAACCCCATTACAGGTGTGTGATCCCCGCGATAGGTTGAATTAAAATAGTGTTGCGGCATCCCTTTGGTTAGTCTAGGACATGATCCTTGAGCTTCATTTCCCAATATTTGGTTCTTCGTATTGATGTGACCACTTTTTCAGATGCGGATATCCCCAATCTTTTGGGGTGACCGCATAGGGTTTGAGGCATCATCAAGAGTATGACCCCTTAAGTAGTGGGTGATAAAAGTAGGGTTGCCGAATCATCGAGTATATGATCCCCTACTCAGCATGCAGTTTCGGTGGGGGGTTTGGGTTTTGGTATCGTCGGTTTGATCCCCTACATTGTGAGTTATACCATATGTGGTTTTTAACATTATTTTTTCCACCATTATATAGGCAATGTTCTTTTATATGATTTTTGTGATCAGTGGATTGTCAGATCGGGTTGTAGTATCCCCTAGTGGATCCTTGAAGTGATCCCCTAACTGAGAGACCTTTGAGTTATCATCTTGGGTTCCTATTTCCCCTAGTAGACCCTAAGTGTGATCCCCTACTCAAAAAGACTTGTGTTGTCATTTTGTTTCAGTTTGAAATCCTTAATTATGATATCCAATGGAGTTTATCTCACAGATGGGTGTTATCTGGGATGACAGAGCATGATGAGTGTGTTCTCTTGGTTATGTGTTTCTGTTTAACAACTTATAGAATCTGAAGTTAGTGATGAGGTCGGAACATCATGATGTTTGGTTCCTAATAATGGTATATCTGGATGCTCTTGGTATATGTATGGGCATATACATGTTTGTGATGTCTAGTTGATTTTAGATGAGTATGGTCTTGAGATGGAGTTTTTTTCTCATTCGGGTTCCCACTGGCTGGGATGAGCAGCCTGACACCTTTCAGTTGCTCCTTTTCCTTTTGGGGGTTTTGGTTCACATATTGAGTGTCTTTATACTCACCTTTTATTTGATTCTACCGCACATTTTTTTGTCTTCTGCATACCACATTTCTTTCAACGGAGTCCTAGGAGGGCTTGGAGTAGGTGGACCTTAGTGAGCTTGACTGACTGCGGTGTTTACCGGAGCTGTGCTGTAGAGCTTTCCGGTTGGTGATTTTGATAGCAATCACCTCATTTGGAGCAGTTTGGATGCTTCTGCAGTTTTCTTTTGGTGGGCTATGTATTTCACCTTTTTTAATTTTTATGTAATCTGGTTTTGCATTAGATGAATGCATGCATTTCATTTTAGTTTTTATATATCTCTACATTGATTCAAGGAGTTGTATATGGGTGTGTGTGTTAAGGTACATTAGGAAAATGAATTTAAAGTGTGCGATAGCCTACTCAGCACTAGTCTCCAACACCTATCCTATTGGACGTGGTCTTGGGGAGTCACAACACGAGTCCCGTTGGGTCAGGTCGGGATAGACGTTATCATTTTCCCATAATATGAAAATCATAAAGGTATGTTTTATATAAATAATATAGAAGAATAAAGAAATTATAAATACAATATATATCATATATGAACAAATTTTCCATCTTAATTCCCAACCGTGGGATATGGTAAGGAAAAAATGGACTACATCGTTTCGTGAGGTGGTAGTTCTCCATACAAATAATCATTAATTGTGATACCCATTCGATGAATGTGTATGTTTAGGTGTAAAACATAACATAAACAAATATAATAATATTTACTATGCTAATGTTATTATATAATCATGTAATAATAAGAGTTAAAGTAGTGTAGATGGAAAACAACAAAGGAGCTTGTGAAAGGATGTTACATCTTCTTTGGATAACTCCTTTTGGGTTTCACAAAATGGATTTATTTGATTTCGTTATTCCAAATGTTATTATAATAGGCTTAGTGGATTTATTTTTAAGATCTATTGTGTAATATATTGGTAGATATAAAATATCTTGGGAGGTGTGAGGTAGTGGGAGAGTTGAGTGCCTTTTTATAGAGGGGGTGAAATTTTTATATATATTTGAAAATATAATTCTATTGACATTTGACTAATTAATTATGGATAAATTAATGTAATAAATTATATAAAATTTAATATATTGTGGAAATATATACATCCAATGGATTTTAGAATGTTTCTAGTAATTTTACTCTATATGTTTATTGTTTAGTACCTTGATAAGATAAATTTTCTCTTAATTACGTTAATTAATTTTAACCACTTTCTCAATTTTTTTTGTAAATAACTAAGTTGAATTTTTTAGCCATTATATATTATTATTATTCCAAATAGGTAATATAATTTTGTAGGTTACGACCAAAAAAGTGGGATAAATTAATTTAAATTGAATCTCGTAGATGGGATGATGAAGAAGGTATTTAAATTAAAAATGTTCAAAATTTTTAAAACTTTGTATATCTAAATTCAATGTTAAATTGTTTAGAATAAACTAATTTTTTTTAAATGATATAAAATTGGTATATTTATATCTATAAATCATTTAAATATATCCATAAATCAGATGAAAAATTATTTTTGAACAAAAAATCATTTTTGATTACTATCCGTCAAAATAAACAAACATCCTAGAAAAATACAAAAAACTCACGATAAAATATTTTTTTAAAAAAATTAAAAAATTAATTTTAATTAGACATATTAAATTTATAAATGTTCCAAAATATGGACTTAAAAAAGTTTATCCATTAAAAGGCTATAATATTTTATTTTTATAAAAATATAGTTTTAAGCATAAAACAGGATTTATTCTTCTCTTATACTTATCAATCATATTGGATTGACATATAAAAATAATTGATTTAATATAATATATGTATATTATTAATATCATTCAATAATATTAATTACATTAATTTATTTTGAGAAAACACCTTTATAGGAATAAAAATAATTCCCTTAATTTTAAATGGTTTATAAATTAATTTTTATCTAATTGTTATCCAATGAATTTAATTTAAATATTTAAAAAATATATATTTTTATTAGTTTTGCAATATTATTCATAAACTATAATTTAAAAACTATATTATATCATATTATATTAATTAATAATGTTTTAATAATATATTGTTGTTTGGAAGAACTCAGTATTGCATATAATGAAAGCTATCGAAGAATGACTTTGTTGTGTGTAATGAGAGATAACAAAATATTTCATTCATTTCAGTCTGTATAATAGATTTAATTTATCTAAAAAAGTAATTGTATTATAACATCTCAGGATTTGATATTCTTTTACACATTTGGTGATGCGTTTCACACATGCTATCGAATACAATGTTATTACTTATGAATTTTGCGGCGTCCCAAAGTCCCCACATTATATAAATTTACTCTCCACATTTTTAACTCAATCATGGTAATATATTATTTGATATTTATTATTTTTAAATAATATATCATGAGAAGGGTTCATAAAACATCATATAGAAATGGTGTAATGGGATTTTCAATGGTTACATGAACTAACATATAACAAGGTTTCTATGTAGAAGAACAATAGTGGAAAGTAGAGATACATACATGGATGAAAAGAATAAATATTTATATGGCCTGAATGAGGTAATCAATTATAGAAAATATAAGTATAAATTTAATATTGAGGGTCATAATTTAATAAATAAATGATGATTTAACAGACCATATGTTCAATTAGAATGACTGTATTATGATTGCTTTTTTGTTTTAAGATCCTTTTTGTAATGTTAAATAAATATTTTACCGCCATTGATTATAAAGAAACCTAATAAAATGATTTGTTTCTATATAATTTTTATACATTCCTTGTGCTTGGATTATTTTAAAATTAATCCATTACCTCATGAATTAGATATTGATAAATTAGCATTGTTTTTAGAATCACTATTACACAGTTTTAACAAATCTTAACTCCTAAAAAATAGTGAAAAGGGTATCCATTTGTCCAAAATATAGTTTCCTATTCCAATATGTTTATTATATTAATCCCTAAACCTGAAAAGTAGCACTAAAGGTTCATCATTAACCTTTATTCATAAAATTTATTAACTAAATACAACTACACATTAACCGGGACATTGCATAAGTCACTAGTAAGAGAGAAACCCTTATCTTCCTTCGGTTATTATTGTAAGCCCCACTAACTTTTCATAATTTGTTGGTTTTGACCCTACATACAAGTTATCAATTTATATTACCATGATAATATAATTTCCGAGATAAATATGATGGGAATACATCGAATAATTTTAATTAGTAATTAGTCTTTTAACTCTGATTTTCATTAAAACCCCAATAAATAAATAATTAATCCATTTATTTCCTCTTAGGATCATCCATGGGCTAGTTATTATCTTGTTGAAGATTAAATTTATTCAGGTAATACACAGGTTCCCTACATTTAGGGTAATGAACCATAAATGGATCCTTAGGATGATATTTATTTCTTTCCATCACACACTTCATTTTTCATAGGATGTTATTTTATTTATCTCCTTATTTCTGAAACATAAATCATTTCTTGATTACATTGAGACACATTCATTGGTGTGTCCTTCCGAGTTTTGTTCATGATGAAAATCAAACCGTCTCTTGTCCATCGTATCCACCACTTATTCTCTTATCAAACATCATCCTTATCTAATTTTGTGAGTTCAGAAGTGGGATAAAATATATGTTGTTAATTATATTTATAAAAATCTAATGTGGAATAAAAATGATATCATTAAATCCTTTAAACACTTCATTTAGATTCTCATTGACACCACCTTTTTCATCATGTTCAATTTTTACTTGAATCATTTGGGTTCAATCCATTCAATAATATTATAAAGCATATTATGAGTAAAAATTATCATAGTAATAAAATAATAAAATCATTTATAGGTTAAATAAATCATTATACCTGATTTGAAATCGAAAATATATTAATTTTACCCCAGCTTTATCATTTTCATCACATATTCAAATCCTTTCATAATGGTTTGTAATGAAAATTTAAATTATCTAAATTATATCCCCAAGGAGTGACTAACCAGGTGCACAATAAGGCACATTTTCATGTAACAGGTTATGCTCGAGTCAAGCCCCCAGACCTTTAATAGTTTTTACCCCTAGGTATATCAAATCCAAAACCACATCCACTTATATAATCTCTACATGGATGTATTTCTAGGGAGACCTGCAGAAATCTATACCTTAGAAACATCCACGGATGGTCTTATATGATTATGCTAAAATTCTTCCTCAGGGTTATGATATATAATCTACAATTCCTTAAATCTAGTTCCCAAGGTTGAAACTAATCATTTCATAAAATATATAGTAGAAAACCGAATCAATTAATCTTAGAACCAATTTATACTACCATTATATTTAATTATTATAAGGAATTGACTCCCAAAAGACCAATGAGTTTAGTAGTATTGGTTAACCAGGTATATACATGAATATTCTATTACAAATAATTAAAATTATTAAAATATATTTGTTCCCTTTCATAGAGAGAATCATTATTCAACATAGTGTATCATTTGACATCTTTCTTAGTATACTTTTTGTATTCCTGGGGAAAGGTAACAAAATTAGTGTGACCTCAAATGCTTAATAAGGGTTAGTAAAGAGGAATTGATAATTAATTAATGAGAATAAATCAACATGGAAAGGTGAATAACTGATTACACATGTCATTAAGATAACTAGATAAGCAATAATTTATATCAAAATGTACTAAATTGAAACACATGTCATTTAATTAGTAAAATGAGAATGAAATGAAACCATTGATATTTCAATGAAATAATATCATGTATAATAATAATGAATGAATTCTCGATAAAGGAAATAATTAATTATTAGATTTTATGTTTCCTAAGAATATTATAGATTCAACAACCTGATCTTATCTCAAGACTGTTTATATTTTGGGGTTGTAACCCATATATTCTTCTTAGAAATAAACATAAAGGGGTTTTCACCAACTAATTGGTCTCATGAGACTACTGATGCATTGGGTGGATTAATATAAGTGTTCCCCAACCCATAGTGATTCAATTAACTACTCCCTAACTCATAGGGATTGTAGTAACTAGTCCCAAACCGTTATATTAAATTTCCAAATAATTCCTCATATAGTGTGATAAACAATTTAATTAATTATTAATGATCCTTATCAAATATTTACATTGAACAATGTATACATATTTAACATTATTTCCATAGATATTCAAGTAACTGTTATTGTAATCATCTTATATAAAAATGATATATAGTTTAGGAATAAAAACCAATCCATGATAAATGATATGGATAATTAGGTTAACTTAATTGTTCAATGACTATAGGAAATTAAATATTTCAAGGGGAATAAAAGGAATCATGGTATTTAATGTCAATATTATCCTTAGTAAAATAAATCATAAACCATAAAAAATAAGAATAATGATAGTATCCATACTTCATGTCCCAATTGGACTAAAAATAAACGGTTGTTTCCATTGATTAATAAAAATACTATAAATTTTTTTGAGCATATTATTGAGGAAATTATACATTTTATTTTGAAAAAATTGAACATCATTTAATTTATAAAAATTTGGAAAATATTTTATTCTAAATTTATCCTTTTAATGTTAAAATTTAATATTCTTATAAATGAAAGTGGTTAAATCCATACATGTAATATTGAAAAAAATGATAATTCCTTTTTCATAGTAAAATGGTTAAATAAATTCATTTTTTTCAGAAAGAGACAAGATGATTACATTGGAAACAATTTTAAAATAAAAAAGTATAAAAATGGAATTATTAAATCATTTTGAAATTTTTTAAAAAAAATTTGAAAAAATTTCTCTAAAATATGGTTTTTAGAAGACAACATTTTCTCTAACTAAATAGGAAACTGAAGTTGGGATTTATTTATAACATTTTTTAGATCATTTTATATACCCAAGAGTGAAATCATGGTATTATTACTTTAAAAAGGCCATAACATTGATGTGAGAATGATTCGATAAGTTGATTGCCTATATCATATTTTGATCCACTTAAAACAATTTTAAACACCACAATAGATAATAAAAACATATTATAAAAATAATCTTATAATATTAATGACAATTATGATGTAATATAACCCAATTAAACGAAATTTGGTAATGAAATTCATTACCACTTGGTAACTTTTAACTAAAATCCCCGTAGTAGAAATAATAAAAATTAAAACATTATATAAAATGAAGATAATAATTTTAATGATATAATATATGAAATTTTCATTAGATACCCCACCCAAAATAAAAGTTATGAATATGATATTTATCTCACATATGTAAAAAGTGAGATGAAGATATCTTTCATTATGTCTGATTTTTTTTGTGTACATCGTATAAATTACTATATTATGGTTTTAAACATGTTAATAAAATTCTATAGAATCATATTAATATTTAATATAAAATATATGATCTTCTAATAATATCTTATTACTCATTGGTTTGTAATCATTCATTATTATCCTTATTTGGGGTGTTAATCGCCTAATTTCGAATGTATGTTTTGACTGTTTTTTTATTCCTATCATGCATTTATTTTCAAAAGAATTTAAACCATTATTTAAATATCATATATAACCAATATATAAGTATTTATAATAATCCATAATATTTTTAGGTGAAAAATTAAATTCACTATTCACGGAAATAGTAATCCGCATGTACGCATGCATGAAACTTTCATTTCATTATCGTCTTAAAAGATAGAAATTTAAATGATATATATATATATATATATATATATATTATAATTAATTTATAATACAAATTCCATATATTTTGATTAGTTTTATTAAAATCATTCCTTAATATATTCCATGTATATCTGGAATGAATAACATCTCTTTGAGGAGGTGGTAGTCTATACTTCCACAAACGATGTATTCGTATTCCCAAAAATTGTACAGAATGAATTTATTTCTTATAAATATATTCCATAATAATAAATGAATAATAAATATTTTATATATAATATATAAATAGTTTTACATCACAATTTTTAGAAATGATATGTGGAAAAGGATAAATGAATGACATCATTTCGAGAGATGGTAGTTCACCATTCACAAAAACAGTATGTTCGTTATGCATTAGATGAAAGTCTTTGTAAGTGTATGTGTAATGATTAACATAGAAATACTTAAATATATTTATTATACAGATTTTTTTATATAGACATTTAATAAAAATCGGTTAGGGTGTGGAAAAGTAAAATAATACAAAAGAGTTTGTGGAAGGATGTTTTCTCTTCTTTGGGTAAATCATTTTGGTTTTCACCAAAGGTATTACTTTTATAGATTTATTGAAAACTTTAGGCTCCTAGAGTTAATGGTAGGGATTTTTAGGAGTTATTTGGGAAGATATTGGATGATATAAAGTGTCTATTAGGTTCTAAGAAGTGGTAGTGGTGAGTGCCTTTTTATAGTTGAGGAGGAGTCACATTTCTGTAAGTTATTTAAAAGGGAATTCCTCCCTTGTTTTCCATTGAAAAGTGGAACCAATAGTGGAACATAATTTAGAAATGGATGTATGGGGTCTATATATGGATAACCAATTTATTTTTAACAAGTTCCTATGTAATTTTTGACTATAAGGTTGAGGTCTACCCCTTGTTAAGATAATTTTTCACTTAATTTCTATAATTATATTCAATCACATTCACTTATCTCTAATCTAAAAAAATTATATCATTTTTTAAAATATTAATTATAATAATTAAAAATATAAAATAAAATTTTAAAAATTCTAAAAACATAAGTGGCATAATTTTGTTTAAATTTAATCTCATAGATAGGACAACGTATGAGGTTTTTAAAGTAAAAATGATGAAAAATTTGACAAGATTTTATATCATAATTCAATGTGAAATTATTTATAATGAACTAAATTGGTTTAGATAATAAAATAAATATATAATTATAATTTCAATGAAAATAATTTCTTTTGAATATAAAATAAGTCGTATGAAAAGTCATTTTAAAATGAAAATTCGATATTGTTCACTATTCATCAAAATACAAAAATTCACAGAAAAATACAAAAAAATCCTACATTTTTTTATATTAAAATAGAGTTTTTTATATATATAATTTATAAAAGTTACATAATTTATATTTTATATTGGTTCGACTTTACAAGGCTGTAAAATTTCCATTATAAAATACTATTTAAAAAATAAAACTAGATTTATTCTTATCCAATGATTATAAAACCAATTAAATGAATATAAAAAATATTATTTTTTAATAATATCTATATATATCATTAATATCAATAAGTAATTTTATATAATTTTATTTATTATGATAAAACACAATTATAAGATTAAAAACATTTCTATTATAATGAATTGTTTTATAAACTGGTTTCTAATTTATTGGTAACCTATGAATTTATTTTATGTTTTTATAAAACAAATATTTTTATAAGTTAGTAAATGTTATTTAAAAAAATTAATTTAATTGATCGGTTATATCTTATTATATTAAATAATTAAGTTTTTATAACATATTATTGTTCTTTAAAACTCGTTCTTGTATATAATGCAAGCTATCAAAGAATGTATTTATTGTGTCCAATGAAAGAATAATCCGTATTTAATTAATAGGAAGATAAATCATAGATATCATTTATCAAAAATATTAATTGTATTTTAATATATTTGGATATTAAATTCCCTCAAATGTTTGGTGTTGCGCGTTACACACGATATCGAATACAATGTTCTTACTTTAGATTTTTGGGGCATCAAATTTTTATCTATTTTGTTTTTATTGATAAATTTTAATTTTAATAGTTTTAATATATTTTTTGTTCAATTATATATCAATATATCCAATTTAGTTTATTATATTAAACTTTACCTTGAAATTGGATATAAAAGATTATAATTATTTATAACATTTTGAAATAAAAAACATTCATTCCCGTTGCATTTACACGAATAAATGCAAATTTGATTTTTTCAAATTATGTGAATTAAATTTTGAAAATGGATTACATATTTTGAATCATAACTTCCAAATTAGATCTTATGGATATTTTTATATTAATTCTTAAAAATTTACCGTGGTTAAAATAACAATTTATCGCGATACAAGTAAAATAATAACAGAGGTTAATGTTAAAAGCTAAATGACTAAAATACCAACAAAATATTATATTTAATGGTGGATTAGGAATTTATAGTCTTAAAAAATAATTTAAAAGATTAATTATCAACCAAATTCTTTTCAATTAATGACACATTAATTTTGTTATCTTTAAATATAAAATAACAATTATTTAATCACATAAAACCTCGTCTCCTCAAGTATAAACACTACCCTTCATCGCCGCATTTCTCCTTAAATGAGTTTATGCCACTAAAATATCTTGAAAAACCCCAACTTATCAATATATCCACATCTATGTTCTATGGTTTTCAAAAAAAATGAAAATCCATGGGCCTTAAGGGGTCCTTCAAGGAGTTCATATTAAAAAAAATAATTTCCTCAATGCACCTCTTTTAATTTATTTTATTATTAATCATTATCCTTACAAACATCATAAATAGTGGAATTATAACTACATAAATATGTATATACTGTAATGTTATGTTTCAATTGGAATATTTTATATTTATTAGTATTATTACAACCTATTGTTCAAAGAAACAAAACTATTGTCCAAATTATGCCAGTTAATCGCATCCATGAGAAATGATTTGGTCATTTTCCATTCCACCATCATGGATGGTCATAATACTATTATTATGAATATATAAATTTTTTTTAAAAAAAATATTATATCTTATTTCATGTTATTTGACTAATATATTTACATAATAGAAAATAAAAAAAATAATACTTCATGATGTTTTTAAAAACTGGAAAAAATAAAGTAAACATTTATCCTTAACATTTCAAAAAAGGAATCATCCTTATGTAGAAAATAAAATGATAAATAGTACCACATAAAATTATTTATGTTCATTAATAAAACTATATTTTACTTATGGTGTTCTATTTCCATTAGAAAACAATATCCATAATTATATGGAGATGAATAAACCATTATACCATGTAATGAAGGCACCAAAAAAAATAAAAACAATGAAATATTATTACTGTTTTGTATGATGTTATAAAAGGATTATATAAGGAATTATAAATATGAATATATATTTTTTAATTTATTTATAAAATACATTAAAACATTATACTGAAGCTTAAATATAGCTACACTAACGAGAAATACGAGGTAAGGGTTTCTCCTCTCACTTTTTCATCAGTGAGATATAGGAATTATCCACCAATTATGTCTTCTGTTTTGTTTATATACTTAACATTGATATATAATATCTTGAATATCATTATATTAATGTAATTTAATGTTTCAATTGATATTTTTTACCATTTTGGGTTATACAATTTCTACTGATTACCATGCCATAGAGGAATTTTAAACACAATTTCCATTCTTTTAGTTAACCTTTTACTTGATTGATTATCTCATGATTTTGATCATGTGTGGAATTACTTTTGACTATCTTGTGTTTTATATCCAATTTTTAGTGTATTTACAAAATATATACATAATACATTAATTTTTTTAATCATCACTTCAATGATTTGACATATATACTTGGTTTCATTTAAAAAATTATTTTTTAATGTTTTAATTAAATATAATTTTTTAAACCATGCCCTTGTTATTTTCAAATTGTCTCAAAAAATTATTTTAACCTTCTCTTATTATTTTTTAAATTCATTTTTTCTCATGTTTTACTTTTTAAAAAATTGATTGAGAGGATTATTTTGTCATTTTCTAAGTGTGGTTATTTTTTACTTTTCAATAGAGAATAAAAAAACAATTTAAAAAATTATATGGAATGAGTAATATTTATTAATATCATGATAATTTTATTTCTTAAAGATTCATTTTTAATCTTATCTTTTTATATTCAAATGAAAGAAAATATTTTATAATTGAAATTCATTTTTAATTTTTTTTCAAAATAGAATGAATATTTAATGAAAAATTATTTCTAGTGATCATTTAAAATTATTTTGCATTTAAGATAACATTAGATGATGTTATGTTTTCTTTAATAGTTATATTATTCAATAATTATATGCTTACTATTTTTATTTTCAGTTTATTTTTATTATGGAATGACATTTTTGTACCCTATTTCATTTCCATGGGTTATGTTATGTTGGATTGTTTATGAAACCCCATTTCTGTCATGGGATCTCGTATGATTTATGTTATTCTGGAACACATATATATGTTTACATTGTGTAATCCGTGGAACATATATATACCACCAATTAATTTTGCTGTGATTTATGTCTTAGGAGATCTACAGGACTGAAATAGGATGTGAATTTTATTCAGATAGACATGACTGAAAAAAGAATGAACTCAATATCATAAGACATGACTACAACGGGAAGTGAAACTTGTTTAGTACGGAATTTTCCACTTTTATGGATTGTGGTTTGAGCCCCATCAAATATGTTAGTCGTGGTAGCGAACCTTTGATACTAGGATGTTTTAGGATGTGAACTCATTCCACTATTATAGTATTGGAAAAGAGCCTTGACTAATGAAGAGATGAATTTTGATGCTTATGTGTATACCAAAATTTTATGTCTTATTGGTATATTATTCCATCAAATTATATTTTGATTCATGTATAATAAAATTATAAGATTTAATCTATGACTAAATATTTTGATCCTTATTATTCAATGAATAATTTTCAAATTCTATGTTCATGATCTTATGCTTATGTTATATGTCTCCTTGTTTACCCTTACTGATAATCTGATCTCACGCTTTTCATATTTTTATTGTCTATAGTATATAATAAAAGGTATTAAGTATTATTTTAAAAATGTGTTATTGTTATGAGGGAATAATTGGAAAATTATTTAGAGGTATTTTATGTTAGCAATTTTCTAAAGATAATAAAATGATATAATTCTGGTGTAGTTTTCATAAAAATGAAAGGAATAAATTTCTATTTATATGTAATTTATTTTTATGAAATGTATGTGTCATTATTGTTTGTATTAGAGAAAATATTAATTAATATGTTGAAAATTAGATGATAAAACCTTTGGAATAACACTATGAATATGTCTAGGTTACAATCACAGTGTTTTGGTAATGATAATTAATAACCTATGATTAAACCTATGGTGTCATAGATTGAAATTTTATAAGAATATTACCATTATTATGTGGTTTTCCCTCTATAATTAGTGACACTCAATCTATAATTTTTTAGTGAATGGATGCAACCCAAGGTTGCTATGTTAATATTTAATGTGAAGGGAAATGAAACAACTGTCATCATGAATAACTGAATGTTATGGGAGTTAGAATGAAAAATATTATTTTTATACTCACATAATCAATGAAATGAACTGTAATTAGAAAGGGAACTTGATTGAAAAATAATATATAGATTCCATCATAGGGAACTATCCACCTTTTTTGAAATGGTATTTTATTACACATGTCGTTGATAACTGTATCAAGACTATTGAAAAAATATTTCCAATTCATCAATTCATAGGACATTGAAATGTTATCCTAGTTATTTGTTCTCTATAATGTGAAGTAGATCAATGGGTAAATCTTATCAATAATACATGGAAATATGATTAAATTTAGATAATTTAAAGGGTTTATATTATGGTGATATTCCATAGAAATTAATCCCCTCATATTCTATTTACATATTTGGAGAAGGAATTAGTTGAGTCGAAGAAAAAGGATGATGAATCCATCATTATATGTGTGGTAAATTTTAGAAGACTTTTAAGTTAAACCTATAGTATAATTAATAATCTAGAAAGTAAAATGGTTCAAATATTCTGTTTCATAAAACCAAGAATGTGAAAGGAATTATCTACAAGGGATATTCATATATATGATTATGTTTTTTTATTTTCTGTAGAGGTAGAGATATAAATCTTATTTTCCATGAATATCATGGTATTGATAAGAAAAGAAACATATACGTCAAATGAAATTCTACGAACCATGGGTATAAGGAGATGTGATTTTCAATGTTCTCATCATTTTTGAAGAAACATAGGGGAAATAATCTTAATGAAACTAGTAAATGTTTTATTTTGTGTAAGTTAAGTTCTTCAAGAAACTTATTGTTGAGGTGATAGAAAGAAACCATATAATGATTCAAATATAGAAAATGTTTCATGTAATAAACAACCCACACTCCAGTGTTGAAAATTAATGGATTTTGTCATTATTTGAAATAATTCCCAAATCCAAGGGGTAATATGGATGATATTTCAAAACCACCTCTAAAGTCCATGGGAAAAGGGAATGTTGATGAAATCACCACGGATGAAGAAAATAATGTTTATTAGGGCACATTTACCCTCACCTGTTTAGTTGGGAATCTCATGTCCTATTTATTATGAGTTAGTGCTATGAAAATATTCTTCATGAAATTTCATGTGATTATCTCTCTCTATATAAAATCTACAATAATTAAACATATAAGTATAGTTCCAAAATTGTTTCTCTATAAGTATTTGAAGGATTTTTTTTGAATTTTAATAATATACTAAAAGGTGGTAGGGGTGATATTTTTAGACAACACATGATTAAGGGAATCATAATCCTTGAGATGTGAATGATGAGGGGATTATAATGACCTAAAGAGATGTTTTTTGTGATAAAATAAATTGGATAGTATTGATTTCCTTGAAATTTGTTAGTAATATGATGATAAGGTTTTTTTATGGATTGATTTTATAATTATTTTGGAGTTATAATGTGCGAAAAAAAATTATTAAAAGAATTCTTGTTTCACTAAAGTTTTATAATTATTCCGTTTATGAAAATATTTTAAGATAATACATGATAATGATCGTTAGATGTCTAGTTGTTTAAAATTATGATATACATAATGTTGTATGGGGAATTAATCATAAGTTTATTTTGAAAATTTAGTGAACATCATTTTAATTTTTTGGATTTCAATTTTATAATGTTCCTATAGGTACCAATTTTTGAAATTGTTACCATTGTAAACCAGATGACGATTTATATAGTAATTTATTACATAACCATATTATGATTTATTATTTTTGAATGACCTGTACAAACAAATTTTTTATGATGATAATTTGATAAAAATGGAATGACTAATCATCCCATTTTGAATCATATGATCCACTGGTTCTGTAGGCATTATGATTTAAAATTTATTTCTTGGAGTCTGAAATGATGTATATATTGATTACGGCTCATCTTAATATTAAGATTATACCTACGAGATGAAATCATGTAAGTATATCATCTCAATATATTTTGAAATAATATTTTATTTTATTTCCATCATTTCTAATGAAATAAATGTCCTTTTTTAGAGCAATTTAGTCAATGGTTTTTGGATCATTAACCTTATAATAACCATGTACTCTATCATTCTCCATCAGAAAATGATAGTTAGAATTCTCTTTTGTGTTTATATTATCACATTCTTCTAATCAAGATCCTATTTTTGTTTTAATCTTTTCCATTTACTTCAATATTTTTAAGAGGATGTTTTATTAATATTTTTTAAAATGTGGGCTTCCAAGAAATGAATTCCAAATTTCAAACATTGATTTTTATTATGCAATTTAATATTTAAGGGATGATTTTTTATTGAAATTCTTTATCAAATTGAGATGTAGCCCATCGATTGACACTTCCACCGAATCACTCTCATGTTCCTGTTGTGTTCCATGTATCTCTCATTATAATGTACATACTTGAAACATAATATGTTCTAAATTCAATGTTCATACCACTATATATTGATTCTTATTATAAATAGTAACCATTAAGGATTATGTATTATAGGGATAATGTTCCAAGAAACAAGACCACTCACTTGGTTATTGTTTTGTAGTGAAAAAAAATATTTGAGGAAGCTATATAGGAACCTATGGTTGTGGTGAGGCAGATATATCCATATCTATTTATATACATGTAACAAATTTTGAGGTAGAAATTCATTTTATGGTTGGTAGAATGTAATAACGAAAATATTTATGATCATAATTTTTTCAAATAAATTCAATCTCTCTAATAACTTAATCTTTACAAAACACTAAGCTTAAATGAACTCCATAATATTATTATTTAATTGTGATAATTATAACCGAGATGCTCGAATAGAGGAAATTAATGAGATTGTATAAATTCAAAAAATTTAGTTTAAATTTTTTATAAAATAAATACATTGGTTTCAAATTAACTAGAAATGGATATAAATACAAATTTAACATAAAGGAATTTATATATATATTAAAATTTATACCCACCATAGAGATGAATATTAATAAATTAAAATAATAATAATTATTGTATCATATTATTGGGATTTATCTGTTGGATATGAAATTTAAATTATTTTACATTCTTCTAAAAATATTGATAGGAACAAGATACTAATAAATATAATATTAAGAAAAAACAATATTTTTCATAGTGATAATTTTTCCACCTTATAATGGCAGACCTATTTTGAAACTAAATTTTTATACTTTTATAAATTTTATTTGAAAATATAAAAATAAATTTTAGAATTAGAACATGAATATAATCTTAGGTTGAATTTTTTGTATTTTTCGGAGAAGTTTTCTTATCTCATGAATAGTTAAAAACATTGAAATTTAATTGAAAATGGGGTTTTCATGTAATTTATATACATATTCATAAATAATATTTTAAATATATTTTCCGTAGAAATAGATAAACTATACATAAATAAATCATATTTCAGTAATTGGAATATATTTTACATTCAAATTTTATTTTAAAATATTGAACTTTTTTGATCTTTTTCAGATTGAAAACCCACTATTTCGTTGTGTATGAGAGATTAATTTTAAATATATATTTTTATAATTATGTATATTGAATTAGGTAAAATTGATTAATTATTTAGAGTACAATAAACCAGATGTTTTCGTAAGTTTATTTTTTTAATCATGAAAATTTACAGTGGTGAGAATAATGATTTACCGTGATATAGGTTATAGTTAAAAGGTAAAGGCATAAAATAGCTAAAGAATACATAATTTATTGTTTCTTTTAGGTATTTATAGACCATACAAATCCATTAAAAATTAATTATCATTTAAATACCTCAATATCAATTCCACGTCGATATGGTTGGCATTAATTATTAAAAAAATCATTATTTAATCATATAAAACCATCTCTTCTCATGTATAAATACCATCCTCACAAAAAAATTTGTCCTCCCAATCGACGAAGATACTAAGATATCTACGAACACCTCTCTTAATTATTATCCGCTTTTCTATGTGATTATTGTATTATCAAAAGCAAAAATCCATTGCAATCAATTTGTTGTTCAATGTTGTGATATTCAAGAGGTAATTTTCTCAAAAGACCTCTCTTAGTTTATTTTATTCTTTTAAATTCACTTAAATTCCTATTCAATGAAATAATTACAACTCATAATATTGTATATAATATTATATTATGTTTTTATGAAATATTTAATATATATATATATATATATATTTTACTACCTCGTTTTATTCCAAGAAAAACACTATTGTCGAAGTTATGACGGTCAATCGCCTTTATAAATAATGATTTGGATTTTTTCATTGCCGAATTCATAGATGGTCATAAAATGGTTAGTAAGGATAAATAAGATTCAAATAAGTATATTATAACTTATTTCATTTTCTGTAACTAATATATAGAAATAATATGTAATAAAATGTAACAAATTCTTGATAATCAGAAACCCACCTAAAATAAACAAAACATTTATCAATAACATTTTATCAAATGAAAAACATTCATGTTTGAAAAAAAAGTATAAATATAACTATTTAAGCTTATGGATTTTCATTTATTCCATTTCATTTAAATTATGGAGTTCTATTTCCATTCAATATGAAAATCCATAAGTATATTCACTTGAACTGACCATGAATCTACAAAACTAATGCTATGAGAATGATGAAAATAATGGAATATTATGAACAGGTTGTAAGACGTTATGAAAGGAACATAGAAGGTATTATTAAAACAAATATGGTTTTTTAATTAATTAATAAAATTGTTTAAACAATTATACATCACGTAATAAAATATTTTATAAAGAGAACTGTGAGGTAACAATTTAACATGTCACTTTTTCTTTATTGATATATATGAATTAACCACCATTTATTTGTCATGTGGGGTGTATATAACTATCATTGATAAATAATATCATTAATATCATTATATTTATTTTATTAAAATTTTAATATGATAATTATTAATTTTATGGGCAAAACAGATTGACTGATTACAAAGCTCTAAGGGAGTTATTAACCCAATTTTCATTCATTGCGTTAACATTCTTCTACATCTATTATGTCAGACAATGATTATGTGTTGAATTAATTTTTATTATCTTATATTATATTTACATTTTTATATTTATTTAAAATTAATAAAAAAATCCTATAAATTTTATTAATGGTAACTTCAATGATATACTATTTATAAAGGACTTTGTTTTAATGTTTTTATGTTTTCTTTAGAAAAATATTTTTCTTACCATGGCCAGACCTTTTTATAAAATTTTTTCAATATTTTATTTTATTTTTTTTTGTTTAAAGTAAATTTTACTCATATTTGAATTAAAAAATGGGTTGAAAGGAATATTTTATCATTATCAAAGTGATGTTCTTTAAGACATTTCTAAAAAATATGGATGGAATGTTTTTTAACTTATACGACATGAGTGTATTTCTTCACCATCATGAATGTGTAATTCCTTGAATATTCCATTCTATGATTAGAAGGCCATTTTCAAAGGATGTTTTTAATTTAATAACATCATGAAATTTAATATTTTTACCAAACCGAAAGGTTATTTTCATTCGATCACTAAAAATTAATTTAATTCTATGTTAACATTATTTGATGTTATTTATTATTTACAGTGGTTGTTAATCAAGAATACAACCCTTACTATTTCAATGATTTGTTTATGTTTATTAAGGAATGAAATTTATGAAACCTATTTCTGTTTCATTGGTTATGTTTTGATAAAATGTTTATGAAACCCAATCTATTTAATGGATTATAATATGATTTATGTTGTCCATAAGAACATATGTATGTTCATATTATGTGATGGGTTGGACCAATATCTCTCTAATATCTATTGGGTAATTATTTATATCTAAGGTTATAGACGGGACTAAAACATGATGTGTACTCAGTTTAGTAAGACAAGACTGAAACATAAAGTGTACTCAGTTTAGTAAGACATGACTAGAACATGTAGTGAAACTGATTCATTAAAGGGAATTGTATGCTATAATGGTTTTGGGAGTGAACCCAATCCACTATGACAGTCTTGGTAGTGAACCTAGTTCATAATAATGATTGGGTATGTGATCCCATTCAACTACGACAGTCTAGGAAACTATCCTTGACTACTAAAGAGATGATTTTAAATGTTTATGTGTATAACAAAATTCAATATATTATTCCAATCTTATTCTCAAATGTAATACTATTATTCATGTCTTATAAATACTTATTATTAACTCCATGAAAATATATTATAATCATTGTTATGTAGGTTATAGTTCTTAAATTTTATTTTTATGATGTTATACTTATGTTATATGTCACCCTTTATTACCCTTACTAAGCTTATGATCATACCATATTGGTATTTTTATTTTCCCCATGATATAAATAAAGGTATGATGTATTTTTGGCGAAAAGGGTTCTTATTATTAAGTAATAATTGGGTGACGATGTATACGTTATTTTTGTTTCCATGTTTACAAATACACTAAACTCATATGATTCGGGAATGGTTTGGTTATATAATCTAATGAATATTCATCTACATAGATATAATATATACATATTAAAAGTATGGATCATTATAGGAATAAAAATATGAAGGTTGTCAGGTTTCATATCAATACTACTTTATGTAAGAATTAATAATAATAATAATAATAAAAACCTAAGTATATTGATGGATGTATAAAAATCCTTAGGATATAGTTATGTGATTTATTGAAAAAATAAGTCTCAACTTATTATCTCATGAGTGCACTACTCGTGTTAAAATTTAATATAATCATAACCCATAATACTTCTTGATCTTTATCAATTAACTTGAAGTAAAATATATACTCTGTATAGATATTACGATTCCAACACTAATGGAATAGAAATTGATACACATGAATGAATGATAAATGGGAATTTCCTTTTATTATGTAAATTATTCATTATTAAACTATTACATCAATATCTTATGTATCTTATACTAAGAGACTATATACAAAGCTAATTATTTTTCTATGAAAACTCTATTTTAATTTAATCTTTACACTGTCATATATATCCAAAAAAATAAATTCAATCATCTTCCCATAATGATCTCTCTAAAAGGAGTTGCTTTTGAAGGATTTATTAGGTCCTAAGTTAAGAATTAGGTTCCATTTCATAAGTGAATTATCCACTTCATTCATCAGAAATATTAATAAATCAATCAATGTCACTAGTGCAGAAAACATTTTTTACGTCGGTTATTTTTAATTTT
Source organism: Viscum album (assembly GCA_963277665.1). NCBI lineage: Eukaryota > Viridiplantae > Streptophyta > Magnoliopsida > Santalales > Viscaceae > Viscum > Viscum album. The sequence continues at coordinate 1,696,851,321 of OY728142.1, read as the reverse complement.
TTACGTCGGTTTCTAGCCGACGTTAATACGTGCGATGTTATAAATACGGGTTTTGACGTGGGTTATTTAAAAACCGACGTCAAAAACATAAAATCACGATGTTTAACATGTCGGTTATTTTAGAACCGACGTGATAAAGGGCCTGGAGAATGGTTTATCACGTCGGTTATTTTAGAACTGTTGTGATAAAGGGAATGGAGAATGGTTTATCACGTCGGTTATTGAATAACCGATGTGATAAATGTCCTGGACAATGGTTTATCACATCGGTTCTTAAACAACTGACATGATAAACAGGGGCGAGGGGGTTTATCACGTCGGTTCATATAGAACCGACGTGATAAACTGGGGTGAGGGTGGTTTATCACATCAGTTCTATAAGAACCGACGTGATAAACTGGGCTGAGCGTGGTTTATCACGTCGGTTCATATAAAACCGACATGAAAAACCGGGGGAGGGGGGTTTATCACGTCGGTTATTATATAACCGCCGTGATAAAATAGAGGGAGGTGGTTTATCACATCGGTTATTGAATAACCGACGTGATAAACAATTGTCCAGGCCGTTTAGCACGTCGTTTATTCAATAACTGACATGATAAACCATTCTCTAGGCCCTTTATCACGTCGGTTATTAAATAACCGACGTGATAAACCATTCTCCAGGCCCATTATCACGTCGGTTCTAAAATAACCGACGTGATAAACCATTCTGTAGACCTTTTATCAGGTCGGTTATTCAATAACTGACGTGATAAACACAATTTTTTTAACAGAATGCAGTGATCTTCTCTCCACCAGAATCAACCAGAAAACAAATCAAGAAATCGTACCACAAAAACAGAAGTACATCAAAATAAATCATGTACATATATAACATATAAAACTTACCCACTAGATAGCATCCACCCTCATTTATACCCCATGGACAGCCCTCCCCCACCCCGTTGGAGCCCTCACCCTCATGTATACCCCCTGGACAGCCCTCCCCCACCCCATTGGGGCTCCCACCCTCATTTATACCCCTTGGACAACCCTCCCCCACCCCATTGGAGCCCCCACCACACTCCTGGACTGCCCCCGGACCCCCGGACACCCACAAACACCCCACGATAACCCCCCACCCGCCTGAACAGCACCTCCTCACCCCCTCACCCCACTTGACAGCCCCCACCACACCCCTGGACAGCCCCAAACACCCCTGGACAACCCCCTACCCCTGGACAGCACTGCCACACCCCTGGACCAGCTTCCCACACCCCTGGACATCCCTTCCACCCCCCAGGACTGCCCCCCCCCACCCCACCGGACAGCCCTCCCAGACCGCTGGCCACCCCCAACCCCACTAAACACACCCCCACACCCTTGGAACCCCTCCCCCACAGACCCAAATCCATACCAGAAGAACCATCAAAAGTAGACCAAAACAAGAAGTAGAGCAAAATTAAACATTCAGTTATATAACATTCAAAACTTACACTGTCAACTTAAAATAAACTAAATCAAACCTAAACAACTACCAAATACACAATTAAAATGACAATATTCAAAATTACATTTTACATTACAAATAATTAAAATTCAATGAATCCTGTAAAATAATTTGACCACTCCACTTGTATGTGTTTGATGTCTTCAGCAGTATAGGGTTGAGGGTCATCAAAAAGATACAAATGAAAAATAAGATAGTTAACGTGTATAATGAATAAATAAAATTGAAATATTATGGCAAAGTTTAAGAGGAAATCATACCAGGTCAAAATTCACAACTGTCCAAGTTGTTATTATTTCATACATAAATCTTAACATATAATATCCGCATTCGATGAGGCCTTGTTGTTCATGAAAATTCTGCTTTGAATGAGTGTAAATTCAATATATTATTTTTATTTAATAAATCAAAAAGTACAAATTATAAATGGAAATTTACCTTCGCATTTACATATTTGATCTTTGCATTTCTTTTCTTTGTGTTTTTTCGAAAGTAGACCCATGCACTGTTAGAAAATAATACGAATGGGGTAAATTTAAAATTCATTATAATATATAAAACTATTGAGAAATTGAAACTTACTTTTCCAATATATTCTTATAACTTTCCCGCACATCACCATGAACAGAGCATATCTAATAAAGAGATTTCTCCCTTGGACAAAAAATCTCTAACATCCAATGATCACTGATAAAAGGAAATTTATTGTTAGTGGTTTTTTCTGTTAAAAGATAATTAACTTTTTGAGAGAAATGGGTTTCATACCTCTCACAAAAAGCATCATCCAAAATTGTCTGATTATATTATTTTCAAATCTTTCAGCAATATAAACAATTCTTTGTTCCTCAGTCAATGAACATGCTTCAGGGGAAATCAATTGCGGGTCCATGAATCCATATACTTCTGTAAGTTCATTCCTCTCAAAAATTTTATAAAGATACCTAATACAAAACATATATATGTATACATTTTTAATAAATATAACGCAGGGAAAAGGTGTTAAGAATTACATGGAAAAAATTTGCACCACGTTGATGCCCAACTTATCTCCAGTAACAAGCTCCATGATATCTGATTTTTTAATCCCCACACTTATTTCACGTCCACAAACATGAGATTCCATTGGAAACTCATAAAAAGCCAACAACAAATGTGAATATCTTGACAATCTGTCAAGACCACTGGAATCTGTATATGATGTCATAGCCTGTTGTCTTTGTTGTTGTCTATACAGTATTTATTTACCTTTAAAGTATTCCTGTGAAAAAAAATTGAGAAATATAGTAGTTTTCAAATGATAAAACAAATTTAATAAAAAAATAAAATAAAAGATATAACATTCATACCTCTATGGTAATGTGTCGAAGAAGTCTGGATGGCCAAACTAAAAAATGGCCGATACTCTGTACAACTGTCACCACCTCATCTGTAGGTATTGGTACCCTAGCTGATCTATCTATAATATCCTGTACAGTGACCCTCTGATTCTCTACCACTAATTGTTGATGATGAACTGTATCTCCTATACAATATATCAACCCATATGCTACTATATGATGTTGAGAATCATCAACATACAACTCGCAATATGTAGGAAGCTGTGGCGGAGGCGTAGGATAAAAAATGGGGTCCGTAGGCTAAGGTGGGGGAGTGGGAGCTACTGGTGGAGGTGGAGGATAAATAATGGGGTCTGCAGGGGGAGGTGGAGGAGTGGGAGCTGCAGTCTGAAATTGTCATTGCATTTCTGCAAAAATAGACTGCACCGACTCTCTAATCTTGTCTTCCATCGTCGCATTAATATTATGAACTTCAGCCTCCAAGTATTCTATTTTTTTTTATAAACCCCCTCAATGTTAGAAGTTGAAGAACGTGGAAACACTTTTCTTACCGATACACCTCTCGGATATCCTCTTACACGACCAGGATGTTCGGGGCTTCCCAATGCTTAAAATAAAATATCTTCCCTCCCAGTAGCTGTAAATGTCCCCTCTGAACTCTGCTCCTCAAGAGAGTCCTGTATTAATTAATTGAACATTTCTGTAATAATTGAAACTTATATAAAGAAAAAAGTTTACTTAAATAAATTAAATAGATATCTTACAATCCTCTCAGCTACGATTCTCGATTCTTCTGAATGATATTGCCCATTTTTCCCTTCCGAGATCTCTTCCATTTTACATGTCTAGATGGAGGGGATGGAGGGGCCACCTCTCCAGACCTTGAAGACTCAGCTCTTAGTTGTTGAAATTTTTCCGCCATCATTTTTTCTTCCAATAATGTATACCCTCCCCGAGATAAACTATGTGGGTATAAATTTTTAGATTGGATCTCCTGATGAGCTTTCCTTGTTTACTGTAATTTAAGAATAAGTAATCATTAACAAAACATTAATAAAATCATTTATATAAGAATGTTTATAAAGTTTACATTGCCCTTACCAGAAATGACTCTGTTTTTCTACTTTCAAAAAATTGTCTCCAAGTGTCTTCATCTATAAAAGGATATATATGACATGGATTGTCATGACTCCTATAACCATAAATGAAATCAGATGAGAGGGTTGATTTGAAATCCCTCCACCTCTTGGCAGCAAACGATAAGCATTTCTTCCTGTCTCCTCCAGGGTCAGGAATATCAAATGTCATCTGATAAAGAAGTGGTTAAACATATTATATATACTAGAGAAATTAAAATAATGGTCAAACAATGACAAAAGATCTTACCAAAATCGTCTCCCACAACTGAGAGATAGTCTCTTTATCCACACCTCTCCAATCATTATACAGAATGATTACTTTGGCCTTAGCCTGAGTTGCAACAAAACTCTTAAAATCTTTGGCATTCGGACCTCTAGGAATATCATCATCATCAAACTCAACTACTATCCTCTGATCCTGCGTACGGGCAAGTTATAATTTTGGTAAACGTGTGCACCCACGTTTACCAACCATTGAACTCTTTGTCGTAATAGGAGCATGTGAATGTTCATCCCCAGAGGTATGACCAGCAATATGCTCCTCTGCAGAATCATGTGGTTGATCATCTGAATGATCTGTCATTATCCTTTAAATCAAAAAAACAAACGTCAGTTCACAAATATACAAATTCAAATATTTTAATACTACTACAATCAGAAAATAGAAAATTGTACTAAGTTACATAATAGTAAACATTTGGTAATATGGTAATCATGTTAAACAATGGTAAAGATGGCAAAGATGGTCAAGATGGTCAAGATGGTAAAAATGGTAAAAATGGTAAACCTGATTAACATTGTAAACATGGTAAAGTAATTTTCAGTGAAAAAATATACAAATTCAAATATTTTAATACTACTGTAATCAGAAAATAGAAAACTGTACTATATTACATAATAGTAAACATTGGTAATATGGTAAGCATGTTAAACAATGGAAAAGATGGAAAAGATGGTCAAGATGGTCAAGATGGTAAAAATGGTAAAAATGGTAAACCTAGTAAACATTTTAAACATGGTAAAGTAATTGTCAGTGAAAAAAAATAAGCATTTTAAAATTAATGTAATGGTTATAAACATGATAAAGTAAACTAAACAATCATAAAACAAACAAAAACATATACTTATTTTATTTTAAAACATGTTTTAATAAATAAAAAACTTACAATATCTAAAATTTATGGAAAAAATAAATGTAAACAAGAAATAAACATATGTTACCTATAATTTTAGGAATGTACAGATGGATTGTTTTCCCAAATTCTTTCGTCGTTATCGTTCCTTATGGCACAAACTATGTCTTCAACATGATCGTCATTATGTTCTGTTAATATTTCCATGGAAGTAGGGATCTCACATAAATCAGCATATTCATCAAGTTCATCCTCACCAACATATTTTTTTCCCTTGTAAAACAACAGCCCACTGCATATCTGATTGATCTACTACATAAAAAATTTGTTTTTCATGTGTTGCCATTATAAAAGAATCAGTTTTGTCTTCCAATCTATTCATATTAACAAGTGTCATTCCAAATTCATCGTGTCTGACACTATTGTTATCGTTAAACCATTTACAGTTAAAAACGGGAACTTTAATTTTAAAGTAATCAACCTCCCATATGTCTTTAATCACTTCATAATATTCATTTGATGCAGAAATTGGGTTTTTGTCCTTAGCACTCGAAAAATGCATTGCTTCTGAAAACACCAATACACCACTAAGCTGAACTGCACTTCTGTTGTCCTGAGCTTTTGTATGAAATGTATAACCATTAATGTCATATCCGGACCATGTTATCACATTTAAACATGGACCACCCACTATCCATTTTAATGTCTCTGATACATCTGATCTACCAAGCAAAGTCTTTTTAATCCATGACAAAAAAGTTTTGTTGTGCTCATTCAAAATCCACATTTCTTTCTTCTTTGGATGACATTGTTTCAACTCATTAATATGCAATGTGATATTCAGTTATCCTCCTAGATCTATTTATTAAAATACTTATGTTTTAAGAGTGCGTTCCCTAGATCTAACTTAATAAGTAGGTTTTATTTTCCATATCAGTTATACCTAAAGATATTAATTCTGTATACCTACCACAATTGATTGATTTTTTCAAATCACTATCTATATGGTAATGTCCTTGTATTTTTTTTTCAACAAATGGATATATAAATTACAATATATAATGACAACTAAAAGATACTATGAATGTAATCTTAAACATGTTTCTAATGGCCTTGATACATCATAATGATTCTACATTGATGATCTATATTTATTTTTTTATTGATAATAATCATTTATATATTTTCATATGAAGTTATCACATCGAATTCTTGAACTAAGGTGATCATGAGGATATAATCTCTTGTAGAAAAACCATAAATTTTGTTTGTGACATTAGATATTTCTATAGAAAACCATGCTTATTGGTCTCTGGAATTAAGATCATTATCAAGTTGTATCATTGTATCAGGTTATTTTATGCGAGATAAAAATAATGAACATTGTGGTTGTAGTGAGGTATCTTGCATTCAATAAATCATTAGTGGTATTGAATTTGTTGAATGATAATGTGATGTTTTTCATTTATATATAGAGGATGATATAAATATGGAACATTTGACAAATATGATTCTGTCTTTATTCAATCCATGTCATGGTTAAAGGATTTATGAACATTTAATATGGTAATATAATGTTAAATACACAATTGAAGGATGTTAAAACAATGTATGAAACATTCATTATTAGATAGAATGAAAACAAGAGATTACATTACATAGTTCATGTTCATAGGAGGATTTCATTGTATTGATTAATATTATATATTCATATTTCTTGATGTGTTAGTAGACAATTATTTTAATCTATGTGTGACACTCACTATTGTTAAGATAATGTCTTAGAGGGTCATAGAAAGTCCATATCAAAAAATTTAGCAAAATTAAATGAATATATGTTGCGAACATATATTTTCACATGATATAGTGAATATAATGTCAATTAATGAAGGATAAAATTGAAAAAAAATATATTCAATGTTATTCAATATTTCAATTATAAGTGTTGAATTTATTAAAACAATGTATTCCTAGGTTATTAAGTGAATACAAGTATATAGAATTTGAAATGAATATTCTTTAGTCTTGAACCATTGAATATTTATGGGAGATAAGAGTTTACTAAATCATTCACATTTTATCATGAAACATAATATTGATGAAGCATGTCAGTGATAAAATAATTATAAAATTTATAATAAGCTTTATCTGAATTTGGTAATGTTTTTGGGACTATTTTACATGTTAACATACATGAGGACCAAATCATATTTTATGGAAGTTATAGCTCATATATTTAAAAATATGAATATTAAAAGATGGGGTGGCCAACTCCATGATTAAATTCTTTCAATTACCATGTTTTCTATAAATATCTAATGAAGGAAACTGACAGAAACATGAATAATGATTTGATAATTTTATTATCATAACTCATGTGGTCTTCCAGGATTATTAGTATGTTAGAAACACGTTTGGTTCTCCACTTTATCACCTAGATTATAAATACTAATACAAAAATAATGATCTTAATTCATAGGATGATTTTCTAGAAGTATATGACATTAGATGCCTTAGGAAATTATCATTAGTGATGAGTAAAACCCATGTACACATTCTAATTGAATTCAGTATATGTTTAATTTAATATTTTTTTCCTTATTCAAGTTAAAATAGAACATTATATTGACAATTGGGTATATCATCTACATATATGGTGTTTCATCATGAATCATAAGTGAAAAGTATAATTTTACATGTTTCCATTCTTTTGTGTAGTGTTTAGTACCAATTGGTTATACCAATGTTATTATGAGATTTTAGATGTTGAAATTGAAATTAAATTTTGACTAATTATGTTATATAAAATATATTTTTTACTAATTCAACTAATATATCTTTAAACTAAATTCGAATGTCAACAATATTCATATAAAAAGTTTAAATAGTATTTTTTAGAAATAAAAATTAATTAAAGTCACACACACACACACACTATATTCTAGGTGTTTGGGGGATGGTGGGGGGAGTATGAAAATCATAACAGAGTCACTACCACTGTTCTATTTGGAATGAAATATAACTTCTTGGGCAATAGGATGTTCAATTACTATCAATACATTGATAGAAAAAAATTATTAGGTATGGGTAGCTTACATCACCAACATTGACCTTACCCATAATCGATTGGGGGACGGATCATGAGTATTAACACTAATATGACATGATAAATATTGATTTTTCAATGAACTATTTGTTTAAAATTAATTATGGACACCCATTGGAATATTCTTTCCAACCCTACATAACCCACATTAGGTGCACCTCATTTCTTACTATGAAATCCTAATGTGGTGTCCTGACTCATGAAGAGTGGGGTTGGGTCCTCCCTGACTCGCCCAAGTAATCCAGGAATAGTTAGGTCCTGAAACAATTTCATTTGGGAGGGGGTTCATAAAACCCATAAAGCCCATAAAAATATATATTTTTTAAAATATTAAAAATACTTTAATTAAAATATATTTTATAATGTGTGACTAGTTAAATAAAATTAACTAAATTTATTTTAATTTTAAAGCACTTCTCCAGAGTACATTTCTTGGAAGATGAAATGTTTTCTACAATGAGATTAATTCATTTCAACTGATCATGAGCTATATTAGCTAATAGATATCTGGTTTTTTATTTATGTAATTATTTTAATCTATAAAGTTTGAAATAATTTACTAACAAATGTTGTTCTTTTAATCATCCCACGACCTCATTATTAGTATATGTTCATATACATCAATGAGATATCTTATTCATATGTATCCATTATCCCAAACATATCCCCACATGAATGTATGAATTTTTTTTAATTGGGATTATGAAATGATACATTATTTATTTAGAGACTTGGTAAAGCACAATACGAAATCCAGATTCATTAGATTTTGTTAGTGCTACAACACAAGTATAATATGACTCCAAAAGATAATCATAGTGTGAAGTTAGATCGTACATTAAATTTATAGATGAAAATTGAAAAATATATCTTGATCATGAAATTTATATTATCATATTTATAGTTAATTTTTTTTATATAAGATCAGATGGAATTTTAAACAAGAATAAATATATAAAAATAAACTAAATCATGATGGATGTTTTCAACTAATATATGGTTAATTTGTAAGTCAGATCACATAATGACATAAATGTCAAATAGAAACTTATTTAATTCAGAAAAAAAATTAATTTAAAACCCTAAAATAAAATATTCATTCATATATGCCACCCATCACCCAAGTTATAATTAAACCATAGTTCAATGTACTCATCCACTATAGTGCATTATTCCACCATATATCAAGGATTTCAATAAATAGTAATGTGACAAAATAACTAAAACTAAAATCAATGATATATATATATATAACTAGATTACTACAATTTTAGAAGAAATTGTTAAAATAATCCAAGTTAAATATTCCTATAAGAAGAGACTCTACTATATAAGTCATAGAGATACACAATAATTTAGTTTCTATGAAAAATATGTACTATTGATTATTAGAGTAGTAGACATGTCATTTCATGGAATATGAATATAGGTTGAAGGACTCTTAACCATTAAAATACTCATGCGATGGAGTATTTTTAATCTACTAGTTCATGAATAAAAATATTTGAATAAAATATCTAAATGCCTTAAAATTTAATAAATCAATTATGTTTAAATCACTATAATTATTATAATATTAATAATATTCTAAATTATAGTTTTTTAGAAAAAATAGCACATAATGACACATATTAAATATGTTAAATATGAAAAAATTAATACACACACACCCTTCATATTTTTATTAATGGCGATGTTGATTGCACATAATTCTAGGATATGAAATGAAATTATACATAATGGATTACCCATTTCATGATGAGGCTCATCATGCAGAATGTGGGGGTGAAACTATAGATTAATGTATACTCCTTGATGACACATTGTATGTTTATATCATAATTATATCATTATTTTCACACAAGTTGTGAAAAAACCTTGAGGATGTGGATGGTTATGACTTATTGTATCATCTTTATGATTCATGTGAAAAGAAAATTAATAAGTAAATGCATGGGAGTATTAATACATTTAAAATCTGTAATTTAATAGATAAAATTCTAATTGGTCCTCATGCAATAAATTTCATAGAGAACATTGATTCATTTTCATAACAAGGATTCATGATGAATTAATATATTTAATTAAAAACATAATCACATTTTTATCCCCCAATTTATCAAGATTCATTGATAAATATAAAAAAATAGTATAATTAAATGACTTTTATATATTTGGATAAGGTTTCTCCAGAAGATAATACCATTAAGAAAGTCTCAATGTTGGTTATAATGGAAAAATGAATATTGAAAATGTTAAAAAGATATTATAGTGTAACAGTCCCAAGGCACCTTCAAAATATCCATTAAACATATAAAAGATAAGTAGAGAGGTCATTGAAAAATCATAATTTTACATCACATGTGATGCGATTTGTCACTAGAAGAGAAAATACAATAAATTTAAGAGAAACCCGAAAAGGATTATATTTTACGTATATTAATCATTTCCTATAATATTTATGTTTTACTTCTGGGTTATTTGTAATAACTTGTGACTCTATAATTTTAACCAAAATTCAGGAAAACAATATGTTTGTAAATATTGAAATAGTTAGATGTATCTTTATGTTAATGGTAGATCATGACTCATATATCCACTAGATAATATTTCATCCTCAGATGACAAGTAGATTAAATCATGTATTTAAATCTATATATTATACAATGTTTGTTAGCAGAATAATTATACCATGATTATTTTATACACAATGAGATTTTATTTTAGGCTAGAAATAAAATTTTTCTTTTATACCAAGATTAACTAATAGTTAGTTATAGATGAATCACCTATGTCCTATATCATTAATTACTGACGAATATTTAATATAAGAATCAATAATACCTTATTATGGAAGGTTAAAACATGGTCATGTATAACTAGACAAAATTCATAGATATACGAATCAGGGTATTTGTACTCTTTTGATTTCAAACTCACATGTTATTGGAAATTTTTTCATATAAGTTATAATGATGAAAACATGTTATGTTTTATAGGAAATAACTAACAAAATCCCCTATAACTAGTTCCATAAGATACATGTGAACTATTTTATGTGTAATATTGAGTAAACATATGTCCATCATGATATTAATTTAATAAATTTATGAAATATAAAATAGGATAATAAAATACCCTTGGTTGGAAATTATCAGATGCTTCAGGTTTATACGATGAAACATATTTTAACCAAGAATTCATCAGTCATTAAAATTAATGGTGGATAAATTATTAAACTCACACTACCTTATACAAATCAATGTATTTAATTCAGTAAAAGTATGACCAATATTTTTGCTTATGAAGTTATTCGATGTCTTCTATTTCCTTTTAATATATTTTTCAAAAATAGTAATGTTAACCCTAAAACATATGTTAACTATAAAAATTGATATTATTAGAGATCTAATGTGAACATAAATCCACAATATCAAATAAATCATGATTTTAGTTCAAAGAGTTTGTTAATTCATAGTGTATAAATTAGAATGCGTCATGAAAAATATAAATTATATATTAGGTAAATACTTAATGTCATTATTGTTTTACAATCAATCCATATGTCATAAATGTCTGAGTAAAGTATAAGAATGTACTTCTATAATAGTTTTCACATCCAAATTTGATATATTTTTTGTAAGATATACTTATATAAATTAAAGGATCATGATATACAAGGAGTTTCCCGAGAAACATGTTCTACAAGAACACATGGAAAGGGAGTTTTACCGAGACATATACCACATAATTATAATAAAACCAATATGAGAAGGTTTATAATGACAATGTTATGTGATATATTATTCATTATGAATAATAAATATTTTTTTTCTATAAGGATCTAATAAAATGAAAATAATATAAAATTATAAATAAATATTAAATTCCGAGAAATGGATTCCATATTCCAAAATGATGTATGTATTTTGGAAATGTCTCCATTTGATGTAAATCACAGTGTTTTAGAGTTGGTATTATAGGGATATTTTAAAATTGGTGGTAAAATGAATTTATATAAATAAATATGGGTTTCAAGAGAAATTATTTTTTCTAAAGTGTTGACTTTTTCCAAACCATTCCACCAGTAGAGATGCTGGAATCCATTTGAATTTAAATTTCCATAATATATGTAATTATTATTATATTAATAATGCAAGGATATATTTTTTGATCAAAGAAATAATCAAAGAATGGAATAATTAAGGTTCCATGTGTTTATATGATGTTACTAGGATGTATACCTTTTTCAAACAAAAAAATATTTATAATTTAATGAAAATTTTTATTGGTAATATGATTAGTTAAAACTATATTGAATAAAATTTTGAAAATATTAATTTAATGAATTAAACCAAATTCAATAAAATGAGATTATTGAAGTATATTTGTTTGTTTATTGGTCTAACTAAGACTATTTATACAGAATACGTATTTCAAATATCAGGTTGAATAATTTAATAAGGATTTGTTTCCAATGTCACATGACATAAATCTCTCAAAGAATAAGTTTATAAGACAATGTAGGAGATTAAAATTGTTAGTAAAACATCATATGCCTTAGTGAGGGATCTGACATATTTTATATTGTATATATGAGACTTAATATTTGACATACAATTATAAAATTAGGAAAATATAAGTTAACTCCATGAAAGACTTATTTGTAGTAGTTAAAATTATCTAATAGTAATTAAGAAAGTTTATGATATATTTTTATGGTACATATAGAGGAATGAATATTATTTATCAAAGGGAAATAAACTAGTCTTCTTATTGCTCATGTTTATCAAGTTTCATAATTAGGATAAGGAAATTAGTACTAAAATCATAATAAATCTTGTAGTAGATATATCTATAGATACCACGTATGTTGCAACATACAATTTTTCTAAATAATGGTTATAAAATCCATAATGATTTTTTATATTTATTATAATTTTTATTTAATGTATTGTTTTATCATAATATAAATAATGATAATTTTATAAAAATGTAACTAACCAATATGATAATGTTATAACATAGTTAATATGTGTAATAATTTTGGATAACATATCATGATGGAGTTTTACTCAATGAGTTCATGTCAAAAATAGTAGATTAGTAATGTGACAAAACAACATATACCTAAAAACTAAATCAATAACTTTGATAAAGAATTATCTTATCATTATATAGAGAAAAATTTGATAATTTCAAGTTTGGATCTAGTGAAAGTGAGATTATTGTAAAAGTGGGTTCCCTAGAACCCATGTGATAAGCACTTTTCTAATAAAAATAACGTCAATAGAGAATTGTACAAGGAATATAGAAAAACTAGTTGTGTTACATCATATTAACACACTCTTAAAATAGTAATTCCATGGGATTATATTTCATATAAAAATGTTATAGCATTTACCAACTATAATAATGACCTGTATATACAAAGGAAGTAATAATACACAAATATCCTATGGTTTAAATAATTTATACTAATGTGACATAGATTAATTATTACTATTAGGTGTTGGGGCCTCGTAATCATTGAGACGTCATCCTATGATGTTCACAACTGGTGATCATTAGTTGAAGAGATTATGAGGGCAGACATGTCAATCGAAACCCCCCATGTTTTGGGTGTTTTTAGATATTCATATGTATGTTTATTATAAATAGTATCTGAAATTGATATGAATATAAATGTGTATCATTTTATCAAAAACTTTATATATGTAAAAAAAATAGGACATTTATTTTTGTGGCGCGATCGGTTTTATGGGGTACACAATTGGTTGTGTGAACATGGTTAGTTGATTAAGACATGATTTGTCACATTTGTGTAGATGAGGGGATATATTGTCCCTATTAGAATATGGTGGTAGTAATTTATTGATTATATATATATATACTGTAGGAAGAGGTAATTCAATATGGTATGTTCATAGAAATGAAAACAATGAATTAAAGGATGGTGAAAAAAATTATGTGTTCTATTTTATATGATATCCCGAGACAAATAGATTATATTAATTATTGTGTTTTCATATTACATTGTCATTAATATGACTTAACCTTACCTCCATTGGGATGTTATGTGTTTCTAGACATCTCTCTTACTCATTGAGTGTCACTCTTTCCTACCAATTTAATTTTTATAAGGGTCACAAAAAATCACATCCAAAAATTTGGACAACTTAGATGAATTGTATTATTATACACGATGGTCCCCATTAAGGGGGTTGGGTAATGAAAAGGATTAAATGATTGAATGGAAATTAAAATATCTGATATTATTATAATTTATAAAAATATGTTCTAAATTTATTAACTCAATGAATTCATGAGTTATTAATTGAATAATGGATAATAATTTTTATAGAAAAATAGTAATTATTCAAGGTTTATTTAATATTTTTTGGATATACAATTAGAGTTGTTATGTTTTATCTTATCATATAAAAAATATTGTTGTTATATGTAAGTGGTATAATATTCATAAATCTTATGGGAAATTTTATCTCACATAAGTGATGTTTTTGGGACTATTTTTAATATCAAATTGCATATTTATTTGAGTGAAATTTAATGAAGATATAACCATGATATTTAATCACTCTCAATCCCATTACTGAGGTTGATAAAAACATTCTATAATTTAATCACTATAGGTTCTTAAAGGAACCTATGGGATATATACCCAATGGTTGAGGGTTAATTATTGAATGGATTCTTTCTTAAAATCAATATCTATTAAACATTAATAACAATACAGTTCCTTACCACATACTTAAAAATCTCACTAAATAGTACACTTTTTTAGTATTGATTTGATTCAAACATTACATGACCTATCCATTATCAAATATTAGGTATGTTTGTTTAGTCGACATTGCGTCCTTAATATATAAAAATAAGCATGCACATAGATACAAATATTTTTACAAGGTTCACCACAATGGGTTACCGAAAGAGTAAGCCTGTAAATATAACAATGCATAATAATAACAAACTTGTTTAGTCTTTGTTACTTCCTATTGGGATCAAAATACTTATAATGGGTATTTATGGAAATGATCACTAATCTCACAAGGATGGACTCCCTTAGTCACCTTCCCTCACTACTTTAGAAAGATCTCCCATAGATTATATACTTGTAATCCTACCACATTTTACTAACTTGAAGGCCTTCCATAATCAAACACACATGTATGCTCTTCTTCTAGGTAGATTTTATATTTTCCTCTTTTGATTATTTTTTTATAGAGAATCTATTTACTCATATTCTTTTTAAAAATATTATTTTTTTAAATGAATTTCAATGAGTTCCAACATTAATTCTACTTATTTTCAATACCGCATATTAAAACCCACTCATTTAGAGATTTATATAACTATTTTCTCACTCTACTCTCTATGTCACCATTTTAATTAGAAACTAAATATCACTATTTATTCTATGTTATATTTGAATTTCTAATTTGAACATGAAATATTAATTTGACCTCAATATTATTCATCTTCAGATCCATAATTTCGTTTTATTTCCAGAAAATGTTTACCCTAGAAATCCATGTATTTTATTAATCCTATATTTGTGACTTCCAATGTTTTGTAGAATTCCAAAACATATAAAAAAATTTATTACTCCAAATTTTATAACAGTATGGTTTCAGCAATGTTGTCTTTACATCCAGTTATTTTTTAGGGTCCTCTAGGTCTTCATGATCATTGAAATACCAAACATAATAACCCTTGGCCATTTTGAGTTCCACCTCTAAAACTAGATTCTCACATTTATCAATCCAACTATGTTTACCAAAATATCCATTTTTGGATTTCAATTTCTAAAAGGTTCTCTTGAAATCGACCATGAGAACAATAATCAAGTGCTATATTCCCACTGGCCATTTATACTTCACGGTAACCCTATATATTCTTTGTTACCCTTACGAAAAAAACACAAAATACCTATATATACATCATCGATATACTTAAAGTTTGTAAACATGGTATTCAGAATAAACTCACCCTTAAAAACCCCAATATGGGGATTATCTTATCAAAGATTCATTAACATCCTGAGATACTCTTTATACCACAACATTGAGATTTTATGATGGTTTTTTTACCATCATCGTGAGATTCTAATTACATCATGAACCTTACTATTCCCAGATAATTCCTTCCTATTATTAAAATGAAATATTATAGATTTCCACACCATGTTAAATAGTGTAGTGCTTCCCAGAATACCATTTATTCATCTCCATTTACCTATCATGAATTTCCTAATCTGTAAGGTTAACCCTGACATATTTTTTTACCAATTATGTTTAAAAGTTTCAATTATTCATATTCATGATGTAGTAACTAAAAAACTCATGGAGTTACACATATCCATGAAACATGACTATAAAAACCTTCATACTAGCCTCAAATCATCCCTATCACATTGATTTTATCCTATGGAATGGTGAGGAAAGCACAAATCTATTTTTATTATGGTAACATCATTTTTGGTATTTTCCAATCACCATGAAGATTAAATAGCCCCATGGATATCTATGATACAATTACTCATGATATATATCATAAGTTTTAACATTTTATATCATCATGTAACACCTTAATGAAATTAACGGGCTTTCCATTATTCTTTAACACTACCTTAGATTTACTAATATAGATAACATTACACAACTTCTAGGTTTTTGAAATTTCATTTTCGTTGAATTAAGATTGTTTAAATTACACTTATGTGTAATTTTATTACCATTATGTGTGAACTAAAATATCCAAAAAAACCTTTAATGCAACTATAATACATGATTGATTCATATAAATCCTCCAATAATAACCATGAATTTCTTTCTTACACACTATATATCTCTTTCTTAATTTAATCCACTATATCATCCTTCAAATAATAGTTTGGTCATCTCAAACTAACAGTAATAGTCAATAATGAACATTCATCAACCTAAGAGTAATATTTTCCATAAATCAATCATGAAATCAAAGAGTTAAAAAATAACATGTTATGAATTTGATGACAACAGACAATATTCTTCCACCTCCTATAGAACATGATATCAACAGTTTGTACATCATCCAAAATTACCTTCAACTTTTGTACCCCCTCAATGAGTGTATCCTAGGAATAAATTCAAAATTTAATACTGTATACACTTCTTATTTGTTCTAAAAAATTCAAAATAATATTCATATACTCCAACAATTTAAATATAATAGAGATTCATTATAGGCTGATATTAACTCTCTTATGATATTAAAACACATTATCTATACGTCTTTGTTAAAAAACCGTATCTTTTTTATTCAATAAACTATTAACTACCCAAAGTCTCTATATAACAACTAATACTAATTATAAAACATCATGGTTATATTTACAAATTTATAATAATATAATATTACCTCAATGATAGATTCATTATCCAAAAAAACAAAGTGAGTGAATTTACACCTTTTAATTTAAGTGATCACAATATCCTATAAGATAAATAAGCATTATCTTGATTTTGGGGACATGATTCTACGTTAACATCCTCAATGTTCTTCCAGGTCACTCATTAATATCAATAATACCATACATATTTAACTTTCTAGTTCTCAACAAAAAATGTTCTCTCAATCACAACATCACAAACTATTAGTGTACAGATATTAAAATATATCAGTGTGAGACATACCATTTGAAGAAATAATAGACAACTATTTATATCAATACTTCACGGGATTCATGATTTATAGATTATTTATAGAAACCATTTAAAACACCATCATAACTTCACCCTGAGACTTCCCCACTTGAAACAAATTAGTGATACAATTTCTAGTATAAAGATATAACATTTTTAAATTAAATCATCTGAGATAACAATATTTAGTATCCTAAAAAATGTTGTAAAATAATTGATAGAATATAATAATAATAAATAAGAAATTAATACATGCAGTAACTCACATATCAATTATATCCTCCTATTTTTGGATATTTTTACTACTAAATCCATGGTATAATTAAACATAAAGTATATCCGGATTGTAGATCCCTATGAAGGATTGACTATTGATAGGGGAGGGGTGAATCAGTTGTTTCATTTTTTTGAATAATATTTTATTCAACTCCATCTCAAAAAAGTCTTAAGCTCCATGATCCACTAAATATTATCTATCAAACATACCACATAAGTAGTAGTGATATCAGAGATACAATCACATAGTTTTTAAAAGGTTCCAAATAAAGTTATACTCTATTCCATGTTGGTTATTCCCACAAACATGGAAACATCATTATAATATTTAGTATGATATGTGATTACAATGGATTTGATCTCCAATGAAAATTTTTCTACACTAAATCCAACTAAGAGATTCCATTTTATTTTGGCTATAACAAAAAGATTAATTTCTCTATCTCTATATGAATGATCTTGGTTTCTCATAGAAACTACTAGAAGACATGACTTTCTCATTGTACAAATTGAAATACAACACATCTATTAAAAGGAATGATCCACTATAAGATGATTCTATGATATTATTCTACAATATTGTGGGATATTAAATTCTTTTGTACACTATATATATCGTTATCAAAATATAGTTGGGTCTTTTGGTTGTGGTCAATAATTCTAATCACATGTAAACGATTATTTTCCTCAATGAAACAAATTCTCAGGCTATGATTCCTTCTGAATGAATTCCCAATCCCACATAATGTGTGCAAGAGATTCACACAAAGTTCTTAAATATTTTATGGAATAATTTTCTTCACAATCTCAAAATGTTTCATCCTAAATTATTAAATCAATTCGTTTAACCATCATGCATGTGTAACATGGAGTCTGAAAGTATTATTTTTTTGTACCTAAATTTATAAATTATTGAACATCTAATGAAGGTTTTTATATTTATTTTATGTTATGTATTCAATAAATTTCAGGTTAATACCAAATAATTTGATGTGTTAATTTGATAGATAATAACATTCAATTGTAATAATTACAGTAATGCATGTTCATGAATCACATTAAAAATATCCTTTAATTCTTCACAAAAAAATCTTACTTTTCATGCATGCATAATATCACATTTATGTTCACTCCATCTATCATGAAATGACTTCTCACATGGGGTGTGTATAAAATTTCCACATTGTGTTTCTTAATGAACACTTTTTATTAACACACATAAACACTTTCCCCCTTCAATGTACCTTATATGTGGAATAATGCACCACTATACAATCTTTTGTGTATAAAACTGAATGGGTGTGCACTATTCCTCCTTCTCAAGGTTAAATCATGGATGACACATGGACTATGTTCACATAATTTTCCTTGAACACAACACTATATGTAAACTCTTCTCAACCCATCACATAAATAGTTATGATGTCATAGTTATTCTACATGAGTAAAATAAATTCTTATTCCTATATAATATTTTATATAAAACTGTATTTTGGATCCTAAAATAATTCGATGAAACAAGGGAGACACATATCACGCTATCCTATAATGATTCATAGAACCAGTTCTTTATACGACTCTTGAGTGATTGGATCATATATCAATAGGGGTGGAATATCCACCTTTGTCATTCATTTAACTAGAGATATATGAAAACTCCTCCTTATGAAATAGTTATTTAATGATGATCTATTTCTTCAAAAATGATATATTTCAATACATTAAAGACACTTTCATGGCTCAATTTTTATTCATTAATAATCTTGGATCACCTCCTTATATCTAAAATTAATGATACGTCATGGGATCCTTAGAAGCCCCTATTATTTTTCTATGCATCATATCTTCTTCAAACATCTGAGTCATTTAGGCTAACTTAAACATATGCCAAACTCAGAGAATATATCTTCCATGAGTCTGCAATATCTCAAGTGATGACATCCTTATAATCATGCCATTATTTCAAGATTATAACCCATATAATCTCAAATACCTTTATTTATCAGAATACAATATGTTACTACAATTTTCATTCGGCCTATGCTTATTATTATTTTTGTCACATGCATGAAAAGTTTATAATTCTTGTATGATGATTTATGGCTTTATCATCTAAAACTATAAATGAAAAAACATCCATGATATTGTTGGTTATATCATCAGATGATGATATGATCTTTTCCAGTGAACTAGATCCCATGGATGAAGGCTATAGTTGAATACGTTTACCGAAATCATTGGTTGTGTTAAATCCTATAGATAAAATGGTTCCCATTTTATCTATCATTAAAAAGATGTTTGAATAGTACCCACCTAACCTTCATCCCAACTAGATATTCACATGGATGTATGTATAGGTTTATCAATCAAGGTGTATGTATAGTGGCTCGAGTTGGCTACTGATGATTAACAGGTATCACAGCCTTCACACACACCACCACGACCGAGCTCTTATATGAACACCATAATCATGTGGCTGAACTACATCTTCCCATCTACTCCTATGTTCCATTTACATGTGATCATCATAAGATTATTCTTGGCCCATCAAACTTCTGGATGGAGTGGGTTGTCTCCCAATGGGCGTGGTAGACCTTGGTCACACATGAAACTATGGTTGAGACTTGGCCTCAACTAGCTAGTGGATTGGCCTTTTTTTTGTATGACCACCTTAAATTCATATAAATAGTCTATGTATTATATATGGAATTATAATCCTTCTCAATTTTAATACCAAGGCAATGCTTACAAAAAACATCAAACTAACTTTTTTCTTATTCACTTCAAAAATATCTACTTCATACAAAATGTAAATATATTTTCATGGTTACCATTTAATCCCATAATTACATTATAAAATATAAAGTTCGTATAGTAGGGCCTTTATTAATCTTCCAAAATTGTAGTAAATAATGTTTGATTCATAATAAATGTCTTGGACATTTATGAGCAGCATAATCAATCGTCAATGTTTATCCAAGGAGAACCATAAAATCATGAAATCCAATTACACTGGATGAATACCTAATAATCATATAGGTATAACCACTTCATCGACAAGACACCAAACAACTATTTGATATACCATTGACAAAAAATGAAACATTGAACTCAAAAATCACCATCTTTTTCTTTTTATTAACAATGTAATTTTCACATATTCAAAAATCAATATGTATGCTAAAAATTCTATCCCCCTCTTAAAATAAAATGGAATGTATTTTTAGAGGACATTTATAAATTTTTTTGAAAATATGATCATATAATTTATATAAAAATTCCATGATCACTTCTAGGTGAGGACTGGTCTCACATAAAATTATTAGTAAATTGAATTATGTTCACCAACTATAAGACTATGTGGGAAAGAATGGTGTATAATATAAGAGAGATAAAAATAGGTATGGCTACGATGTCCATAAAATTTCAGGTTTGTGAAAACATGTTCATATTTTCTCAATTATCATTCAATGGATTGTAAATAATCATATTTGACAATTAAATACTAAGTACTTCAAAATAAATACCTTTATTTTTTATTTTTTTCCAATGATTTTATATTCATTCTCATGGTTTATATCCCTTAATATATTCACACTTTTCTTCAATTAAATGGACATTAGTAGACTCCATGATTTGAAATCTCATTATGTTTTCCATAAGTGAAATCCTTAATAATCTCTTTAGATTTCTTAAATTTTGTTTTAAAAACAAATAATATAATATGTAATAATGATATAAATATTGGTTTCTCAGAAGCAACATTCATATTGTGGTATTCCACTCAATATAGTTTATTATT
This sequence comes from Viscum album, assembly GCA_963277665.1. Taxonomy (NCBI): domain Eukaryota; kingdom Viridiplantae; phylum Streptophyta; class Magnoliopsida; order Santalales; family Viscaceae; genus Viscum; species Viscum album. The sequence goes on along the minus strand of OY728142.1, from coordinate 1,696,829,329 downwards.
TTCTACCAATATCCACAAGGTAATATTCATTTGAACTATTCATTTTAATTTTTGGACCCACTGATTTGATTATATTATTTCATTCCCAAACTCATTGTGTTAAATAATTTTTCAAACATTATTCTTTTAGATCATGATGTTTCCGCATGTGGATGAAATATCATCAAATTCAGCCTCATTTTAGGCATCCACATAATTTCTATTAGTGTTATTATGTTTTTCAACATCAAAATTTTTTTCAGGTTGAGTTGAAGTTTCCATAAAAACTAGGTAGTCATTCATGGTATTCTTAGTCTTCTACAAATATTCACTTGAAATGTCATTGGATTTATTTTGGTACATCTCCCATTGAACATCATAAGTAAATTATCCTTTAAAATCATATGATGAAAACCTCAACTTTGTATCCTTTTAATATATATCTACAATAAAATCAATCCGAAATATATATGTTTTGTTTAGATAATTTTGGTGCAAACCTAATGAATTTTTTTCTATGATATTTTGTTAATTAATTCTCATCTAACTACCCCATTGATTATTCCTCGTTATTGGTACTGAGATGTTAAAATAATAAATTGAAGGAGTTGTGACCATTCTTACCATAACATCCAAAGAATTCTTGAAAACATATTCTCAATGATTGGATATAGATGAATCAAGATTTTTGAGGTTGTTGTCTTTTCTTGGGGTGTTATGGAATTACAAGAAACTTTATGTCTTCCCTAGGTGTTGAATATTTCATCCCATTCTCCATGGTCCTCATATCATCTATTTTAGATTTTTTACCAAATCTATTAGAAGTAACATATCCATAAATATGAGTAAGTTAACTTTTAAAAATCTTATCCCTAGCATGAAAAGTTTCTCAGTTGATTATAATTGTTTTGTAGAAATCATAGCTGGATTTATTAAACTAATGTTGAACTTTTCCTTATATGAATTGAACCTCAAATAAATAATCATTTATTGAAGTAAATTTTTATTCAAGATCTTATATTATATTATCATGTATAATAACTTTTTATTTTTACATCTTGATCCCACTAAATAAAGATTCTTATTTCTTAATCAGATCCTTCTTTTCTTCATCAATATGATAAATTTATTCATTATTATTTTGAGTTGTTAATTTATTATTTTATTTCTCAAGATTATTCCTTTCATTCATGTGATATTTTATTTATTCCATATATTATTATAATTTTTCATTACATTTCCACTTATTTTTTCCTCTTTCTTCTTCATCGCCACTATTTTTTAATTTATCAATTCATTTATTTTTACTGGAAAAGAAACGATGTTCATTATCTGAAGAACTACTTGATGATAAATATTTTTTATTATTTATCATATTATCTTTCATTTTTTTCTACATAATTTCTTTTTCTTCATATTCTTATCACATTAGTGATTATTGGATCTCTCATCATCTGATTTTTATTTTGATTTTAATTTTTATTTTTCAACCTTTATATATTGCAAATTCTTTAAAAATGGTGAGTTCCACCATAAATAAATAAAATTCGTTTAAAATTAATCATTCCCTTACACATTAACTTCCTAAATCCATTTGATATGTGAAAAAAAATATTATGTAAGAAATCATCCTCCTCGTTAATATCTAATTATTTATATTTTAAATCTTTTCTTATTTGATGTTTCCTTTTGGTACTTCTTTAAATGCCTTTTCAAAATGTTTTTTATTCATGAAATATTAATTTCTGTTTCATATTATAAGATATGAAAATGATGTGTTGTTCATCAAGATATAATTTATATCTTTATTCTAGGGATGACTATTTATAATAAAAATGTTCTTGAATTTTTTTTATTAATTTTTCAAAAAAATGATAGAGTTATCCATCTTCGTAACAAATCTTAAAACGTTGCTGACTATCACATTCACTCTGATGAAATTTTCATCAATAATATTTTCAAAATTTATTTTATTTTCCTCAATGTGACTCATAAAAACATGTTGTTTACCTTCAATGAAATTTAAATTTACATCATAGCTTCCTCTGTATTTATCCCTACACTCTTTGGCAGTTTAGTGACCCAGGACCATTGTGTATACCTTCTCTAATAGACCTATAATGTTGTAATTTTGAGAATTTCTATCTAAATATAATTTTCCTTATTTATATTGTGTTACATAAGAATCATTAGTAATGAGTGGAAAACCCATTATTGTATCTCATCTTACTTCTAAGACTCGTGATTGGAGTAGGGTACAATTATACTCCTCTAACTATGATAATTCATCCCCATAAATGTTGGAACACCTCAACTGTTGACAAACGTAAGATTTTCCATCTATTAGATAGATTATATGAAATTTATACAGAACATGATTTTTATTCAACTTGAAGAGAGCCGGCCTATATTTACCTCTAAAAGTGGTGTAGTGAACAATTAGATTCATTCTAATAATTCAATTTATTTTCAATTCAAAATATTTTACTTCTTATGGTTATTAATAAACTTAATATTATTCTGAATCATTCCTCATGTGTAGTAATAATATCAAAGAGAGAATATCATTGTATTTTTTTGATTTGGAATAAAGACCTATACTATTCCATGATAGTTCTTCCACAAGCATGGATTGTTCATCAAATATTAACTACCAAAAGCGACTTCAATAGATTTCGTCTCAAAATGTACATCTTATTCACTAACTCCAATAGAAAGACACCATTTCCTTTTGGATCCAATGAAAATGATTATTGTTCTGGATCCAACTGGGAGACCCAGTTTTCACATTAACCCTGCCAGAAAACATCACATACTACATGATCCAAGAAAAACACTTCACATATTTTCAAATGATTGATCCAATATTGGATGACTCTCTAATTATACACCATCATCTTGTAGGATCTGAATTTATCATTCTCCCCTTATGTATCTTCATCGACCACTGATTGGGGTAAATTTTACGTTCTCAATTATTAAGAGGACATATAACTAATTTATTTTCTCAGTGAAATAAATTCTCGGGCTATGCTTCATTATGAATGATGTACCAACTTCACATAATGTGTGAAATATGTGTACTCAATTTTATTCAATTTTTATGCTAGATAGATCATGAAAAATCCCCAATTTTAACTTATTGAATTATTAGATCGACTAATGTAACCTTTAGGCATTTATTACGTGGAATACAAAATATATAATTTTAGGTATCTCAGTTTATAAAGAATATTACATCTATTTAATTTTGATATTTATATTTTATGACAATTATTCAATAAATTTTTTGTTAATATCAAATACTTATATGTGTAAATGTGTTAGATAATCAAATTAATGTGTAATACTTATATGCATGAATGTTCTTGCAACACAATCAAATTATCATTTCAAGCATGACAATCTTCTCTCACATCTCATAAAATAATTTTATCACATAAATGTATATTCTGTATACCATGAAATTCCATCATGGAATGGCTGTGCATTCTCTATTCACCTTTTTCTTCCTCATGCACACTTTTTATGCACAAACACACTCTATCCACCTTCAATGCACGTGTATATTTGGAATCATGCACCACTGCCTAATTTTTTATGCATAAACCTGGAAGGGTATTCACTTCTCTTAATTTTCAATAATAATTGTTTCAATAGATACTACCGATTGGAAGTTATTATTTCTTGAATACAATATTTTTCTCAAACTCCTATAAACCCCTTCATGAAAATAGAAAATATTCCACTATTATTATTCACTGTTTAATTCACTTCTTACTCACATAAAACAACGCAGATAACATTACCTTTTGGATCCTCAATGAATTATATAAACCAGGGAGATTTCTATCATTCTATCCCATGATGGTTCATAAAATTATTCCATTGAGGGAATCATTCATACATTTTTCACAAGTCAAGAGGTCCACAAGATATTCCCTTATTAATCGTGCAAGAAGAGGTGCGTAGAAACCCCCCCGCAAAATAGAAATTTAATGAGGCTTCTTTTCTATAGAAATGAATGAATTATGATATATAGCCACACCATCTCTTCTCTTTTACCCTACTTTTATTGGTGAGGAGGACTACCTTGTCTATTCGGTTCATTCTGTGTCTTGGACTCCTTTAAATCCAGTTTTTTTTATTGATTGACCGTTTTTCAACCACCCCATTCATTCATGGTATCTAAAAAATAAACTACATTAAGGGTTATTATCTTCCATGAATCAGAATTATCTATTGGGGTGATATACTAATATTCATATCATTACATCATGCTTCTCATACATGAAATCTTGACCACCTTCATTTATTAAAATTCTTCAAGTAACTATCACTTACATTAAACTGAGGATTATTCTCCATGTAATCACATGAATGAAAATAAAAACGTGAAATCATGATTTATTATAGCCTCCTAATATTGAAATATTGATGAAAAAACATCCACCATGGCATTGGTCCGATCATCATATGTTTGGATGATCATCTCTAATGAACTGGATCACACGAATGAAGTCTAAGGATAGATATGATCACTAAAATGATCATATTACTAATATTATTCATATTTTAAAATTCCCATTTTATATATAATTTTAATAAAGTATCAACAATGACTTTATCACCCTAGTCTCCCATTAATCTTCACATATCACTCCTCTATTATTTATCAAAATATTCCTCCAGCAATCAGTTTGACATTGCTATCAGTGATCAACATTAGTCACACCCTCCACACTTACCACCAGAACTATGATCTTGTTTGGAAACCATCACCCTATTGGTGTGGTCAATACATAAATCCAATCTTTTAATAATTTTAAATTTTCCATAAAAAGGTTTTGCACATCCCAGCTACCTTCGGGCTAGCCCTAGCTACCTTCCATTGGGCATGGTAGACCTCAAGCCCACATGATCTTGTGTTTCAACCTTGTCCATGGATGGCCATTGGGTTAGACATTTATTTATGTGATTACATCATGAATAATTATAAATATTCCATGTATTATAAAATAAATTCTATGACATCTCATTTATAATTCCAATCCAAATACTCCACAAATATTCCAACCAAATCCTTTTTTATTATCTTCTAAAATATATACGTCCGAAAAATGTATGTGTATATTTCATGGAGATCATTTCATCTTTTTGTTAGATCATGAAATATGAAATTAATATTGAATTTTATTATTTAATCTTCCATAAATTATTGTAAAAAATGATTTTTTTCTTAGAATTTTTCTTAGACATTTATGAATAATACAATCAATCATGAGATATATTGTAAGTAAATTATTACAAGAATAAAATTCAATTACATTAAATGAATCCATAAGAATTTTTCAGGGATCCCCACTTCATCCACATCTATCCAGACACATATTAAAACATTATTGAATATAAATGAAATACCAGTACTGACATCGATGCCGTAACAAATATAAGTGATTTATCATTATACAAGAAATTTTCAAAGAATGATCGGATACATTTTATTTCATCATCCAAGAACCCTTACATGAATTCTTACAGTATTATATATTCTAAAAAGAATGAACATTTTTTCTCGATAAAAAGTTTAATGACCCAATCTATTATTGTTACTATTTTTTCACGTCTTTTAATTAAATTTCCTATAATTTTTTAATGGGTATAAACAACACATTAAATTACATAGTATAATTATATTTTATTTAATGAACTTTATAAATTATTACCATTGATAATATTTGTAATGTCTTGGAATTCCGTGTATTTTTTTAATTATATGGGACTATTTAAATATTAGTCTATGAGACGGTACATGATTTTGAGGCCTGGAGGGGCTAGAATGTTTTTCCAACGTATTTTAAAATTCATTTAAATAAACGCGTGAGCGGGTTTTTATATCATTTAAAACAATTATCAGAACAAAAATTGGAAGGCACCGTTGAACTCAGAATTTCAAGATTCACTTTAAAAAGACCCAACATCAATAGGAGAGGGTCCACTAGAAGATATATTATTCAGACATGTTATGAAAAAATAAAATAAACATAAAAAGTATATTTTATTGAAAATATATTTCATTGTGTTTTAGTGAAATGCCAACGGTTTCATTCGATAAATGAAATAGCATAATGAATCTTTAACTGAAGCATAACCGAAATGATATTTCATAAATTAAATAACGCGACAAATCTACATAAAAGAATCATGAAAACACATTTCTATCTTTTAATGAGTTGACGAGGCTAGAGAAAAAAATTTAGATATAGAAATTCCTTTGATGAGCAGGGATGTAATTCTTCCCAAAGTGGAGCTCTAGTGAACTGGAAAGTGGGAATGACAACTTTGAAAAATAAACCCGAGATCGTATAATGACGAACACAAATAGCTTCAAGCAGAACTTAATTCCCCACTGACATATTTCCATCAGTGATGAGTCATTACTTTTATCAAAGATTCTATAGATAGGGGTTTATGTTTTGATTTGATTTGTCCCATTCATCTTTCTAAAACAATAAAGGGGGATAATCCAATAAGTAGGTTGAAATGTAGGTTTCCTGCTCTTGCAGGAGGGTGTTTTATCATTGGTTTCTATCTTTAGGGTTAGATTTCGGATCTAATCTTGAACTTACCCCATATTATTTTTTAAAAATATAACATGGAGGAATTGGGCCGACAAAAACCAGGACATGATTCCTCCATGCTTGGGAGTTCATGTGATATTCATGGACGCACCTCTGAATTGATGCCGAGTTGATTTTAGTGTCCGTTGTAGGGAATAATGTTCCTCAAGGAGTTCTGAGGCTCAAGAAGTTTGGGGATTGGACACTCGGAGTGGACCTTGTGGTCTGTGGAAGGCCCCGCTTGCAGCGGTTTACCGAGGCCTCATCTACGGTTGGGTACCGACGTCGTTCACCGGTGGGGGCGGCATCCCATGATGGAACACCGGGGCGAAGGCCACAATGATGTAACAAGGGTTTATCGTCAGTGGAATGACAGATATCGAAGGCATACACAACCACCCTACCATGTTAGAGGAGTAGCTTGTGTTATTTGGGCCACCTTCTAGTGGGTACCGTACGTAAGATAAGGGTGATCGGATCCTGCCGGTTGCGTGCACTCAAACCAGACGCACATTGGGAATCCATGTTGGAGGAGAGAATCACATTGTGCATACTAGGTCATGGGGGGTGTGAACAAGGCCTTAGGGTTCCCTTGGATTGAACACAAACCGGGCAAATATTGAGGTTCTGGCTGGCGAGATAAAATTGGGTTGTTGGGTGGCCCGGGCTGGGAAATAACTAGTCCGCCTGTTGCTGGCCGGGATGGATGGAAATGGGATGGTAGGTGACCTAGAGGGTGGTACCCATGGACGAACTAGTCTAGGCCTAGCAAGGATCAATGGGCCGAGCCCATTGGCCTGGCCGGACCAGTCTTGCCTAGACTCGAATTGTGTCTGGTCGGTTCGGTCGAACTGGGCCCAGACACCACATGCCCCTGTTTACTAAAATGCCAAAATCCATTAGACCATACATCTGATTTAAATGTTTTTTGTAGCATTGGAACCCCCTTGATGAGACAGTTCTTTTAATGTCATCTTAGGATACTTTCCTGAATTTTGAAATATGATGAACGACTTGAGTATGAGATTCTCCCGGAATGAAGCATACAACATGTGGGAATACTTCAGCTCGCGTAGTCCTGAAAACTAATGATGAGCAGATCTAAATGACCCTGCATGCCAAGATGATAATATAATCTATGAAAATAAGCTACAAGTGAAACTATATGGATCTTCTAGAAGTGACCCTATGTGGATCAGTTACAAGTGACCCTGTGCGCATCTGCTATAAGAGACCCTCTGTGGATCTACTATATGTGTCCCTGTGTGGATCATCTATAAGCAGACCTATATGAATCAACTATGATAGACTATGTGGGAAGTGACTCTATGAGACCTGGTAGGCCCACAATGGGGAGTGGCTCCTTGTGACACAACAGACCCATGATACTCATCAAGGATGAGTACCTCATCAGTCTAAGTTGGTCAGTGTTAAGACCGATAGTCATTCTATCCATACATTAGATTATACATACATGAGATGATAATAACTTGTTTATAATTTAATTCTTACTCGTTCCTTTTTTTCGGATCCCTTCAGACAATTTTGTTACCCACCTATACACAGGCTTCAGCCACACATGTTGTGTCTATTGCTGATGACAGGTGCATCGACAAAGACATTGGTGGCCCAAGACCAGGTGGTGCCCAGTGAGATAAAATAGGCATGAGATACTTCCATAACTATCAATAGCTATGCCTTTCCTACCCTTCTGGTGGGGACTACTGCGTATGTTTTACAAAGATCTTTTGTAAATTCCTATTTTCATTTTGTCTTCTATTGTGTTTCTATTCTATCCCATTTGACATATATCTTTTACATTTACTCAGTCATTTCTTAGTTTGATGCATGTTTTTCTTTCTAGATGTTTGGGATGTGGTTGTGTGTGCGCGTGTGTACAGGTACTAAGGAAAATTCCTCCCACATGTGGGATAATTCCATTGCATCATGTTGCTATCCCCTGACCTTTGGGAGGTAGGCTTGTGGTAGTCACAACCTGGACCTCAGGGGATGGGTTATGAAATAGTGGTATCATAGGAGTTCACTTATACTTCAATGATAGGGAGTCTATTGTTTAGTTTGGGGGAAACAGTGCTATGTATTTCAAGTTAGGATTTCATTCTATGTACTCCAGTTTTGGTTTAGTGGCCAACATATCCATACACCAAAACATTGGACACATTTTTTATGACATGGTACATGGAAATAATGGTTTAGAGAAAAAAAGGGTACATTAATCCGGTAGGATTGTGAGTATTTTCTTCTTGTCCTTCCTTAGTGAACTCACCAGGTATAATCAACTAACATTATAACATATTGATCTATTTCAGGATTCCTACACATAGAAAGCCATCCATGATTTCGATACATGACCGTGAGGATAGCATGCCTATTGTTGAGGCAACCGTTTAAGAGTTAGTGATATAGATAGATCCTCTGGTTGGTGCACTAATGTTACCACCGCTCGTTGATTAGTAGTTTGTACTAGAGCTACCGGTAAAGGAAACATGTATGATTAGTGCGTTGCTAGAGATCCAATGGCAGAGAATTCCCAAATTCAGGGGTGAGACTCCCCCCTAGGTGGCTAAAGATTAGCATGAATTGGTTAAATGAGTCATCCATCTTCTGTGGACACCACTCGACCCAATATCGATCTTAACCATGATAATTCTTAAGGGATCGGTAGTGAGTTGGTTAAACCTGACCATTTAGACACATGATGAGGCAACCCTAACTTGGATAGACTTTGAGTTCCTCTATAGGGAGGTGTTCTTCCCAGTGATGATGTACTCTATAAGAATAAATGAGCTGCTGTACATACATCAGAATAGCATGACTATAATAGAGTACTTAGTATAATTCAATGAGATTTCTTGCTACTTTACTGACATATAGTGAGGCCCATTTTTCACGGCTCATGCCAGTAAGAAATGAGTGATCTGGGAGAACATGGAGTACATGGTGTCTCTCACATCCCAACTTATTATGGGGTTCTAGAGAGAGACCTACAAGTGGAGAACTGACTATTAGAGTAGGCACCGACAGCTAGATCCACCAGTAGACACCAGGCGTATGAGTCATCAGGGGTGGGAAGAAGGTAGTTGACATTGGGACCCAAATAGGTCAGGCCTTTTAGGGGATGACCCTAGGACATAGGGTTGGTAGTGCGGGGCTATCAAAACAGAGGGAGTCAGGAGTGGGGTAGGTTGTGATTATCAAGTTGTAAACATGGACGAATGGCTTGTTACAACCCGACTCATCACACAGACGTTCAGTATATGGTCTAGGGATGCTGAGGTAGAGGCAAGGGTTCAAGAAAGGGGTTTCTTAGGGTAGAAGATGGGGAAATGGAGGATACCGAGTGGTAGGAGGTGGGTGAAAGTATGAGGCACTAACAACACCACCCCTAGGTAGTCCACCACGGCCTCAGGGAGCTGGAGGACAGGGGTGACGCCAGCTTCAGGTGAGGGAGGCCTAAGACCACAGTACTCCAGAGATGATTAGAGGTATGATCTATGTCTTCTCCACCATAGCTGTAGTTTTTATAGACATAGGTTCCAATCACTCTTTCCTAACAACAAACCTCATTCAAGGCATGAAGATTGTAGTGATGTTGTTGGCTTGATCCTTACAATTAGAGAGTCTTATGGGAGAGGATTCAACAATTACACCATATTTTCGGTAGTGTTAGAATACTCTATGATGTTAGAGCCTTAGATGTGATCTCCTAGTAACGATATTTAGGGGTTACAATTCCATCTTCGGTATAGAGTGGTTATCCACAATCCATGTTTAGATATACAACATTAGGCATAGTGTGTGGTGTGTCAGTGAGGATTGGACTAGGATTTCCTTCATTAGAGAGAAGGGATACCATGAAACACATGATGTACTTTCTAAGAGGAGTGTGTGGCCGATCACTCACCAGTTGGCTAGCCTCACCCTCAATGCATTGGTTGACAAGAGTCCTCACCTTCATGTTTCAGTGTGGGAGTATGAAGATGTATATACTATGAATGTTTTGGGACTACATATTCAAAGGGAGGAATACTTTTTCGTCGATATATACACCATTATGATATTTATATTCCCACCAAAAAATCATATGTCTCCTTCGGTGCTTCGTGAATTGAGGGTACAACATGATGAATTTCAAGATAAGGGATTCGTGATACCAAACGTTCTACCGTGGAAGCCCCAATTCAGTTTTCCAATAAGGTAGATGGGATTTTAAGGTGGTGTGTTGGCGTCTGACAACAACAAAAAGTGAATGTGAAGAACAAGTATCCACTTCCAAGGACAGATGACCTCTTTGGTCGGATGAAGGGAGAGAGATGGATCTAAAAGATAAACCTTAGATCACCCTGTCATAAACATCTTATGCAAGATGAGGAAGTACTAAAGACAAAATTTAGATGCTGGTATGGCCATTATGAGTTCTTGGTGTTGCCTTTCGGCATGACCAATTCCACAACAGTGTTCATGGGACTCAGTAATATGATATTCCACTCTTACCTAGATCATTTTGTGGTGGTTTGGATTGATGAAATCTGGATGTACTCGTAATCTGAGGAGGAGCACACTACACACATGAAAATAGATATATATAAACTCCGAGAGAACCAATGCAACAGTAATCTCTCAAAGTGTTTGTTCTGGATATGGGGGGTCCTCTTTCAAGGAAATGTTATATTATAGGCTGGTGTTTATGTGGATATAGAAAAAATAGAGTTAGTTATTTCTTGGGAGCCACCGATGAGAATGACTCATGTTCAGAGTTTCTTGGGTCTGGTAGGGATCTACTAGACATTCATGCCTAACTTTTCTAGGATAGTAGCACCCTTATTATCATTTAACTAAAAGGATAAAAAAATTCATTTAGATGGAGAATTTCTAGAATAGTTTCTATGAGATGAGGAATAGATTGACGAGTGTCCCAATATTGAGATGACCAGGGGAGCCCATTGGGTATGTAGTTTTCTGTGATTCATTAAAGACCAAACTAGGTTGATTCCTGATATCTAAGTGAGTAGCGATCAACTATGTTTCACCAAATTTACAACAGTAAGAGAATAACTACTCAACACATGACCTGGATGTAGTAGTAGTGGTCCTTATATTGAATATTTGGCTACTATAATAGATGGGTGAGTGGTTTATAATCTACTATGACCACAAAATGACAATGTATATATTCTTCCAAATTGACATGAACATGAGGCAATGAAGATTGATAGAGTTCTTATAATATTATCACTTAAAGATAATATAAAATCTTAGTAAGGGGAACATGGTGGTAGACACACTCAGCAAGAGGTCTGGTTTGCAGCTACTGAGTGAGGTGACCGAGCATCTAGCCATGATGCAGATATCATTCGTCGATGATGAAAGATAAGTAGACCCTTAGTCAATGACTTAATCTCCCCCACTGATACTATGAGATAGGGAGGCAAAACTTGTGGATGTTGACTATAAGTCTTAATATTCATATTTATCCTCATAATAGGATCCTGATCAATTTTTTATAGGAGGGGATCACATAATTTTATTTATATGATGCATCGTAGTACCAATGGCATTGCGAGGGGAGATTTTGTGGGTGTTCAATACCTCCCTTTTGGCGATATATCTGGGAGTGGAAAATATGTACTTGATTCTCCAATGTCAGTACTTGTGGACTTGGATGAAGAATGCAGTAGCATAGTTTGTTCTTGGGTGACTCACATGTCCAAGAAAGTTAAGGCCGATCATCAGTTTATAGTAGGCTTGGCCCAACCTCTTGAGGTACCACAGAGAATGTGGAATGGTATCTCGATAGAATTTGTAACAGATTTACCACACATGTCGAAGGTCCATGATACAATCGAGATGATATATGACTGACTCACCAATTCATCTCACTTCCTACCCATCTGAGAGTAGGGATTGGTAGAGGGATTGGGACATATATATGTACAAGAGATAGTGTGACTTCATGGTGTGCCTTCGATGGTATTCTCAGACTATGATGCTCACTTAAAATCATAGTAGTGTAAGGGATAAAAGGAGGCATTAAAGACTTATCGATGCTTGATATTAGATTTCCATCCCTAGACTGAGGGTCGGATGGAGAGGACTATTCATGTGTCAGAGTATTTGATACGTTCTTGTATCTCGGACTTTGTTCGCAGTTTGGAGGACCACCTGCCATTGGTGGAGTTTGTTAACAACAACAAATATCACTCCTCAATTGGCTTGGAACTATTCTAGAATCTTTATGGAATCCCTGTAGATCATCTCTACGCAGGAAAGACCCAGGGGAGTCATCACTAATGGGTTCGTAGATGGTAAGATCTACCACTGTGAAGGTGCATATCATTCAGTAGTGGTTGAAGACAGCACAGAGAAAACATAAATCATATGTTTACTGGAGGTAGTGTCCATTGTAGTTCCAGGAGGGATACCATGGGTTATTTAAGGTCTCACCCCATCTGGGATTTAAAATATTTGGTTAGGGAGAAATTATTTCTCCAAAATTCACTGGTCCTTTCTATATTCTAAGCAGAGTTTCCAAGGTGGTGTAACACCTAGATATCCCACAACAGATTCACTAGGTGAATGATGTTTTCAACATGTCACAATTGGGGAGGTATGAGACTGATCAATCTCATGCCATTGACATGGGTGAGATGGACATTGATGATGGGGTGATGATTGTAGATTTCCCATTTTAGATAGAGGGTCGACTAGAGTGGGTTTTTTTGGTGGTGGTTGGTTCCTCTGATACGTATTTTGTGTTATCAAAAGAATCTCCAAGAGAGAATTAGGGATTAGGATGCATAGATTCATGCTCAGTACACTAATTTGTTTATTTAGACCTTGTTTTAGATTATGAGGATATAAATCCCTAAAGGTGGGGGTAATTTAATGTCACATAATTCCATGTATTTTTTTTAAATAAGATGGTATTATTTTGAGACCATACTCTAAGACAACATGTGATTCCGAGGCCTGGAGTGGATGTAATGTTTTTTCGAACAATTGTAATGTTCATTTAAATAAATGTGCGAGATGGGTTTTCTAACCATTAAATTGGTGCTTAGATAGAAAATCTGAGAGCACCATTGAAATATAAATGTTGAGATTCACCATGAAAGGACCTTATATTTACTCGATAGGGTCAAGTGGAAAAGATAGTTTTCAAACAATTTTAGAAAAAATAAAATAAACATAAAATGATTATTTTATTTAACATTTGATTCAGTATGACGCAACCATGAGCCAACTGTTTAATTCCATAAATGAAATATAATAATGGATCATTAATTGGAGTGTAACAAAAACATTGTTTCATAAATGTAACAACGTAATGGCACAATGGCAGCGTAATAGAAACACTATGACCCGTTTCTCTCTTTTAATGAGTTGACAGGGTTGGAGAAACATATTTAGATCTAAAAATTCCTCTAACAACCGATGAATTAATTAACTCCAATGATGAATGCCATAGAATCAGAAAGTAGAGATGAAACCAATAATAAATGGACCGTGGACTCGAGATTAATAAACACCAACAGCTTTGAGCGGATGGTGAATCCCCATGGACGGATCACCATCAATGTCCATCCATTCCTCTGTTCAAATATTCGGCATGTAGAAGTTTATGTTTTGATTTGATAATATCTATTCTTATTTATATAACAATGAATGATAATCAACCCACATATAGGTTGATTTATAGGTTTATCGTTCTTGCAAGAGGGTGTTTTATCTCTGGGTTTTTTTTGTCGGGGGTAGATTGTTCATCGAATCGCGAACCTCCCCTTCCAATGTTTTAAAAACTATAACACGTAGGAATTTGTCTGACAAAAAAAGGACATTATTACTACATGAATGGGAGTTCTGGTTATCTTTATGGATCTACCTCATAATTAACAGTGAGGTGATTTTTGAGGCTGTAACAGAGAAGATGGCACCCTAAGGAGTCTGGTGGCACAAGAGGTTTCTGGATCAGACCATTGGAGCAGACATTGTGGTCCATAGAATGTCCCAAATAAAACAACCATGGTTGTGTAGAGTCATGCCACCATGGCACACCGAGGAAAAGGTCGCGGTCGATTGGGGCCATGAAATTGCAGTAGGGGGCTGCCGGCAGCAGGCCATCAGTTGGTGAAGGTGGATGCGACTCCCATGAACACGGAGTCTAGTTGGGACCATGTGTAATACATGGGGTGATCGACACCTATTGGCTGTGTAATCTTTAACTAGATGTATAGCAGGAATCCTGGGTGGTGTAGACTAGATCGCTATGTGGGGTGGGCCATGGGGGTGAACTGGGCCACCTGGCAGCCAGAAATGAAACTCAAACCAGCCCACTTTTGCGAGCTGGGCTGGCAGGATAAAATGGGATGATGGGCATCCGAAGCTATGAATGATTCAAATCGCCTATTTATAGCTATGTCAGATGGAATTGAGTTTCTAGGAAACCCGGTGGGTGGGACCCAAAATCGAACTGGGCCGGGTCGGTCGAACTGGGCTTGGATACAACCAGCCCTGGCTTAGTAAAATTTCAATAACTTTTAGACCGATCATCCGATTGGAAATCAATTTGTTGATTTGGAACCCTCGTGATGAGAAGGTTATTTTGACATGATCTAAGGATACTTTCATGGATGTAGAAATATATAAAATGTATTAAGGAGTGGATTCTATTAGAATCAAGTTCACAATGTTTGATAATCTTATAGCTAGCTATGTCCTGATGAAAATTAATGAGTGGGTCTAACTAAAATTGCATTCCTAGATGATAAAAGACACCATGTGGATAAGCTACAAGTGACTCTGTGTGGAATAGCTATACGTAACCCTGTCTAGATAAACAATAAGAAACCCTGTGTGGATTTCCTATAAGTGACCCACTGTTGATCTGCTGTAAGAGGCTTTGTTTGGACCAGCTCTGATGGCCTATGTTGGAAGAGACCTTGTGTGACCCGACATACCCACAGTGGGGAATGGCTCTGTGTGACCCAACATAACAACGATACTCATTATGGATGAGTAACTTAGCAGTCCATGGTGTTCAGTGTTATTATTGATAATCTTTCCTTCCATATATTTGATTATACATGTGTGAGCTAATAGTAACTTGTGTATACGTTCCATTTTGGTCATTCCCTAGTGTTTTGGGATCCTAACAAAGTATTTAGTTACTCGCACCAGCATAGCCTTCACCCACATGAGTTTTTTCTAGTGAAAATGGTAGGTGCTTCGACAGATATCTTTTTGGCCCAAGACAAGTTGATGCCTAGTGAGATACGACATGGATGACGTACATCCATAACATCATACATCCACTCATTGCCTATCCTTCATGAGGTGTCTTTTACAGATGTCTTAATGAGATATTTTGTACTTTCCTATTTTATTTTTTTCATTGATTTTTTTGTGTCTTGGCCCATTTTACTTACAGCGTATACCCTTACTCAATGCATGTTTAGTGGAATGCATGTTTCATCCATCTATTTGGGATGTAGTTGTGTTTGTGTGAAAGTGTACACGTACTTGAGAAAATGCCTCCCACTCATGAGATAATGAATTCGGTGCAAGTCACCAGACCCTAATCATGGAGGGGTGGGCATAGGGTAGTCACAGAACAGGCCCCGAGGGATGGGTCGTGACAATATAGTCTTTGAATAGTGATCAAATTATAAATATAAATATAAAATTTTAAAAAATTCAATTAACAGAGGAAAAAGAAGTGATGGACTCTAATAGTAGGATTGTTCTCTATGAAGCCAATTTATTGAAGTTTCCAAGGGAGAAAGAATATATCAGAGTTTACCTTCTATGATCCCATTTTGATATCCAATGACAAAAGTATATGTAGAACTATTTACATGAAAAGTTCAAGCTCATTGAGATCACAACCCAAACCATGTATGCCGAACTGGCCCATGAAATTTTATCCATTTCATATATTAACCATATGGGGGTTTCTAATGTATTATAGGGATATGTATCATGACCTATGAAAAATGATTATCTATATTATTTTTTATCTTTTGTTGAATATATTTTCATCTTAATATTGTTACTTTATAATTTTTTTTTCTTTTGATAATATAAAAATATAATATCTATGTTTAATATTTAAATGTAATTAAGGAACATATTTTGATGAATTAATGGATTATGGAAATAAATATTATTTTAGTAAAATATTATTAAAAAATAATTTTTATAAAATATAAATTATCATTTAATTTTTACAATGTCTAATGTAATTTTTATGAGGGATAAAAAATGTTGTTGTAAAAAAACAAAGCATTTTCAATAAATGTTGTTTTTTATTTTAGAAGTGAAAATAATCATATTTACAAAAAATATTTAAATAAAATTATTATTATTTCTGGAATAAAAATTTTAAAATTATCCAGTGGTGATTTTTTCATTTTTTTATGAGATTGGAGAATTTTCAAATAAAAATTGGATATGGTATAAATATAGTAACTATATTATCACAATGAAATTATCCAAAAGCGATGAAATAAATAATATAATGGGATCCCATGACCAAATATATGGATTAAAATTAAAATTATAATATTTTATTAAATTTATAAAGCCTCTTTGAAACCACCATAACCATTAATATATGTTACGGTTTTGAAATCATTTCATTAAGAGCATAAGTCACTTCCACATAAGCAGGGGTATCAATTTACTATGTTCAGACCTTGTACCTTTACAATAAGTAAAACCACTACCATTTAGATGAAAAATTGTTAAAAATATGGCATTTTTTTATTTTATTATATGAAGTCCAAAACATAGGTTTGTGAAATGATAAAACATTCCCCGGTCCATTCCTATAATAACACACCCACTCTCTCATTTCTATTCAATACCCATATTTATATAATTTTATTAATCATCCGTCCCATATCTAGATTCCTCTCAAGGCACACCCAATCTCTCAAGAAGCTCATCCCAATTAATTGGATTCACTCACGCATGAAAGGGATCATGTAATTCTCTCTGTTATTCAAGTTTGGATTATCTTATGCATTATATTTCTAATTTCAATTGTTTGGATATGTATTTTTATGACCCTATTACTACCCATTTCATGTCCAAATTATGATATACCCCATCCACTATCATAAAACCATTTTATGAACTTTTATGTTTAAATTTTTTGCTATAAAATATTTGTCCTTGAAATTTTCCATTCCATAAAAAATGTGTTGTAAATACCATACCCATTTTCTATTAAGAGAGTCCACCTTTATACAATTATACTTATTGGACATGGAACTTATGTATATACTTTACAAAATACACGATCAAGGAATAAAATATTATTATGGATGAATCAATGTTGTATGATATATGTGGCACACTTTGACCAAAGAATGAAATGAAAGTGATGGTTTCACAAAAAATTATATAGTGCTTCAATGCATTGGGTATTGTTTTCTCCATTTGGACAACATGTTGGGATAGAGAGTGACCTTAATTATTTAATAAAAAATTTTCCATCATGATATATTAGTATTTATACATGATGTATATTTATGGGGACATTTTTTTAGTTGTTTCTAAATAACTTATTTTATGATTATCATGTTATATCATGCCTTATTTCTCATGTTTTGATTATCAAACCTATAATGGAAAATTGATATGAATATTTTGTATCATGTATTATATTCATAATGAAATTCCTTGTTTATTACATTACTGGGATTTATATTTCACACTATTCTTGATCATGTCCATTGGATACCCCATGAAGTATTAAGTACAAGCATGCTAAAGAAGATTTTAGTAATGATTATGTTTTACAATTTTAATATGTTATGTAATGTACATAATTCTCAAAGATAGTATACTTCCCAATATTACAGGAAATATTATGTGTACATTTAAGTAATAAATTAAGTATTAATGTAATATAAATAGATATTTTTTAATATTTGGTATCAATGGAATGGTTTAGTTTTTTTGGGGTTCAGATTAGACAACTCTAGTGAAATCCTTAGGGATATGACTATGTATATGAATACAACCATACATTGTGTAATGTTTAGTGTAAATGATTTTTTTAGAAAAATATATCCCTGTCTGGATACTAAATGTGGTCGTGGTTTTGGCCGGTATGTACATAGGCGTAACAACTCTTACAAGGTGTGTTGGGCCTAACTCAGCGTAACGTGGTACATGATAATAGGCCTTACAACGCACCTGGTTTGGTATCCTTGATGGATATAATTTGGAAAATTAATAATCTCATTAAAAAATTGATTTAAGGGAAAAAAATTAATAATAATATATTTTTTGAAAAAGATCATGGATAACATATATTGAAGCCTAAAAATTCATAAGTAAAGGAAATACATGTAATTTATAAGTTATAACATAAAGATAATTAAATTACTCATTATGTGTTTAATTGTTTTAAAATATTCAACATTAAATTTCCCTTTATTAAATCCAATGGCCATAAATCGAAGGATTCCGGAAACAAATCCATGCAAAAAAGCATTGTGATGACTGACCCAATGAGATTCCCTAACTGACGGGATCCATAATTTCAAGCATTATGACAATAATCTCTTAAATAATTTTGGTTCAAAATAGATATCTCAATTAATAGAATCTCCCAAACACCCCTATGAAATAAAAAGATGTAATTGATTCCATTATAAATCAAAGGGATCCTACATTCAATGGATCATCTAATCCCTTAATAGTGGAAAGATGTAATGACTTTATTAAAACATATTATGTATCATTCAATGTTCCAAATAAAAAAGGGCCTATGTGATGTCTATCATATCGAAGTAGAAAATTATTAGGGGTATAAATTTAACAACAATACAAAGCATGGGGAAATGATAAAGGTGATTGGGTGTATGTTATTCCATATAATGTTGTTCGATAAATATTTTCCTCACACTCTACGACTAAAAATAGAAGGGGATTTGCATTCCCTCATGAAATATTATGATTAATCTATCAAGGACTATGAGGTAAACATTATAATACATGTATGATACACCAATATCTTTTTTACCCCGGAATGCATGGTTTACTACTTCTTTGGTGGTTTAAATCATGGTCACTGAAAATACCGTCAAATCAATGACATTGTATCTATGAAGCTATTGTTTGGTATGAAAAATATTCAAAATGTAGATTAAAAAATGTAAAGGGTATCATAGCGATAAGATGTAGAAGGTGGAGTATAATTATGTTAGTCTGATGAAGAAATATACTAGTGGAAAGTAATTTCAATATCCCACTTATCAAAGGTGTGGAATGAGGATTTTCTGAAATTTCTTAAGGGGTGAGGAAATGATTTATCACTAGAAAAAAATGAAACCTAGAAAGGGATTTATGAAAGGAGAAACCCAATAATGTGATAGAGTAAATGAATGATCTAGTAAACCCAAAATGTGTTTTTCAATTTTTTAATTATAAACAAAGATGGAAAATTTGCAGCCAATTCATGAAGGAAAGGGTTTTCAGAGCCAACAAAAAAACTCTAAGAAAGGAAGGGAGAGATTTTGTCCCTCACAACCACTATGGTGGATCATGACAATGATTTGATGATAGGTAATCGAGTTATTCATTCATGAATAGTAAATGTTAATTTTTATTCTAGTTCTCTGTGTTCTCAAAAATGTTCAGTAGAACTATTCAAATACTACCAAAATTCATGTAATTATATTGGTTGGGAGAAATCAATTAAATGGGAACATTATTTGGTCTAGAGTATACAACTCCCCCTATCATAATTTGCATTCTATGATTCCTAGTAAACATTTTTTTACCTAATTTTTTGGAATTTGATACAATATTGGTATGGATTGGATGTTCTTATATAGATCCAATATATCATTATGTGAGAATAAAATCACTATCCATATCACGATTTGTCACCCAATTATTTATACGTGAAAGGACGACAATGAATCTTCTTTAACACCAACTTCTAAAGCATGGATATTATTAGACTATGAAAAAGAATAAATATATGGAATGATTTATTCGACCGACTGAATCATCCATGAAGACATGACCATTATTAGGGAACAAACTAATGTGTTTCCAAAAGAATTTACCAGTCTTCCATCTACAAAAGAGGTTGAATTTTCAAGAGATCATATAATTTTGAAGCTACAATTATCGTTAATATATAGAGAATTGATGTTCTGAAAAAATTGGTATATGAAGAAACAACTACAAGAGATTCTAGATAAAGGGTTCATACACCAAAGTTCTTCACCATGGGCTGTTCCATTCATATTCTTTAAGAAGAAGGTTGGGTCATTTCACCCATCAATTCATCAACGTAAGCCCAACCTGATCATGAGAGAAAAATATTATTCTATACCGTAGATTAATGACTTGTTCGATCATCAAAATTGAGTATAATACTTCTCCAAGATCGATTAGTAGTCAATGTTTTATCATGTTAGGATGATGAAGGAGGATATCCCCAATACAGTTTTAATATAAGGTACAACCACTATGAGGTGACATTAATTCAATTCAGACTCACTAATTCTCCAACACACTTCTTGGACATTTTGAATAGTGTCTTTTGAGATTAAATTACAAATTTTGTGGAAGTCTTTATTGATGATATTATATTATTCTCTAAAACAATGGAGGAACACGAGAGGAATCTGGACACTATTTTAAAGACCATTCAAAAGGATAATCACATAGTCATGTAAACTGAACGTTGATTTTTAGTTGAGGGATGTCACATTCCTGGTTTATATCATCATTAAAAATTATAAAAATTTAGTCCCTTCAAATAAAAATGCAATTGAAGAATGACCAAGGAAAACATATATGATATATATCTATAGAATACATTGATTAGTTGGGTATTATTATTGATTTGAGAAAACTTTCTCAAGATTATTAATCCCTCTAACAAAGGTAACATGTAAGGGATTGATGTTTTATTATAATGATAAATGTAAAGATATATTTTAATGATTTGAAAAGGAGTATAATCACTACACCTATTCTCAAACTACCCACAAGTATATAATGTTTCATGGTATTAAGTAATGATTTAAACATGGGATTTTATTATGTGGTAATGCAGATTGAAAATGTCATATCCAATTATTTAAGGAAGTTAAATGTTCATAAAATGAATAAAAAAATTCATGATATGGTGTGGGTTGTATTAATATTTTCTTTGAAAATGTGGAAACATTATCTATTTGGTGACAAGATTAAAGTATATATAGAAAAAAAAGTATCCAGTATATATTAACAATTAAATTGATTAATATATTAAAATGATGATGGTTACTACTGATTAAAGATTATGACTGCTCAATCCACTTCCATCCTAGTAAAGAGAATAATGTGGTGGATTATCTATGTAGAAAGGATCTGAATATTATATCATTGATGAGAATTGGGAGGGATAAAATCTTCTTATATTTGAAAATGAAATACATGGTAATCATAAATGATTGAACATCATCAATCCATTCAGAAATGATTCGTCAATGGTCTATTTTGTAAATTATAAATGAATATCTAGTAAATGATGTGGAAATTAAAAATAACATGCAAACATTAAGAAAAGGAAAATCCAAAAATTGTAATTTTAATGAATAATGATTTGTAATATTTGGGTCCAAACTATGTGTACCATCAAATGAAGATATTAAGAGAGGTATTTTAAATTAAGCAGATAGTTAAACCTTCCTAATTTACATAGGGATAAATTTTTTTTTTCAAGATCTCTAATAAAATTATTGGTGAGACAAATTGATGAAGGTTTTCTCTAAATATAGATAAAATTTAATGGTATGTCAACACGTGAAGTATAAATATACAAAATTCAAATAGGGTGATGCAACCATTACCCATACCAACATAGATATTGGAATACATCACCATTGACGTCGTTACTAGACATATAAAGAAATATAGAGGAAGGAATGACATATGGGTTGTTATGGATCATATTACAATGAAAAATCACTTATCCATAATGTGAGAGGACTTCTCACTAAAACAACATGTTTAGATATAGATCAATGATGTGGTGAGGCTATGTAGAGTAGGAATATAGATTATATTGGATTGAGATTTGAGATTTTCCTCTTGTTTTGGTAAAGAATCCACCGTGCTATAAACATTGAGATGATCTTCCATATAGTATATCATCAATAAAATGATGGCCTGTTTGAGTGGACTATTCAAACACTATAAGACATGTTGAGATCATGATCAATGGAAATAAAAAAGTTGGGACAAAATACCTACCTTTAGTCGTGTTCTTATAAAATAACAGTTTCTAATATGGAATTAAAATGGATACATATGAATCCCATTATGTGAAGAGGTTCATAAAACCAACATGATTGGATGAAGTTGGGGATGAAAACTTCAAGGTCATAAAATAGTTTAGGAAATTTGGAAGAATGATAAGATCATTCAGAAGCACATCAAGGCTGCTCAAAATTGACAAAATTTCTATAATGACAATCATCCACAAGACAAGGGGTTTGATATTAGAGACATTGTATACCTCTATATATCTCCAGAAAATAAAGTGATCATATATAGGAAGAAGAGAAGGATTAGTCCAAGATACATCACACCATTGAGATCATTGATTCATTTGATCGGTTCCATATCAACTAAAACTACCACCTAACATATCTCAAGGACATGATGTATTCCTTCAATCACCCTTGTGTAAGTTCACACTAGACAAATAACATATACTCAATTCATTGGTGGTACCATTTTATAATGAAATTTCCCATGAATGGAAACCTATAAAGATATTATATAATAATGAAAAAGTTCTACGAAATAATACAATTCACCTTGTTAATGGGTAGTAGAGTAACCAAAAGTTTGAATAAGTAATGTGGGAACCATAAGATGTGACAAAATAGAGTTACCCTCATTTTTTCTAGAATGTGAAATTAAAATTTCATTAGTTATATTCCTTATGGATGAATATTGTGACAACCCAAACTGTTATAAATAAACATTCCTATTGAATATTGAATAGTCATATTATTATGTTTTATGGTTATCCAATACACATGAACTTATTTGGACACATTAAATACAATTTAAAATATCATCATGAATTATTACCACTGATAATATAACTATTGAATAGTGATCACACGATTAGTATAAATATAGGTTTTTACCAATATTATTAACATAGGCAAAGGAAGTGAGGGCGTCAACTAATGGGATCATACCATATAAAGAACACTTATCAAAAACATCCAAGGGAGATAACATATCTGATATTTTTTCTTCACCAAGCCTATGCTTAGATCCAACAACTTATGCATGAGTGAAACCATTTATGAAATATGTGGAAGCTCATTGCTATAATGACTCAACCATGTACAACACACTACCGCATTAATGTCTCACTGTTGGAAACTATACTCTTAGAGTTTTTATAATGTATTAATGGGTTATATATTAATACCATAGAAATATTAATATGCACATTAATGTTTATATAATAATAAATATATCTTCACCAAACTATTTTTAAATTACAAACTATTTGTATTTTGATAAAAAAACACAAATAGTATTTTTGGTTACTATTTAAATTCAATTAAAGAATATATTTTTATTAATTAATGTATTTTCAAAATAAATATAATTTTAATAAAATATTTCTATTAAATAATATTTATAAAATATAAATGATCATATAGTTTTAATGAAGTTCAATTAATTTTTAAAAGGATTCAAAAATTTTTATTAAAAAAAACAAACATTTCTCAATAAATATAAATTTTTATTTTAAGAGTTAGAATAAAAATATTTAAAAAAATATTTATATACATTGAATTACGTTTTTTGAATCATAATGTTGAAATTATCCAATAAATATTATTTCATAATTTTCTTAGACTGTCGAATTTTTGTGTATGAAATAAATATGGTATTAATATATGGTGCGTATTATGACATCATAATGATAAAAAATCATTCAATTAATACTATAAATTGTATGCACAATAAACTATATATTTTTCTTAAAAAACCTTATTTTATGTTTATTTTATTAGTTTTATAATGACTTTTTCAATGCCTAAAAACTATTAATATATTTTATGGTTTTTAGATAATATATTTTAGAGTATAAATTAAATGCACATAATAAGAGTTATTATTTTACTAAGTTAGTCCCATTGAATTATTGAATAATGGAATTTAATCCAATTTTTTAGAAACCGTGGAAAGAACAAAGGGAAGGTTTCTAGTGTTTGTAATTTTATTATAAATTGTCCAAAACCATTGTTTGAAAAATGAAAAAAATTTCCCACAACCATACTATATAAAAATAATGTAGTTCGTATTTTTATTAATTAAAAATATTTGGAAAACATTTTTAATCTTCCATACCATCTCTAGAGTCCTCCTAAGGTGCCACCATGCTCTCAATAATCTATTCCTAGTCATTCAGAGTCACATACTAGAGTAAGGTATCATTTTATATCTCATTTATTCGTGTTTATTTATAATCTTGTGGATTCTAGTTACAATTCCTAATGTTGGGATATCTATTTTATTATCCCTATTACTACAAATTTGATATTAAAATATTCAGAGACCCCTTTCACTCAAAGAAAGTTTTTTGTTGAATTTTTATGTGATGCCAAAATTTCACATTGATTTTACCACAGCAAAACAATTGTGTAGTGGATACCATACCCATTTCCAATTTAAGGAGTTTCCCAATATACACTTATAAATTTTTTAATTGGGACATACCTATAGGTATTATACAATCCCAGATAATGAAATTAAATATTATTATGAATGAATCCATGTTGCATGTTCTATGTGGCGAACTTATGAATGGGAATGAAATGTAAGTGCTGAGTTCACCCAGAATTATATAGTGCTCTAATTAATAGGGTAATGTTTAGTGTCATGATATGTATTGATAGGATAGGGGTGAAATAATTTCCTATATGGTACTTTCTCAATCATGATATCTTGATTGTTATACTTGAACAATGTTTATGATGTAGCGTTTTAAGTTTTTGTCACACTTCTCATGTTATGACTAGCATGCGATATCATTCCTTATTATCAATTTTTATGATTCTCACACATTATGACCGTTTGATATACATATTTTATAACATGTATTATCTTCTTCAGTTAATTTAATGTTTATTCACATACACGGATTTATATCTCAAGCATTTTTTATTATGGTCCCTAGGTTATCCCATTCATTTGTATATGTTTCCATGTTAAAAAATTTCAATAACAATGACGTTTTCTGAATTTAAGTTGTAATGTAATCTACCAAATTCAAAAATAAACTATACTATGACATTTTTTTGGGTTATATTATTATTTATTTACTGTAATAAGTCATGTATTAATGTGAAATAAAGATAATGTTTGTTATAACAATAATGAAATAAAATACATTAAATAAAATTTTCTTTATGCACATCCAGTTTAAGAATAGATATATTTTTATCCCATTATTAAGTTATTTTTTTGTGAAAAACTACCACATATATTGTATTTTACCCTTAAGACAACACTACTTGAATCAATAGTAATAAAAAATTGTATTTTATGGGAATAAGGGTACCTTATATTTCTATATATTGTGGAATGGGGATGTCATGGTGAAACAACCCTTTATCAATACACTTTTACCATTATTAGATTTTGGGAAAGGAATTACACAACATCTTCAAGAACTTCATCATCTTTAGTGTCATTTATATTGAATTTATTAAACCCCTTTCAAATAAATATTATTTTTTACAAATAGGATACATTAATTTAATTTTTAATTAGATAAGTGATGAAATTACTTAGTTTGGGATTTCCCAAAATTGTGAAATAGATTCCCCTTTTGTATGTATCCACTTATTTTGTAACATTATTGAATATTTCATTTAGATATTTTATACATTGGACGATACTTCCTCTAGTTTTCGACTCCAACCTTATATTTGTTTTTTAAGATCACTTATGAGAGATTATTCCTCTATGTACATGAGTGTCATATTTAATTCCTTCTTCCATAATGGATCCTTCTCCACTTCCTCCTTTTATAAAAATAGATCTAGCACTTTCTTTTACTACGTAATTGTTCGTCATTCTTTCTAAGATACCTATTATGTTTATTTATCTATTAAATCCAACTAATCCCCATATTTTTTTTTCATATTTCTCTTCAAAAACATCAATCCCATTTTAGCATATAATTTTGATTTTTCATGTATATAATATTTCTATTTGTATCATAGGTGTTTATGACCTCTGTATAGAAACTTTTTATTTATATTATTCCATCAAACTAAAGTGCCTTTCCTTACGACCAAGGATATAGAAAATGAAATTTATAACATATTAATCCTAAAATCAAGTGTTTTCATCATGATTTAGATGTTTATATAACATGTTTTAAAAAAAATGTCTTTTGGGATTTGAAACACATACTAAATTATGTTTTTGATATTTTTTTTTATATTTTTCCAAATGATTTTCTTCTCTCCCAAATTATATGTCTATATATTCACTTTTTATCTTGATTTTTAATCGATATTCCTTATTATTATACATTTTTATTAGTCCTTTGAGGGGTGTTATTTATTTTATTTATGTTTTACATATTTTCATCAATCTCAGTTAGTTCGTCATCTGCATTCATTAGTTCTAGAGCTAAATAATTCATGTTTTAAGGAATATTATACTCAAACACTCCACTTATATTCCGGTTTAATATTGAATAGTGTGATAATTTATGTAAATTTATTTATAGTTTTAATTATGAGTCTAATAGTTTAATAAATTTCACCCAAAAAAATATGATTCATTCTTGTTCCCATATTTTTTATGCCAAACATTACAGTTACTTCATCCCTTTAGAGAATTTTTTCCAAGCCCAACTTACTCTATGATGGAATAATTTAAATCATTAACAAAATCCCATTATCCCACATTTTAATTCATTATTGTGATATACATTATTTCATTTTATGAACATTTTAATGATTTTAGACTACATATTGTGGCCAAATATTTACTAGAGTCAATTATTGTTTTATCCTAAGTGAGTGAGTCTAAATTTTGTGATACACATGCTTCTTCTAAACAATTGATTTTATTGTAGAAAAAAAATATTCAAATAATTTATATTTATTTTTGTGGTCATACTCTCGGAAGTCTTATTCATACCATTATGAATTTTTCCCCTATATTTATGGAAATGTTAACATATTATTTTTACGTCACAAACTGTATTTCAATATTATCTATCATGTAGTCCCTCAAATTCCACAAATATATATTTAGTGAAATTTAAATGATAAATATACATTAAAAACCCATCCCATAATGAACCCTTTGATTCCATTTTTTCGACAGATTCAAACTAAAAAATCAATTAATGCATCTAAATGGTAACTATAATCCAGATCAATAGAACAAATCCATCGAATTAAACATCATAAGAGACAAATAATTCTTCTTCTTTTTTTGTAATAAACTCTTTATATATATTATTTAATTTATTTCCATAAAATAAATTTCACGATGTATTCCATTCCATTAAATAGCATCAGATTATGTGAGAGTAAAAAAATCAACTACAAAATAAACATCTATTTTTAATGAATTTTGGAACCCTAAAGGAACCATGGTGATGGATACATTGAGAAGGATGGATGGTGAATTGGGGTATATATTCTTTAAGCAAATTAATTTATATTCTATAAACTCAAACATCCCTACTAATCTTGAAGTCTTGGTGAGAAGGGTGACATAACTTTTATTTACATATCATATTGATCTAATTAGAACATTACTTGAAATTTTATTTGTAAGATATTATTGTTTATTATTTATCACACATTGTGTATATTATAAATACTATCTAGAATTATCACAAACAAAAGGATATATTCTTAGTTCACTTCTATAAGATAATATAAGGATAAATCAAGGATATCTTACCATGTACTAAAATCACTAATGGATTTTGGCATGGTTACTCCAATCTAGGTTTACTTCCCATATAGTGATTATTTAGGGACAAGGCTACTCCACTACCAAGACTCATCAAAATTATTCCCTTTCATAAAATACTTTGAGATGATAACCCATTGTATATGGTGTATTATTAATAAAATAGTTTAAATACATTTTGTTCAAACATAATTAGAAATAGTTTCATCTTCATATTATGGGTAAAGGCACCTTTAAACTCCCTTGATGCAATTTAATATAGGCTATGAAATCCTATACATGGTATTACATCTTCCTCATTGAATTTATTTTCAATGATTTTCAACCTTACTTATACTTCTTTATGTACCATCATTTGGAAACCTTTCCTTCATAGATTTTGATATCTATTTTTCTATCTATTATATATCACACATTTTTAATTGTACACCACATATATTGTTTTATTCTGTATTACATATGAATATAAAATTTGTAATTAAAATATCAATGTCTCTAATTACTTCTATATCATTAGATCCCTAAAATTGATTTTTTTTCTAATGAATAATCACTATTGAACTCTATCTAGGTATTTAATGCATGATCTGTAAATGGAAATTTCATGCAGTGTTCCATATCATCAGAAAATACTCGCAACTACATAACTTTTAAAACCACCGTGTTAGAGTTCCTTATTTCTAATTTAGGTACTTCGTGGACTAGATTGTATTAGAAATTATAGCATAATGGACACTATACATTTTTAATTCCACTTAAAAATTTGATAATAACTTTGTACAATCCAACTACCATTACAAAAAATCCTACTGAGGACATACCTTCTCTCACACTTGCTATCGAAATCCACCATAGAGACCACTAATATTTTTTATAATCCTTCATCCAATTTAGACTTCACATGACCCTTATATTGACTAAGATTCTTTTATATTGGGACACAAAATACCTTTACAATGATTATCTTAAACGCTCATACCTTTTCCCAAAGTCATAAAAAATTATCATCCTTCAAAAACACCTGTCAGGGATACTATATTCACACACAAAAACGTAATATTAAACACATTATAACTTGATGTAGAGATATTATATTGATATTTTTATTCATCCTTGAGAGATTTATGATAATCCATACCCTTTATTATGACCAAAGATGGGCATAACATTTTACAAAAGAAAAAATCCAAACCAACCTACCATGGGAATAAACATGTGTCTTCCTTGCAGACCTTTTTCAAATATATATTTAATATTACACATAATCCTCTTTGTGAGGATCATCATTATTTATCCTCACACAGTAAACCTTATGTGAATAAATTATTAAAATTAATATAGTAGAAACTACTTAACAAATAGTGAAACAATAATATCAAGATTAGTGTACATAAATTATTTTGAAGGATTTATCGATGATAAACAATGTTCTAAATTTAGTTCCTATATATAATGATCTCCATACATGAGAGAATGATTCCTACACATTCATATTAAATATGTTATTAGTTAAATTTTATGTTTTATGATTATTTAAATTATACTTGATAATTGGGTTTATAGTTAGGTAATTTGGACTCAATTAATATTTTTAGAGTTAATCCAAAAGAACTATTTTGTTTTTACCTAATTATGTGCTTCTATGAAGTACTCAGTTCCAAAATTTCATTACCACTATATAGGCTGATTCATCAGTTTCATTCATTTAGATGAATTTACCCAAATAAATACTCAATGATTAAAGTTTTGTGATATAAATTTTGATAAAAAATTATTAAATATATGGATAAAAAACTCATCCGTGCACTTCAAAATATTAACATTTATATTCAAGAATCAACTACATCTGTAACGAAACCAGACTCATTGATTTAATTGTGAAAAAATAATCTAACTCTCATAATCTTTCTTCAATCTCTAAATGGATCACTGAATCTTTAAATAATTAACATTATCATTTGAAACCTAAAAAACATCTAGTTGAATAATATACACATCCACAATTAAATTTATATTAGGGAAAGTTGTTTTTACATCCATTAGATATGTATCATAAACAAATTATTTGATATGGATGTAAATCTCTTAATGTACATTATCATATTTATAGGTGAAATAGTTTCTCGATAGTCAATTGCATGTATATTCATATTGAATTTTACAACTTGGGATTCCCTATAGAAATACGCAATACAATATAGGTCATTTTTATGGAAATGATTATTTTAAACTATAGATACCACCCATTCAGATGCATCTAATAAGTTCCAAACATGGTATGTGTACAATGATTGGATCCTTTATTCCCCGAATTTTAGAAATTTCTTAGTATCAAAACTCTTGATACACTTATGGTAGGAAGTAGGTTTGTCATATATAAACATTACCTCATCCTAATTGGATATGAGAAATCCATATCTCAGGAGAACATGATGAATCCTAGTAGACTTCTGAGGTTCCCATGTATCCTGATTTGGTTTATCTTCCATAACTATTTTTTAACAATATTATCTTTCAGATTAGAAGCACTTCCTATTTTTTGGTCTTCAATTTATATAATTTTTCGTATCCTCTCATTGAATCCTCAACATATATATTTCTTCTCAATAAATATACTATTTCCTTGATAAACTATTTCTACATTGTATGATTATATAAAGAATATCCCTTAGTTTCTTTTTTATATCCATTGAATAAAAACTTATTAGAATTATGTCAATGATAATATGAATTAAATCACTGTACAAGTGATTATTAACCCAAAAAAATAATATGTTTTACATTAGGATGGTTCAAGTTCTATATCATATATATAGTCTTCAAAATAAATTAATATTACAAACAATTTATTGAGAAAGCATTAATCTCAAGATCATAACACCATAATGTAATAGTAAGCTTACACTGACTCATAATTTATTGGAACATACATAATAACGTATAATTGACACACAATGAAAAGACATTAAACTATGGAATTTGAGGAGGAGTGAGTTATGGAATAATTTCCCAATAAGTCAGATGATCAGTGAATTCATAGATTAATTATTTAGTAAAACGATATGACTAGATGATGTTTATAATTTCTCTAATTTGATTTCTAAATTCCTTCTAAAACAGTAAAAAAATTTAACAAATGTAG
The DNA here is from genome assembly GCA_963277665.1 of Viscum album. Classification (NCBI taxonomy): domain Eukaryota; kingdom Viridiplantae; phylum Streptophyta; class Magnoliopsida; order Santalales; family Viscaceae; genus Viscum; species Viscum album. The sequence goes on along the minus strand of OY728142.1, from coordinate 1,696,797,565 downwards.
ACTTTTGTCTCATCCTAAACATAACCTCATACCAACTAATGTCATCAATAAATGTATAGAATCATCTAAAATCTCAATTAACTTGAATAATAATTAGTGTAAATACATAAATATTTATAATATTAAAAAGTACACTAGAACATTTACCTTTTTCACCAATTATTGATTTTGTCATTTTTCTAATAAATAAAATTTTGAATTATCTGGTTATTCCAAATTGAATTGTTCTAAGAATCCATCTATATGGATTCATTAGTTTTATTTATAATTTATATGTCTTATGTGACAATACCAAAGGCACGTGGTATAAGAATCAAACCATACATTATTATAATGAATGATATAGATGGGATTTCACATATGAATATTATTTATAATATTAACCATATTATCAATTTCATAAAACATTTCACATATATATATATTTAGATAAACTCTTAATCTTAATAGTTTATTAGAATCCATTCTTTTCAAAAACGACATTGAAATCGTATTTCTTTTATAGATAGGGACATAATTTCGATTGTATAATCCTTGTAGTAATCCCCTAGGTAATGTCACATAATATGAACTAAATTTTAATTTATAATCTCTTTATCCATTAATAAAACATATATCTACTTCACATTTTTTAATTATCAGATATATATATGTATGTGTTTATCATCACACATGTGTGATACACACTCGATATCATACAGCCATGATTTGTAGTTAGTAAAATTTATTTATAAAATATTAACATCATCATCATTAGAATTATTTTCATTTAGAACACTTATCAACCTCAAATACCAATAATATTTTTTATCTATAGTCTATAACAATAGGGATCTCAATATGATTATCATGATGTATGATTGATTGATGGAATATATATATATATAAATATATATGAATATCTTGTTTGAAATTTTTATAAAGTAGTATTAATGAAATCACACCTATTATAAATGATGAAAATATAAACTACTTTTGTTCGGTGAGATAAGAAAATTATATTACTAAGTAATTAATTTGATTTGGTGTTCAACTAACCACTTAGTTTTCTAGGTGGGATGATATTCTAAACATAACATTTATGAATATTATATAGTTAAGCAGAAAATTTTTATCTAAATCAATCATATGGAAAACTTATATCTATTCCTCTGCTAACATATTCATAAAATGGAATACCGACCAGTGTATCACAGTAGGAAAACAAAATAAGGTGAATAATCCATTTAGAACCATCCAATACCGATATTCGTTAGTCAAGAAAATATATGTCTAACTAGTAATGGAATAACCAACCTGGTTGGTTGATTGAGGTCTTGAGAACTTTTTTTATTTTAATGAATCGCCCATTAATTATTTTACATTCCAAATAGGAAAATGGCCTTTATATTTTTTACTTGTTATAGGATAATCCACATCTTATCTGGGTTTAGAGGGAAACTGTACATGGATGTTTGGCCTGAAGGCACAAGGCCCATTAATTATCCTAAAAAATGCAATATAAATTCAACCAAAAGACAGACCCCATCCCAAAATATAAATTTTTAATCAAGCTCTCAACCTTGTAAGGATTCACAACTATAATTGCCATGTACTTTCATGGTGCCTTGTCTTAATGGAATATGTGATACCCTCCCAAAAATCAAACTCTGGTAACCCTATAAATATGTGAGTTAATTCAAGAACCCCATATTGATCTACACCTATAGAGGTATCAATCCAGTTTTTATGTACATCGACCTACTACACATCTATATATGCTTCACGAATCGTACCACAACTCCACCATCATATCACGATGCTTACTGCTCACACACACTACCCATCCACCCCCTACTATGTGATGCTCATTCTTGAAGAATCCGTTGAGATCCCCATATTTGCATCACCCCATCATCTATCCTGACCACCCAGACATGGAGGCCGATCATCGCTCACTAATGGAAATAGAGGACTAAACACCTTCTGTCAACTACCATCATCAAACGACCCTGCATCCCACCTGTCTGCCAAGTCTCTTCATCGACCAAGACACCCCCATGATTCATATAAACCCTACAACATGTCTTATTCCCTTGTGTATTCATGATTATAATAATTTATTTATAGAATCCATATTCCTATACACAAATTAATGTGTTTACAACACATCAATCAGTATTTCTAAAAAATGTCATGGCTTGTCTTACTCATCCAAAAACTAAACCAAACATATTCATACATATCCAATTTCATCACATGAAGATGGTATATAATCTATTCGTATGTAGAATAGTGTAATGTTATTTCAAAAATCTCACCATGAGTAAGTATAGATAAATCTATAAACATCCCATAACCATTCTAGAATAAGGCATAATCCTTTATGCTGTGTTGAGGCATTTGGACCCGATGTCCCTCACCTTTATGGTACATTACTCAAGGAAGAATATAATTAATTATATCTCCAAAAAATAATACACACACACAAAATTTAATAACTATTATCATTATCATAGATCTAAAAATAATATGTGGTCAATGTATATGAAAAATTAAATATTACGATATCAATTCTACAATGTAGTGAAATATTTTATCTAATATAATAAATTAATCACATAAATTTAGTAAATAAAATATTTACATTCTATAAGAAATTTATAAACATTGATATAATACTGGAATAAAAAATTTTAAAAAGTTTTTATTTATTTCTAAAAATATTAGAAATACTTATGAACATTCTATATTTTACTTTTGACTGAAAAATATCATTTTATAACTGCATACAATTATAATACTTAAAAATTATGAAATTTTTTTAGTTAAAAATAAAAAATAAAATATTATTAATACATGTTTTTCATTACAATTTATAATAATACCATTAGTCATGAAATGTGGGAGGTAAATGTGAGATATTGTTCATATAAAAATATTATTATATGATATCACTCTAACTGGTGCGGTTAAATTCATACCACTGCTTATGATAGGCGATATCATATTACATTTATCATATTTAGTTATATAGTTGATATCATAAATATTGTATAGTAAAATATTTTTCAAAAACCCTACACTAAAATAGTGTTAATGATTATTATATTTTATTTTATACCTTCCATAAAAAATGATCATTATATATATATATTATACATTAAGATATAATGTAGAGATATTCATTGAATCAATGAAAAAAATAAGAAAAACTAATTGTATTTTATGATACGACACACAAGATTTTATTGATAAACACATCACAAAATTAAATATACTAACATAGTGATTAATTGATAATATTTCTCTCATTATATAGATGATTTTGGAGATCATCTTATGAAAATGTAGAGTCTAAAAAATATGTTGCAATATATATTCAATGAATGAATTTTTATGGAAGATAAATATCACAATGAACATGTAAAGTGAATGGAGTGGCCTCTATATTCATGAAGAAATATTGATAAGATCACTGAAGAAATAAATTAATATTCCTACATATAATGAGATTATATTGACTTTTTATTCTAGATCATATATTGAGGATCATTAAGAATAGAAGGTATATTAACACCTTTAACTATGGAAATATTGTGCCTTTAGAAGAATATTAATATTATACAGACACGCACATAACAACAGTACTATCTAATAAAGAGAACCCTTCCATATGTAGAACACCCTGATGCTCTTCATCAATTGATGTGATTCATTTATTTTGAATTTATTGGGTTATATATCATTGAATCCTTATTTTAATTTATTTTTTAGTATTATTTGTTGAGAACATAAATGAATAATTTTCATTACATAAATTTTTTATCTCCTTGATAATAATGTTGATAAAAATAGTTGGGAGTTCAATTTCATGTATATGATTGTGATGTTAAATTTCAAATTGTACATTATGATTGATGAAATTTGAATAATCCCACTCCACCATATGATAAAAGATGATCATAAATGAAAATATGCACCATTTTTATACTGTGAATTATGATTTAAGCCAGTTCTAATCCATGATATGTATCTCCTGCATATATTTCTATAAAAATCAATCAACTTAAGAAATAAATTTTTCTCATTTTAAGAAATTTATATCATACCATTGTATGCATATTATTATAATCACCTAAGGCATCCCTTTCTTATCATATAATGAATTCTATTTTAAACACATAAAGCATCCCTTGTTCATCATATGAGGAATATTGGGTTTATTGATGAATCTGGTTGATAGGACAATATATATTTTCTATAGATAGAATTTTATGATCATCCTATAAGGGAAGTGATCTCTTAAGTATTTCATAAAAGTTATATCTTGATTTAAATTCATGTTGGGACATGAATCCTACCATGTTCATCACACAATGGTATTTATAATGTATAGTCATGTGTGGATGGTCGTGTTCCAAATACCATCGTGGGACTATTACTATTATGATCATAATATAAGGAATGTCATTGTTTAATATCCAATGTGGAAAAGAATTCTTTTATTATCATAACAAATGGGTTTTCACTATTTAGAGTCCATAGGGGACACATTTGAATGATTATGGTTTTCGTGGAATATATGGGTTTTTTTCACAAACCAACATGGAATTTCATCAAAACAGATAGCTTATACAACCAATGAAATGGACCTAGGGAATTCACAATCCCAATAAGAAAAAAAAGTAGTTCATGGGGATCAAAGAACTATTTGGGGAATTATTTTCATATAATAACAATATTCATCAATATAAATCACTATTATAACCATCCATATAGAATTAAATCAAATGGGATATCCACATTATTTATGTTCACATCCAATGTAAAACACCTTAAATAAAAAATGTAAATGTTAAAAAAAAGACACTAATAAAAATTGGAAAATGTTCTAACCAACAGCTATTTCATATCCAACACATGTACAAAAAATCTAGTAGGAAGAGTATCATCCACCACCAAATGAAGTATTGTATTTACATGATTTAAAAAAAATTTATACGTAATCCTACTAAGAGTTTTTAAGCTATGTTATCACATAGGATACAATCATTATTTTCATGAATATACATTATATGAAAAATAAATATTTCAGTTTTAAAATGGAATAAAATAGTTTAAATTTAAAATATGATTCACTGTATAAAAATCCATTAAGAAAACAATAATAACAGAAATATAGGTAGAAAAAAGAACAAATAACCATATATATTCATTAAGGATCTCGGGATGATGGGGACCTAAGATCCTCATACTATAAATGATCAAACAATGGACATGAAGGTACATTCTTGTTCTCATTCCATCACCAATCCACATCATCATCTATAGTTTTGTTACTATTTTAGTATAATAAGGCCAGGTAAGGTGAATCTTGTCCTTTGTACATTTCTATGTACTCTATACTAGATTCCCGGAGTTACAATGTTATTTATCCCATATTTTTAATCCATAAAAATTATATTTCATCACTAGCATAAAACCACATTCCAATGAATAACATTTCCTACAATATTTATTGGTAAAATTAATTTTACACCCATTTCTCAAACACCAAAACACCTTTGAAAACACCAATATACACAAACAAAATCATATAGAATTCATTGGATTTTGGAGAAATAAATATTACGTTTTAAAATTATAGAAAAATATTACACCACATTTCTCATCCTTTGAAACAACTACAAATTGGTTTGAGAAAAAATACATGAGTATATGAAACATTATTGTTTTAATAACCAACAACAAACATCCAACCCTATGTCATTGTTATGGATTAGATATTCTGTATGTCATTAGAACTACCAATTATAAATATACTCAATGGATAATAGAGGATAAAAAATGGATGGAAGAGAGGATTTATTTATATGGAGTTTCATGGAAGAAAAAAGGTCACAAGAATCTCAAAATAGAGAAAATATTGTATTGGATAAGGGGGAAGTGATCTTGGGTATGGAGGGGTTGACAATGAGAAAAAAATGGGTTAATGGGTTAAATTGATGATTCATAGTGTTTTAAATTAAAATATTTTAAAAACTATGCATACCACATGATTCTGTCACAATGCTTCACAAAATATCTTGAAAACAAGAAGGTTTTTCAAAATCCACATGAATATATTGGACAATTTATGCTAAATAGTTGAAAAAATCATGAACCTAAGTATAATACAACTATTCTACCACTATCTAGTCTTGAACGGGTTTTAACCGATGCATCAATGTCCCCTCCAATAATGTTCAAACCTCTCTCCCCCTAAAGCATCAAATTTCAACGAAAAATCCATAATATATATATATATACATTAAATGATATATGAAAAAGGAATGAATAGTAACTATATATTATATCACAGGTATTCTAAATCTTCCTACCATGTCACTTTTCCCCAATATAAATTCAATCCATAGACTAATTAAAGAGTAAGTGAGGCCACAATAGTTCCACCAAGGACTTCATTTCCCACATCTAATTCAAATAATTTATGTGTTTCCATAATACCCAAACCAATGTAATAAATTTCCTTAAAATCCTCTTAAATTTTAATCAATAATCAAAACTCTCATCTTTGTAATTTAAAGGTTTGGTTCTAACATAATATCTTATAAACTCAACAAATGGGATGGGTCTGGATTATACCAGTTTATATGAGAGTCATGTTAGACATCATGAGTTAAAATAAACTGAGATGGAGGGGCCAAACCATATTTAACATTTGTGACCCATCAATAATCTCAAAATATTAAAAATACCTCAGAGTAATATTTTCATACATCCCAAGACGTTGATAGACTAAACAAGGTATCACATTAAGAAACATCTGATCACCCACTAAATATTATTAGTGTCATCTTAAATGATTGGAATAAGATATGTAATGTATTTGAGGTATCATATAATCCTTACTAATCATAGGCATCATTATAGTTGTTTTTATACGATACTTTTTCTCAATAATGATTTCTTACCCACTTCTATCTAGTATAAAGGGGGCCGACATGGTCAACCATATAGAGCCTTAAAGGAATCTATATTGATAAATGATTGGTATATATTTTTATACAGAATTATACAAAAACTAAATAGTTATACCATGAGCGCCGTAAATAATAAATATAGGCCTGAAAAATGTCTTCCAAAATATGGTACAACCACTATGTTTGGACAATTTTTAGGGTTGATATTCCATATTAAGCGTGAACTATGTCCCCATCTCCTTTTGGATGAATTATGAGAATTTTGAGGGGAATCATGAGAATTTATTAGAGACCATACACAATAGAACACAATGAGATGTCATGATCACCTTGACATATAGTCGAAGATGAACCTCCACTTTGGGGGTTTCCTTTATCAGGCTAGGGAGGGAATATTTATTTGAACTATAAAAAACAAAATGAATAGAATTACTTTTCAGGGGTGCATGAGGAAAACAGATGATAAAATCTATGAGATCCTAATTCCACTTTAGGTTATAAATTTGGTGAATCAAATGATATTTTCAGGGCCTCTGATTTTCAACTTTGACATACTGACATATAAAACATAGAGAAACAAAAATCATAGATGTCACACATTATACCAAAGAACCAACATAGTCATATAAAATCATTAAAATTCATGGTGAAACCAGGATGCACAGAATAATATAACAACTGATAGAACTAAAACACTACCTTCCTAAAATAAAATGGTACCACAAAATGTAATCCAAGGAAAAGAAATAAATTAGGTGATAATGACCATTTTTCATACCCACTACCATTTAGAAACTGACTACAATCTTGGAATAACTCATTATTTTATACTCTTATCATATCAGCTTAAGAAGAGAAAATGTCATTTTTATTCAAAGAAAAAACACTGACATGGACATCCTTTTATTCTAATGAATCTAGGAAAAGAACGATAATAGTACAATCAATGTTGTGCTCCATTAAAGCATGAGATGGAAAATTCTTTCACAGGGAATCGGCGACTACAGTCCATGTTATTTGGTTTTTGAATATGATTAAGTTAAATCAAGTATGATACATTATTTCCCATTACATTCTTATGTGGAATTTTTTTTATAAAATATTTATTTATATTTTATTGTACAATTAAATCACGAAACTCCCCCCAAATAGATAGTGGTTCCATCACTTGAGGGAATGCATCACAACTACAATATCTTGATAATAATTTTTAATTATTCTCAGGTTACTATAGTTGATGAGTTATAGATTCCACCATATGGCTACTCTATATAACAACACAACCCATACCTTGAATAATGAATCATAATAGACCACATTACCCTATACCGTTATAGGTAAGGCCAGGTTATGAGTGGTGTTCAACCATATGATGAGCTCCTCAAAAGAGTTTTTGACATTCTAGGATCCAATTGTTTGTACCCCTTTCTGGGTAAGATAAACCATATGTGTGGCATATAATGAAAATTCTTTAACAATCCCCTTCAAATAACCTTCCAAACCCAAAAGGCATCTTATAACCAAAATATTAATTGGATCTTTATAAGACATTTATATTTTAAACTTCATTAGATCAACTGAAACACTTCATTATGATATCAAATGACCTAGAAACATGGATTCCTGGATATATAAAATGTATTTCAAAAATTTCATAAAGATTATTTTCTTATAATTTAAAAAATTTTATCCAAAAAATGTTTTCCATGCTCCTCTTACAATTTCATGTATACTATTATTTCACTCAAAAACTCTATGATGAAGGTGTTGAAATATCCATGTGGCACATAGTTCATATGCAACATAAAACACATTGAAGAGTTTGTTAACGTAATATGAATTACCATATTTTAATAATGGGAATTCTTACATCAAAATAAGTTATTAGGATCATCAACTTATCTTATTTTGAAATTTAGATCACCATAGTTTAGGATTATCTTTAAAAACCATGTTCACCTTCATTCATGTTAATTGTGTCAGCAATAAAGTGTAATGTGTATTTTTCATGATTATAACCATGCTTAGTTTTCGGTAATCTATAAAAAATTGAATTGAATTATTGTCTTTCATAGTAATGAGTACATGAGCTACCAATGGATACATGATCAGATTTATTGTTTATTTGAAATCCATATTCCCTAGTTTAATCATTAACTCCCTAAATTATTGGGGGCATATGATATGAAGGATGTGATATTATTTTCATGAATATTAAAAGATCAAGAGCGAAATCTACATCTTATTCAAGAGAAAATCATAAAAAATACATTAAAAACACATCTTATGACTCACTAACTATGGAGGTATACCTTCTCTCAATGACTAATCCAAATAATTCCAATATTAGGGATGATAATTAACTGGAAATCCTACCCAAATCCAAATGTTGATGCACAATGCATCATGACCATGGGTCCCATTTTCCCTGGAAAGTGTGAGTGGTCCCTTTAGGGTGCATAAATGATATCCATAAATAATAATTTATGTGTTAATTAAAAAAATCTCCCAATCCATCCTTATGATGAAATCAAATTGATGTATCTATATGACAAGGAAGTCCCATTTATGCTCAAATATTGAAAAAGATACAACACAATATGGTAATCCAAAACCCATCTCCTTCATCTTCTAAAGAGGGGTAACAATATATATAGTATATAACATAATATCAGTCAAGAGTTTCAGAGATTAAAAATAGAGAGAATATATGAAAGAGTGTGAAACACCTATATTTAGCCAAGAAATTTCCGTGGAAGGCATGAAAAGAATAGAACATCTATATATAATGAGACCTACATTAGCTCCCACTGATGCCCTATCCATAGCGTGGATATAAATTGTATCTGACTAAACTAGAGGTAAAATACTATGTTGTTGCTCTAACATGAGAAAAATTGTCCCGATATGATAATTCCACCATGATTACAAATTAACCATAATACAATATCAAATCCCTTGATGCATCATACTATGAATTATTTCCTTGAGGATATATATATTCTTCCTCACACTGGGAAGACTAATAATTATAATAAAGAATTTATAGATGTCCCATGCATCCTCGTGGGGTGAATTCCCTATGTGGTACCATAAATGTGGTCCTAAATTAATCAAACCATAACTTACTAATTGAAAACAATATTCCTAACAAATATAATTGTTGATGGAGGTAGTCCGGGTGGATATCTCGTACTACCACCACTCTTTTTCCATTCCTCCAAATGCTTACATTTAATTTTAGATGATCCAATCACACATTGGATCATTATTGGAAGCATCCATGTTTGTTTTGACATTCATTATTTCTTTATATCTTCCATTAAAGATTATCTAACCACATAAACATAGGTATTAAATTTTTATAGAATCATTTGATATAAGGTATCCCAACATATCCCAATTTAAAAAAATAAACCATTCATATTTTCACAAGAAATTATTATAGGACAATTTGACCAATATCTATAAAGAGATTGGAATATTTTTACCCTATACCATCCCCATGGTGATGTTTTAGGAAATCACATGACACAGAGAGTTCCACCTTCATAGATAATACATTATTGATGAAGACAACCATAATGTCTTTCCACCACATCAACTCATGCATGCCATCTTGAACTATTGTCTCACACCATATATGACTAAGACTACCAATATAAGTGAAACACACTTCACATTGTTAGTTATATGGGTTACATGGGGCTTAATGATCATATAATTTTTATTTACCCAATATTCATCTTCTTAGAGTTAAAAACTCTACAGAAAGGAAGTGATTATTCTTGTGGAACTACTGGACCTTATTTTACTCCAGTGCCGGTCCAACTTCCCTAACCTTAGTAGGACCTATTCCTTATCCATGATTAAGGGATTTGACAATAAAAAACAATGAAGTTATCAGACTCTAGTCTACAAGTTATTTGAAAATGTGAGTATTCTACCTAGCCTCCTGGTTTGGGTTTATAGGATTTATCTAGGGAGAAATGATACAAAAAAACCAAAAAGTGGGAAATAATCAAAAAACAAATCCACAATGAATCAGGTAAACATTATAAATAATCATTCACATAAATAAAAATGAAACCACAATAATATAGATCAATCCACCCCAAAATGGTTATCATTACGATTCTCTAGCCAATTCATTACACCCTTGAGATGTGTTAAACTAAATTCCCTAGATTCCATTATTACACAAGTCCCATTACGAATTGTGTTGTCTATTCCCCCAATTACAACTAAAACCTCAATCCCTTTAATTCATATATCCAATAAATCTGGACATTTACAAAACATTAATATCCAAAAGAATAAAAACCTTATCTATTACTATTATTTCATTAATGATCTAGGAATTCCATCAAAACTAATACTCAAAGAGGCCCATGAAATTTCCCAAAAGACATTTTCAATATCCTTTGGCTAGAAACTAGTAAAATGGCATCAAATAACACCTTAGGGAATGATTTTTAGATAATAATAAACAATATCTATACAAATCATTATAAAAACCATCAATAAAAAGTCATATATAAATATAACCATACAAGTGATTAAATTTTACAACGAAAGCCAATATTCTAATTTTTTTTGGAAAAATAGAACATTCGAAAGCCATTAATATCCTTCTAACATATGGGTTATCCCCCTATTATGTCATAGTGAAAACCAAATTTCAATATCCACTAGAATGAGTATGCACCACCACCACAAGATGTTATTCCTCTTAAATTAATTAGAAACATATAGTATACATTAAACTATTAGTTTTTTATGGGTGTAAGACCACATGTTACACCCGAATATTCCACTACAAGTTTCTTTTTAGATAATTCAAATAGCTTTTATTGCACGCAACAACGAGATTGAGTGAACCTTGACTAGATGATTAAAAAAGCAGTTTTGAATAATATTAACAAAATTTTAAAATATTATAAATTTTATATTTCAAAATAGACTTTATTTTTGAATTTGGAAAATCAAAATTATCTAATTTTGAAATTTTGATAATTTTCTAAAAAGATACAATTTTTAATGAATAGTGAAAAATATTATATATTAATTCAAGATTAGATTTTAAAATTATCAATTTATATAGATATATTATCCTTATAATTAATATGAAAGTTCAATTAGATTATGTTTTTGTCATTTAATCCAATGGTGGTCATTGTAAGTATTTTCATATTGAAATTTGTTATAAACATATTCTAGTAATTTGATAGTTTTAATTATTAAAAACCCTTATTTCTCGTTTTGAGAAAATAAGTTAATTTTAAAATAATTTAGGCCAATATCTCATTTTGAATTTAAAAATATGGATTATATATTTGGAATTAGAAGGATCAAATTTTATATGTAGGCCCCTTTTAATTTGGAACATTATGAATAGTAAATTCATTAATTATTTTTATTTACCATGCTTAGAGGGTAAATAAAGTATATTTGGGGAGAAATGATATTATAATAATGTAATAGTACCATAACTCATGTCCAAATCTTATTTTATGAGATTTTTCTATCCATAAAAACACATTGGGTGAATCTTTGTCCTTTAGAAGTCACTTGGGTGTGATTATAACACTTAAAACATTTAATTTAAAATAAAGGTAAATATGTTATAAACATGTATCACCTTACTAAAACAATTTTAATATGGTTTTATATAAATGAATTCCTCAATTATAAATATTAATTATAATTATAAATAGATTTCCTATATCATGTAATTTTATTAATAATTTTTAGATTTTTAAAAAATTAAAATTAATTGTGACACAATGATGATGTAGTAATTGATTTATTAAGGGAAGAATAAAATAAATGATATTATTAATATTACAATAAATATAATATGACATAATTAATGACATAATATTGTTGTATAGGTATCTTAGACTTGTTAGTGACATTTGTTATGTATTTCTCTGATGTTATCATGTTGTTTTTATATTTTTTAAAATGAAAATATTGAATAGTATCAAAATTGACATAAATGATACTTAAAAATAATAATATTTTACTAAATATTATAAAATTAATTAAAATATCAGGATAAAAAAAATAACTGTTATAATTTTAAATATTTCAATAATTATCTAATTGGTATTTTTTAGAAATTTATAGTAACTATATTAACCTCTTAGTTTAAAAGACCAAATTGTTATGATAATAGTTAAAGGGGTTAAATAATGGTTAAACAAAAATAAATGCATTAAAAAAATGTTAAAATTTTACATGATGGATAATATTTGATCCTTTTCATCTATTTTTTAAAATAAAATCACTTAATCGACACTTTATAATGAATATGACATTAATATTATTTAAATAAATGAGTGTGTCAAAATGTCACACTCTCAAGTAATATAAGTGTTTTTATTTTAATATAGAGGTAAAAAGTAGATAAAATATACTATAGGTTGTATCTGAAAATATAAAATAACTAAATTAATCATAAATATTTATTTATAATTTTTAGAGATTATATAATTACCATTAATGATGACACAATAGTGATAGAGAAATTATTTTATTAATAGTAATAAAAAATTGATGGTTTAAAAAATATTAAAATAAAAATAATTTGAATGAATTAAGGTGATCCACTAATTTTCAGGTGACTATGACATGATAATAGTATATTAAATATATTTTTTCAAAATTTTGTTTAGTGTGGTTTCTATGTAAAGTCTTCTAAATCAATAGTGATAAAATTGAAACAATGGATATTTTAAAAAAATAACATTTTATTAAATTATATAAAATTAAAAAAATATTAAAAAATCTAAAAGATAAAATTTAAATGTCTAAAATTTCATAAATTTTCCATTTATGGAAATTTGACACCACATAAAAAAATATTTATAACTATATAATATTTTGAATATTATGACTATTATTAAAATTTATTAGATTCCACAATGATAAATCAAAATGATAATGTTTTAAATAAAATAAAAAATTATTAAATTTTATTGGTTGAGAGTATTTATAACCATTATCATGTTATATTTTAAATAATATACTTTGTATCCATTTGATTTTTAAAATTAATTTATATTAATTTAATTGTTTTGGTATTTCCAACGGTGCCCTGCCCATCTCGTATAGAAGGGACCCACTCCTTTTCTTTTAATCACACCTCCAATTCCATTTGTATTGAAAAAACCTACCTAATTCCTCTTAAAAAATTCTTAATTTCATCCTAGAAGCCAAACTTTTGGTATAAATCCAACCTAAAAACTCCTTTTGAGTATTCTAAAATATATACATTAAAAAATGTAATTGTCTTATCACCTCTTTCAAAGTTCATTTCTTCTTACACTTTCTCTTTATATATTGTTTTAATATCATATTAATAACTCAATTATCATCCATATACTGAGATGTTATCAGGGGACAACCATATTCCTCATTTTATCCATCTTATGAACAATAATATTAACAAGTGTGTGTACGTAAAACATACCATCTCCACTTCGTGGTGTAATATGTTATTCAAAACTACATTAATTGGATGGATATAAGGATGAGTATGAAGGATATAAATACGGAATATAAAATAATGATGATTCTTCATAACTTATATAGCCTCCAATTCCATACCATATAACCATCAAGGTAATGATATTATCGCTCGTGCGTATGTACAACATACCTTGTCCCCGACATTGTGAGAATCATTATCCACATTAATAATTCAATAATGATTATCAAATTTATATGATGAGTAAAAACTAAAATTATGAACATAGTTTAATTATTTAAATGAATGAAATACATCCTATTAATAACAAATGTGACTTATATGGCCAAACATGATTGGGAAAATGATGCAGTTAACACCTGAAAATAATGGTAATATTGACATATTATTACCACAATGATATAAGTGGATAATATATGATATTATAAATATGTATATGGTCTTATTATAATTTAATAACTTGTTTTAACTATTATGAATGTGGAAAAATCACCTGCAACTAAAGAAAATTATATGGAATGTGTTAATTTCAAAATCTATTTATTATCTGAGTTTTCTTATTCCTAGATATCTACTGGGACATACATATCATTTATGTCCATGTTTATTAAAATACAATTGATAATATTATCAATAATTGTGTAAAGACAATTTTACCCATTCTTTACTTTTTACAAAACGTTTTGAAGGGTATATTTCCATTATTTTCCAAATGAGGTACATTATAACATTTTCAACAAATTAAGGAAAGAATGTTTCTACCCTATATAGTGCATGCAGCTATTTTCAAAAATTATTATGCCTTATCATTTTGAATCCTTTTAATATTATAATTTTATTTCCAAAATAAATATTTTCTTTTACAATTGTGCGACTTCTAAATTACTTTAATGTAAAAAAGTTATATATCCCTCAATGGGTTTTTATCAATTTTTTAATTTTTTTTCAACTATGTCAATATCCATTATATGATTTTATGATTATTTGGTTTTGATTATTATAGTACAATATTACATATTTTATTGAAAGTTTTATGATATATTTTACTATGTATGTTCTATGTATATACCTTTCGTTGTTTATGGTTAAAGTATTAAAATTTCATATTCTAGTTTTAATATGAATGCTTATGTTATATTTTACCTTTTTCATAAGAGGAATGAAATGGAATTATTATGTGAGGGGAGGGGACCATTATATACACTTGATGCATCAATAGGTCTTATGATACAAAATAGTGTCTTGGAAGAAGTACTTGATGATATGGTGATGGTCTCGGCATGAGGCCATTACAGTTTGGTTTTGATGCCTAAAATAATGAATTTCCTCATTATAAGAATATTTATTGATATTTCATGTTATTATTTGACTCGTAAAATATAATTATTTGATTTATTCATACCATATTTTGATGAATATTATATTTAAAAGGCTTCTGTTCATTTTTATGCCCTGACCCAAAAGTTTATTCTTATTTATGATAATTTGTGCTATATTGTTTATCATTACTTAGCATCTATACTCAGATCTTTCTTATGTTTCGTTTTTTCCAAGATATGAATAAATTTTTGAATATTTATATGTTGGTTCAATCTATGAGACTAATGGTGTTTTCATGTATTAACTGTCTTAAATATTATGTTTTGAATTTTAATGAAAGGTTCACATGTGTAATATATTTTCCAAGACTCTTAAACTGATTGGTAGTTCATAAAATGGTTCCCTGTAATCATTCCAATGTATTTAAATAATGTACTGGCTTGGGTAACAGGGTTCACGGCATTATAATTGGTTTCAGAGGATGTTTAGAAACATCATTGAAAAATTATATTAAAAGAACATAGATTTGAAAAGATTAGACTATAAATAAATTTGAGGAAAAATCTATGTATAAGATATCATCCATTAGATTTGGAAATGGATGAACTAGATTACAAATATGGAAAAATGTATTGATATGAATATGGAATCATTTAGAGATTATATAAATGATTATTCATGGGAATATCACTCTTACTTGTGTTTCTCACATCGAGCTTTGAGTTTTTGTCAATGGGCAGAACTATCAAGGTTATACATGCAACATGTATACTATTAATGATGAAGAGAGTACATTTGTTAAATGAGATGAAGGTGTTATAAAGGAATATGAAGTTGAAGTATAGTAAATGGATTAAGAGTGAAGTGGAATGATTAAAGATATTTATTTATCTAGTTTCGAGAATTATTTCCCGAATCATTATGTAGTTATAAGATTCATGTTAAATATAAAGATGCTACTCGTGTACTTATTATTTAAGGATATTGATCCATAAGAATTATCATTAAGGATTCAAAGGCGATCTGATATTTTTTATGCGATAATAAGAGATACAATACATTGTTTCAGGAATATACTGTTAATATTGACTGTGAAGACTTTGAGACCATTTTGGATAGTAAATTTGGATGGAAGTATTTTTGTTGATACTTAAGGCTGGAATTGATTTATTTGAACATTATATTGCATTGTTTAAGGTAAAAACATTCTATAGGTATATTTTTGGGAAATTTATATAAACATAGTTTTACAAAAAGGACAACCTATAGGTCAGGTGATAAACCATCATGCTAGACAAGGCTATGAGAATCAAACCCATAACGAAAGTAAAAGAAGGAATTATCACATAACAGTGGCCTATAATAAGTCTATGGTTAGTATAACATGCATATATATATTTAAATTGTTTAATTTTATTTTTATAACCTTGTATGTTTATGATAAATAATATATTTTTTAGTTTTATTATATTTTGAAGAGAAAGATAATTTTTTGTGGAAATTAGTTAAAAGAAGAAACTCTACATGTCAATTAAGTATTCTTATTGGTGTCTGTAGTCTATTAAGTAAATTAATTCTTCAACAATAGGGAAAGGATCACAAAAAAATGTTTTCCAAGTACTTTTTTGTGATGAATTCAATAGGCCCTTGGATAATCACAGGTTTAATGATTTTTGGTTGTTTAATTTCTCCTAATAATGTTCTCTAGCACTCTTTATCCTAACATTAGGGTTACATTTTCTTTCATGCCCATGTTTTCCTACATGGAACCCTAGTAAGTGTTGTCTCTCATGTCTTTTGTACTTCCTGGTTTTATTTTAAAATGGTGGTATCATTAATAAAATTTTAATTTTAAAATGTCAAACCCCTAGTTTTCCAAACTGATTTAAAATTGCGAGAATGAAATTTTTTCATGTATGTGATAATGTAATGACCCATTATTCTATGATATGTTTCTTTTTAAATAATTCTAGAAGCTTTCATTAGACACAACACTATATTTGAGTGCACAGTAACTAGCCATTTAAGAAGTGGTAAGCAATAGTATTAACCACATTTAAAAAATTTATAACATTTATTTTTTAAAAATATATTACATTTATGAATTAAAAATATCAAAATTATCTTAGGTTAAATTTTTGATAATACTCTGAAAAGTTTTATTTTTAATTAATAGTGAAAAGTATATCATTTTAATTCAAGAATGAATTTTTGTATAATTTATTTATATAGATATATTTTCCTTTTAATTGATTTTAAAGTATAATTATATTTTTTTGGTATCATTGAATAAAATGGTGGTTATTTTAAGTATTGTCATATTGAAATTTGATATGAACATGTTCCAATGATAAGATGGTTTACACTTTTAAAAACCCCACTTTCCTGTTTTTACAACGGTTGTTAATTTTAAATTAATTTTTTCCAATTCCTTATTTTTAATTTGTAAAAATGGAATATATATTTGGAATTAATAGGTCAAAATTATGTAAATAAAACCCTTTTATTTTTTTGAAATTATAAATACTATCTTTAGTTATAATTTTTATTTACCATGGTTAAAGGGAAAATAAGGTTAAT
The DNA here is from genome assembly GCA_963277665.1 of Viscum album. Classification (NCBI taxonomy): domain Eukaryota; kingdom Viridiplantae; phylum Streptophyta; class Magnoliopsida; order Santalales; family Viscaceae; genus Viscum; species Viscum album. The sequence goes on along the minus strand of OY728142.1, from coordinate 1,696,779,205 downwards.
GAGGGTAAAAATAATATTATAATAATGAAAAACCTAGGATAAATTGAATCTTTATCCAATTGGATGACAAATATTCGACCAATAAAACCCTTAGAGTTCACATTTGGCCTTTGGAAGCCACGCATGTGTGATAATGACACTTCAAACATTTAATTTAAAATAAAGAAAAATATGTTATAAACATGTACATTATTACTAAAACAATTTTATTATGTGTTTTTATAAATGATATCTTTAATTATAAATAGTCATTATAAAGTTAAAATATATTTCCTATATCATGGTATTATATTTATAATGTGTAGTCATTAAATAATAAAAATTAATTGTGATAGAGTGATGATTTAGTAATTGATTTATTAAGGGACGAATAAAATAAATGATATTAATAATATTATAGTAAATTTAATTTCACATTATAAATAATATAAAATAATTTTATAGGTAACTTAGACATGTTATTGATATAATTTATGTATTTTCTGATGTTATAATTTTTTTTAATATTTTTAAAAATGAAAATATTCAATACTATCAAAATTGAGAGAAATGATACATTAAAATAAATAATATATTATTAGATGTTATAATTTTATAAAACACATAGGTTCGTCCCAAAAACTACATTAATGTTATATATTCCAATAATGATCCAATTGGGGTCAGTTTCACATTTATAGTAACAATATTAACCTTATAGAATAAAAGGAATTGTTATAACAAAAATAGTTAAAGGAGATCAATAATTGTTAAAAAAAATTAATAAATTATAAAATATAAAAATGATAAACAATTATTGGATGGATAATATGATACACTTATCATATATTTTTTTAAATGGAATCACTTAATGGATCCTTCCCATGAATATGAAATTAATATTATTAAAAACAATGAATGGCGTACACTCTCATTTTATATAAGTTTATTAATTTTAATATAGTGATAAAAATGAAATATCGTTGACTACAGGTAGTATCTAGAGTGAAAAAGTAAATAAATATATTATATAAATTTAGTAATAATTTCTTGTGATTAAATAATTTCTATTAATTATGACACAGTTGGGATGCATAAACTATTTTACTAATAGTGATATCAAATAAATTGTTTTTAATATATTAAAATAAATATAATTTCAATTAATTAAGGCGATCCATAATTTTTATAGGTTACTATGACATGTTATTAGTATAATAAATATATTAATTCAATGTAATATTATGTGTGGTGTTTATTTAATGTTAAAAAAGTGAATACTGTCTGAATTGACACTATTTATTTATTTATATAAATTTTTTTTATTAAATTATATAATAATCCTAAATATGATTAAAAATTACAAATATAAAATTATAAGGTCTATTATGTAAAATAGCGTCTAATAATGTACAATTGAAACCACACAAGTAAATATTTATTACCATTTTGTATTTAAAATTTTATTTCCAAAATTAAAATTTAACAAAGTAAATATAGATAAATACAGATGAAAATTTCCAAAATAAAATAAAAACATTTATATATTTTATTGGTTTAGAGGTTTTCGACCTATCTACGTCTTATATTATAAAAAATCAACATTCAATCCATTTTAATTTAAATTTTTTTTTATTATAATGTAATAGTTTTTGTATTTGTAATGGTTCCCCTCCCATATTTTAAAAGAGAACATCTTCATATCTATTAATAACACCTCTAAATCAATTTGGATCAGAAAAAACCTTCCCATTTTCAATACCAACATCCCTCACTTCATCATATATGCGACACTTTGTGCATAAAGTCATCCTAGGGAGTCCTTTTAAGCATACCAAAATTAGATACATGAGAAAGATGTAATTTTTTTGTCACCTATTTTAAAGTTCTTTTCATCATCAATATACTCTTTTTATGTAGGTTCCATATTATATAAATAAATAAATCATCATACATAATCTGAGATGGTATCATGGGATAACCATATTTAATAATTAATTCTTCATACGAATATCAATATAACAATGTGTGCATACGTACGACATACTATCTCCGCATCATGGTATAGATTTTTATTCGACACTAATTTAATTAGATGGATATATTAATGATTATAATGGATATAATTAATTAATATAAAATTATAATTATTATTCATAACTAATATACCATCTAAATATATACCATTTAACCATCAATGGAATCATAGTGTTGCTCGTGTATACGTACGACCTACCATCACCACAACAGAGTGAGATTCATTATCTACGTTAATAATTTAAAAATTATTATAAAATTTATATGATGAGTAAAAAATAATAATTATGAACTTATTGTCATTATTTACAAGAGTAAAATAAATTTGACAGTGCTCCCAGTCTGGATGGTTTTTAAATATTTTCTTCCAGAATTTCTGGGATATTATCCATGTTGATGTTTGCATGTTAGTCACCCTTTTCTTTAATGGAGGTTTTCTTTATTATGAGTTAAATTCATAATTTCTTTCTCTTATCCCAATGGTGAAAAATTCCAATTACATCCACCTTTTTAGGCTATTTCCTTTAGTCAACACCATCTATAAAACCATTTTTATGATTTTGGATATGAGGTTGACCTCAATTGCTCCCATATTATCTCCGATAATCTGTTTGGTTTTGTTAACTACATATCCTTCCAATAATGTCTAATTACTACCTCAAAATGTGTCAACATGCTAAAAAAGGCATTATAGGAGGCCATATAGAAATCAAACATGATGTCAGAAAGGCTTTTGATAATATGTATTTGGGATTCATTTGAATGATCCTTCCTATTTTTGGCTTTGACAATCTCTTCATTAATTAGGTTAAAACCATTCTTGGTTATGAAAACATCTAGATTCTTATTAACAGATCTAATGAGGGGTACATTTAATGTTCTAGTGTTTTAAGGCAAGTTTATCCACTTTCAGCGGTCATTTTGTTGATAGATTAAGATTATCTTAGCAGACTTATTTCCATTAAGGATGGTAATGGGAATTTCAAAGCTATTATTTCAGTAAGAGGATTAATTTATCCTACTCATTTATTATATGACGATGAATACATAAATTTTACAGAAGGGGATAAAAGAAACATCAACAATATCAAGCATGATATTTTACATTATGATGAGGATTCTGATCAAGAGATCAGCTGGTGTAAGTCCATTGTTAATTTTGTAAAGAATTTTTCTGTCCCTAGGGATAATGACATTATTAGAACTTTGGAAATTCCAGAGGGAGTTTTCCCCTTTATTTATTTGGGGGATCTAATGTTTTTGGGGAGTCTAAAAGCCTCATACTTCTCAGATATCATCGGCAAGGTCAAAAGACCACTTGATACTTATAAAATTAACTCTCTTTTGATGGCTGGTCATGTTTATCTGGTAAAGGATTCAATTATTTCCAAGTTTGTTTACTCCTTTATGGTGTATAAGTAGTCCATTTATCTAATTAATAGCATAAATGTGTCTATTAAGAATTTCATCTGGAGTGGAATCATTCTAGAGAGGAAGCAAACAATGGTTTCCTAGAGCACTTGTTGTAAACCTTATGATTCAGGGGGCCTTGGCATTAAGAGCCATAAATCCTTTAAAAATTTCTTGCAACCTTCATTTATATGCAGAATTGTCAACAGTTATTCTGAGCCTCTCAAAATCCTTTGTGCTGCATTTATGCATCAACTCAAGAATGAAATTTCTGGTTATATTAATTCTTCTCCATGGAATCGTTTTAAATCCACTTATGCTTCAATTATTTCCATCTCCAGGTGGTAGGTATCTATAAATTCATCCCTCCCTTTTTGGAAGGATTATTAGATTGGTCATCCCATTTTTGAATCCCTGGTTGATGAGGTGAGTGCTTTGGATCTGGATATTTCTATCATATACCTACATGAGAATATGGAGGGTATCTAGAGGCATATCATCGACACTCTTAATTGTCATTATTTTTATAATCAATCAGATTTTCGGGTATGGGAACCTACTGTCCAAGGAATTTTGTCTTCTAAATTGTTCTACATGCACTCTTTGAATTATAACATTGATTCACAATGGATGGGATATTTTCACATGAGATTCAATAGGGAATCTTGATCCATTAATTTCTAGAGGGTGACTCATGGGAAGCTACCACCTGATTCTATTCTTCAATCTTGTGGTATTTCTTTTTTTTCCATTTGTGTTTGTTGTCATTAACACATGGGGGATTTGGATAACCTATTTATTAGTTGTGTTGTTTCTTCATTAATGTGGAAGGCTATTGCTTATATTTTTTAAATAATTTTACCTCGGATGGATTCCATACGAGGGTTTCTTCAGGGATGGTGTGGTTTGATGTTGTCTCCGCAACTTATGGATCTTTTTCAGGTTGTTTCAGTTGAGTTGATCCACTTTATCTATAATGATAGGAATAAAATTATACATGGTAGGTATTCTTTCAATGTGAGTGATTCACTTTCATTGATTCTTATTATTTTTCTTGAGGTTTTCACTTTGAAGAAACTCTATTGTTTCAATTCTATTCATGATATGTCTGTCATTAGATGGGTGGGTGTTAATGGTAATTTTATACCTCCTCTTGAGGAAACATTTTTTTGTTGGTTCAATGTTACCTCTGATGGTGGCATATAAGGAAACATGGGGCCCTCTTGTTATGTTTCTCTTTTTAGGAACCATCGAGGAGAGGTCCTTGGAAGATTTTAGGGATCATGTGTTCCCTCCTTATCTATTGAGGTAAAGGTGATGGGCATTATCATTTTCGTGGAACACGGACACAATTTAGGGTGGAACATCATATGTCCTGTAAGTGACTCTACCATTATTGTGTCATCCATCAATATGGGATTGTCTCATTTTCCCAAGAGGCTCACCAACAGATGGATCAATTTCCTATATTCTGTCTCTTTTATGGAATATATTATCAAACATGTTTATAATAAATCCAATGTAGTGGTAGATGGTCTTGAAAATAATTATGTCAATGGTGATACTTTCTTATGGTATTACTACCTACCTAGGGATCATTATACTTTGTTGTAGTGGGATGATGGTAAATTTCTCATTTTTAGATTTACGAAATTTTGACTATTTTTTTCTTAATAAACTATCCTTGCTTTTCTATGGAAGGTCTCATCTTATCTTTAAAAAATCCATTTCATAAGAAAGAGGACTTACACAACCTAACTAGAATGGGAAAACAAAAGAGTTAACAACTAAAAAATGGTAATATTGAAACATATTTTTTGAAATTATAGAAGAGGATGATATATGACATCATAAATATGGATATTGTCATAGTATAATTTAATAACATTTTTTAACCATTATATAAGATCCAAACTCATCCTCAACTAAAGAAAATAATAAAGTATAGGCTAATTTCACAATATATTTATTATCTGGGATTGATTATTCATATGAATATACTGGGACATCCTAATCACCGATTTCCATTTTTTAAAAACATTAATTCAAAATAATATCAACAATTGTTTAAATAAATTTTATCCCATGTATTACTTTTTAAAAAAAATTTTGAATGGAATCATTTTGTCTTTTTTCCAAATGATGTACATTATAACATTTTCGACAAATTGAGGATAGAATGTTTTTTAACCTATATACACTATGTGGATATTTTCCACTGTTATGATTCCTTAATAGTTTGAATATTTCCTTATAATATTATAAAGTTATTTTCAAAAGAAATTTTTTATTTCATAATTGTGCGGCTATTAAATAATTTAAATGTAATAAATGGATATTTCCATTAATGAGTTTTAATCAATTTTATTAATTTTTTTAGTTTATGTCAACCTCCATTATTGTATTTTATGATTATTTGAGGATGACTTATTATGATACAATATTCTATATTATACTATATGGTTTATGATATGTTTGAATTTAAAGAATCTGTCTTTATACCATTCATGGTTTAGTGTTAATTTATTAACTTTTCTTATACTGGTTTTAATAAAAATGTTTATCTTATGTTTTACCCTTTTCATAAGATGAATACATTGGACTTAGTAAGTGAAAGCCGGGTCCCACTATAGACCCTCAATGCATTGGTAGGTCTCAAAAGACAAACTAGTGTCTTGGCACACTGCCTTGAAAGTATGGTAATTATCTTAGCTCAAGGACGATATGATATGTTTATGATGTCCGACATATTTAATTTTCTTATTAGAAGATTAGTTATTGATATTGAATGTGATTGTTCAACTAGAGGAATATACAAATTAATGCCTAAATGGAAATATTTAATTTTTTATTTCCATATTATTCTAATGATTATGTTTAAATAAATTTTGTTTAGTTTTATACACTGACATAAAAGTTTATTCTTATTTATCGTAGCTTCCACTATATTGTTTATCCTTTTTGATCATCGGAGTTCACCCCTTTCTTATGTTTCATTTTTTCCATGATGGAAATTAGTGTTCTATAATATATATATATATATATGTTCAATCTTACATAATAATTGTTTTCTCAATGAATGGACTATGTTGAATATTAGGTTTTCAATTTTAATTAAAGGTTCATATATGTAATCTTTTTTACAAGACTGTTAAACTAACCAATCATTCAGGGCTAGATTTCTTGTAATCATTACAATGAATTAAAATAATACACCAGCTCTAGGTATCTTTTTTCTGGGCATTACACCACAATACTAGTAGGATCCCATCATGTGTTCAATGGAAAATGATTATAAGACAAATAAATCTGTTGATTATAAAAATGAAGAAAAAAATTGAATATGAAACCGTCATCAAACAATACTATGAAGTGAATAAAATAAGAATAACTAATATGAAGGTAGAAATAGAACATAAGAACCTTGTTAAATCCCTACATTACATGGCATAGTTGGGTATGAGTATCCTTGTAAAATCAAATATAATAGCATAGATGTGAGGGTTCATTCCTTCATTCCATCACCAATCCAAATCATCATCCATTTTTTAGTTATTATTTTAGCTTAATTCTACTAGGTTGGTTAGTGAATTACTAGAACACTTATCCTAGTCTATATAGAAAAATATTGAGGTTTCCCATGTGTTTTACTCCATTTTTTCAAACCATACAAATAACATTTTATTACAATCCAAAAAATATATTTCAAATTACCGCATTTAAAAACATAGTCATATAGGAAACCATTTTAAAACACATTTCACAAACACAAAAATGTATTTCAATCCACCCTTTTAATTAAAAAAACACATTTATAAAATCATTTCATTTAGTAACAAGTTTAATCATGATTTTAAACTGTGAAAAATCATGATACAACCTTACTTTTACATTCATAACTCTATGAAATAGTTGTAAATCTCAATATAAGGGGAGTATAGATCCTTTAAAATAATGAATAAACCATAAATACCAATCCATATTCCATACAGTTTATATTAAAAAACCCTAAATCATTACAACCATTGGGTCAAAATAAACTCAAGAGATGATATACGAGAAACCAGTAAGGGAAGAAAAGAGTCCCTTATATGTTGTTTAATTTAAGAACCAATGATAAAATATAATGAAAATTGAGAATATTTTGGAGAGGATAATGGAATAGAACACCATGGGTTGATGTGACAATAATGGGATAATAAAAGAGGTGAATTTTTCTTAAATAAGAAGGGGTAGTTTATATGACTCATATATTTAAAAAAACTAGTGAGGAAAAATGGTTTTGAGTAATACTTATCAATAATATTCACAAACCCTATAGTATAATATAGTGACATTTGAAGAGGATTCCCAAATTGGGTCATATGGTTTAAAAAAATACGAGCCTAATCCTATTGGAACTCTTGTTTGAATATATTTTCACACAATAATTTAAGAGTTTGGAGACCAGTCCCATATTACTATAAACTATACTATATCTCCAAAAAATTTAAATTTCTAAGGAAAATAACTAAAAATGATGTGGGTGAAATAATGAAACAATATAATGGATAAATACCATAAAATTACACTGTCAGTGTTATAGTTTTACTTTCTCGTGAATGCAATATGGATGATAAGGTTATTTTAAATATGGGACTTAATTTTAAAAAGTAATCCTATATATAAATATAGAATATGAATCAAACCTCATGTATTTATACAAGCACAGTTAGAGGTCATGTGGTAGGACGAGTCCATGTCATTCAATATTGTGTGGTAATGATTCTTTAAACTTGAAAAGGTTGAAATATATAGATGCATTGTGGATTATGTCTTAGGTTTATCATCATATTCATTGGAGAAACTATAATTAATAGTGAATAAACTAATCATGGTGTAATGTGATCAGGGGTGATGATCTATGATATTGGTTGTGCAAGTGGAGTTTGAACAAATGCCTCAAAATTTATGATATGTGGCTTCCATTATAAATCAAATCTCATAACATTATACATTATGGTGGAGTTAGCAAATGGGATGTCATGGTATGGGATTCATATATGATAGGATTTATGAGAAACCATAATTTTTAAGATTCTTTTTCATGGTGGATAAATGGTGTTCTTTATTAGATGGGGTTGTGAGACATGGTAATGTGTACAAGAAAATGAATTAACGAAACTAAAAAATTAAAATCAATAATGTTATATTGCACAAGAGGATGTGGTGATTGATTAAATTTTGTGAAGCATCAGAAAGGTGAGGATGTATGAGTTTAGAGATTTAGATTCACCAAAAATTGAAATCCAAAATCCAAATACTTGAAATGTTGAGATGTATTGTATTTTTACATAACTATTATGAGAAACAAGCTTAGTCACGGAAGTATTTTTGGGGAACATAACTTTATAAATTTTTAGAATTCTGGATATGAACTCACTATAATAATTTTCATGTGAATATAGTTAGTTTGAGCCTTAAATATATTTATTTTTTCATGAAGCTATATTTTTATGAGAATCTACATTTAATCCAAAAAACAAATTTTTTATATCAATCCTCAATGATACATTTTGGATTCACTATTACTTTTAATGTTTCCACCCCCGATGAATTGATTTTAATGAAAAATTAGAGGATAAATTTATAAGGCGAATGATTGGAATTGAAAATTTTCCCCATTAATTTCATTAATCATAGGTCACCCCTTATTTATAAATATAATTGGGTTCCTTAAAGAAGAACATGAGGTCTTTGGTGATATTTAACTCTTTCCCAATTTCTAAACTCATCAATTCCTTGAGAAAATTTTGGAATAATTCCTTTGATTTAATGAGAAAAATTACAGAAATTTTAATTACATGGTCATTTAAATACATATTTCTGGAAATAGTAAATCAAACATTATATTGAATCTACTCTTCTAAGAAATCCATTCATGAATATATAAATATAATGAAACACAAAATTGTGTGTGAACAAAGAATCCGTAGATTCATAATGACTAGATAATAATCAAGATAAATTATGAAGAGGCCCGATGTAATAATAATAAAAGCGATGTGATATTAAAAAAAATAGATTATGTGTAATCTAGGGGACCTAGCCACATTATACAACCTTTAATTGAATTCAAAACCAATATATGAGCGATTAACCATTTTCCAACATACTATCATTGTATATATTTACTTCTATGGAATAATTCATGATGCAAATATTTGATTCTAACTTTTCAAGACTCTAGTTTAGGATCTATAAGGTTATTATGGGGTGGAATTTTTCATCCACTAGAAATCCTGTAATATGTCCAGACCCACTCTTATATACCAGTTATGGAACCTACTATGTAATTTAAATAACCATCTTCATTCTGTTGAATATTCTCCTCCTCACTATGCTATGGTATACTAGTAGAGACTACCATACAATATATAAAGAAGGTAAAAAAGTTGTAACTTCTTAAAAATTAAAACTTCATTTAATAATAACTTTGGAATTTTTCATTACAATATAGTTGTTTGCAGTTTAGAGAGATCCTTCATAATGTTGAGCTATATGAGTTGGTTTGTACATCATAATTCCATGACTATCATCAAATAGACCACATATTAATGTTTCTATGAAGGTGGCCTCCAGATATAAATATATTCTCCTTAAATTATAATAATGTTTTTACTAAATTTTGGGGATCTCTATATAATTATAGGAATCCCTATAATCAGTCCCATTTATGAAAATTTAATACTAAAATAGAGTACCAAAAGACATATAGTGAATGGAAATTACCATAGCCATAAAATATTCTAGTTATTTTGGAAACTAGAAATCATTTTCTCTTCCCTGTGATATTTTAGCTTTAGGGTTTTATAGAAATATGAAAAACACTTAAATAGAAAAACCATAAACAAAAAGTGGAGACTTATACATAGGATCTATTTTTCTTCCAAAACAATGGAAACTATTCTTTAAAATAAATCATTCTTTCTCATATAAAATATATTTACAGTATTCCCATTGACCTAAACTTTTCCCAAACACTTCCTTAAAACATGAAATTTTTAAAAAAAAATCGGGATTAAAAAAAACTATATAAGGGACATAAAATAAAAGAAACCATTAGTCTCATGAAAATCCCTAAAAGAATTTCATTAAAAACATTATTTTTTTTACCAAATAAATAATTATCATTAAAAAAATATCATTATTTTACAATTTGAAAAAAAATTATTATAATGAAAAAAACATAAGCATGAATATAATATAAAATTATGATATTTGGGACATAGATACTCTGTAATGGAAAAACCATGTTGTCAAATTTTACATATGTAAATCTTAGAAATTTGATAACTATACCTTCGACTTCGATGCATGTCACTCTTATAATTGTAATAACCATACAATCGAATTCCATACCCAATTCTATAGTGGTCAAAACATAATCACCCTTCCTCGGTTTATCATGGAACCACCTATCATTGGTTTATTACATTACCTATCGTAAAATTTCCCAATACCAATATATAATCATAAAACATAGAATCATGAAATTGATAACTTTTCACGCATTAAATTTCATTTTCACACATAAAAATTTTTCAAGTTATTGAAATAACCATTCCATTTACAAAGTAAATTAAAAACATGTTAAAAGTTATTTTTAAATCAAAGTGTGCCATACCACATTGAATAATTTGGGAAAAAATCCAAATATAAAATTTAAAGAAAATCATTAACATAAAAATGCATTCATAAAAACCATTTTGAAAACAAGAACCTGAAAGAGATTTATTTAGAAAAATAAATCCTTAAAACAGATAATGTGATGATTTATTTGAAGAGACCCTTATAAATATCCAATAAATTAGGATATTATAAACAAAATGAATTTATTATGAATATCCTCTGTAAATACACACAAAAAAATTCAATATAAAACATAAGATATGAAAATTTTATTTTACACATTTTCTTTGAATGACATAATTAGTAAGTACAAGTGTATCCTAAATAATGGAAATTGGGTTAATAATTACTTTAATACTTTGTAATCAGTCAAATCATATGACACATGAAAGAGTAACAATTCAAAAAAAACATAAATGTAATTAGAATAAATATATTCATGATATTACATGCCAATGGAAATTTATATACACCTCGATAATGAATTTATGTGTATAAATTTAAAATATGTCTCACTGAATGAAAATTGAGATGGATTCCCGTACCTTGAGTCTAACTAATCATGGACAAAATTTATTTTCTTGAATAATAAAGATAGGTTAATTATTTAATTTCCTGATATCCTTATTTGTTATTATTATTCCATTAAATTTATTGTTATATTTTTTTTAATAATTAATATGTATTCAACATCATGTTTGATGTTTTAATGATATCCATTACATGAGACAAAAATGAATTTGGTGTGATTTCAACAGTTGAAGTGGTCATAGGTCTGTCATATATAGAATAATATTCATGAAATATTAAATAAATTTATATACAAATTAATATATAATATCAATTAATTAAATATTGATATTAAAAATTAACTACATTACCATCATCAAGATTTTTATCCATACGTACAGATGAGTAACATTTTCATTTCTCAATGATATTGTTCGATTGATGGTAAGTATAAATTTATATTAAATTAATGATAAAAATAAAATAAATATAATATTAATCATTAAAATAAACATATATATATATCATCCATGATAGTGGTGATGAAAAATGAATCACATCGCTTCGTGGTGGTGAAATTTCACACTTATCCACAAACAATGATAGAATTAGTATGTGTATTGAAAGGTAATAAAATAAATTATATATAATCAATCTTTAATGATAAAATATGTAATTATTATCATATATAATCATTAATTCAATCATTATAAATAGTGATAATAGATAGTGATAGAAAACAAAATATATTAGTTTGCCATGTTGTGTTCACAGTACACATGAACAATAATTCTTTTCCCATTTGACAGAAATGGTGTTGGATTTAGTTGATGATATTAAAACTATAAAATATTATTATATTCATTATAATAAATTCATAATTTCATCATTGGTGAATAATAATTTATGAATTTAAAAAAAGAAACAATATAGAAACACTTAATTAAAAACAATAATTTTCTCAAGACTTTGTTCTTTGATTAACAACTTATAAGCATGAAGGGTGGTTTCATACATAAAATAAGATCTATAAAATATGAGTAAGGTTACTAGGAGGTTATCAAACAATATATTTATCAATAAAATTAGGTATTTACATGTTAATAAAAGAGAATAATGGGTGCAATTTTATAGAAGAGGGGAGGGGCACTCTTGGAATTATTCTATTTTTTAAATAAATATTAATTTATATTATAATCTAAATGGATTAAAACTTATTTTTTAAGAAAATAAGATTATTTTGGGTCTAAATAAATTCATAAAACGAAAATTAGTGACGTTTTTACTATTTTTATTCATTTTCATCTTTAAGACGTATTTAATATTTTTAATTCTAACTATGATATGACATTATATAATCATTGAGGGTTAATATAATTTATATAAAAAGAAATAAGGCAAAAAAACGGATCAATGATAAAATTTTTAGACTTATCCAAATTATTTTAATGGTTTTCTTAACTCTATAGCTATTATATCATTTAAATAATTATTATTTACTTTCAAATATCATTAATCTCAATTTTGACACTATTTAATACATAAATTTTTAAAAATTAAATAACAACATTTCATATTTAATTTTTTTAAATCAATAATAACATGTAAAATTCCTCTATAAAATTCATGGATGAAATTAATTATATGAAATTTTATTTGTTTAATATTTTTATTGTAATTTATTTAATATTTCCATTAATTAAACAATTACTGCATCATCAATGTGTAATCATCTTGGGTTATTATTTATTTCATAAAACCTTAAAGTAAATTACCATGAGAAAGATAATAAATATATAAATCAAATTTATTTTTATAGTTGAACATATAACATATATAACATGATATTAAAATTTATATAGTTTTGAAAAACATGTGTACGGAAACATTGAATTTTCATTAAATATAATATTATAAATGTCATACTCTCAACCATGTGGCTTTAAGAGGTTATAATTTAAATCAAAACATTATTTTTGAATTAAAACCCCCATAAAATGAAATTAGGTCATGTTTTAGCAAAATTTTATAAAACCGATCATATTACTTTTACCATTAATTAATCAATTTACCTTTTACCATTTTAATAAAAAATATTAATGTTTCCTTTAATAATTTCAAAAACTGACGGGAAATATTTTAAAAAATTTAAATTTTTTATTCAAAATATGGAATCCATTTTTTAAAAATCAAAACACAGAAATTTCTGAAATGGATTAAAAATTAGTCCCATTGATAGAATAATAAAATTAGTTTTATAGTAAAAACCATCAAAATGTTGAAATGTTTTCATTTAAAAATACAATTTAAAATTTATTCCAATCAACTAAATTGTATTAAATGATAAATATCTATATAATTATAATTATATTGAAGTCATAAATATAATTAAACACTACAAATAAATTTTAAAAATTAGTGTTTTTCATTAAAATGAAGTATTATTCATAATTAATCAAAAAACTCATCAAAAATAGAAAAATTGAACCAAATTAAATTTTGTTAGTAATCAATAAAATAATAATTATATCTTGTCAGATATAATTTATAATATTTTCAAAAAGTAGATTTACAACAAGTGTGCATTCAAAAGGCCGCAAAACATCCTTTTTGAGAAATAATTGTTTTTTGTGTAAAATTGGATTTATTTTTATATAATCTAAAGAAAAAATAGAATATAAATTTTAAAAATTATATTATATATATTATATATATGTAATCAATATAACATAATATGAGTTATTTTTTTAATAAATAACACTTCTTCACATTAAATTAGTTTTTCATAAAAATAATTCCTTTTCCTAAAAAGGATTAGGAATTCAAATATAATTAGTTGGTATCCAAAGAATTAATTATATATATATATATGTAAAGAATATTTTTAAATATTAGTTAATCATACACATTCCCACTGTTCTAACCAATATGTTATATCAATAATTTTAAAATAATAATATATAGTTGTTCTCTTATGATTGGTGTGGGGTATTACATATGTTATTTCCAATAGTGTTTCCCTTTATTTATAGAAACATGATATTACATTATGAACCTTTTTAAAATGACATAAATGAAAATTTTAATTCCGGCTCTGTAACTATGGTTTGACTTTTCAAAATATCAGAATGGAAATCTGACATTGGAAAAATGATTAATGCGACTCCAACTTTAAAATAAAAAAGGGAAGTATGAAGAGTATTTGAGATAACACTTTATATGGTTCCATATAAAAAAATTTACATATATGAGAAAAGAAACTATCAATTTTTTATGGGGAGTTATAGAGGACATGGTCCTGAGAAATTTAAAAATCAAAGAACCGTAAATATTTAATCAGTAAAAATGGACATTAGATTGTCAGTAATAATTGTAAATGGATAAATTTTTATTTCATGGTAATTGTCATATATTTGATGAATTATTATTTTATCTAAACTAATTGCATAAGGAAGTACACTTACCTGACAATTAGAGTTTACTTATATAATAAATTTATACCACTACCACATCTTTGTTTCCGAATGATGAGAATTAAAGATAATTTTATCAAACATGAAGCACTAGAATCAACTACAATAGAATAATTCAACCCAACAAAAATTAACATAATATTTCTCACATCCCAAAACAATAACCAAAACCAAAATGGATAGTAATACATAATGTAATTTCAATCAAAGAAAAAACCGTCATACGATAAAGAACAATAATTAGCTCAAAATATCAATATTAGTATCTAGATGTCAACATAGATCATTCAAAAAATAACAATGTTGAAAATTTCACAAAAATAAAATGGTAATTTGTCTGCCTTAAATATATAGGTATCCAAAAATATTGAATGTCTTCTGAAATAACAATAATCAGTTAATCACCACACCATTTTTAATATCACTGTTACATATAAATCATATTTTCCCAAAATGAAATTGACCATTATCAATAAAATGATTCAAATAAAGATGAAAAAATTTATAACAACAAGGACACCAGGTTGTGTAGTGATAGGTGATTCTCTTTTATCACCCTTTTTTTGTGGGTTCAATTCCCATTTCCATGCCATATGCGATGGGTTTTCACCCATCCTACAGGTTGTAATTTTTCTAAAAGTATATTAATAAAATCCTTGAAAAATTATTGAAATCAAAAAAACATCATAAAAATAACCTTAATATTTATTTATTAAAATGTTAATATCATACCTTTCTTTTTTCATCCCAAAATGTAAATAATCCTAATTAAAAAATGAATTTCTCAAAAAATACCATTAGTCACCTTAAAATTGCATATTCGAAAGCCTAAAAATGGGGTTTTTAGAAACTACACTTATGATAAAATTAAAAAATTATAACCCCACGATGTTATCCTTAACACTAAATAAAACAGCATAATCTCTGAATTTGTTTAAACCCTTCTATGATATCATCTATAAAGACATGACCGTAAATATTAGATATTCTATTTTTTTAAACAATAAATCACTTTATTTTCCAATAGATATTTTAAGATTATAGTCTTAGTGAATTAGAAAAAAATACATAGTAAAACCATACATTACAAATGGACACTTATACTATGTATCCATTTTTTCCACAAAATAATAGATTTATTTAAATAAACCATGGTTTCACTTTATGAAAAATCATTATTGATTTACACTTGATTTCATCCTTGTCCCAACTCTTCCTTAATCCTAATAAAGAATATTTCAAAACATGGGATTGGAATGTTTTTTTTTACTATTGGAAATAAAATAAAGTATACCATTATTTTCATGAAAACCATTAATGAAATTTCCTAAAAAATTATAACATTTACCCTTAAAAAGGAATCATCATATCAATAAGTTAATTAGTTACTTTTTAAAAATCAAATTATTTTCATGAAAACTCATAAGCAAGAATATAATATATAAGTATGTAACATGGGACATCATTATACTAGAATTGAATAACCATTCATTCTACATTCATATTTTTCAGTCTTACAAATTGAATAAAAATACGTTCAAATTCCATACTTGTCAATCTTACAAATTGAATAACCATATGGTCAATTTAAATTCCCAATGCATTGGACGTTGTAAAATAACCAGCCATCTTTGGTTTATCACAAAAACACCCATCAATGCATTATCATGTTATCACCCTTCAAAAATTCAAGTATCATTATATAATCATAAAATTTCAATGTTTCAATAATAATTTATTTTCACACTTATAATACAGTTCATGTTATTGAGATAACCAATTAATTTTATAAACAATGTTTTAAAAAAGATATTTTTAAATCAAAGTGTCCCACAAAAATTTGAAACATTTGATAGATATTATAACATTATCATTTTATAACATTATGTTACATATAAATATATTCATAATTATTATTTTTAAATTGTGTATATGAATGTGAAATATTTATAAGAATAATTTTTTTAAAAACATGTAAAATGAGGTTTTAGTGAAATTGACCAATATAAATATAATATCATTGATGTGATCATTAATAAAATAAATTGATTATATGTATAAAATTCAAATACATCTAAAAAAAGTTTAAATACAATATAATATATTCAAAATTTATTTCACACATTTTATTAGCATGACAAAATCAATAAGTTAAAGGTTAACCCAATGAATGGAAATTGGGTTAATAATTCCTTTACTACTTTGTAATTTATATGAATATTATAAAACTTGAGAGAGTAAAAATTAATAAAAATTAAATATTATAAGAATAAATAAATTCATGATATAAAATTTATATGGAAATTTTATACACCTCAGAAACAAATATAGGTGTATATAATCAAAATATGCCTCAATGAATGAAATTTTAGATTAAGTCCCTTATATTGAGTTTGAGTCGACACATAAAATATTTATATTCATGAATAATAAATATATTTTAACTATTTAATTTCATTATAAACTTAACAATGTTTATTATTTTTTTAAATTTATTATTATAATTTCATAATAATTACATAATTATTAAACCTTTTGTTATCCAATTTAACGATATTCATTACCTGAGTCCAAATTGCATTTGTTATGATTCCTACATTCAAATTGATAAAAGTTCCATCATCTCTAGAATAATATTAATTAAATAGTAATAAAGTTTACATATCAATTATAATTTAGAATCTATTTATTATATAGGGATATAAAAAAATTACTATTTTAACATCATGAAAATGTTATGTTGTACATAAGCCTGAGTAACATTTTCATTTTTCAAAGATCATAATGGAATGTTGGTATGAATAATTTAATATTTTGATAATTATTAAAAGATAATTAATATCATATTAACCACTACAATATACTTGTATATGTCCCCCAATTTTTTGGTGACTAAAAACTAATCACATTGCTATGTGAAGGTGACTGTTCACAGGTACACACGAACAATGTTATCATTTTTCAGTTTGTGGACAGGTAAAGAACCTAAATATTATATTAAATTTTTTATAATGATATATAGTTAATTAATATAATATATGAAATTTAATTCCATCATTATAACTATTCTTAAAATATTATGATGGAAAATGATTTATATCAATTTAGGAGGTGGTGGTTCATCGTACAAATGATGAATAATTATTTTCCCATTTGATGGAAGTGAATATAGGTTTAGGAGGTGATATTACAATAATAAAATATAATTATATTGAGAATAATGGATTTATTAGTTCATCATGGTTGAGGAAGGTTGGGATGAGTTGGAAGAACAAAAAAATAAAAAAAAGTTAATTAAAAACAATACCTTTTCATCAGAAAATCACTTTTACGTAACTCTTTAATACAACTAAAGATTGTTCATTTACTTAGATAAGAGATTTATAATGTTTATAAGGTTTATATGATTTTATTTTTTAAAATATTGTCCAATAAAATTAGGTTTTCAACTTTGAAATAATGAGAAGACTGGGTTCCGTTTTATAGGAGTGGGGAGGGGCATTATTGGAAAGTTAAAATGTATTAAATTAATATTATTCAATTTTATAATCCAAATGGAATAAAACATATTAATATATATGATATAATAATTATGGTATTAAAAAAATTAATAAAATTATAATTGTATAAATTTTTACTATTTTTTAATCCATATTATTTTATTTCAACCCTTCTTTAATCTTTTTAATTAATAGCATGATAACTAAAAATTTACACTATAAGGGTTAATATAATTAATATAAAATGAATATACCAATCAATGAGTAATTTATGTCATTTTATACATATAAAAATCATTTTTGTTAATATTACATTTCTATGAATTTTATATCATTTAATAAAATATTATTTATATTAAGATATCATTAATGTTTATTCAGACACTATTCATTTCTTGATTTTTTACAATTATCATATAAACATGTTATATTTAAAAGAACTATTTTAAAAAATAAATAATATAGAAAATTAGACTATAAAATCACGGTATGATATTAATTGTATCATATTATATATATTTATATATTTTTTTATAATTTATTGTATATTTTCGTTAATTAAACAATAGTTGTGTAATGACTGTGTAAGCCTTTAAAGAAATTAATTATTTTAGAAAAATTATAAATAATTTACCTGGATAAATGTTATAATTTTATCTTTAAAATTTATATTTATCTTGGAAAAAATCACTTATATAATCCCTGAATGAAAATGATATAATTATGAAAAACAAGAGTATGTCATTTTGGACTTTTTTAAATTTAATATTATAAATGTAACACTCATATAATTATAGATTAAAAAGGTTATTATATTATACCAAGGATGTTTTTGGTCATAAGAAACACAAAAAATTTGATTAGTACAAGTTTTATTTTATAATTATAGTATTTATAATATTATTTTTAACCTTAATTAACTGATTTATCATTAAATGTTTTATTAAAAAATATTAGTATAATTATTTTTCATAATATACAAACATAAAGGGGAACTATTTAATAAATTTATAACTTATTATTCGAAAAATGGACTCAATTTTTTCAAATTCAAAATAATGAAATTTCAGAAATTAATTTAAAAATAATCCAACTAATATAATGTGAAAACGAGGTGTTAAATTAATAACCTTCACAAGATTGTGATGTTTTTATCTTCAAATAAAATGAAAATTTTATTCTAATTACCTAAATTAGATTATATAATAAAAAATGTATCTTTTCATTCTTTTAAAAAAAATTTAAAAAAATATTATTTTACCATATAAATAAATTTTATGAAAAATGACTTTTTAAATACAAAGAATTATGTTTGATTATTCATCAATAAAATTAAATTATCAGAAAAATAAAAACAATCAACCAATATAAATTTTTCTATTCCTTTTTCAAATAGGATGTTTATTATTTGAAATATAATTTATTAAAATGTCAAAAATAGATATAAAACAAGCCCACCACCAAAAGGTGGAAAACTGCCTTTTTAGAAAAATACAACTTTTATGCGTAATTTTTTTTATATTGTCTATAAAATACATAGTATTAATTTTTGACATTATAATTAATAATTTTTATATTTAATTTTTATAATCTAATAAGAGTTATTTTTTATTTATTAGTGTTAAAAACACTTATGTACAGTTAAATAGATTTTCAAAAAAATTACTTTTATTATAAAAGGGTTCTATTTTCATTTATAATAAATTTTCCATAAAATATTATATTATATAAAATATTGTAAAATATATTTTTAAAATTCAGTTAATCATATTAATAGCTTCTATTATAACAACTAGTTTATATAGGTATCATTTAAATAATAATATTAATTGTTCACTTTTGCTCGATGTGACGTATCATGTATGCTATCGAACATAGTGTTTCCTGTTTTTAAAATTTAGGACATTACATAAAGATAAGATCCAAATCCTAATGGGGATGATATTGGGGGAACTGGTCAAAAAGTATGGTTTGGAAGGCACTGATACCCATAAAACACTTTCAAAATAGGGCTCTTGGTTTTTCAGGACATTAATCAAGATCGAATGTTGGGGAGGTTAAATAAATGTCATAGATATAAAACAAAATGTAAATAAGGGACACACTAGTCCCTTTTAGAATACGTAAATTACATTGATCGGGGATTTAGGATAAACATTTGTTTGACCTTCTAGGTAATGTTGGCAACATTATTTTTGTATTCATTCATAGATATATACTAGTAACTATGGATACTGATATTGGGGTGAGCCCAGGAGACATAATCATTGTCATGTAGCTGAAAAAAGGGTATCAAATGAGTTTTATATAATTATTTCTTGTGAGGTTATGTGACTTATTGAGACATGTCACCCAAAGGGATTTACCTACGTAGATTTGTAGCCTATTTACAGTTCTTCTTAGAGTGGACCTCCTTGTATTTTGGTGTATGACTTCTCATTGATAGTATATATTGACTCACATATGGGAGAAGAAAAGATAATGTGATTTGACATCCCAATGATAGTATATATTTCTTCAAATATGGGAATAAGTATTTTATGGTTAGTGTGCTTTGACTATTAGAGTTCCATGGAAGTCTCTATTACACACAGTTGAGGTAAAATCCAATTTCAATTCAAGGCTAAATGATAACACTAGAAACCTCTAGGAGTGGAACACAAAGAAAAATGTTATGATTATTGGACCAATGAAAATATTCAGATAGATTATATGATTCAACAGTGGTAAGGTAATCGGAATGTGAATAGGTATTCTTATGCAAATATAGATAACCACAATAAATCTTGCATATAGTTTTTAAGGTCAGGATTTTTGGTAAATATGAGGTTCTTTTTATGTAAACCATCTAGGACCAAGATTATTTAGTTTAACATCATGTTTCATGGATGGTGATCACACAATTAAACATTTCCTACTGACAATGAAGGGGGGGTGGCATTAATAAATCCTACATGGGTAATAATAAAACGAAGCAATGAAGGGTATTTGAAGATTAAATAATAAGATAGAAAATATCAAAGATAAGTTAATATAATTTATGTCCATTATTCTTAGGTCATAGTACATAGATTAGGGTCTTGGAACTTAAAATGGACCCATGTAAAATAGCACCATTTAATCATCAGGTGGGATAAGGTAACCTAATGGGGAAACTAAATTCAAAGATGATATGGAGGTTGTGTAATTTATGTCTGATAGAAAAAATGAATATTTGTTTTTTATAATGTATCCCGAAAAGGTGAATAAATAAAAAATAATTCATTTACATCATAAATAATTCTGACTCATGTGCAGGGAAAATGTAATGAATGATTTGGACAACTAAGTTATAGAAGGGAGAAAAAGAGATGATATTAATTTTTAGAAGTACCAACTATGAAAAGGCTCAATGAAACGTTCATGCATAGATTTGGATCACCCACATGATATTTCTATATGATGATATCAACCTTGATATGGATGAGTGAAGGAGGATCAACATGTCTCTAAGGAGTGGCCTAAGTTCAAAGAGAGAATTATGTTAATTATTATAGATATATAAGCACTATATATGATATTCAGTCATCACTAAACATCGTATAAAATGTGACTCATGGAATATAATTATCATTATTAGTGATGGGGTAGGTGGTTAACATCAATAAAATTAGAGAACCCTCTTACGAATGGATTCTAAATTTTTTCATAATGTTTATGATTCATTTAAAATAATATTTTATATATAATATATTTATATCTATAGATGAATACGAATATGAAATTTAAATTCATGCAAAAAAGGATGATAGAATATTTAATTTAATGCCATATAGGTTGGAAAAATGTTCCCTATATTTTAATGTCACCTAACAAAGACTTATTCTTAGTAATTTCAATGTCATGGGGAATGTACATTGTGTTTTATGTAGTTAAATATCAACCATGTGAGATGAAATTCACCATATTTTATATAAATATATTATGGGTTTAAGGATACCAACATGAAGATAAGGGAATAAATTCATGAAGAACCACATGTTGGTTGGGGGATTGTTGTGCTCCAAATTTATAGTGATCGTGGAGTATTCACTATTAGTGTAAACACTGTAAAGGGTTAAGGGTCCATCCAATTTGGGTTCAAAATTTATTTATTCTTATTCTATGTATCATTAGAACTTTTAATGCTCACAACAAATCACCTTGTATGAATTAACAATGGAAAAAATTCTTTGTGTAATCTTCAATCTACATGATTTTGGTGAACCTTCAGATTATAAAGATGACGAAGATCGTTTTTAAGGGAATATATCATAATTAGTTATATTTTGGTTCATTTATGGAACTTCAAATATTCATATATGATTTTCTATAGTTGTTATAACTGAACCTCATTATATAGAAAATCATATTTTCTATAAACTATTATGTAAACGGTCACATGGGTGGATGTTTGAGCCATATAATGATATGAACACAAGAAATTTTCAATATAATCAAGACAAAACTTCTAATTTTGATCATAAAACCAAAATAGAACATTAATAAGGATGTTGTTACATTCCTCAATCTATCCATTTACTGGTGTATTCTACTATTATGTTTGGTTAGACTGGATGTTGTGTGTAACGTCCCTAAATTGGGAACCACTAATCTGGTGCACCAGGCTGGGTCACTACAAGTCCTCAAGCGCACCACCACATATTCGCAAGGGTTTCTGACAAGTAGGGAGCGTTTAATAGGCCATATTAGGAGACAATACACATAGTACAAGAGTAATCCACATCAAATAACTTTTGAAATAGGGGAAACAAAAGAAAAAAATCCATAACATGAATAAATAACAAATTCCCAAGAATGAGAACAACCATATACAATAGAAAATATATCAGGTAATTATATATTTTCAAGTGAACAAAATCTCAAAATAATGGAAATAGTGGAATCCTCAAAACGGTCGAGACACCATACGTGGAACCTCACCCAAAATTTTCCATGTCTAACTCAACTCTCTAGTATAGGGATCTTGCCCTTGTCCTCACCTCCAAGCATGAAATCTTCTTGGGTACCCAACAGAAGCCCAAGAAGGGTGTGAGTATAACTCAGTAGGCCACCACCAATGGTGGCTATAAAATATCCAACAAGGAAGATAGTTCGTGCAAGTGATAACTAATGACAAGTAAATAAAAATAGTTCAAAATCCTACTTTATTTAGGTTCCCTTAAGTTAAACCACCAAATACTCGATGTTCACTTCCAAGACACTTCATTTATCATTTCACCCATTATCACGTGTTCAATGGATTAGGAATGATCAAAGTTTTCAACATGTGGGACTTAAACAAGTCCTATCTCACTAGGAACCATATCACATAATTCCTAATATCCTCATCTTGAAGCCTATGTATCGCTTTAATGCAACCATTAGGGGAATATATCTCCATCCCCTTCACTAAACTGTTCACTTGGGGGAGGATCTAGAACCTCTATCCAACCCAACCCATGGGCATAGAACCTCATGTCAATACCCCACACAACTAACCCATGTACACATGCCTATTTATCATTCAAAACCATTAACCATATCACAGCAACATAACCAATATCATTTAACTCATCACAAAAATATCATTAAATGGGAAATTAAAATTATGATTTAATCCATTAAAACATTTGATATTCATATTACCTAAAACCTTTTATCCACATTTACATTTTTCCATACCTATCTCACTAAGCATATTCAAGTAATAAGCTAATCCCGTAGTATTTTCCCATTAATCCCTTTTACACTTTTTCATTCCAACCAAACAACCTTAGTCCATTAAAAAACCTAACTGGATTATTAATAAAAAATTTCGTATCCTTCAATCATATTGACATATTCCTCACAGGTTCAATGTTCTCACACAATAGCCTTACACTTACTTAGTTATACTTTAGGAACATGGATTATCATCACACCACATGGATGGCCCCACTTTCGTCAAGTCTTCCTCCTTTTATCCCATGGGGATCAAGGGGGTAAAGTTAGAAATTTAGACACCCACTACATCACATCATGTCATTGACACTATGATCTCTGAAAAATAGGGAAATAATAAAATCCCTACATGTAAAAATCATTACAAAACCCAAGGGATATTATTTGTAGACCACCTTCCTTGAATCAGTTGGCAAACACACCCTTAACTGGAGCCTTAGATCCTGATTTAACAAACCCATGAATCTATCCCCAAAAATATAATAGAAAATATAGGGTTGGAGAGATTTTCATAGAGATAGGTAATAATTTAAAACCCTAAACAAAAAATAAAGGAAAGTGGGGGATTAGCCTTACTCGGATCTCTACTCTGCAATGAACGACACTCCAAATGGCTAAGTAATGAAGGAGATCGACTTCTTGGAAGATCTTGTAATCTAGGTGTGTCCCTAGGGTTTATGGAGGAGGAAGGGGGAGAAATACCAAGTTGGGAATAAAAATATCTTAATGGAAATTTTTGTAATTTTCTAAATGTTTTAGTGCCTCACGGTTACCCGCATGGTCTTCCAAACCATGTGCAAACCATGTAGATGATAATATCTAAAAGAAACAACTTTTGAACGATTTCTATGTAATTCTACCTGATTTTTACTATCCATGCACAAAGCATGGAACATGCCCAGGGCCCCCTTTGTCCTTCCCCTTTCATGTCCCAAACCACTATAACAACCCTATTCCTTCATTAGGACTTGAAAATACAATTAATTGAGAAAATAACGAGATAAGACTAAGCATTATGTAAAACATACCTCATAGAGAAATATAGGATCTTACAACCTCCTCACCTTATAATGGATGGTCCCCAAGCTGCTCTTCACAAGCATCATTTAGTGCTGAAGGAAAAGAGATCAGGCCATAGGGCCTACATATTTGATTATGCCTCCCGTGTTTCATCTTGAACATTTTCATGCTTCTATATAACAATAACCAAGGGCATAACCATTCCCCTAAAAACATTCTCACTACGATACACAATACATACTGGGTACTCTTGAAAGGACGCATCAGCTCCAAGATCTACATCTTCAGCATTTATCACATGAGATGGATCATGATGGTACTGTCAGAGTTGTGAAACATGAAAAAATCATGCATCTCACTATACCATTGTGGAAAATCCAATCGGTATTATATAGTTCTAACCCTATCCACAATCTCAAATAGCCCCATATATCTTGGTGCCATCTTGACCTACTTCGGAATTTGATGATGATCCAACCTGGAGACACCCGAAGAACTAAACTAAAACCCACTATAAAATGAATATGTCTATGATGTCGATCCAAATATGACTTCTACCTACTCTGATCCATAGGAATTTTCTTTTCGATCAAAGGAACCTTATCCAACCACTCATATAAAAAACATGGATTTAACAGCTCAGACTCTCTGACCTATAACAAACAAAATGGATATCTAGATGGTCTCCCATAAAGATCCTCAAAAGCTTCTATCTAAACGGTACCCTAAAAGCTGTTGTTCTATGAAATCTCAATAGAAGACAAGTCCTTCTTCCATGAACCACCAAAATCCAGAATATAAGCTCTCAACATGTCTTCTAGAAACTGAATTTTACGCTTTGACTATCCATTATTTTAAGGGTGGTAATCCATGCATAAAAACACCAAGGTACCAAGAACCTTCTGTAGTTACCTCCAAAAGCATGAGGTGAAATGTGGATCACAATATGAAACCATGGTTCTCATCATGACATTAAAAATCACTATTTCTTGATCAGTCAATTTGACCAAATGGTCGACTATATGGGTCTCTTAGATCAACAAGAAATGAGCCACTTTTGTTAGCCAATCTACCACCACCAAAAGTGCATCATTCTTATGAGGGTTCATCGGAAGATTCTCTATAAATGTCCATTGTAATATCCTTCAAAATCCACTCTGGAATAAGAGATGACTACAAAAACACACCTAGACACTGATTTTCATCCTTCAGCAACTGAAATGTAAGGGATCATCCCACAAAACTCACAAATTCATTCTTCATTCTCATCCACAAACTACCTATGATGATCATGATACATCATAGTCATGTTCAGATTCAATTCCCACTTTGATGCGTGGAAGTCACATATCAACTCCTCACATACATATACTGACACCACTACATGACCATGAACATAAACTACTCCATATGTACCAAAAGTCCAACAAAAAGTAGACTCCCCATCTTTATGATTTTCCTTTACCTCCAGACCCTCATTGTCTACCAAATAACTCTCCTTAACTCTGCAAAAAATCACAGACTCAAATTCTATATATGAAAGGGTCATCCGCCCATGTCCATCCTGTACCTACAAATGCATCTCTGAAAACAAGGCCATCATCACCCATTATGAACTGGATTCTTGAACTACCTGATTCTATGTCTTCAACTTAAGTATCATAGACACTATTCCCTTTCTATGGTGTGTGCAACAACTCAAAATCAAAGGACTGTGGGTACTCAACCCACATTTACTATCAAAGAATCAATTCCCGGTGAGAGGAAATTTACATGAGACTTTAATGGTTAGTAAACACCATAAAAGGGATATTGCAATAAGGAATACCTCTAACACATTAAGGCATGAACCACTATAGCTAGATGAAGGTCATGGGTAGGATGATTCCACTCATGTGGCCTTAACTTTCTTGACCCATTAGCCACAACCTGATCATCCTTCTTCAACACTGCCCCAAATCTATGACTGGATGCATCAGAAAACAAGGTATACTTCTTACCGAGTTCAAATAAGATCAAAATCAGTGTAGAATTCAACTACTATTTAAGCTCTTAAAATCCATTCACACAAGACTCAAACAAATAAAAAGTAACACCCTTATTGATATTCTAGTGATTAACACTTACAAATTAGAGAAATATCTAATAAACCATCAGTAATAAATAGACTCACTGAAAAAACATTTAATATCCGAGGCCTTCTTAGGCTGTTCCCAAGATACCACTTCCTTCACCTTTTTTGGATCCACTTAAACATCAGATTCAAAATTGATGTGCACCATAAAGTTCACATCATCAATCCAAAACTAGAATTTTTAATTCTTGGAGAAATGCCTATGATATCGTATTGTACTCAGTACAATTTTAAGATGTTTGGCATGATCATAGTTATTTCTAGAGTAAACTAAGATTTCATCAATGAAAACAACTATAAAATGATATACATATAGGTGGATTCCCGGTTCCTCAATTCCAAGAACACTGCTGGGGAATTGTTCAAATCAGACGATATCACCAGAAATTCATAGACCCCATACCATCTTAGGAAATATATTTTGGGTATGTAAAAATATATCACCCCAAACTGATGGTATCCTGATCTCAAAACAATCATACAAAACACCGAGGAACCTCTGAGTTGATCAAACAGGTCATCAATTCTCTGATGAGGGTATCAATTCAAAAATGTCATCCTATTCATCTCCATATAATTGACACATAACCTCTGTTATCCTTCATCCTTCTTAGAAAACAACACCATGGATCCCCAAGGTGATTTACTAGGATGTATAAACCCCTTACCCACCAATTCCTCTAACTGAACCTCATGTTCTTGGTGGTATTCTTGTGCGATTCGATAATGTGTAATGGAAACTGGCTCCGCTCTTGGAAAAAATATGATCCTAAAATCAACATCTCTCTTAGGTGGTATCCCTAAGAATTACTCAAGAAACATATCCTGAAACAAGTCCACCACAAAAGGAAAGACTGGAAGTCATTTCTCCCCATCATCTAACATATGGAATGCCACGTGGGATTTGAGTTCTCCCAACTATTTTCATAGTACCCCTGCATGGTCTGCTCGATTATGCCACTCACCAAGAAGGATATAAGTTATCCCATTGTGTGATTTAAACATTTCCTAATGAATATAACAGTTGATATGAGATTGATATAACACCAACCAATTCATCTCCAAGATTAGGTCAAACCTGGACATTTCACAGATAAATAGACCCCCCCCGAAAAACAATACCCACCGACCACTAGAGTACAACCCTTACACTAGAAGATGTCCCTAACTTGCACCAATAGTGGAGTATCAAGTGACATTACACCCCCTACAGTCTTCACAGTTATTCCGAAAGAAACTACCAACTTGGAATAAATATAATAATCTGTAGCCCTTGTATCATATAATGTCCTAGAAATAGTGGTAGCTATAAGATTCATACCTCAAATAGCATATGGTATTGCTTCACCACATTCAGATGTATCCTGAACTGCATGGAGATGACCTATCCATTTACCATGGGCTCCAGCCTGAGTACCATGCACTGCACTGCTCTATTGGTAAGGATGATCTCACCCTATAGTTCAACATCCACTACCCCTACTAGTAAGACATGTGGAGATTCGACTGCATACCTAATATGGGGTAACTTACCCCTACCTATTATCGAAATCTAACTCTGACCTCCATCATTCCCTGACTGTCACAGGTTCCTGCGGAACCTCTGCACATGTCTTAACATGCCACCTGCTCGTAACACAACCAATGGGTGGGGAC
Organism: Viscum album; assembly: GCA_963277665.1. NCBI lineage: Eukaryota > Viridiplantae > Streptophyta > Magnoliopsida > Santalales > Viscaceae > Viscum > Viscum album. The sequence continues at coordinate 1,696,750,073 of OY728142.1, read as the reverse complement.
ATTGGTGACGCTTGTGCCCCATCCTACCAAACTGGAAACAATATAATTGGTTTCCACTCTGAGAAGATAACCCCCTATTCTAACTACTCTATGCACTTTCTCCCTAATGAAATATTGAAAAGTGACGCTTCCTACTATCAAAATCTTCACCACATTCTCGTACACCTGACAACACATTTTCACTACCTGAATCTACCTTCAGGTTCCTCTCTGTGATATGTTCTTGATCCAACCCTTAAAAAACCATTTCATATGAAATATATTCACTTGAGATCTGATCTCGTGTCTCAGTCCATCCTGGAAGTGTTTCCCCATAGCTCACTAATCTCCAATCAACGTCAGAATGAAGCACCTCAGATAAGTGAAATGATTCGAATTGTCCATTACCAACATGGTCCCATGACTCAACCTCATATAATCATCAATATTCTCTTGCCACAATTTTTTTTTGTATAGAAGTGCTCCAGGATCATCTCTTGAAAATCATTCATCAACATTCTTTTATCCTGCTCTGTTTGAACCATAATATCTTACCAACGCTTTCCTTGACCTCTCAGCATATATGCATCCAACATGACTCACTTCCCTAGAAGAGTCTGTAGATGGTCAAGATTAGTTTAGATGACCTTTATTCGGAACTCTGCTGCTTCTGGCCGACCCACTATCGTAATTTTCAGAGGGTGATGCAACTAAAACTCTCTGGTCAACTTGAACATACTTGGAACAACCCACCCTAGTTCTCACTCAATCATCTTCATAAAATGAGAAACTTTTTCAAAGAACTGATCTTCCCTCTCTCCTTATATTACCACATTCTCTTCCACCACTACTGGAAGAGCATTCTCAGCAATGTCCTCAAATCACTGATTGGTGAACATATTCGAGGTGGAATTTATCTACAATGTCAAACAAATGCTTTATAACACAAAAATAAAACCATTATAATAGGTAAATGATATAGGTAGGTTCATCTCTCACCACCTATCCAATTTGTAGAAACTTCCCAAATGAGACCCCTCACAACTGGATCACTACCTATTTCCATCTCTCCTAAGGACATGGCTAACACAGGTACCAAATGAACATGGTTACAAGAATTATCATTTAAAAAAATCCAAAATGATTCCCATATCCAAATTTAATCATTAAAGACGTTAAACTATATTCACTTCATTAGTAAACACCATTTTAAATTTTCTACATCCCATTATCACTTACCTTTTTACCCATTCATACCATCTCATTAGGCACATTATTTTAAAAAAGCATATGCATCATAACTTTTATATCCCAAACACCCATCTCCTGTGTGTGAATATCATGATGGATTTCACATTCCTACATAGGTTCCTTGAATGTGGTGTGAATGCATAATCTCATATCATTCTGGCAGTGAGAGAAATATCACAAAACCATCAATTCACACAACATGTTCATCACCTAATGGTGAAATAAACTAAAATGTTACTACACAAAACAATAACTAAAATTACCTCCTTGGATGACTTGTGTTTTCCCCCATACATAGGTTAGATACTCCCATGAAAGAGCCCATTACCAAGGACCGAAAAAATCTTAATCTCTTATCTAACATCCAAAAATAGTATGAATGTGAATATTACAACTCTAATAACACTTTGTAACGTCCCCAACCTAGGGGACACAAATATGGGGCCCCAATATAGGTCACTACATGACCTCAAGCACGCCTCCCAATACACCAGATGTTTCTGACTAGTAGTGGGGGTTCAATAGGTTACGTGGGGAGACTATACCATCACTACCAGAGTAATCCAAATTAGATAACCATGTAAATAGTGAAAACGAATAGAACAATCCATAAGATGACTAAATAACCAAATACCAATAATTATCACGACAATATTCACCAGTAAATATTTCACCTCATACTACAGTGTCAAGTGAACAAAACCCCAAAAGAAAAAAACAATGGAATCCCAAAAATGGACGAGACTCAAAATATGGAACCTCACCCAACACATTCCATGTCCAACTCAACTCCCAAGCATAGGGCCCTTGCCCTTGTCCTGAACATCAAACATGAAATCTGCTTGGGTACCCAATAACAGTCCAAGATGGGTGTGTGTATGAATTAGTAGGCCACCACCAACAGTGTCTACAAAATATTCATAAAGGAAGACAGTGCATGAAAGTGACAAATAATGACAAGTAAAGAAAAACATTTCAATGGCCATATCTATATATGTTCACTTACGTTAGACCACCGAATACCCAAAGATCATTTCCAAGACATTTAATTTATCATTTAACCCTTTATCATGTGTTCAGTGTATTTTGAATGATCAATGTTTTAAACATGTGGTAATTAAACAAGTTCTATCTCTCTAGGAACCATATCAAATAATTCCCAATATACTCACCTTGAAGACTCAGTTTGTGTCAAATGTAACTATTAGGGGAATAGAACTCCATCCCCTTCCCAAAACCTTTCATTTTGGGGAGGATCTAGGACCTCATTCCATCTCAGCCTGTGGGCGTAAAACCTCTTCAAGATATCCCACACAACCAAGCCATGTGCACATTCTTATTTATCATTCACCATATTTAACCAAATCACAAAAACGTTATCGTTATCAATTACCACATCACAAAAACATCATTAAATGGGAAATTGACATTATGCCTCAATCCATTAACACATTCGATATTCATATTACATAACCCCTTTTATCCATAATCCTATTTTCCATTCCTATACCACTATTCATATTCAAGTAGTAATATAATCCCATATAATTTTCACATTAATCCATTTAACACATTTTTATTCAAACCAAAAAACCATAGTCCATTACCCAACCTAAGTGTATCACTAAACATAAATTTAAAATCCTAGATTCGTTTTGACATATTCCTCATAGGATCTATGTTCTCACACAATGCCCAGACACTTACATAGCTAAACATTAGCTTTAGGGATTATCAGAACACCCCGGGGATATCCCTAATTTTTTTAATTCGTCCTAATTTGCATCCCATGGGGATTAGGGGGGGAGTTCAATTAACCATTTAGACACCAACTACATCACATCATGTCAAAGGAACTATGAACTCTTCAGAAGATTTAAATAACACAACCCAACATGCACAAATCTACCCAAAACATTTGGGATATAACTAGTAGACCACCTACGTTGAATCAGTTTGTGAAGACACCCTTAAATTGAGAATTAGATCCCAATTCAACAAACCCTTTGTGATTTATCCTAAATATAAAAAAAAATGTAGTTTTTTAGAGCATCATATGAAGATGGGAAATAATTAGAATCCCTAAACCGAAATGAAACGAAAGATGGAGATTATCCTTAAATTGATCTTCAATAAATAACCAACGGCTCTCCCAAATTCTTAGGAACGAAAGAAATCGACCGCTTGGAAGATCTTGGAAGCTTAGATCATCCCTATAGAAGAAGGATGTATAACATGGAGAATTATTGAGTTAGGAATAAAATTTTCATCATGGGGATTTTTTAATTTTTTAAATGTTTTAGTTACACACGATTTACCTACAATGTTTTTAAAACTGTGTGAAAACTGTGCAAATAACTCTGTCCCAGAATAGCCCCCTCAAATAGTTTACCTGCATGGCTTTACAAACTATACGCAAACTGTACAATGGTTACTGTCCGAGAAAACCCCCTTTAGAACAGTTTATTGGAAATTTTGTATGGTTTTCGCTAACCATGCAAAAATTGTGTAGCATGCCAAGAACCCCCTTTTTTCCTCCCCTTGTCAAGTCCCAATCCCCCAGAACACCTTTATCCTTCTAATAAAAATGGGAAAACACATAAATGACTAAATAAAGGGATTAAATTAAAAAAAAGTAAAACATACCTCATAGAGAAATCATGGATATTAAATTATTCATTATTTAAAACATCAATGTTATATACGATCAGAAGTTACTACCAAAATGCATTAAAATGTTTTATTAGATATAAAATTGATAAATATCTATATTTTAACAAATTATACAGTAAAAGTAATTTTGAACACTTTTAGGGGGGATGAATTTGTTATACATTGAGGAAACACTACATGGTATTAAAATTTAATTTCCAGGTATGTAAGAACCTGTGTTTTGATCTTGTATGACTTTGACATTTTCTTGTTGTTATTTCAGAGTAGGGATTTAAGACAGTGTGTGATTCCGAGCCCTAGTGTGAGCGTAATTAAATTTTAAGTGATTTTACACTAGACACAACAAATAAATATAATAACACCAAAATGGATACTTGGATGAGAAAACCATGGCCACTGTTGAGTCTAGAGCATGCTGTTTACCCTAGGAGTGGTGTAACTGTCACAAGAGTGGCCCTTCTCTAGAAAACACCACCAGGGGAATTTTTGAAATGTATCCACCTCGGGAATGAACTTCACAACATCTAAATAGAGGCTCAGATTAAAATTATGATACTGCCTTTATGCTCAAAACATGGATTTTACCCTAGATGCTGATTAACCGCGACCTCGCTGAAAGATCAGGTACATGGCTTACTGGTAGGTTTTTAAAAAATTAATTAAAAATTAATTAATTTTCTACCTAAAAACCTTCACCCAGAAATCCCCTTATTCCCCTTTATTTATCTATTGCAGAAGCTCTCTCAAATAAGGAGAAACCTCCCTCAAGCCCCTCCTCCTCGCTGGCAAGGCGGGGTCGGCTCCGGCGGATTGTTCGTGAAGCTACGGGCTACGCCTAGTGAGTTAGGAGTTTGCACTTTCATTTATAAATTCTGCATATACCTTTGAACTCCAATTTCCTGCATCTATATGATATTTAATTCTCAATCAAAGACTATAGATCCATAAGGCTCAATCCGAGCTTTCTGACGCTCTTCTTGGATCAAATTTTAGTGTCTTGGGTTGTCCGAGTTTCCCCCTGGAAGAGTTTCGGAAAATTTCCTCATTTTCTGGTGGTTCCAAAGGTGTCTAGAGGGCTTCAGGCAGTCCGAGATATCGGCCGGTGCGGCATGCTCCCAGAAAAAAGCGGTGTGGTTCCTAGGCTGTGGTGGCATGGTTCTCAGGCTATTGAGTTTTCGACCCTGGCAGCGACAGCGGTCCCAGGTGACGGCAGCGGGGAGAGGTCGTCGGCGCGGGGTGCGACGGTGGGTCGCGGCGGGTGACCCAGTGCGGGGGACTGAGACCCGCCTTTGGAGGGTCTCCACGTGGGACAATGAAAGACCACGAGGGCCAGTCAGCGCGAGTGGACTATGGGTCTATGGCCGGGCCGCGTGGAAGGTTCGGAGGCCGACGCTGCGGACTGGGCCGGCTGGCACAGACCGGCTCGGGCCGGTCCAGCCCTAAGGGGGTAACCCCAATCTTCGAAACCTATAATTTTCACTACATGTGTCCATTTTTTGTTCCATATGTGGCTGCACAATCCTCGGTTCACGATGGAGTTTTTTATATGGTCTCATGGATTTTTAATTCCTGAGATGGGGGCTCGGTGGCACGACGCACCCATTAAGTATTGATTACCACCTTGCCATGATCTTTCTTTCGGATGGCGCAAACACATTCATAGATAGTTTTAGGCACCATCAGTGGCGTTGTAACTCTGGCATCGAGACGATGTATACTAGGGTGGTTTTAGGCATTGATGTCGGAGTTGAGGCATGGGCCCCACATGCCGTCTTTTAAGCTGTTAGCAGCGTTTTGTGAATTTTTCATCAGACATCAGCTCGGGGTGATTGATTAGTCATTTTGGCATTTTTTTCCTAGATCATCACGATGGAAATGTTTTCCCAAACTCTTTGGGGATCGAGGTGTGGGCCCCATGAGACGTTGTATGGCCACAAAGCGGTGTTGAATAAAATTTTAGTCAAGAGTCTGTTTTGTGCGAGTAAGTAGTATATCTCACATGTTTTTCCGTCAGGATTACAACGGAGTAATATGATTGGGCGTATAGAGCCTCTTTCAAAATATCATTAAATTTAGAAACATGAAAGGGAATTGGTCTATAGATTCTTTGATGCACACCGACCCAATTCACGTTCACGATGTTAGTGACACCCAAAGATGGTATGGGTAGTATGGAGTTAACGGAACAGTTTAGGGTTTACCCTATAGTGGGGATGGGCAGTGGGTTACCCACTAGAGTATCAGGGTTTACCCTCCAGCATGGATAGGAAGTGGGTTACCTGTTTACCTTAGGGTTTACCCTCCAGCGGGGCTGGGTAGTGGGTTACCCATTGACTTTATGGTTTTCCATCCAGTTGGGCTTTGTAGTGGGTCACCCGACGACCTTTTTTAGATTACCCCCCAGTAGGGCTAGGCAGTGAGTCACCTGACGACTTTTTCTGGCTTACCCTCTAGTTGGGCTGGGCAGTGGGTCACCCGATAACATTTTGGGGTTTACCCTCATGTTGGGTTGGGTAGTGGGTTACCCGACGTCTTCTTTCAGACTCATCCCTTCAGAAGAGGCTAGTTAGTGGATTTTCCCAATGATTACCGGAGTGGGACTTTTGTTGGTACGGTTTAGCGATGAAGCAGCTTTGACGTGCGGGACTGTTGGGCATCAGTGATGGCTACCCCGAGAACTATTTGCGATATATCCTGGGCTGATCTTGGAGATGAAGATCTCCTTAGGCACTAGTTCAGATTTCTTGTTGAGCATATATATAGACACAAAGACACTACATTCATTCCAACTCCTTGGATTCAGTTACTCTCCTTCTAAGAGGGGTGAAGACATGCGGGGTATGCCATGTGCATTCCATGTCTAGCTCCCATTGGTTGGATGAGCCTACTTCCTTTCTCTTGTTGGGTTGAGCTACACTATATTTAATGTACTCTTTCACTGTTCTCTATTCTGTCTAATGCTCACCATCTTTGTATATACTTTTTTTGCTCCCTCTAGATTTCAGGGCATCCAACTGAGTATCTTTATACTCACCAATGCTTGGGATTATCCCACACATGGTGTTCCCTAGCAGACGACAGACAGGTTGATCGAGACTACGAGGAGCGTAGAGGACATAGGAGCTTGGGCTGAATTATGTGGACATAGTAGGAATTTCATATGTCAGACTCATCATCTATTTACCTTTGTTTACATATTGCTGGTTTATGGCACTTTTCAGGTTGGGAATGTGTTTTTCCCTTTTTTATAAATTATCTTTTCAGTACTTTTCATCACTTTACATTTCTCTATTTAGAAGTTGATGCATGATTGTAGTTGGGTTATAGTTGTTTGTCTATCAGTTTTCTTTTGACTATGCACTTTTTCATCGAGTGGGTTGTGTCTGTGTGCACAGGTAATTAGAAAAAGGCCTCCACGAGATTGTTACACCTTCAGTGCTTGTCTCCAAGACTTGAACTATGGAGGCGGTCTTGGGGTAGTTGCGGCTCGAGAACACAAGGTTCGGGTCATGATAAAGTGGTATCATATGTGGTTCATTCCATGGGGCATTGTTCAAACATCCATAAAAAAACTTTTTTGGGATTTAGGTAAACACTATGGACATCTCTCGAGATAGGTACTCTTGGAAAGTGAGTCCAGTGATGGTACGATCGGCCGACATATCCATTCACCAGGACCCTGATAACCCACATGTCGACTCGGCAGGCTGAGACATTTATTGTCGGGAAATTTGGAACATGCATCCAGCTGGATTGAGACATAGAATGTCCTTGTTGAGTCATCTTCCAATTTTGATTACTGTTATATATATATATATGCTCATATGATCATGGTAATCGTGGATAATTTTTAGGATGCCCCCATGATAGCATCCAGCCAGGTTACCCTATACATCTAGTGACGATGATTTGGAGAGCAATGAGGAATCAGTTCAGGGACCCCTAGGTGATCCCCTACCACCTACTACTTCAGTATTAGCCCCTCCACATGGAGAACGACAGTTAGTACCGATAACATAGGTCGAGGTTGAGCGCAGACTGAGTGCGCTCTGAGACATCCAACGTCAGCGGCTGAAGAAGTTCTGCGGGGACCCAAATCTCCATGTAGTGGAAGACTAGCTGGTGCTAGTGGACCAACTGTTCAGGCTAGTACAGACACCAGCGGACTAGATGATAGGCCAAACTACATACATTTTCTTTGGGATGGTCGGGCGTTCATGGGGGTTGGTTACGCAGACCCATGACGAGTCGTCTTTTACATGTGATAGATTCTAGTAGCTCTTATAGGAGGAGTACTCCCCCCACTTGTTTATTCTCTGTTCATATTCAGGAGCTTCTAGAGATGAAATAGGGGGGATGACCGAGGCGCAGTACTCAGCCCACTTTACCGATCTGACACACCTCTCACATGATATGGTCTGCGATAGTTACTTCAGGGCATGGAAGTTTGTGGAGGGTCTTCACATGGAGATTTGTGCTAGTGTAGTACCTCTGTTCATCCCTAGTTATTCCAGGGTGTTAGAGCAGGCACTCATGACAGAGAGATTCCTGGCTGAGGAATTCTAGTTGGCAGGGCCTAGCAGTTGTAGCTTTAGAGAAGAGTCTTCGGTAGCAGGCACACGCCAGAGAGCAGAGCCTCAGTCTAGGAGACCCTTCCATGAGAAGACTTAGGTGTAGTTTCATACACCGCAGTGGGGCCGTATAGCACTGGGGCAGCTAGGAGAGAGTCGGTGCTGTGCCTGTGACAGACGGGGTCACCTAGCATGGGACTTCCTGACCAGGTGTACCGATCAGCTATGGTAGGCAGTTGGCACACCGCAGCGGCAGAGGCATCATCGTGAATAGGGATCCCCAAGGAGAGTATTGGGTGGATCTAAGGGAGGCAGTGCAGGCAGAGCGGCAGGACCTGGGGGTGGGGGACGACATTTGGAGGTCCTTCCACCACCACCATCGGGCGGCCCAGGCCAGGCTCAAGGGGCTGGCGGTAGGGTCCGTGGGCAGCTTCAGGCTATGGGTGGTCATGACCCCCCAACACATGAGATGGTTCGAGGTACCCTTTTTGTTTACTCAATGCTTGCTTAGGTACTAGTAGAAACATGCACCATCCACTGCTTTATATCCAGGATTTTTGTATGAGCGTTGGAGCTCCCAGCAGAGGCATTGAAACATGCACTTAGCCACAAGGTTCCTATAGGAAGTCCCTCATTGGTGACCTTTATCTGCAGACAGTGCGGACTATCATTTGGAGGAGAGAGTTTCACCTGGGACCTACTCATCATCGTGATGGAACCTTATGGCATGATTTTAGGCATGGATTGGATTTCCATGGTTCATGCCCATATTGACTGTCATCAAAGACTAGTAAGATACATCCATTCTAATTGGACGAGGTTCCCATCCATGGTGAACAAGACCTCGTGGAAGAGCAGACGGGTACTCTGAGCAAAAGACCATGAACGTTTTCTCACCAGTTTGTGAGCATGGATCGTGGAGCAGCAGACACTACAGGCACCTGGATCCCTACTTTTGTAGAGAACTACAAGGACATCATTCCCAAGGATGTCCTAGGACTACCTCCAAGGCGAGATATAGAGTTTTTCATTGACTTGCAGCCGGGGACTGCCCTGATATCATGTACATCATATCAGATGGAACCCATAGAGCATCGGGAGCTATGACTTCTGTTGGAGGACCATCATGATATGGGATTCATCAGGCCCAATGTTTCCCCCTAGGCAGCTCTGGTTTTGTTTGTGAAAAAGTCATATGGGAGTCAGTGGCTTTGTGTGGATTATCTTCACCCGAATTAGGACATGATAAAGAACAAGTACCCTTTATCAAGGATCGACGACCTCTCCGACCAGGTGAGAGGTGAGAATTGGTTCTCCAAGATTGATATTTGATACAACTACTACTAGTTGAATGTTCATGAGGATGACATCCCGAAGTTGTATTTCCATTATCGTTATGGGAATTATGAGTTTTTGGTGATTCCCTTTTGTGTGACGAATTTCCCTACCATTTTCATGGCATTGATGAACCAAATATTCCATCCGTATATAGACCAGTTGGTGGTGGTCTTTATTGAAGACAAACTCATCTACTCTGTGATGAAGGAGGAGCACGCAGAGCATTTGAGGATGGTCCTTGACATACTCTAGGAGCATAAGCTCTATGAGAAGCTCTCTATGTGTCGGTTATGGATTCATGATGTTCCCATTCTGAGGCATGTCATTACGGAGTATGGATTGGCTGTAGATCCTACAAAGGTAGAGGCAGTGCTTTCTTGGGAGCCCCCCAAGAATGCATCAGAGGTCAAGAGCTTCCTTTGTTTTGTAGGGTACTACATGAGGTTTGAGGGATATTACTCTAGGATTTCTTCCCCTTTGACTGCATTGACGCAGAAGGGATGACCATTCACCTGGACATAACAGTGCTAGAAGGCCTTTGAGGAGTTGAGACAGAGGATGACAAGTGCTGCAGTGTTGAGGCTTCCAGAAGAGGGTGTTGTGTTCATGGTGTACTGTGATGCTTCAAGAGCTGTTCTCGGGTATGTACTAATGATGGAGCGGGCAGTGATTACATATGGTTCGAGGCAACTGAGGCCCCATGAGAAGAATTATGTGACCCATGATTTGGAGTTTCCAGTCGTGGTCTTCGTATTAAGGTTATTGGGACACTAACTTCTTGGTGAGCGTTTTGGGGTCTACTCAGACCACCAGAGCCTCAAGTACATCTTCACTCAGAGGGATTTGAATCTAAGGCAGAGGAGCTAGCTGGAGTATCTGAGGACTATGATTTTGTGATAGTCTACACTCTGGGGAAGGGAAACATAGTAGCAAATGACCTTAGCAGGAATTCCTTTGCTCATTTAGTGTGGGAAGCATCAGAGCAGTTGGCTTCCCTATGGATGACTGTGAGGGAGAAAAAGGTATGGCTTTTCTGTAATCAATGGTGTTGACTCCTTCGCCCCTTCAGCGTGTGATAGAGTCGTATCTGGGGGATATCGACATCAAGGTACTACGTGATTAGATATCCATGGGTGACACATCCAATGGGTATTTTAAAGTAGGAAATCATGAGATCATGTTCCAGGGGAGAGCTATAGTACCAATGTAGATGTGGTATGAGGTGATGCTGGAGTTCCACACTCATCCCTTGGTTGTACATCCCGATGTTGGGAAAATGAACAGGGACCTTCAACGTTAGTTTTGGTGTTTTGGAAAGAAGGATAGCGTAGCTGACTTTGTTTCACGGTGTCTTACCTGTTAGCAGGTGATGCCAGTGCATTGGGTTCCGGCGGGGTTGTTTCAACCCCTTGATATCCCCGAGTGGATGTGTGATGTCATATCTATGGACTTTTTCACAAGGATTACATGCAAAATGAAGAGCCATGATTCTATTTGGGTGATAGTGGACTGACTCACGATGTCGGCGCAGTTCCTTGACATCTGGGAGCAGAGTTCGATGGAGAGTCTAGGGCAGCTGTATGTTCAGATGATCGCCCAGATTCATGGAGTACCCTCGACGATCGTCTCTGACCGTGATGCACGGTTTACGTTGCGTTAATGGAAAGTCCAGCAGGAGGCATTCATGACTCGATTATGGAAGAGTACATCTTTTCAGCCTTAGATGGGCTGGCAGACTGAGTGAACTCTCCAGGTGTTGGAGGTTATGCTCAAGGCGTGTGTGTTAGACTTTGGCCTAAGATGGGAGGATCACCTTCCCATGTTGGAGTTTGAGTATAACAACGGTTACCACTCTATTAACAAAACAACACCTTTTGAGTCCCTCTACGAGGGACCATTCAGGTCACCGTTGTGCTGGATGAAGGTTGGGGAGACCTCCCTCATGGGCCCAGAGTTGGTGCGTGTGATGAAAGAGATGGTGGAGGTCATTCTTGAGTGGATGAGGATGGATCAAAGTAGAAAAAAGTCTTTTACATACCATTTTCGCAGGACTTTTGAGTTCTAGTAGGGATAACATGTCTTTTTGAGAGTCTCCCCACGGCGTGGAACACAGCGGTTCGGCTTGGGAGGAAAACTGTCCTCGAGGTTCGTTGGGCCCTTTGAGATCGTGCACAGGGCTGGTGAGGTTTCCTACCGTCTTTCTCTACCCCCACAGCTGGAGAGGGTTCATGATGTCTTCCACGTGTCGTAGATGGGGAAATACGTGCACGACGCCACACATGTTATTGACTAGGGAGAGATGGACATCAAGGATGAAGAAAACTTTGCAGAGCACCTGGGGTGATTGAGGAATGACATAGGCGGACACTACGTGGGCAGACCATCCCTTCGGTTCGTGTGATGTGGTAGCATGGGAGGGTGTAGGAGGGCACCTAAGAGCAAGAGAGCTAGATGGTGGCTCAGTATCCCAAGTTTTTTTTTGTATTTTTGTATTTTGGGGGTGGAAAAATTAAAGGGGGGAATGATGTATGAACATGGGATTTGAGCCTTAAACACATTGAAATTTTCATGATGTTATTCTAGTGTAGGGAACTCAGAAGGTGTGTGATTCCGAGCCGTAGTGTGGGAGGAATTAAATTTTAAGTGCGATCACACTAGACATGCCAAATAGATAGAATAACTCCAAAATGGTTTCTTGGATGAGAAAAATAAGGGCACTGTTGTGTCCGGAGTATGCCGTTTACCCTAGTAGTGATGTAAATTTTGTGGGAGCGACTCTTCTATGGGAAACACCACCAGGCATGTTTTTTTTTGAAATTTAGTGGCACCGGGTGTGAACATTACCACATCTGAAAGGAGGCTCGGGTTCAAATTCTGAGAATTCCGCTGCACTCAGAATGTTGATTTTAACCTAGTGGCGGTGTAACCCCGACCCCACTGAAAGTTCAGGTATGGGGCCTTCTGCTAGGTGTTTAAAGAATTAATTAAAATTTAATTAATTCCCTACATTTACACCTCCACCCCCTATTACCCTTCTTCCCCTTAATTTCCCCCTGGTAGAAGCTCTCTCAATTAAAGACCAACCTCCCTCGAGCCCCTCCTCCTCTCCGGAAAGAGGGTGGCGGCTCTAGCGAACCGTTTGTGAAGCTATGGGCTACGCCTAGTGAGGTAAACGTTTTTGTTTTCGTTATTAAATTACACATATAACATTGAACTCAAATTTATAGAATCAATATGCTGTTTAATTCTCAAGTGAAGACCATAGATGCATAGGGCTTGATCTGAGATTTTTGATGCTCTTTTTGGATCGAATATTTTAGTCGTGGGTTGTCCGTTGTGCCCCTGGGATGTTTTTCGGATAATTTCCCCCGTTTTCCAGTGGTTCCAAGGGGGAGTGCACGACCCACCTTCAGCGGGTCTCTGAGCGGGACACCAACATGACATGTGGGCCGGTCGGCGTGGGTGGACCACGAGTCAGCGGCTGGGCCACACGGAAGGTTCGTGCACCGGCGCTGCGGACCGGGCCGGTCCAGCCCTAAGGGGTAAGCCCCCTGTCTTCGGACACCCGTAAAATTCACTACGGATGTCTGTTTTGCATGCCATCAATGGAAGAGAAATCCTCAGCTCGAGACAGAGTTTTTGAGAAGGTCTCTGGGATTTTTAATTCTTGATATGGGGGCTCGGTGGTGGGATGCGCCCGTTATGTAATGTTTAGCACCTCACCGACATCCTACTTTCAGATGGGGCGAAAAAATCCGATGTTAATTTCAGGCACCGTCCGTAGCATTGTAACCCTATAATCAAGAAGATTTTGACAAGGGTGGTTTCAGGATATGATGCCGGAGTTGAGGTGTGGGCCCCACATGTCGTCTATTATACTGTGATCTGCGTTTTGGCGACTTTTTCATCAGATGTTTGTTCGGGGAAAACGAGTGGTTGTTTTGGCATGTTATTCTGAGAGAATCACGATGGATCAATTCACCTGACCTATTTTGGGACCGAGGTATGGTCCCCTTGAGATGTCATATGGGCATAAAGCGATGTTGAATAAATATTTTGTTGTTAGTCCGTTTACAGCAAGTAAGTTGTCTATCTAGTGTGTTTTTCTTCAAGGATTACAATGATGTAATATATTTGGGCCTGAAGAGCCTATTTCAAAATCTCATTAAATGTGGAAAAATGAAAGGGAATTGGTCGATGGTTCCTTTGATGCAGTCTAACCCAAGACATAGTCACGATGTTAGTAACACCCAGAGATGGTTCAGTTAGTGTGGAGTTATCGAACATGTTTAGGGTTTACCCTCCAGCAGGGCTGGGTAGTGGGTTACCCACCAGTATATCAAGGTTTACCCTCCAGTGAGGCTGGGCAGTGGGATACCCATTGACCTTAGGGTTTACCCACCATCGGGGCTAGGTAGTGGGTTATCCATTGAATTTAGGGTTTACCCTCTAGTTGGGTAGGGTGGTGGGTCAGCCGACGACCTTTTGGGGTTTAACATCTAGTTGGACTGGGCAGTGGGTCACCCGACAACCTTTTGTGGTTTACCCTCTAGTTGGGAAGGGCAGTGGGTCACCCGACAACCTTTTGGGGTTTACCCTCTAGTCAGGATGGGAAGTGGGATACCTGATGACTTCTTTTAGACTCATCCCTTCTGTTGAGGCTAGTCAGTGGCTTTTCTCCTTGATTACCGAAGCGGGACATCTGGTGGTTAGGTTTAGAGATGAGGTAGCTTTGACGTGTGGGAATTTTGGGCATCAGTGATGGCTTCCCTAAGAATTTTTTGTGATTTTTCGTGGACTGAACTTGGAGATAGAGATCCCCATACACACTAGTTTTGGTTTCATGTGGTGCATATATATATACAACCAACATTTTTTCCCACTCATTGGGTTCAGTTACTCTCCTTCTAAGAGGGGTTAAGACACGCAGGGTATGCCATAAGCTTTCAGTGTCTAGCTCCTCTTGGTCAGACGAGCTTAAATCCTTTCCCTTGTTGGGTTGAGCTGCAATCTATTTACTGTACTCTTTCACTATTCTCTGTTCTTTCTACTGCTCACTGTCTTATTACCTCCTTTGTTTCTCCCTCGAGCTTTTAGGGAATCCAACTGAGTGTCTTTATACTCACACCTTCTTGGGCTTTGTATTCACTTAGTGTTCCCTTGTAGACAACACTCAGGTCGATCAAGACTACAAAAAAGTGTAGAGGGCACAAGAGCTTGGGCTGCGTTCAATGGTCTTAGTAGGAATTTCAGGTGTGAGACTCATCAACTATTTGTTTTTTAACCTATTTTCAGGATGTGGAACCTTTATGGCTGGGCGCATGTTTTTCCCTTTTTTGTTCAGTATCTTGTCAGTACTTTTCAGTACTTTACTTTTCTCTATTTAGAATTTGATTTATGACTATGGTTGGGTAATAGTTGTTTGTCCTTCGGTTGTCTTTTGACTTTTCACTTCTCCATGAAGTGGGTTGTGTGTGTGTGCACAAGTAATTAGGCAATGGACTCACCAAGATTTTTATTCCTTTGGTTCTTGTCCCCATCCCCTGGCCTATGGAGTCGGGCCTGGGGTAGTTACAGCTTGAGACCAATAGGTTCAGGGTGTGACAAGGTTATCACTGGTGATGAAATTACTACCCTAGACCCACACTCCCATATCCTATTCCAAAAGACCATATAGTACATACTAGCTTCAAGAAAAACTATACATTCTTATACATAACTATCCCAACATTTTGAGAATTATAAAAAATATAGAATTACATAATATCCTATGGGACATATCATGTCTAATAAATTTCATTAAAACATGGGGACACAGACACATAGGATGGAGTGATATCAAGTTATTAGTAAGGGTAAACAAATTCGTTGAAAATAACAGATTGTAAATGAGTATAATATGAGTATAAATATTATTATATGAATATATAATAATAATTTATACAATAATCAATTGAAAATTAGA
This sequence comes from Viscum album, assembly GCA_963277665.1. NCBI lineage: Eukaryota > Viridiplantae > Streptophyta > Magnoliopsida > Santalales > Viscaceae > Viscum > Viscum album. Next base: position 1,696,734,296 of record OY728142.1, on the reverse strand, counting down.
GCAGAATATATTCAGGGATTAAAATGGAAATGAAAATGCCACACCAAAAATAATAAATCCTTCCTAAGTGAATAGATTCTCTTTTCATGAAAAGAAATTCTATACCATAAGCCACGAGGTCATGATCTTAATATTATGGAATATTCTTATTTTGAAAATGAATAAAAAAAACCCTAACATATTTTTCTCATGATACATATAGATGAATCATTGGTATATATAACAATGGGATCCCCCAAAAAATAATTTATGACATAATAATTCATCATATGAGATAAAGATCAAACAATATATAATCAAGTTTTGAAATAATCATCCATATTAGAATAAAAACATTCAAAAAAACATAAAATATCGATATATTAATAGAGGTAATAATATTATTATAACCCATCTAGAGAAAGAAGGTATATATTTAAAAAATAAATATTTTTATTTTATATATATTCAATTAAGAAATTTACTAGAATAAATATATATGGATTTTAAATTGTTCAAAAATCAATAAATGGAATATCTTTCTATCTGAGAATCCGAAAAACTAACAATTCATATGAAATGGGGAATATTTTTATGTAAATAATTTCTCTAATCAATCGATGTCTGACATATAAGGGAAAAACCATCAACCAATGGAAAGAAATATTAAATTTTCATAGAGGAAATGGATTGGATGTAAAATAATTCCTATAAAGATAGATGTTTTGGTATGGAAAGGTTAGTGAAAAATAATTTAAAAGTCTTAAAATAACAATAAAAAATATATCTTGAGAAAGACGGTGGAAATATTTGAAATAACACATCCCTAGTGCATAAAAGGAATCATTTTAGGATATTAAGAAATATTAAAAAATTCTTCAGATAAAAATTCCTTGAATTGAATTATAAAACCCCAATATTTTACAGTATGTATCTTCTTAATTAAATTTAATTTATTCAATATATTACGTTTCATGTTACACCTAGCTTAATGCAACCATGATATACTATAAAATATTAACTTGACTGTTGGAGTAGTAATGTGACCATTAAGAATATTATTTTGTCCATTATAATGATAACATCAACTATAAAATTATATATAATGTTTTGGTATCTCATAAATTAAAATATGATATATTTATATCATAGAAAATGATTATAAATGTTTTAAAAATGGAAAATTATGTGTAGGAATTTTTTTTTTAAATAAAAATGTCAACATATAATTTAAAATTTAATATAATAATTTGAAAGAAAATATTTTTTTCATAAAATTGATGCAGAAATTAACAGTTTATTACTTTAAAATTATATAAATATTATTGAGAATGTAATTATTTTTTCAATGTGTCATAAAATCTGTGATAATATGAAAATCAATATTTATTTTAAATAAATGATAATTTTATTTAAAATATAAATTTCTAATATTTCTAATATTTTTTCACTAATTGGAGTCCATTTTTGAAATATACACATCAATAAATTGTAAGGGTTATATTTAAGTATTATGATAAAATTGATTAATTTTTTATTAATACTGAAAAACAATAACTTATCATTTTATCATTATATGTAAATAAATGATTATTGAGTCATGTATCATGCAATAACCCATTATTTTGAACTCGAATTCTCCATTTACTATATTTAATCATGGGAATCATCATAATTGATATACTTGGTATAAAATAATAAATAAATGAGTAAAATAATCAAAAAACACCTCTATCCCCTATAAATACACATGTCACACCCCATTATCCTCAAAATTTAAAATATTTAAAGATTTCATAAATTATTCCTAATTAACATTGCATGCCCTTGGAGATGTTCAATATATTACAGTCTTACCAATACAAAAAATCCATGTTTCTTATAGAGGCTCCTAATGAGACAAAATTCAAGAGGTAACATCCTCCTTCTACTTTTAAATTTAATTTGATATCATCTCCTAACTTCCCCTATAAAAAGTGTTATGGTAACTAAAGTATCACATATATTTTTTAATTTTATTTTTGTAATGTATTATCCATCATCAAATCCCTTCTTCCCTGTTTTTATTTTAAAAATTAAATCATCATTCATGATGTTTCTATTCACAAGCTTTATGTACAACATGTATTCATTTTAAATTACGACCCTCAATTCTGGCCATAATACCATAATTATTGATAAATTGTATTTTAATGTAAATAATTAATTTTATATCATGTTATGGATCAAATATTTATAAACATAATATTATATAAAATGATATGTGTTTGTGATGGTCATAAAAATGGAAAAGATAAATCAACTAATTTTTATCAGCATGTCATCTAATGAATCATTATGATATAATATAACCAAATGACATGATATTCCATTTGTAATTATATAAGTTAATTAATACTAAATAATTACCCTTATGTTGACGGTCTTCCCATTATACATGAAATTACATTTTTATACTAAATGGTACCGACCAAAAAACCATGAAATGATTCTTTGGAACAATGAAATTAAATATTATTAACTCCTCCAAATTTCTATAAATGAACATAATAGAATATTTATAAATAAAATATATGTTTAATATGTAATGAATTAGTTTATTAATTAATATAATTTTATTATCCATGACATTATGTATATGTGCAGAATTCTCACTAGTGGAAAAACATTTAACATGTCAGCATTTTTCACGTCGGTTCTATAAAACCGATGCGCGAAGCTGTAAAAATCGATTTTTAACATCGATTACAGAAGAACCAATGTGATAAATCGATGAAAATAAATTTTTTATGTCAGTTATCTTATAAATGAAAAAAATAAAAATTGAGATTAACTTTATCACGTCAGTTATTTTTTAACCGAAATTACATATTGAATCTGGATGTTTATCAAGTTAGTTATTTTATAACCGTCATGATAAAGAAAATATACCCAATTTATCACGTCAGTTATATATTAACCGACATGATAATGTTCCATTTATAAAATCGTTTATAAAATAAACTATAGTATAAATAATTTTCTACGTCTGTTATTAAAAAACCAACATGATAAAGCTTTTAAATGATTAATCATGCCCCGTATTTAGTCGTTATGTTTTCTGTGATTAGGTGACCTACGAATGCTCTCTCTCGCGTGGAAAACCTAAAAAGGATTATTCGAATTCATTCCCACCAACAACATTTTTCAATCATCATTTATCTTACTTATTACCACCAGATCTATCATGTCGACTCACAACAGTCATGTGAGACTCACATGACTCAGTTTCATTTTTTCTTTTCGCGATTCCCTAAAATAATTTTCTGAGAGGTTATTTTTCTATTGTTGATCTTACTATCATGAAAAGCTTCATAGTGTTCATTTATACCATTCTAGATTCATTTCTGATAAAATAAACCATGAAAATTATATCATGAATGTTTATGATTTTGGTGTGTTCTATCATGTGTGTGCACATGTACCGGGGGTGTCTAAGGGAGTGGGGGTTTTCCAAGCGGGTGGTGGAATCCAGGGGGTTGTCCAGGGGGTGGGGGTGGCCATGGGGTGTCATATGGTTTAGGGGGTGGTGTCCAGGGGGTACAGGGGCTATCCTAGGGGGATTAGGGTGTCCAAGGGGGTGCGTCTGGTGTCTAGGGGAAATTGTCTATACATAGGGGGTAGGGTGTCTAGGGGTTTGGGGGGGTGTCCAGGAAGTGAGTGGTCGGTCCAAGGGGGTTGGGGTGTCAAGGGGTGGTGGTGTTCCGGGGGTCGAGGGCTGTTTAGAGGGATGGGGTCTATCCAGGGGGTGGGGGATGTCTAGAGGGGTGGGGTGAGGGGGTCTATCTAATGGAGGGGGCTATCTAGAGGGTTGGGGGTAGTCAAGGGTATGTGGTGCTTTCTAGAGGGGTGGGGTGCTGTACAAGGGGGATGGAGGTGTCCAGGTGGTGTCCAAGGGGGTGGGGTGTTGTCCAGGGGGTTAGGGGGATTTCCAAGGGGGTAGGGGTGTCCTGGTGTTGGGTGTGGTGTTGAGGGGGTTAGGGGGGTGTCCAGGGGGTGGGTGTGTCCAAGGGGTGTCCAAGGGGGTAGGAGGTGCAGGGTGTTGTCTAGTGGGGTGGGGGTTTTCCAGGGGGTGGGTAGTGGTTTCCAGGGGATGAGTGGGTTGTCCATGGGGGTATAGGGTATCCATGGGGTGGGGTGTTTATGGGGTGGGGGCTGTCTAGTGTAGTTGGGGGGCTATCCAATGGGGGTTGTCCAAGGGGGTGGTAGTTGTGTCCTGGGGGTGAGGGGGATTTCCAAGTGGTTATGGGTGTCTAGGGGGTGGGGGTGTCCAAGGGGGTGAGGGGGATGTATAGGGGGTGGGGGTGTCCAGGGGTGGGGGCTCCCTAGAGGGGTTGGGGGATGTCCCGTGGGGTGGGGACTCTACAAGGGGGTGGTGGTGTCCAGGGGTGTCCAAAGGGGGGGGGTGTTGAGGTAGTGAGGGGGTTTTCCAGGGGGTGGGGTGTCCAGTGGGTGTGGGGGTGTTCAGGGGGTGTCCAAGGAGTTAGGGGTTGGGGACGGTGTCCAGGGGGTGAGGGGGCTTTCTAAGAGGGTAGGGGTGTCCATGGGGGTTCTTGGGGGTGGGGGGTGGGGTGTCCTGGGGGTGGGGTGTCCAGGGGGTGTCCAAGGGGGTATGGATTGGGGTGGTATCTAGGGGGTGATTGGGTTTTCCAAGGGGGTTGGGGTTATCTAGGGGGTGGGGGTGTCCAGGCGGTGTACTGTCCCGAGGGGTGGGAGTGCTGTTTTAGGTGGGTGGTCAAGGGAGGTGGTGATGTCCAAGGGATTTCCATGGGGTGGAGGTGGAGTCCAATGGGGTATGGGTTGGACAACCCCTCACACCACTAGGCACCATTCCCCCACACCCTAGACCCAACCACCCCATGGATAGCCCTACCTCCGGGATATTCCCCACTCCCTATACATTCCCCTACCCCCATGGACAACATGGACATGCCCCTACCCCCGTGGACATCCCATTCTCCCTTGGATAGCCCCAACCACCCACCAGACAACCCCTACCTCCTCGGACACCCCTTGGTATATATATATATCCCAAAAATTTCATTGAAACCATTAGCATATTTTTACATTAGGTAGTCTAAACCAATGTTTCCTATTGAATTGTTGGTATAGGGTTATTTCAATTACCGTCATGCCATCGGTGTGTGAAACGGTTGGGGTATTCAATCCCAACGATTTAATGGGATATCCCGATGGTTTGTGATCATTGGGATATGTGTAATTTTCATTAGTGTATACATATTTTAATATTTATACCTCATGTTTATTTTTTAAAGAAGTGTGAATTTGGTATCCAGTTACACCAAGATGTATTCTTTGTGTTCCTTAACAATAAATGGTCCCAGATGAATTTGAAACTGTTATATCTAACTATATTTTTTAAAATCATTCTCAGAAATATATTTTTCAAATACAGATGGATTTGATTTATATTTCAAAATTGTTTCACATTCAAATTATGATATTTTTCATATATATATATATTTATATATTTGTCTAATCTTAACAAGATATATAATTTTGATATTTATTATAGGTCATAATGAGTCAATGTTGGATTACAGAAAATCAAATGAGTAATGAATATGAAGAAGGTGTTGATGCCTTTTTTGAATTATCTAAAAAAATGTTCCAAGCAGTGGAATTTTTTTATATCCATGCCTGAAATGTTTGAATATGAAGAAGTTGAAAAGTAGAGAGATCAAAGATCATCTGATATTTCATGGTTTTAATCTAAGTTACAACCTGTGGATTTGGTATGGTGAAACTAGATAGAATGTAATATCTACTGATGATGATGCTTTTTAAGATTGTATCTTTGATGGAATTTAATAAATGATTCGTGATAAACAAACCGTACATTAAATAAAAATATTATCAATGGATTTATAACCAAGGAAACAAACTCTTAATGACAATGATACTGAACCTCTTAACCCATCAAAAATGTCATGAAAGAACTTAATGAGGATATAATAAATAAATTACATGAATAATAGGTTTCTATATACGAATTAATTAATTTTATTTTATTATCCATGACATTAAGATCAAGTAGAGGACACCGTCAGACTAAAGGTAAGGGATTCTACCTGAACCTCCATCATTCTTTTAGTTTTCTCTATCATTATTTTCAGCCAAATGATGTTTTCTATTCTATTTATATTGGTATCATTATTTTTTCAATACACTCAAAACTCATGAATCATGTTCCATTAATTATTCTCCTTAAGGGATATACATGTTCTTAATAGGTTCTCTCCTAAAATACTTCTCGATAAGAAAACCCATTTATGGGAACTTCTCGAATAAGAACTCAATTTCAATTTCACTCTATCATATATTTTAAGACACCAATATTTTTATAAGTTTCTATTTTAATTATAAAATCTTTATTGGTTCACTTATGGTCTTATATAAATATTATTACTTTTATACATTTAATTCTCTTTAGTATTGTCCTTAAAAACAAACTATATTTTTTAATGATAAAATATCATTAATACTCTATTAAATGTTCTATCTTAGTTTGACATCACATACCATGATATATGACTAATATCCATTATTAATGTCCATTTATGTTTTAATTCAATTCTTTCATGGGCATTTGTTTGATACACCCACTTATTATGCTTTATGACATTATTACGATACACATTTCATTAAAGGGCCACCCATATGTTTATTTATGATTGATTATGAATGATTATATATATTCAAATATTATTCATGAACATGTTATGATGGGTGAACACATATATAACTCAAATGAATTGGGTAAAGGTGAGTTGCCTGAGGTGTTATATGCAATGTTCTTCACAGTTATCCATTACTTGTGTGACCATGTGCAATGGTCTTTGTGGTTAACCATGAGTTGTGCTTCTCTATGTAAAACATGTATTGACTCATGATAATGTAAAGTTTTATGTTTCTACCACATTACTAAGACTCGATTTTATATTTTTATATGTTTATATGATATGATTCCATACGTTCATGCATTTTTATATCATGATTTCTTGCCTTCTAACCCATATGCCAATCAATTATTCTTATGTTTATTCCATTACTGGGCTTTTATCTCATCCCTTTATTCATGTTATCCCCATGTTATCCAATGATGATGTATGAGAAAAAAATAAGTTTTTATCACTTTGTGAAGTCTAAATAATGAAATGTTTTATTTAGTTCAATTTTTTATGTTTTATGTACCATGTCTTCATATATACTAGACTTTATGATCCCATGATTGTAATATAATGATTTATTATGAATAAAATCTCGTAATGATATGTGTAATAGTTAGGGTCACAATAGTTGATATCAGAGGAAGTTCTAGTGATTTTTTGATGTGAGTGTTAGAGAACATTTTTAAGAACCTTATGAATTTGACTTTGTATAAGAAAACATAACAATATTTTGGTTAGGATATAGTAAGTTGTTTATGAAAAAAAATACATCACTATCTGGATACGAACAAGTGGATATGGATTTAGAATAGATGTGTATTGGGTTAAAAATTCAAAACACCGCTTTGAGATAGACTTTAATGGGAATTGGTGCATGATAATGGGCCTAGTTGTATTCTATGTTTGACACTCTCGATAGAAATCCTTTGGTAAATTCATGATTTTAGTAGAAACCATTATTTAGGGAATAAAAAGTCCAATATTGATGTAGGTTCGTAAATAGATTAATGGTAACCTAGATTTAAACATATTGACTCAAAATATAGGATATACTTATCCTGGACTAGTTCATCCTTTTAATTTCAATGATTCTTTTATTCTTATTAACTAATTCTTCAAGACAAATAATTATACCATCTTTTCCATAGATAACTTTGGGAAATATAAGAAGATGTTACAAGAGTCAATGTGAGAGGGAATGTTAATATTTCCCTAATGATATGCCAAATTATGGGAACGAGTGATCAAAACATCATGGATGTACTTTCTCAGCTATTTCAAGTTATGAATAATAACATGAATCATGTTGAACAACCTCCTCCACTAAGGAAATATATAGTTTCCATTTAACCCTTTTTTCAAAAGGGCCGACCATGATTAGTGGATATTCTAATCCCATCCTCACATAATAGCGTATTAACACCATTGAAAATATATTGTATATCATCCAGTTATCAGAAAAAAGAAGTTGTATTGGCAGTCTATCTTTTTTATGCTTCATCTAATCAGTGGTGCAAACTGATCAAGAATACGAATCTAAAGTAGGAAATTGATTCCCTAGATTGGGAGGAATTCAATAAAATGTTTTTCAATAAATACTTTCCATGAACCTCCCATATCATGATGTAAGGGGAGTTTTCTAAACTTATGTAGAAGTTAGATGAGTCAATCAAGATATATAAAGAAAACTTCAAAGGGATTGAAAGATATTCTTCTAGATTTTTCATGAACTATGAATGAAAATTAGATCACTTATTTAGTGAACAAAATCCATGTCTTAGAAATTTTTTGGTGATTTTTGACTTTGAATGTAATGAAGAGATTGTATGTTGTTCCCTGAATAATGAAATGGGGATCAGAGAGTCTCAATGGTCTCAAGGTAATAATGACAAAAAATGGAAAATATTGACTAATTTAGGTGGTTCATAAAATAAGTCCCATGATGGGAAGATGATTGAACATCCCACATGTCAAAATTGTGGGGATAATCATCCTTTAAACTATCTAAAGGAAACCATAAATTTCATTAAATTTGGAATAATATTTCATGTGGATATTAATGTAAAGAAGGATATGAAGAATCCCACTAAAGTGGAAGAATAAATAATGTTTAAAATCCACAATCATCATATAGTGTACTGTTACAACTACACGGATCATGGGAATTATGCTAACAATTTCCCTAAGCCATGTATTGTTGGTAGAAATAAACAAAAACAAACAAGTAAACAAGGAAGGGATTATTCCATAACTACTGATAAGGTGCATCTGAAAAATGATGCGCTGATTGGTATGTAACTTATTCATTTAGGAATAGAGGATGTACTATTTGATTATGGTTCTACGTGTCCTTTCATATCGTGCATGTTTAGTATAAATATTAAAACATGATCTCAAAATTTGGAGGATAAGCTATCGTTGAGAATAATAAATGGGGAAATTATTGTGTCCATGGTTTATAACTCCACCCTGGTAAATGTTTGTGTACTTAATCTCATAGAAAATCATATGAAACATCCCTTAGTTTATTTCAATATTATCTCTGTAATGTATTGGCTATCATTATACAAATCCAACATCAACTGTTGCAAAAGGGAGATCACTCTTCACATCCTGAAGCATCCCCCAATTCATTACAACTATAAGGAAGAAGTTGAATCTATTTTGGATTCATTGTGTCATGTGCGGATATTTTTTCCTTATAAGAAAGAATATTTAGCTCAAATGACTGAGATAAAGTATAGAATCGTGCTTGAAGACATGCCCAACGTGAGGGATTACACTGATGTATTCCCTGAAGAATTACCTAATCTTCCTCATGATCGATAGGTTGATTTAACAATTGAACTTATTCCTAGATCCCTATATATATCTAAGACACCATATATAATCGACACCATATAGTAGGAAGAGTCGTAAGATACATTACAAAAGAATCTAGAGAAAATTTTTATATGCCCGAGTGCTTCACCATGGGGTGAACTAATACTCATTATTTAGAAGAAAGAAATATACATGTGCATTGGTATTAATTATCATGAGTTTAATTATCCCCTTCCGCAGATAGATGACTTTTTTGATCATCTTTATAGGTCCATTTATTTCTCTATGGTGTTCCTTTGTTTAGTATTTCACCAATGAATGGTGAGGAAGGAAGATATTCCCCAAACTGACTTTTGAACTATGTAGGGACACTATGATTTCATAGTGATGCCCTTAAGAAACCCTCATACTCCAATAATATTCATGGATTTAATGAATAGAATCTTTAGATATTACCTTGAGAAATTTGTGGTAGTCTTTGTCGATGATATACTGATTTACACCAAGAGTAAGGAGGAACGTGAGAAGAATTTGAATAATGTGTTAATGATGTTGAGAAGGGACTAAAATTAAGAAAATTATAGTAAATTTGAATTATTTATAGATGAAGTATCATTTTTGGGGAATTTTATCACCAGAAAATGAATATATGTGGACCATTCCAAGATAAATGCAATTGAAAAATGGCCCAGACCAACATTTGTAATGGAGATCCGTAGCCTTCTAAGTCTAGTATGGTATTATAGATGATTTGTGAAGAACATATCCTGAATTTCAATCCCAATGGAAAATATAAAATAGAAGGGAGTGAAGTCTCTCTAGATTCCAGAATGTGAGAAAAGCATTAATCATCTCACTAAGTGTCTAATCACTGCACAAGCAGTCACACTTCCAATAAGTGGAGAACTCTTTGTGGTGTAAAATGATACTATAATGAAGGGATTAGGATGTGTGTTGATTAGATATGTTAATTTGATAGCCTAAACCTCATGATAGTTGAAAATACATGAGAAAAACTATCCCACAGATGATCTATAGATAGAAGCTATTATCATTCTATTTAAAATATGGAAGCATTAACTATATGGTGATAAGTGTGAGATGTATACTGATAAAATGAGTTAAAAATATATATTCCTACATAATGTTCTTAATATGCACCATAAAATAGGGTTAGATCTCATCAAGTATTATGACTACTCAATCCACTACCATAATTATAAGGAAATAAAGATGGAATATTCTCCATGTAGAAATGATCCCACATCATTATAAATAATGCTATTTGGAAAGGATCCAATCTAATTAGAATTTCATAGGAAGTACATGTGAATTATTAATGTTGGAACATAATAAAACATTTCTAAAATGATTGTTCAACCATCCTACATGAATAAAATAAAGGATGCTTCATGAAAATATGTGTGCATTCAGAAAATGGGAAATCTATCCGAAATGGGAAATCTTCTGAGTTCATGATTGATGAGGAAGGAGTTGTGAGATTTGGATTATGATTATGTGTACCATTTGACCCAAACATAAATAAGGATCTTTTGAATAATTCACGTATCAATACCTTATCTATTCACCAAGGGAGCACAAAGATGCATCAAGATCTCCATGAGAATTATTGGAGGGGCGAAATGAAGAATGAGATTGTTGAATATACATTAAAATTATTACTATGTCAAAAAATTGATATAGAAAGAAAAAATTAAATGGGGATGATGAAACAAGTATACATACCAACATTGAAATGAGATAACATAACCATGGACTTTTTCACTATATGTGCAAGGACATCTAGAGGGAAAAATGCTATATTCTTCATTGTGGATCATCTTACAATAAAATATCACTTTATCATAATTTGAGAGAACATATAATTGGATCGACATGAGTGGATATATATCAAATAGGTGGTAAGTATACACAGATTAACATAATATATTGTATTCTATAGAGATTTGAGATTCGCCTCAATGTTCTGGAAAAGTCTCCTGCATGCTCTAAGTATTGAGTTGAACATCTACGTGGTGTATCATCATGAACTAATTGGAAATACAAGAGAACTATTAAGACACTGGAAGACATGGTGAGAGAATGTTATATGGACATCAAAGGATAATGTGACCAACATATTCTGTGGGGTCAATTCTCATACAATAATAGTTTCCACCCTAGGATCAGAATGGAACAATATTAAGACTGCTATGGGAAATGGTGCAGAACATTAATGTACTGGGATGAATTCGTTGAGCGTAAACTGATCAGACTGGAAATGGTCGATGAAATAGTGGAGATGGGGAAAACCACTCACCATTACATCACAATATCCAATAGTTGACAGAAGCGTTATGCCAAAAATCATCAATGGGACCTTGAGTTCAATGTTAGAGACATGGTATTTCTCCACATATATCTATGGAGGAAGGTCATATGGTTTGGGATGAAATAAAAGATATACCCTAGGTACATTGGACCCTTTGATATTATTTATCATGTTATAGATGTGGCCAATGGACTAGCACTTTGACCTAATATCTCTAAAGTAGGTGATGTATTCCACATATCCCTCTTAAGGAATTACATACAAGAACCTTCACATGTATTCTTTTGAGTGGTGGTAGAGGCGGAGAATGACCTTTCATACAAGTAGTAAACCGTTATGATCTTGGATCATAGAGATAATGTTCTATGCAACCAGACTACTCACCTGGTAAAATTACTATATTGGAACCATTAGTACGAAGAGGAAACATGGGAATTGTAGGAAGCAATGAAAAAACAATTCCTACAACTATTTAGGGTTTAGAATGTAAATGAAATTTTTAAGGTGAAATTTCATAAGGGGGGAGAATGAAATGACCCAATGTTTTATCAATTTAATTCCCTTTATATAAATATTCCTTATAGTATAATCCCATAACAATAATTTTATAACACAATAAAAACATTATAAACAATTAATGAGTGAAATAAAATGTATCTCTTGATGTTAAGGAACACATACTGATGAAATAATAACATGACATTTGAAATATAAATATGACCCTTATGAATAGTTAAACACCCAATGGAATAAAATCCTCACTAATGAAAGTACATATAAAAGTAATACATCTTATAAGTTAAAATATGATATAATTAAATCCTTATATAATTATTTAAATATTTTTAATATTATTAATTAGGTGTTGGTATTTTTGAAAGTCACGTATATTTAATTACTATTTAATGATTAATCTAACAGATTTAAAGAATTATTATCATAAAATTAATTCATAATTTGTTAATTTTATGTATTATTCTCTCAATATAAATTTACCAGACATCAATTTATTTTTCAATGTGTTTCAAAAGTATTATTAATTTTAAAATTTGTATTTTTCAAGAAATAAGGATTTTAATTAAAAATTAAATTCCACATATTTATTAAATTATATTCATAAAATGGAGTTAATTTTTAATTCTACACATCAAAATATTGTTTGGGTGACTTTTATGTATTTTTATGAAATATTTGAATTTTTTTGATAGTAAAATACGATATTTTATGATAAATTCTAAAACATGAATTTTAACATCATGCTTGAGTCATGGATGATATAAATGCCCGTTTGTATGAACTGAAATGCTATATTTAATGTTTTTTGTCACAATAAATATGACTACTCATATTCTTTAGAAAAAATATTAAATTAATGATTAAAATAATGGGAAATCCCTCTTCACCTCTACTATAAATACCACCCCTCTTTACATCTTATCTTCACACCCCTCAAGACTTGCTTAAAGTCCACATTATGCTCAAATATCTCCTAAACTCTCTCTAACATTTCAAACATTCTGTGGTCTCTTCAAAATACCGAATCCTCTACCATATAGAGGTTCTAAAGGAAGTTATATTCAAGAGGTAAATTCCACTTTTTATTTCTTTTGTTTTCTTCCATGTTCCTTTATTTATTTTTTTCCTCAACCAATTTTATCCAAATTTTATGATTACTGCATTACATTACATGTACGACAATGTTGTTATTTTAATTTAAAAATTCATCACCATATCTTAATTTCCTTCTTTTATAATATAAATGATAACACCTTCTGATATGTATTAATTTATCTTATTCAATGACGAAAGGTTGTCAAATTACTAATAACATCTTTAATTATGGTCATGAAGACACATTAATGGTAAAACCTGACCATAATAAATGGATTTTGTTTAATTTATGGTTCATGAATCTCTTTTAATCATTTTATTAATTTTATAAAGAAAAATGTGTTCGATGTGACCAAAAAACCTTAAATTAACCAAAACGGTTATCATTAGTGTTATATATAAAGATTCATCTTCACTCTAAAAAAGAAAATGAATTTTATAACCATGTATTCTAGTATATGTTCAATAATAACATACAACTTCAATTTTAGAAAACCAATATCATCATTCATGTTTATCCTTACATGTATATAGCTAAACAAATTGTGAAAACAATGGAAACAAATTCCCCAAGACAATGAAATTGAACCTCTTAACCCATAAAAAATGTTATGAATTAACTTAATAAGGATATAATAAAATAATTACACAAATAATAGTTTATAAATATTATAATTAATTAATCTATTTTGACTATACGAGAAATTAAGAACATGTTTTGCACACCATTAGACTTATGGTAAGGGTTTATACTTGAACCTCCATTATTAATTTAGGATACTCTATCATTATTTTTACCCAAATGAATTTATTTGTTACTTTTATGTACATATTCTAAATTCAATGTATATAATCTAAACTCATGTATCATATTCGACTCATTAATTTTCTTTTGGGGGTATAAAATTTATTAAGTGCTTCCCTCCTCAATACTTCTCGATTGGAAAACCCATTTAAGGGAAACATCCCAAATTCAAACTCAATTTCAAGTTCAGTATACCATATACATTAAGCCACCATAATTATTTTTTTAAAAATAAATACTTTGATTATGGAAAACTTTTTTTACACCTTTGGTTTTATGTAAAAAATTTACCCCTTTTTCATTTTTAAATTCCCTTTAGTATTTTACTAAACACGTCATTAAATTAATATCAATGATAAAATTTCTTTAAGACTCTTGTTGCATGTTGTCATTTCAATATGAAATCAGTTTCCATGATATATGACAAAATTCTATTATTAATTTCCTTGTATGTTTTAATTTCTTTCATTCTTGGACTCTTGAATCATACACAAATTTATTATGCTTTATGACATGATTATGGTAACACATTCATTCCCAAGGTACCCTTATGTTTATGTATGTTTGATTAAGAATGATTCTATGTGTGTAAAGAATATTCAAGAACATGTTATGTTGGGTACACCTAGATAGTGATCCAATGCATTGGGTAATGTTGAGTCTCATGATACGCAAGTTGCATCGGTCAAGGAAGTTAACCTTGACTCATGCTACCATGTGAAACACTCTTGGTGGTCATCCTTAACTAGTGATCCTCTATAGGAAAATACCATTGAATCGTTCTAATGTCATGTTTTATAATCCTTACACATTACTATGAATCTATGTTTATATGATCCCATGTTTATATGTTATTATTCTAAATCCTCCATGCATTTTTATATGATTATGTCAGTCCTTAAAACCATATACTAACGATTTATTCTTATTTTTATTCCCTTGTTAAAATTATAGCTCATCCCTTGGTTCATCTTATCCACAGGTTGTCCTATTAAAATATATGATCATAATGGAAGTTATAAGATCTATATGAAGACTAAATAAAAAAATGTTTTTTATTCCCATGTCTAATGTTAAATTTACCTATATTTCAAAGACACAAGACATTGTGATCCCTATCTTGTAAAATGATGTGTTATTATTCTTAAAATCACTTCATGATATTTGGGAAATACTAGGGTTTCTATAATTTACCTAATGAAATCATGATTTTTGTGGGCATGAGAATTTTATAATAGTGTCTAAATTTCCCTAATCCATCTATTGGTTTGACATTATGGATGAATATTCATAGTAGTGAATAAGGACATTGATGAACCATTACTGTATGATCTCCATTATGGAAAAGTGAAAGGGGTACTAATATCCATGAGATATTTGGTGGTCAATGATTCTTCGTACAAGTTCAAAATCATTTTACTCATGTATCCATGGTGGTTAAGAAAATTTTGTGTTCTTATATATATCCTCCACAGCAGTTTGAAATAGTGAGAACACCTTACCTTACAATGTCACTAGTTATAATTTTATAATAGCTTGAAAAAAATAGTGAGTAGGCCCATTAATGATGATGATTACTGACATGGAAAATATTATATATCATCACACTACTAAAAGGAAAAAATGATTTTACATTCACAATTTATGTTTTTATCACTTTGTAAAAAAACTGTTACCTCAACCTATAAATTAGATACTCATAATTTGGGTCTAAAATTCATTCTTTACAAATGTGGGAAGCCTCCCACCATCATAGTGATACTGAAGGATCATTTGATCAAAAATGGAGGATGGGAGCTAAAAATATCTCTCAATTGAGATAATTTCTTAATCTATTATTATCTCACATGTTTATAATATTCCCATGAATATGATTACTGATGCAATCTCGATGATGACACAATCTAATTGGATAACTTTATAAATTGGTATATTGAACACCATAGATTCGAGGGGATGAATTGGTCAGACATGTTGGGAATATTGAAATTTTTATCATCGTTGAGTCTGGTTATATGTTTTTCTTATCCATATAAAAATGAATATTTTTATCATCATATAAGTCATCATAGCTTATAAGATATGGAATCATAAACAAATCACATAAGGAATCAAGGGAACATAAAACATGGTATACTATGCTCCTCAAATTATATATTTTATTCTAATTACATGGTACATCCAGTTCTCACCACTCATGAAATATTATTCTTATCATCTAAAAAAATGTGTCTTCATCACAAAGGGAATAATATTCTCATCACATGATGATGTTGGGTTTCAAATTCATTTGGTATATGTCCCACACATTGGTCAGAGTATTATGATTATTAGGTCTATCACTTAAGGAAATGATCCTTTACCACTCATCACATATGGTATATAACACCATAATATTTATAGTTAAAAATAATACTTTGTCTTATTGTCCACACCATATGAAATATCTAATGTAAAACCAAATGTGATATTATATTAAAATAATATTTGAATCTAGATTCTATAACATATCCTTTGAAATAATGTATGTGATTATAAGTAACATCATTATGAAATATATGTATAATTATATTCCATAATGAAATGAATAATTCATCATAAATTTATTATCAATTTTTTATAAATGAAGATGAAATCATTAAAAGTGAAAGTTATATTTCTCATCAAACTATTTTTATGTGAGAAGTGTACTATTTTCATAATAGATTCAATTATTCACTATTAATAAATAAATTTTAATGGAATTTTTACATTATATATCCAATAATATTAATTAAAAGTCATTAAAATTCCGATTTTGGTCATGGAATGAGACTCATATGATTTTATGCGTCAAAAAAAATATTTTTTGAAATGTATTTTAATTGTGTTTTTTGTGAGAAAAATAATTATTATTATTTAAATATTTTAAAATTTTATTAATTATAATGGTATGAATTTTTCTATTACTCATTTAAAATTATCTTATTGTTATTATTTATTATTTTTTCTAAAAATGATAAATTTTGGGTGAACATTGAAAATAGTTATGTTTAAATACCTTAATTTATTTTATTTGAATTGAGTGATTTCAATTTTTTGTTTTGATTTGGATTTGATTTATTGTCAGAATAGTATCACTATTTTAAAAATAATCTACTTAATTCCAATGAAATATACATTATTCTTCATTTTTCCCATAAATTCTTTTTGTTGATAAAAATAAACTTTCTATAAAGATATTATGTTACATTTTGAGAAATTAGTTTAATTTTTTTTCTACAGAGATAAATTTAACTTGATAAAATGGTTTCCATATTTTTATAATCATTTCAAGGTTTGGTTATAATATAAATTTAATTTTTATTCTTAATGAACAGTAAAAATGTAAAAAAGTAACCACCATTTTAAAGGGATTGAATTGTTTTTTATGGTTATAAAAATTTGATATGATACAAATATATCATCTCTGAAGGAGATTAATTTTCATTTTCAACCACTTCTTTATCCATTTTCAATTTTGATCAATTTTAGATCTAATTTATATGTTTATTAAATCACATTTTATATTAGGGAAATTATATTTACCCAAATTTCCCTTTCTCTATTTTAGTATATTATATATGTTTTAATATTTTTATAACATAACTATAAATTTTTGATAAACCAATATAATAATAATCATTTTAAATCAA
Organism: Viscum album; assembly: GCA_963277665.1. NCBI lineage: Eukaryota > Viridiplantae > Streptophyta > Magnoliopsida > Santalales > Viscaceae > Viscum > Viscum album. Next base: position 1,696,716,341 of record OY728142.1, on the reverse strand, counting down.
TGATATTAATTTTTATAATTTTAATATATTATAATATATTTTTTAATTTTATGAAATTATTATGTCGTGTTATTGAAACATTTTATAAAAATTTGATAAAACTCAGGATAATGGATTTTAAAAAATTAATTTTAAAAAAAATATTATGATTTATGGTATCACTTGACTTTTTTTATATTTCTGATTTATTAGGTATTATTCATTTGTTTTAATTGATATTAAATTTTTTACAGATAGGGTTAATGTAATAATTTGTGAATAGTCATGAAAATGACCATAAATTGTATTTAATTTATAAAAATTATTTTTAAATCATTATAAAATAATATAAATTAAATAGTAACTCAAATTTAGGTTAAATAATACTTATTATCATGAAATGTTAATTTATATGACACTTTATATTTTAAATATTACATCCATGGCCAATAAATATTGAAAAGTATTAAAAAAATAACACTATCTTTTTCCTACAAAAGGGACTGGATATATACATTCCAAAGAAAATTATGAGTTCTATGTAATATAATAAAACATATGAAATAGATATAGGAACATACATTCCCATATAAAAAATAACTTGGATTTTCTATAACCCATCCTTCAAATTCTATAATCATAATAGAATAGATTATATCAAAAGAGGATTTATAAGTCCAAACTTATTTAATTTAAGTTTATTTCTTATTCTGCATCTTCTAAAAATATCAAATACATGATCATGTAATGAAATGTCTATCTCAAATAAAATAAAATAATATTAATTAATTTTATGGCTTGTTTTCATGATGTTTCCCATCCAATGATAAATTAGATATTTCACTTATGTTAGAACACATTACTATCTCCCTGAAATGAAGTATTTTATTTTCCAACAGCACCTTCAAAGGATGGTTATTATAATGGATTTAAGGTATATATATATTATATATGATATTATTATTAATATTAAATATAATTTATTATCTATATTCATAACTGACTATAGTTTGGTAAAATACAATGTCGACCATACGTACTAGTTGACTGCCACCTCTATGAAGTGATGTATATCAATCATACTTACGAGTGAAAAATCATGGATGGAAATAAGGATGAAACTAATTAATAAATATTAAATTCATGAAATATTTAAGATTCTATAAAATAGAAATATTAAGTAATTTATTTTTTTACCAAATATAAAAATTAAAATATAATTTACCCCCATGTTAGATCTACAATGTTCATCAAATTATGTGCTTCATTTTTCCTGACATCACAAGTTGAATATTTATAAAATATATATAATTTTGAAAAAATAAAATTTCAAAATTATTAGTATTAATTATAATAATAAACCATGAAATGGATCAAGGAAAGAGACCTCCAAATCAGAATATATATGAGAAAATGGAAAAGATAACAACAAAAAGTTACATTTAATGAGGAATAATTTTTTAATGTGAAAGAATACGTTATGGATGAATGGAATATAGTATTTTAGATATAAATTTTCTTCTGATATTGATATATATTTATTATTAATTTATTATACAGTGACATTATTGGGAATCTTTAATGTAAAATTCCACATTAAGTGATTTATCATCCCAATTTTCATTCATTGATACATATTCCAATTTCACCACATATTTATTTTTTTTGGAACATAAAATTTCAAATAGATTTATTTTGTAACACCCCAAACCTCAATGGTAATTTTATTAAAATAATTCAATATATTACGCAACATGTCATATTGAGTTCGAGAACAACATGAACTATCAAACTAGTTATGTTAAAAATTATTTATGAATATTATTTACTATATTTTGAATTCTATATATACCATGTAATTTTAAGATTCATACTATAAGTTTCTATGACATTATATAAGGGAAAATTCTATTTTTTAGAAAAATGATGAATTTTAAGAAAATGTAGTTTCCACATTTTAATGGAATATCATTTTTAAATATAATATATGACACTATTATATATATATATATCTTAAATTTTAAAAAATAAAATTCTGCTTTATAAGGGGTAAATAAATATTAATTGTAAATGTTTTTAGTGTTTTTCTTATAACAATCATATTTTAATGAATAGTGACGCATATAGAATTTTTATTAAAAACTATTTATCATGTAATTTATTTATATTATTAGATTATTATTATATTTATATTTAAAGTATAATTAGTTTAATTGTTTATCATATAATATAATTTATTTCATTTAAAGTATTTTTACATTGAAATTTTATAAAAACACGTATCAATATTTTGATGGATTTCACTTTTAAAAAAATCATTTTCACATTTTGTCAACATTGATTAATTTCAAATTATTTATTGAAACATCAATGTTTTGAATATCTAAAAATGGATTCCATATTGGGAATCATAATTTCTATATTATTTAACTACTTACCTTTTATTTTCGGTCATTATAAATAGTAAATTCAATAATTATTTTTATTTACCACGGTTAAAGGGTAAATTTGATGAATAATGTTAAAAATAATTATATTGTAACATAAAACTACCGTTAAATCTATCATAGAATTATTATATTAGTTATGGGAGTCTAATAAAGAAGATGGGATGCAGATCTTGCATTTATTATCTACTTTGGTTTCATAATGACATGTTATAATAAATAATTTAATGTAAAGGGAAATACAATATAAACATGTATGTTTGTACTAAAAAATTTTTAATGTGGAGTTATGTAAATTATTTGACTGACTATAAAAACTAATTATAAATCTAAGAATATTTCCCAAGACGTGGAATTTTATTTATAATTTTAATTCATTCTATAAATAAATTTATTTATGAAAAAATAATGATGCAGTGACTGCCTTATTAATGAGCGATTGAAATAAATGGTATTATAATGATTAAAATAAAATTAATTTGAGATTTTTTATTCTATACATGATTTTTTTTGAAAAAAATTGTCATTTTAGGGAAGATTTAATGATTTATTTTGAAGGAATAATGTTGTTATGTCTTTATCAAAATCCAATCACTAAATAGTTTAAAAATTTAGAAAAAATAATAGTTTTTTAAAAGAATCACAATTTTATTAAATGAAATAATTGTCATTATATTATAATATTCTTCTAAATTAAATATAATGTGTCAAAAATTTCATTAATAATAAACTTTATATTTTCTATTAATATTATAGTAACATTATTAACCATATAGTATAAAAATACATGAAGATGTGAAAAGGTTTTACTTATTTAACTAACTGTTAAAGCCAAATTATGGGGTTAAATTCATGACATAAAAATATCTAAATGCTATTTTTGAGAGTATTTTTAGCAATACATATCTTATCCATGAAATAAATCACATTAGTGGTATTATAAACTAAATATAAATTATTAATAAAATAATATTTCAAGCTTTTTTTAATGTTTTCGTCAACTCTCTTATAAAAGGGAACTTCCCCTTCTCGTTAATTCACAACTCCAATGACCAATGTATAGGAGAACACCTGACCAATTATACTACCAAATTCCATAAATTCATTCTATAGTCCACAACTTGGGTAGAAATCCATCTTAAGGAGTCCTTTTGTGAAAAAAGGAGAATCCTTAAGAATATGTACTCAATTTATCTCTTCATCCAAAGTTTTTTTCAGCTTATACTTATTATTTAATTGTTTTTTCCATAACAAAGTAATAAATAAATTTTTATACATGTATTTAGATGTTATTATAATCATGGGACTACCATATACATCATTTTATCCATCATACAACTAATAATATCACTGTGCGTGCATACGTACGACTTATCGTCTCTACTATGTGGTGTAATTTGGTATTCAACATTAGTTTATTCAGATGGGTATTGTGATGAGTATAATAGGCATAAATAATTAATATGACAGGATTATGATTTTTTATAATTAATATAACTTCCATTTCCATATAATTAAACCATTAAATGAAAGATATCATTGCTCGTGCGTACTTACGACATACCATCTCCTATACGTGATGAGATTAAATATCCACATTAACCATTAATGGATTATTATAAACAACATATGTCAAGTAAATTTAATATTTTTAAACTTAATATAATAATATATTTTAATGAAATATAACCTATGAATAATAAACCTAACTTTCTTAACAAGACATGTATAACAAGACAAACCAGTTAACACCTGAAATAATGGTAACATTGAAATTTTATTAACAAAACGAGGTAAGAGTATGATATATGATATAATAAATATGTATATGGTCCTATTATAAATATTTCACAGTCTATATCAATTTTAAATTTGGTTAATTAACCCTCTACTGAAGGAATGTACAAGGTAAATTTTAATTTTGTAATCTCATTATGATCCGAGATTGTTTATACATAAGTATGTACGGGGAAATATTTATCATCCACATCCATGTTCTTATTCATGTATTTGAAAATAATTTTTCTATTTTTAAACTATTACTGAACAAAATTTATACCCATGTTTTACTTTTTTATAAAAAGTTTTGAAAGGAATATTTTTTTTCATTTTCAAGTGAGGTCCTATATGGAATATTTTAAAATTGAGGAAGGAATATATTTTTAACTTATATGATGTGAGAAGCTATATTCCTACATTATTATTCCATAAAATTTTGAAGATTCTCTTAAAATATTAGTAGGTCATTTTCAAAGTAAATCTTGTCTTTTATAATTATACAGGCATTAAAATGATTTCAACATAAAAAATGGATATTTTTAAAATATTTTTAATGATTTTGTTAGATCGCTTTCATCTCTGTAAACATCCTATGTTGGATTTTATTCTTATTTAAGGTTAATATATTTTGATAAAATTTTCCAAATTCTATTTAAGCTTTTATGATATTTTTTACTATGGATTTGATTTTTTATAGCATTCATTGCTTATGGATTTTGTATTTAAATTTTATATGATAGTTTTAATATGAATGTTTATGTTGCTTATGTTTTACCCCATTCACAAGAGGAATTCATTATACCTTGTAAGTGTCGATAAGGGACTAATATAACCCCTCATTTTGTATATTGGTTAGATAAGATGATTATTATTAGGTTTTGGATAATTTATTAACCAATAATGTATGGTGTCTTGGGCAGAGCCCTGAAGGTGTGTTCAAGATTTCCCGCATTACGTATACCATCATTATAAGGTTAGTTATTAGATGTGATTAATTTACTAGTATAATATCCATGTAAATGTTAATATGGTATTGTTTGATTTATTCATGCCTTATTGTGTTAATGTTTATGTTTAAAAGGATTTTATTTTTATTTAACATCTTTCTATAAAATTTATTCGTATTCATGATAACTTCCCCAGAATTATTAACCCTCATTGAGAAACTGTTATCACCTCATTCTTATGTGTCATTTTTTCCATGATGTGAATATGTAAATTATGAATGACTTATAAGGATCAGAAAAGGGATTAATACTTCTCTAAAAGGAGTTTTTCTAATGTATTTTATTTCATGATGTAATGTATTAAATTTATATCTTTATCTAGTTTCAGCAACGAAACCAAACACATCGACCCTTCAGGATTAGAATTTTATATCATAATAAAAGTGTAATAAATAATACACCTTCTCTAATCATCTATGGTTGGGGGTGTTACTGTCTGAATCTGACAATATTTGGTACCAACCATGGAAACATGATTTAGAAAAAAAATAGATTAGGGAACATTACCCAGAGATAGACTTGGAGGTTATGTGTAGAAGACTATCCATAAATTGTGGTAATATCTCTATTATTTGGGAATTCCTAGATTACAAATCCAAGTCTGGATACTACAAGTGGATATGGTTCTAGAAATGATGTACACAGGGGTGAGAACTCTAACATGGTGTTTCGTGTTTGACTCTGGGTAACCTGGTACATGACAACAGTCCCTTCTACACACCTATTTTAATAGTCTTAGGGGATATACTTAGGATAATTCATATTTTCTTTAAAAAACATTATGAAGGATTTATGATTAAAAATAGCCTCAATGAAAACGTTTTTATTATTATGGATTTGATATGTATATATATTTCCAGTTATGTTAATTATTTTACTAGTTTGAAAGTACGAATTAAAACTCATAACCTAATATAATGTATGAAATTTTTTAGAAATGGTGCCTAGTGGAAGGTTATCTATATCGTATTGATACATGTAATATATGTAGGGATTAACCCCCTCTATTAGATATTGATAGTGGATTAGGTGATGCATCTAGAAATGAAAAATGTATAACCACAATTGGAAAACTAACTCATTTTATGAATAATTACCTATCTTCTATAAAGAAACCTGATCCACAATTTTGTGGATCAATGTTAGATTGCTTCATGAGACAACAACCTCCAACATTCAATCGGACTACAAAGCCCCATGTAGCTGATCAATGGATATGATCCTTAAGGAAAATATTTCATGTGTTGATAATTAATGAAATGTAAAATGTTGTTATGTTAGTTTATGTCACACTTGGATTTTTGATTCCATGGTTTGATTCAAATTTGGTTTCGGTTCTCTGCTTTCTCATGGTTTCCAGGTTTTTTGGGTATAAAATTTATTTATTTTCCTATTTTATTGATCTATTAACTTTGTATTTGGGATATTTTAGGATACTTTTCACCTATTTTGTCAAAATTATTTTATTAAGTCACGGTGTATTGGAGTTTGTTTTGTGACACTCTTAATGGAACCACTTGTGGGGTATGTTGTTGAGGTGGTTTATACCCATGAGTTGGATGAGCATTGCGGTGTAAAAAGTGCTTGGTGTTCAGAATGTTTCTCCCTTGTCATTGGATTACTATTCCCCCTTGGTTTCGCCCTCATACTTCCACCATTAAAATTGTAGGAGAATGGCATGGTTTTGGGTGTCTAGGACAAGCAGCATGGTTAGGCCTCCCAGTTGACTAAACTGTGTAGCCAAAACATACAATGGTGTCCATGTCATTAAAAATATTTTGCAATTCCCATTTTCCCTTTATGTAATATACCCATATCAACTCCATTCTTTACCATTTCATGCCCTACATCTATGTACAACCTCCAATCTCTCTTTTCCTCACTTGGAACTCAATTTTGAAGGGTGATTTGATGGTGAAAACTTCAAAAACATGAATGTATGTAATTTTCTCTATGATATCTTTTTTTTTTGCTTAAGATTTAATTCTTTCTTTCTTGAGTTATAAAAATTTCCACCCACTAAGGTTTGTACCTAGGATTTATCATTGAGTAGATTTTTTTAATTTTCAAGGTTTTAGGTTGGATTTCATTTCCTTACGGTGTGGGAGTGGTGAGGTTGATGTTTTGCACCATGATTTCAGGGTTTTGACACTTTCGGTAGTTTATTCCATGTGTAAGAATTTATTTATGAGTTATAATTATTGATTTAATAATTTTTAATGTTCCATATATTCTATTCATTGTTTGAAAAAAATTTATGATGGGGTTTGTTAAGCGGTTAATTTTATAGTTTCACTTTTGCTTAAAAATTGTTGTTTTTCATGTGTAACTGTTTTGGTAATGTTTGGGATTATTTTATAACATATGAAAATGGTTTTATAAATGTTGTTTGGGATTCCAATTTTTATTTGGTAGGGTATTGGTGTGATTTTGGATTTGAAAGAGGGGTTTGAAATTTTATTTGTGTGAAAATCGTAGTTATTCTCCTTGGGATTGTTTTGTAAAAATTTTAAATGATTTATTGGGTTAAACAAAGTGTTAAAAGGATGTTCATGTACTTTTTAGTGAGTGTGTTCACATAAGAGGAGTTTTTGAATAGTAAAGTGATGATTTAAGATGTCAAACATTTTTTACAATGTTTTATGAATTTCTTAAATGTTTTGTCAAATTGAATGAAAGGTGAGAAACACATTTGTGGGCTATTTTGTGTGAGTGTGATGTGAAAAATGAATTAAAAATATGAAATAGTTATTATATGATATGTGTGTGCGATTTTATGTGAATTGGAATATTCGGGAAAGGTTTTATAAAATTGTTTCAAGGATTGTTGATGTGTTAATGAGATATAGTATAACGACCCCAACATTACATACATTGTTATTGATTCAAAATTGAAGCACACTTATTAAAACATATAACAAAACAATGAATGGACCGTATAGGTATAGTGTCTTTAGAAACTGGGAAACATAAACACCTGGTTCATAAAGAATCTACATTGTCTCCCGTTTATTTCATCATATCTAGAGTTCCTTTTGGAATATCCTACTTAATAACCTTCTTCCAGACCTGGGGAAAGAAATCATACAAAAGGGTGAGCTCAAATGCTCAGTAAGGGTAAACAAAATAAATATCAATCACATCATATTGATAAGAACAAAAAATTTTGGAAATCTGATCCTACAAAAGAAATCATAATTGTATAACATGGGATAAATCATAGTAGTGAAATGTAATCCCAATAATAATAACATTAATTATGAAACAATGTGTCATATACACATAATCATATATAATCTTTTATTAGTAATCAAGTCTCATTTCCAAGACAATCTTAGCGGCCAAAGTCCATTTCTAAACTGAGTTCACTCCTCGTTTCAGTCTTGTTTCACTGAACTGGATTAACCTGCCGTTCCAGCCATGTCTATATCATGAGATATAAATCATAACCCAATGCATTAGAGGGATATATAGGTCCCACGGATCTCATAATGAAACCATTCATATGTGTGCCACAAAAATCATAAATCATACATCATAGCATAACCCATGTAATAAAAATGGGATTCTTAATCATCAGGCCTTTATAACATAATCCATATAAGATAAAAGGACATAATAAATGTAATTCCATCATAACATAATCAAAACAATGTAGAAATCGGGATATAAACAGAACCCTATATTATATTAGATGGAAAATAATTTTGATAAAACACTTGAACATCATTCTTGAGGAAAAAATCCTTTCTACTTAAAAAATATTCATTTCTTGACATGTCATATAATTTTAAACTAAAATATGTTTATTAAACATATTCTTGAAAACTTGTGAAGGAAGCTTCAGGGAAATAATGTTCTAAAAATCCATCCATGTCGTCTAAGTTAAAAAAACATTCTTCTCGTACTTTGGCAGGAAAATTCAGAAAGTACATCGTACAAAAAACGACAAAAGATTCCTTTCATATCTTTTACTAAAAACTCACCGAAGGGTAAAATTGGATTTAAATAATTGAAGGAGAATATAAATAATATTAAATATTTAGGAAACATGGATGTGGATGATAAATACTCCCCAGTAAATTCTGAAGTATTCATAATCTCAGATAAAAATTGAGATTGTGAGATTTTCCCCTAGCATAAGTCTGATTTGCTTCGTAAGTGTCCGAACCTCCTATATAATGATTTAAATAATGTCATTTAATTATTAACGAATCATACTTATTGTTATTATATCATATATGGTCATATTCTTATCTTTTTATTAGTAACATTTCATTGCTACTTGTTATTCAGGTGTTTATTACTTTTTGTTCTTATGCGTGTTTTGTTGAATAAATTCTTATTCTTCTTTTTAGGTTATAAATGCCTCATTTACATAATGGTATTAGTTTAATATATATCATATTTATTCATTCAATTCATTTATATAATCATTATTCAATGAAGATCATGTAGAACGAGTCGCATCACATCATGGAGACGGTATTCCGTAAGTATGCACGAGCGATGATATTGTTTCCATGATCGTGGAATTTTATTGGAGTGTATGTATACTATTTAAAAATCAATATCACATTATAATAATCATATATAGTTATTATTTACACCATTATACCCATCCCATCCAAGTAAGGTAGTGGTGGAAAATAGATTACACCACGACGTGGTGACAGAATTCCGTACGTACGCACGCGCGGTGATTTCGTTTCCCGTAGGATGTATAGATGGTGAAATAGGGTTGTTTCATAATTATAATAACATATAATTATATGAGTGATACTGATGTTATTACTTCATAATGAAACAACTAAATAAGAAGAAGTAGAAGAAGAAATAAAGTTGAAAGAATCGGTAACGGACATTACCTCTTCTTTGAAACGCCTCTTCTTAACCTCCTCTTAGGGCACTAAAAATGGTCTTTGAAGAATACCAGGACCTCTAGGATGTTTCTAGGGAAGTTTAGAAGAGAACTTTGCAGGGGTTGGCAGAGTTTTAAGGCTCAATGTGGTGTGAGGCAGAGAGGGAAGAGGTGCCCTTTTATAAGGGAGGAGAGAGACACCTAAGGAAAAACTAAAAATATTATTTTATTATAAAGTAACATTCGGTTTTTAATAGCTCCAAATTTATTTATTTCGAAGATAAGGTGGGTATTTTTCGAAATCCTCTCATCCAATATAATTTATACATTTTTAGGTTTCTATTTTAACCTTATCATTTATATTTAACTTTAAATTATATAATTTTATTTTTACTGTATCTTCTTGTTTTCTTACAATATAAGGTTAATAAACATACAATAACAAGCCAAAAATAACCCCAAGTTGTTTATTATAAATATATATAACCTTATATAAGTCATTTTTTTGAACATTATATTTTTAGGAATAAAATAACAATTAATAATATAATATTTGTTTTAAAAACAATTTTATGTCAATTTTGACACTATTTGGTAATTGATTTTTGAGAAAATCATAACAGAATTATTAGTTCGAAAATGTTAATTAAATAAATAATAACATGTCATGTTAACCTATAAAATTAGTTTAATTCATAAAAAGTCTCAAATTACATCTATTTGGGTATTTATACCATCAATTATGTCAATATTTCATTAATAATATAATGACTGGATCATCATTGTATCATAAATAAATTATATTATTTTATGGAAAAAATTATAAATAAATTACCATTATGTAGTAAATCGTTTTATATTTCTGATGAATATTTATAGTCGAATTTATCATATGTATAACCCTATATTAAAAACTATTTAGTTATTAAACTTTGATTTTAACTATTTTAGCTATTCTTTAAATAAAATAATATTAAATGTCGTAATCTAATCCAAGTGGGACTAAATGGTCATATTTTATTCCTAAGGTTTTTTTTGGTCGAATTAAACTTATCCAAAAGAATTAGGACATGTGTTAGGGTAATAATAATATCATTTTTACACTTAATTACCCTATTTACTTTAAACTGTAGTAAATAAAAGTAAAAAGTTACTATTCACCAAAAATTATTTTAATCTCATTGAACCACATTTTAGTCCTTGATATTAACTATGTCTCAAGGATTTTCGAAATTTCATTCACATAAACGGTAAAATCATGTTTTATGTAAATTTTCAAACTCTCCTATGAGGTGGGTAAAAGACGGTGAAAAGTTTAATAAAATTTTTATATGTCTAAAATTATTATAAAATTACTCTAATTAATTACATTGAACTTATATAGGTTCTATGTATCAATTTCGACATAAAATAAATTTAAATAAAATAAATAATTAATTAAATAAAAAGTCGGTTTTTAAATAGTAACCTAGTGTCTTCACTATTCATCAAAAATTGAATGTTTTCAGAAAAATACCAAAATTTCACCCTAGGCTAATTTCGATACTCAGAATCCAAAAATGAAGTCCATTTTGAAAGATAAAATTTACAAAAGTTCAAAAAGTCTGTATTACTATTCATAACGGCTAGTTTTAATAATATTTTAATAGCATATCATCGTTTAGTGAGACTCAGTATTGCGTACAACGCAAGCTATCGAGGAAGGCCGCGATTGGGTATAAAGAAATCCAAGGTAGTGTTGTGTGTAATGAATGATTTATTTTATGATGTATATAACATAAAAACAAAATATTTCTCATAATAATCTCATGTGTTACATTCTACCCCCCTTAAAATGAAATTCGCTTTTGAAATTCATCAATTGGTAATAAAAAGATGAGGATAACTCTCCCTCATAATATCCTCAAGCTCCCACGTAGCTTCGTTTAGTTGGTGGTTCCTCCATAAAACTGTAACCAAGCGAGTGGTCTTGTTCCGTAGGACTTTTTCGCTACGATCCAGAATCTCTATTGGCTGTTCTTCATAAGAAAGATCATGCACCAGCAGTACAACTTCTGAGCTGAGTACATGTGAACGATGGGGTATATAATTTCTCAAGAGAGATACATGGAACAAAACATGAACTTGAGAGAGATTCGGCGGAAGCGCCAATCGGTAAGCTACCTTCCCAACACGATCCAGTATTTCTAAGGACTGATATACCTAAGGCTCAGCTTTCCCTTCTTTCCAAATCTCATAACTCTCATCCAAGGAGATATTTGTAAGAAAACTTTACCACCCACTTCAAACTCTAGGTATTTTATTCGATTATTCGCACAAATATTTTGTCGACTCTGAGCTGCTCTAATGTGTTCTTTAATAGATCTAATCTTTTCTGCCATCTCATCAACAAGATCAGGTCCTAATAGATTTCTTTCCCCAACTTCATCCCATCAAGTTGGATTTCGGCATTATGTTCCATAGAGAGATTCATAAGGAGAAATATGAATACTGGAGTGAAAGATATTATTATAAGAAAATTCCATCAAAGGTAGATGTTGATCCCAACCACCATTGAAATCCATAGAGGAAGATGTTAACATATCTTCTAGTGTTTGAATTGTCCCCTCAGACTGACCATCTGTCTGAGGATGATATGCAGTGCTGAAACTCAACTCTGTATCCAGAGTAAGCTGAAGACTTCGCCAGAACATTGAGGTAAACCTCGAATCCCGATCAGATATAATGGGAATTTGTACTCCATGCAATCTTACCAGTTCTTTTACATATATCCTGGAAAACTGATCTAGAGTTAAATCTTCTCTAATAGCAATGAAGTGTGATGACTTTGTAAGATAATCAACTATGACCTAGATTGCATTAATGCATTTGGATGTTTTAGGAAGTCCAGTTAGAAAGTCCATAGTGATGTTTTCCCATTTCCATTCAGGTATGGGTAATGGTTGTAACATCCCCTTAGACTTATGTCTCTCATCATTAACTTGCTGACAAACCAAGCATCGAGAGATATATTCAGCAACATATCATTTCATTCCATCCAACCAGAAGTACTCTTTCAGGTCCTAATACATCTTCATGCTTCCAGGATGAATATAGAATGAAGAACTATGAGCCTCATCCAGCAGCTCCTTCTTTAATTCTAAGATGGGAGGAACACAAACCCGATTTCTGAACATTATTATCCCATCACAATCAAAGTTGAATTCAAGAACATTTCTCACCTTCTTTTGTAACTCTACATCTTCTTTCTGTGCCTCTTTAATCTTCACATATAAAGATGGATCAACATTCATTTGAGAAAGATAATATTTTTCCCCTTCCATTATAATTCCAAGATCCATCCATTGTAAATCCATAAATATTGAATCTTTTGTGATCCTCATCATGGACAAGCTATCATGGTCTTGTCGACTTAATGGATCTTCCACCTTGTTTTCTTTCCCTGGGTGTTAATGAATTGAGCAGTCGTAATCCTTAATCAACTCCAACCATCTTCTTTGGCGCATATTTAGCTCTTTTTGTGTGAAAATATACATTAATCTTTTATGATCAGTATAAATATCACACCTTTCACTATAAACATAATGCCTCCAAATATTTAATGCAAATATTTCTACACCTAACTCCAAATCATGAGTTGGGTAATTTTCTCATGCATTTTCAACTATCGTGAGGCATAAGATATCACCATATCGTTTTTCATAAGAACACACCCCAAACCCTTCTTGGATGCATCACTGTAGATCACAAACCTTTCTCCACTACAAGGAAGTGTGAGTACAGGTGCACTGGATAACTATCTTTTAAACTCCTTGAAATTATATTCACATTCCTCTGTTCACATGAACTTAACTCCTTTTCAAGTCAACCTGGAGATTGGATTAGATAATCGTGAAAAGCATTCACAAAACTTCGATAATATCCATACAAACCATGAAAACATCGGATCTCAGTTACTGTTGTTGGTCTCGACCATCATTTTATAACCTCCGTTTTTGATGGATCTACAGATATCCCCTCTTTTGAGATTATGTGACCCAAAAATGAAACTTTTTGAAGCCAAAATTCACACTTGTTAAATTTTTCATAAAGCTTATCCGTTATCAGGGTATTTAATACAATTATCAAGTCATCTTCATGTTCTTCCTTGCTCTTTTAATAGACAAGAATATCTTCTATATAGACTCCCACAAACTGAAAAAGATAGTCTCTAAAGACTCTATTCATTAGATCCATGAAGATAGCAGGGGCATTAGTAAGACCAAATGGCATCAAAATAAATTTATAGTGTCCATACCTTGTACGGAAAGCCGTCTTTGGTATATCATCCACTTTGACCCTTAATTGATGATACAGTGAATGAAGATCAATCTTGGAAAAGTATTGAGCTCCGCGTAGTTGGTCAAATAAGTCATCAATGTGTGGGAGAGGATATTTTTTCTTGATAGTGATCTTGTTAAGTTCTTGATAATCAAGGAAAACTCCCATTGATCCAATTTTCTTCTTAAAAAATAGAATAGGTGCTCCCCAAGTTGATGCACTAGGGCGTATGAATCCCTTATCAAGATTCCCTTAGAGTTTCTTCTTCAATTCCTGAAACTCAATTGGGGCCATTCTATAAGGTGTCTTTGAAATAGGCAAAGCACCCGGTACGAGTTCTATTGAAAATTCAACTTCACGATTTGGTGGAAGACCCGACAATTCCACCGGAAAGACATCATCAAACTCTAGTACATTGGGCATATTCTTAATCGCGAGTTTCTCTCCAACCATTTGAGATAAATAACCTTTATCTAGTGGAATCAAGACCCACAAGATGGAAGAAATTTCCACTGGAAGGTTATGCTCATCCTTGCATCGATAGATGATCATAGATTGATCTGGATATGAAATGTGACTTCCCTTATTTGGAAATTGATATGAGATCCATATAAGAAAGCCAATCCATTCCAAGAATCACATCAAATTCCACTATAGGAAGGATCATAATATTTGCAGGAATCACATTCCCAAAAACATTAATCAGAGAATAATTATAAACTTTTGATGCGACTGTTGTGCCATTAGGTTTTGTCACAGATAACTCAACATCTTATTGTTGAGGTAATATGGCGATACCCTTAGAAAATTATTCAAAAATAAAAGAGTGGGTGGATCCAGAATGAAATAAAACATTCTCTACTTTAGAGTGGATGATATGTGTACCTTTCACCACATTGTTCTCATACTCCACATCACTGATAGAAATTTCATGTGACTTTCTTTTGTCTTTAGCCTTAATAATTTGTTGACGTTGATCATCATCAACAACCCTTGGATTCGGGCATTGATTAGCATAATTCCCCATTTCCTTGCACTTGTAACATTGAAGTGTAGGAGGTGCACTCTGTGTAGCCTTTTATTTGTTTTCATCACTAGACAACTTCTTCCCATCATTGCGGCATTAAAATGTCCAATGACCTTCTTTTCCACATTTGAAACATTTTCTTGTCCCTTTAAGACAAATCCCTCCATGTTTCGTTCCACACATTGACCATAAGGGAAAAATCATCTTCTTTTCAGTGTGGTCTTTAGATTTTCCTTTGAATTCTATTTTCTTCTTCTTATCAAACACATATGACTGATGGGTTACTACAATATCCATCTCAACTTTGAGAGCACATCAAACGATTTCCTCATATCTATTGAAGTCCCTTATGGCTAGTTCCCTTTGAATACTTTGTTTTAAGACACTAAAGAATAGATCGATCTTACTATCAGGTTGGATAATAATCCCAAAGGCGTACCTTGAAAGTCTTGTGAAATTTCCTTCGTAGGTACCAACAGATTCATCATCCTTTTTCTTTAGTTAAAGAAACTCCTTCTCCATCTTTGTTTGAAGAATATGAGAGAAGTACTTATTGAAAAATAAGTTCTTGAACTTGTCCCATTCCATGGACTCAATTTCAACTCTTGGCCTCGTATTATTGATAAGATTCCACCATTTATCAGCTTCACCTTCCAAATGATATACTACTAAGATGACTTTATCATGTTAAGAACATTGAAGAACTGAAAATATCATTTTAGTAGTACTGATCCATTGTTCAGCAACTAATGGATCAGTAGACCTGTTGAATGATGGTGGACACTACCTCATGAAGGATTCAACAAAATGTTTCTACTTTCTTTGCTCATTTGGAAGTTTTTCATGATTCATAGCTTGATAAAGTTGTGTGAGAATAGCTACAAGATGTTTCATTCTAGCTCCCATAATGATTTGTTTCTCTGGGGGACAATCATTGCATTGCCTATCGCATTCAGAATTAACATGGGTTCTTCGGGTTCCAGCCATTGACTAAAACCAAGAAGAATAGTTTGAGAAATACTAATAAAAATAGGAAAACCACATAATCAAGAATAAAATTTCACGCATTAGGTCTTATCATATGTTATTCATGGCCATTTCAAAATCACTAAGATTGTGTTCTATGCTTAGAATTCTCCTTAGGGTTCTTACTAAGGCTTTCACATCATAGTTTCCAGAGGTTGACTATACCTTTCCTCTGATAAAATCTATAACGATCCATACATTACATACATTGTCATTGCTTCAAAATTGAAGCAAACTTATTACAACATACAACAAAACCATGAAAGGACCTTATAGTTATAATGTCTTTAGAAACTGAGAAACATAAACAACTGGTTCATAAAGCATTTACATTGTCTCCCATTTATTTCATCATATCTAGAGTCTCATTTGGCATATCCTACTTCATAACCTTCTTCCTCACCTGGGGAAAGAAATCATACAAAAAGGTGAGCTCAAATTCTCAGTAAGGGTATACATAAGAAATATCAATCTCATCATATTCATAAGAACATAACATTTTGGAAATCTTTACCTGCAAAAGAAATCATAATTTCATAACATGGGATAAATCATAGTAGTGAAATGTAATCCAAATAATCATAAATTAAAACATGAAACTTTGTGCATACACACATAATCATAGAGAATCATTTCTTAGTAGTCAAGCCTCATTACCAAGACTATTTTAGCGGACAAAGTCCATTTCTGAACCGAGTTCACTCCTTGTTTCAGTATTGTTTCCCTGAACCGGATTAACATGCCATTCCAGCCACATCTATCTCATGAGAAATAAATCATTACCCAATGCATTGGTGGGATATATAGGTCCCACCCATCTCATAATGAAACCATTTTTATGTGTGCCACAAAAATAAAAAATCATAGAACATAGCATAACCCATGTAATAAAAATGGGATTCTTAATCATCATGCCATCATAACACAATCCATATAAGAAAAAAGGACATCATAAAAATAATTACATCATAACATAATCAAAACAATTTAAAAATATGGTTACAAATAGAAACCTCTATTATATTAGAAGGAAAATAATTTTGATAAAACACTTCAACTCCATTCTTGAGGAAAATATCCTTTCTACTTCCAAAACATTTTCCTTTCTTAACATGTTATATAATATTAAACTAAAATAAGTTGATTAAAAATAAACATGACAACTTTTGAAGGAAGCTTCATGTAAATATTGTTCTAAAAATCCATTCATGCCGTATAAGTTAAAAAAAAATTTTTCTCGTACTTTGGCTGGAAAAGTCAAAAAGTACCTCGTACGAAAAACGATAATAGATTCCTTTCATATATATTACTAAAAACTCACCGAAGGGTAAAATTGGATTTAAGAAATTTGTAGGAGGATATTTATAATATTAAAAATTGAGGAAACATGGATGTGGATGATAAATATTCCCCATTAATTTCTAATGTATAAACAATCTCGGATAAAAATTGAGATTGCGAGATTTTCCCTTACCTTAGGTCTGATTTTCTTCTTAAGTGTACGAACCACCTGTATAATGATTTAAATAATGTCATTGACTTATTACAGAATCGTAATTATTCTTATGATATCATATATGGTCATATTATTAGCTTCTTATTAGTAATATTTCATTGCTACTTGTTATTCGGGTGTTTATTACCTTTTGTTCTTATTCGTGTTTTGTCCAATAAATTATTATTCTTTTTTTAGGATACTGATACCTCATATACAGAATGGTGTTAGTGTAATATATATCATATTTATTCATTAAATTCATTTATATAATCATTATTCAATGAAGATCATGTAGATTGAGTCGCATCAGATCGTGGAGATGGTATTCCATACGTACGTACGAGCGATGATATCATTCCCATGATCATGTAATTGTATTGGAGTGTATGTATACTATTTGAGAATCAATATCACTTTACAATAATAATATACAGTAATTATTTACACCATTATACCCATCCAAGTATGGTGGTGATGGAAAATAGATTACACCACGGCGTGGAGACGGTATTCCGTACGTACGCACACACGGTGATTTCATTTTTCGTAGGATGGACAGATAGTGAAATACATTTGTTTCATACTTATAATAACATATCAGTATATGAGTGATACAGATGTTATTACATCATAATGAAACAACTAAAGAATAATAAGTAGAAGAAGAAATAATGTTGAAAGAATCAGTAACGGACATTACCTATTCTTTGAAGCGCCTCTTATTAACCACCTCTTAGGGAACTAAAAATGGTCTTCGAAGAAGTCCAGGACATATAGGATGTTTCTAGGGAAGTGGAGAAGAGAATTTGGTAGGGGTTTTCCGAGCATGAATGATCAATGTGGTGTGAGGAAAAGAGGGAGGAGGTTCCCTTTTATAAGGGAGGAGAGGGGCACCTTAGGAAAAACTAAAAATATTATTTTATTATAAAGTCACATTCGGTTTTTAATAGCTCCAAATTTATTTATATCGAAGCTAAGGTGGGGATTAGTTGAAATCCTCTCATCCAATATATTTTAGACAAGTTTAGGTTTCTATTTTAACCTTATCATTGAGATTTAACTTTAGGTTAAATAATTTTACTTTTACTGTGTCGTCTTGCTTTCTTACATTATAATGTTAATAAACATACTATAACAAGCCAAAAGAACCCCAAGTTGTTTATTATTAATATATATAACCTTATCTAAGTCATGTTTCCAAACCATAGATTTTTAGTAATAAAGTAACAATTAATAATATAATATATTTTTTAAAAACTATTTTATGTCAATTTTGACACTATTTGGTAATTGATTTTTTTGAATATCATATCAGAATTATTAGTTCGAATACATTTAATTAAATCAATAATAACATGTCATATTTACCTATAAAATTATTGGAATTCAGAAAAAGTCTCAAATTACATTTATTTGTGTATTTATAACATAAATTATGTCAATATTTAATTAATAAGATAATTACTGCATCATCATTGCGTTATAAATAAATTAAATTATTTAATGTCTAATTTTTTTTAATAAAATACCATTATGTAATAAATTATTTTATCTTTCAAATGAATTTTTAAATATAAATTTATCTTATGTATAACCCTATATTAAAAATGTTTTAGTTATTAAACATTGATTTTAACTATTTTAACTATTCTTTAAATAAAATAATATTAAATGTCCTAATCTAATCCATGTGGGCCTAAATGGTCATATTTTATTCCTAATGATTATTTTGGTCGAATTAAACTTATCCAATTGAATTAGGACATGTGTTAGGCTAATAATAATATCATTTTTAACCTTAATTACCCTATTTACTCTTAACTGTGGTAAGTGAAAGTAAAAAAGTTACTATTCACCAAAAATTTTATTCATCTCATTGAACCACATTTTAGTCCTTTATATTAACCGTGTCTCTCATATTGTCGAAATTCCAATCACAAAAGTGGTAAAATTATGTTTTATGTAAATTTTCAAACTCTCCTAGGAGGTGGGTAAAAGACAGTGAAAAGTTCAATAAAATTTTTATACGTCTAAAATTATTATAAAATGCTTCCAATGAATTACATTGAACTTATATAGGTGTTATGTATCAATTTTTACCTAAAATAAATCTAAATAAAATAAATAATTAAATAAATAAAAAGTCGGTTTTTAAATAGTAACCCAGTGTTTTCGCTATTCATCAAAAATTGAATGTTTTCAGGAAAATACCAAAATTTCACCCTAGGCTAATTTTGATACCCCGAATCCCAAAATGAAGTCCATTTTGAAAGATTAAATTTAAAAAATTTCAAAAATTGGGTATTAATATTCATAATGGCTATTTTTAATTATATTTTAATAGCATATCGTTGTTTAGTGAAACTCGGTATTGCGTACAACGCAAGCTATCGAGGAAGGCAGTGGTTGCGTATAAAGCAAGCCAAGCTAGTGTTGTTTGTAGTGAAATATTCATTTGATGATGTATATAACATAAAAAATATATATCTCATAAAAATATCGGATGTTAGATGTAGAAGGTGTTGTGAACAATTTTTGTGTGAGTATGATTTTAAAATGATGTTGAATGAAAAAGGAGATTATTTGTCTTCTGTGATACACATGTGGATAATCTGGTAAATGTGCAATGTGGATGTGGTATTTTCATGTGAAACTTATATTTCATATCTTTTTGAACTTTCATGAGTACAAGACAGAAACCTGGGTATCTTGGTTGGTGGATGTGTACTAGTATGCTAGTAATCCCATGGGTTTTTCCTTAGGTTCATTTAGCAAGTTTAAAACTGAAAAAACTAACAAAATATTACGATACTGATTTTGGGGAACCACTACGTTATGGGTATTCTCACTTAAAGTCTCACATGACCATGAGAATGGATATTGTGATGGTTACATTCACCAAGATACGTGGAACCTAGGACCCACAGTGAGCTAGTTCCTAGAGGTTAATTTCCCTTTTCTACTACTCGTTGGATGAATTATGCTTACAGTCAGCATATAGTATGATTTAATGGGAAATTCAGAAGCTTAGGTATTTTATTTAAAAGTTTATATTCTTTAAAATAGACCACTTGAAAAATGATTTAATATAATGTTTCATCATTTAGAAATTGTTTCTATCATTTCATGTTTTTGAAAAATTTCATGCTTTTCGACTTTTAATGTTTATACCATGGAATATATTAGTGGTGGTATCATACTAGGATTTGGATCAAACCCTATTTACACCATTCGGTGTACATAGATATGGTTATTTGTGTCACAGGTTTGGGTACATATTTTGTGCCAATGGTTTGTGTTTCTAGCGGTCCTTTGTGGTGTTGTCTTATTGAGATGGCTTGAGGGAAGGGTCTATTTCCATTAGGATAGTTATTAGGCTATCCATAGTGGGTTTCATCATTGGCTGTAGTCTTTTAAAATTGTTTTAAATTATGTAATTTAGTTATGAATTTTTGTATAAGATGGTTTGATTTGAAAAATCTAGATTTGGTTTATTGTATTTGTTTGTGGTTTTATGTTTATAAACTCGGTTAAATTGTTCAAATTTTTTTTATGATACCCAGGAACTTGCTCCCATCCATAAGGATTAGGAACACCCATAGAACCATGTCACGGGCTGGGTTTGTTGCCGGTATTGATAGCGACCAGATCTGGCTCGTGAAAAAATGGTATCAAAGGGAAGGTTACCTCTCTTTGTGTTATGTTATCCAGAGAAGATTTAGGATATTATAAAGCATGGATTATTGGGAAATGACATTCTGGTTATTGGTAGTGTTTTTGGACATCACACCTCATTACGGGATTCATGTCACTAGGGGAATTCAAGATTTATTTATGTCCTATGGTTTTCTGTGTTTCATGAAGATTAGGGGAAATGAAAAGACAGTTGGGTAAATGGTCATAGTGAGATCACAGGGCCTGGAAAGCCATGCAGATATGAGGATATTTCCCATGAACACACTCTGTGATAGTTAAGTTATTTTCTTATCGACTTCAACAATATGTCCATGTCATCCATCGAATCTAGTTTCTCCTCACATTATCTTGTGTTCTTTTGTTTTGTAATCATTGATGTAAGGTTTTAAAGAAAAAATGGCGTATTTTTAAGAAGCATAAATTCTTTGTGAAATTATTATATAATTAAGATGGAATGGTTCTATTTGTGACATGATGGAAATGAATTTTCATTATTTCATTGAACGGGAACATGGTGGGTTTTCACTTCTTTTGAAAGAAGAAACCATGTTAATGGTGGTTTTGAAAAAATGTTTCCAATAGAGTTTTATAAACTATTTAGAGGTGTTTCAAAGGGATTAGATGTTCTGAAATTGATGTTAATGACTTTAAATTTATTTAATTGAAGAATAGTTGTGCTCTTTGGAATGTTCTAAGAGCTATAAATTAGGATTTTGATTTTGTGGTTAGCGGTCTTGAGAAAAAATGATATATTGGTTGACTATTTTGGTTATGAAAAGTGGAATTAATTTTTGTTTTATACTTTTGTATTTCTATGATCAAAAACATGCATGAGGATATATTTGATGATCTATGGTCAATGGAATTATTGAATGAATTCTGGGATGGATATGAGGAGGGTTCCCACTATGGCATGGAAACACACATCTGTGAGGCCCATCCCATGCCATTGGTGGATACGCTAATTGGTGAACCATTTATTCTTAAAGAGATTATTTTAAAGGTAAAACATTATCTTGATGATTGTTTTTTGATGGTGTGTCCTTTCTGTTTTTGGAAATATTTTTTTTGGATGTTTTGAGTCCAAGAACCCCTCTTGTTTAAACTGTGTTTTGGGATTACGTTTCTTTGGTGTGTTTGGATGAAGGGATAGTTAGTGGTCTATTCTAAGATACTTTTCGGGACACCTTTATAGTGGTCCCTAAATGTGTTTGGATATAGTTTGTGCCACGTTTTAACCAATAGACCATCTTGGTTGGGTCCGTGGGTTCTATCGTTGGATAAATTAAGTCCCCATTTAGTGTTAGTGCACAACTAAAGTGAAAATCGGATTGTTTCACCATTTAAAGATCCTTTGGTTGATCAATATAATGAATATTTTTCTTGAGCCTTGGAGATTAATTCCACACCATATCCTTTCTATGTTTTTTGGATCCTCTTATAGTGGGAGAGTGACCGTGGATGTTTGAAGGAGACATTAGTTTCTCCAGTTACATGATTTGTTGAAGGTGGAAGTGGTATGGTGTTGTTAGTGTGGATGATGTCTAAGAGGGACTCTAGGTCCTTCATAGTTTCTTCAAAGAATGGGATCATGTTAAACCACATGTGTGGGGAATCTGGTCAGGAGATGCTATTATGGCCTCATTCTATAATTGTATGATGTTTAGGGACGTTTCATAAGGTCTCAATCCATGTATTGTTTCGATAAGTCGTAATGGTCACGTTTGTGGACACCTTGTGATGATGTGTACTCATTTTATTTAAAGGTATATGTTTTAAAATCTTATAAGAGTCTATTTCGTTATGGGAGTATATATTCTTTGAAAAGAATAAAAATCCTATATTTTAGAGGATGGTGTTTATATTCATCCTTTCACTCTTTTGTTTTTCTCCCAAAGAAATAAGGGGTTATGTGTCTTCAAATTATAATCCCTTGTTTTCATTAAATTTTGGGCTATAATAATGTTATATTGGAGTGTGTTATGTCTTGGTGAACCTATTGGGGATATTGGTGTAGTAGTTTGTGGCACCAAAAGAAGAAGTTCCATTTGGGGGTTACCAAAGCAAAATTGTGTGGCCAAAGATGCTTAAATAATTTGAGCTCCAGCCATAGGTTCTGAAGAGATGATGGAACATAGTCAAGGGAAATCCAAAGGTCTTTCAAGACTATGTACAATGTTATATCCTTAGTATCAAATATGTTAATAGTTTAATCCTTTATTTGCATCATCTTACTTCTGATGCTTCCAATCGATGGAAATTAGTGGAGGGCCTTGTGCCCATATTGCAGACCAATGTCCTTTCATTCCCCATTGGTTTACATTGTGTTTTTGGAGAATGGTTTTAAATTTGGATAAACATGTGAGAGAACATTTTTACCATTGTTAGTAGTAACTGTGGACCCATAAAACCGTGTTGATAGAAGGATCCACATGGTTAGTGCACAGTTTCCCAAACCATGCAGACAATCCGTGCGACTTTCCAAATATTCTAAATTTTTTGGTATTTCTATGTCGTCCTATGTTGGTCGGTTATGATGGTTGGTTTTTATGGTGGGGAGACACACTATGTGTCTCTTGTATGTTCTTTTGGTAATTTTTAATTGTAGTGTACCCCTTGTATCGGGGAGTCAGTTTGGGCCTCCTCCTATTAGAGTCCAAAATATATCTCAAGAAAGATTTAATTTGTATCTTATGGTGGGGATCCCATTTGTGTCTCCACATACTAGTATCTCAGATTTGTCCTCGGTCTTAGATTAACAGTAGGTAGTCTTTTTCAGAGCTATCTAGCTACCAACATCCTCCATGTCTAAACAATTGGGATTGGAGGGTAACTAATAGTTTAATTAAAGTAAGTTAGTGGAAAACATATCCGATGATGTTGATTGTTTGGGTAAATTTCTTGAATCTTGATTAGATAGATTTTTATGAGTTTTATTTTGGAATTATTTATGAATGTTCTTGATTGTTTCTGAAATTTTATGAATGTTTTGTGTTGTGAGTGTATTCCTTCATTAATTGACCACTAGAGGTGTTTTGGCATTTTAGGGGCGGATGAAACATGGCAAGGAAGTCAATCATGGTTTATCGGTTGGTTTGGTTTTTGATTTTGGCCATGATGTGGCTTTCATGGGGAAGAAATCATTATGGTTGGGATAATTGTCACCCCTGAATTTTTGATTGCATTCCTTGATTAAAATCCTCTTTGGGTTCTTAGGTTTCTCTTTTTTTCAAGGTGTGATGGGTTTTAATTGTTTTTGTCTCATGTGTTCCTGATCCATGACCTTGGTATTTGGGGTATTGTATGATAATTGGGCTCCAATTTTTTCAACATTATGGTATTGGGTTGTGGTGTTTTGGAGTTGGTTTTGTGAAACTCTTAGTGGAACCACTTATGGGGTATTTTTTTGAGGTTGTTTGTACCCATGTGTTGGATGAGTTTTGTGAAGTAATGAGTGCTCTGTTCTTTGGAATTTTCCACAATTATCCTTGGCCAAAATTACTCCCTTGGTATATCTTGTATACACCACCTAAAATTGGAGGAGAATGGATTGGTTTTGGGTTTCTAGAATATGCCGTATGGTTAGATCGCACGATTTAATATATCGTGCAACCAAATTGTGCAAGGGTGTCTATGTCATTAAAAATCTTTTGTAATTCTCATTTTATACTTTCGAAATAAACCCAAATATGCCCAATTCTTCCACACATATTTCTCATACTCCATATATGGCCTCTAAGATATCTCTCCCTGTATTGTAACTCAATTTTGAAGGGATATTTGACAGGGGGAAACGTCACAACCATTATAGTAAGTAATTCCATCTTTTATTTCATCCCTTTCCATAGAGTTTCATTCAACCTATACAGAGTTATAAATTGTACAAAAACCAGGGTTCGTACCTAGCATTTGAAATTGAGTCTTTTGGTGAAATTTTGAGGATTTAGTTTGGTTTTTACTTCCTTGAGGTGTAGTGGTGGTGCAAGAGATTTTTCCCACATTGACTGGAGGGTTTCAAAACATTCAGTAGGTGGTTCCATGTATATAGATTTCTTGATGAGTTAACATGCTTCATTTAATTATTTTTTATGTTTCTTATATGTTTCTTCTTGTAAGAAAACCATTTTTGATGTATTTTGTTATGTGAATAATATTTTAGTTTCACTTTTCCTTTAAATTGGGTGTTTCCATGTGTTACTCGTGGGGTAATGTTTGGGGTTATTTTATAACATATGAAAATGTTAATTTAATTGTTTTTTGGGAATCCAATTATCATTTTGTAGGGTATTGGTGTGAATTTAGCCTTGAAAGATGGTTTTGAAATGGGTTCTGTGTGCAAAACATAGTTATACTCCATGGGATTATTTTCTAAAAATGGTAAATTATTTGTTGGGTTAAACAAATTGCCAAAAGGATGTGCATGTACTATTTTTGTTAGTGTGTTCAATTAAGATCAGTTTTTTAAAGGTTATGTGGAGATTTAGGATGTCAAACATTTTTATAATGTTTTATAAATTTGTGAAATGATTTACCAAATGTGGCGAAAGGTGCGAAACACATTTGTGGGCGGTTTTGTGTGACTATGATGCAAAAAATGATTTTTTTGGAAAAAAGTATAATGTGATATGTTTTTTGGATATTATATGAATTGTAATATATTTTTGATGTTTTATAAAAAAATTTAAATCATTTTTTATGTTTTAAATATATATTGATCCTGTTGTGTTCTATTTTTGGGTGAGTGTGATTTAAAAATGGATTTGAATGAAAATGAGGAATATGTGACTTGTGTGATACATGTGTGGGATTTTTGTTAATTGTGTGATTTGAATGTGGTATTTTCATGTGAAAATTATATTTCATGGATTTTTTTAACATTTTTGAGTACACGAGGCAAACATGGGTATCTAGGTGGGTGGACGTGTACTTGTACGCTAGTGATCCCAGGTGGTTTGGCCTTAGATTCAAATTTCATGCTTGATGCTGCCAAAAATAAAATAAAATATGATTATGATGTTTTTAGGGAACCACTAGGATATGGTTATGATCCTTACTTTTCATTCATGTGCATGATAATAAATATTTTAATGGTTACTTTCACAGAGAAATGAGTTACCAGGGACACACAACAAGCTAGTACCTAGGGGATATTTCACGTTGATTGAACTGAATGGGTGATTTATAATTACCATCAGCCTAAAATATGATTGGAAGGAAAATTATGTAGCTTTGGTATTTTATTTAAAAGTTTTGATTCTTTAAAATAGCCCACATTAAATTATTTTTATTTGATGTTGCATATTTTATAAATTGTTACTTGCATTTCAGGTTTGTGATAATTTGCAAGCGTTTCATCTTCCAATGTTAATCACAAGGAATCTCTTAGTGGTGGAATCATACTGGGCTATGTATCACAAACTATTTACACCTTTGCGTATAAGTATACTTGGTTATTTTTTTCGTAGGTTTGGGTACAACTTTTGGGACAATGGTTTAGGTTTCTAGCGGTCCTTCATGGTGTTGCCTTATGGATATGGTTGAGGGAGGTGTCTCTTGGAATGATGATGGTTCTTGGTATATCCATAGCAGGATTCATCATTTGTTTTACTCTTTTAGAATTGTTTTAAATTATGTAATTAAGTTTTGAATTTTTGTGAAAGATGGTTTGTTATGAAAAATCTAGATTTAGTTTATTGGATTTGTTTGTGGTTTTATGTATATAAAATCACGTAAATAATTCACAAAAACATCATTATATGATACCCGGGAACTTGTGACAGACCATGGTGATGGGGAATGACTTTTAGCCCCTCTCACGGGCTGGAATTGATGCTGGTTTTGTTGGGGACCAGATCTGGTTCATGACAAAACTATATCAAAGGTCAGGTTCGCTCTCTTTGGGTTATGGTATCCTGGGAAGAGTTAGGATAGATTGGTGATAGTATTTTCATGACATGACATTATAGTTATTGGTAGTGTTCCTGGATAGTACACCTCATGATAGGATTCAAGTCACAAGGGGAAGTTGGGATTTATTGGATTCCTTTAGTTTTCTTTGATTGATGATGGTTATGGAAAATGAAAAGATAGTTGGGTTAATTTTTTTAGTGAGCTCGTAGGACTGGGAAAGCCATGTATATCCAAGGATATTTCCCTATAACAGTCTACAAGATGGAGATATGAGAGGTATATGGCCTCTAACCATATGTCCAAGTCCCCCACCTAAACAATTTCCCCCTCCACATTGTCTTGTGTTATTTAGTTTTGAAATCATGGAAGTTTGGTTTTAATGAAAAAAAGAAATGGTTTTAGGAAGCTTAATGTTTCTTTAATATGGTACTCTAATAAATATGGAATGGGTTGATTTGTGAAATGTTGGAACTGAATTTTCAGAATTATTTTTAAAGGGGGAAGTTGTGTTTACACTTCCTTTGAAAGAATGATCAATGTTAATGTTGGTTTTGAAAATGTGTTTCCAATTGAGTTTTATAAATAATTGAGAGGTGTTTTAATGGGCTGATATTTTATGAAATTGATGTGAATAACCTGAATGTAGGTTCTTATATGAATGGTTGTACCCTTATGAAATTTTTTGTGAGCTGTAAACTGGGATTTTTATTTCGTGGTTAGCATTATTGGGAATAATGATGCATTGGTTGACTGTTTTGGTTTCAAAAAAGTAGAATGAATATTTGTTTTATCCTTTGGTATTTCCATGAGAGACCACATGCATGATGATATATTTTATGAAGGATGGTTAATGGAATTACTGGATGAGTGAAGTTATGGACATGAGGAGGGTGCTTAGTGTAGCACGGAAACATGCATGTGTGATGCCCATGGGGAGCCATTGATGGATATGCTAACCGGTGAACCATTTATTTTCAAAGACATGATTTTAAATTAAAAAAATATGTCTTGATGACTATTTTTGGATTTTTTTTCTTATTTTTTTTAAAATGATGTTGTGGGATGTTTTGACTCCAAGAACACCTCTTGTTTGAACAATGTTTTGGATTTTCATTTCTTTGGTGAGTTTGGTTGAAGGGATGGTTAATGGTCTCTTTTGAGAAATGTTTCAGGATGGATTTACGGTGGTTCCCATCAAGTGTTTGTATCTTGTTTTTGGCATGTTTTTTCTAATAGACTAGCTTGGTTCGGTCCTTGTTTCTCTCATTGGATAAAGTACGCCCCAATAAGGATTAGTGCACAATGGAAGTGCAACACAAATTGTTTCACTATTGGAAGATCCTATTGTTGACCAATATAAGGATTTTTTTCTCGAGCCTCTGAGATTGAGTATACACCATTTCAATTCATTGGTATTCAAATCCACTTGTAATGGAGAGTGAACATTGATGATTGAAAGAGACCTAGGTTTTGCCAATTTCCCGATCCGTCGATGGTGGAATTGGTATGGTGTAGTTTGTGTGGATGGTGTCTAAGAGGGCCTATGGGTCCTTCATAGTTTCTTCGAAGTAGGGGTTCACGTTAAACTATCATTTTTCAAAATATGGTCATGAGAGGCTGTTATGGACACTTTCTAGAATTATGTGATGTTTAGAGACGTTGCATAAGGTCCCTCTCTGTATATTGTTTCTGTTAGTCACAATGGTCACATTTGGGGAACTCTTGTGATGTCATGTGCTCATTTGAATTTAAAGTTGAAGGAATTGCAATCCAATTAGGGTATTTATCATGATGGGATTATGTATCCCTAGAAAAAACATACAAATCCTCTGTTTTAGAGGAAGGTGTTTACATGCGTCCTTTATTTTTGTTGTTTCTCACCCAAATAAACAAGGGGTGATGTGTGGGGATCTTTTAAGACATTATTTCGATATAATATTGGGCTATGGTAAAGTGTTTTTGGAGTGAAGTATGTATTGGTGAACCCATTAAGTATTGTGGAGTAGTTTTTTGTATCACTAAATGAAGAACATCCACACGGGGGTTGTAAAAGCCTAACTGTGAGGTCGAAGATGCTTCAATCATTTGAGCTCCCACCATAGGTCCTAGAGAGAAGCTAGTGCGTAGTCAAGTGAAATGCCGAGGCCATTCAAACCATTTTACAATGTTATATATTTAGTATGAATGATGAGAATATTTTAATCCTCGTGTGTCATCATCTTGTTTCGGTTTTTTATGATCGATGAAAAAATGTGGAGGGCCTCATGCCCATGTTTCTGCCCAATGAAATTCACTTACCCTTTGGTTTTCATTGAGTTTTTAAGAATTGTTTAAATTTGGTTAGATAGGATGAGCACATGGTTTTCACATGATTAGTAGTAACTGTTCCCCAAAAATCCGTGTATATAGTAGAATCCACATGGTTAGCGTATGGTTTCCCAAACCGTGCCGACAAAGCATGAGGGTGTCCAAATTTTTTAAATTTTGGGTATTTATATGCTGGACCATCCTGGTCAGTTATGATGGATGATTCTTATGGTGGGGAGACCCACTATGAGTCTCTTGTATGTTCATTTGGAAATGTCTTATAGATGTCTACCCATTGTATCTGGGAGTCCGTTCAGGCCTCCCCCAATTAGTGTCTTGATTCTATCTCGGGAAGGATTTATATTTTCACATATGTTGAGGATCCCAGCTGTGTCTCCATTTACTATTAAATTAGATTTTTCCTCAGTATTGGATTCATGGTAGATAGTCTCATTCGGATTTATCTAGCTACCAACATCCTCCTTGGATAAATAATTGGGATTTTATAGTGCAAAACAGATTAATAAAATTAAGGTACTGTTAAACCTATTCGATATAGTTTCTCATTCTGGTAAATTTCTTGAATCTTTTTCAGATAGTGTGTGAGTATTTTCCTTCTAGGATAATGTCTGAATATGCATGGTCATCTTAGGAAAGTGGTGTATGTTTTGGGTTGTGAGAGTATTCCTTCCCTAATTGATCACAGGAGGTGTGTTTGGACGTTCGGGGGTGGATGAAATGTAGAAAAGGAGTCCATCATGGTTTATTGGCTGGGTTTGGTTTTGGGTTTTGGCCATACTATGGATACTCTAGGGTGGAATGATCTTTGGTGGGGGAATTTTCACAACCAGATTTTCGATTCCATGATTTGTTTCAAATCCACTTTTGGTTCATTTATTTCTTTTGGTTTGTAGGTGTTCTGGGTTTGAAATCATTGCATCTTCTGTGTTCTTGATCTATAACATTGGTATTGGGTGTATTGAATGAAAACTATCATCAATTTTTTTTAAAAGAATGTTATTAAGATTTTGTGTTTTTGACTTGGTTTTGTGACACTCCTTGTGGCGCCACTTATGGGGTATGTTGTTGAGGTGATTTGTACCCATGAGTTGGATGAGTTTTGGCATTTAACGAGGGCCCTATTTTAAAAATTTTCTCCCATATCATTGGCCTATTTTCTCCCATGATTTTTCCCTTGGAAGCCCCTTAAATTGGAGGATAATGACTTGTTTTTGGGTGGCCAGAATAGGTCACACGATTTGTAAACACTGCTTACTAAACAGTGCAACAAAACTATAGAATGGTGTCTAGGTAATTAAAAATCATTTGAAATTTCCATTTCCCCTTAAAGAATAAATCCAAATCTACCACATTATTCCCCATTTTGTTCCCTATCTACATCGACAAAATCCAAGCTCTATCTTCATCGCTTGGAACTTAATTTTGAAGAGATATTTGATGAGGGAAACATCAAAACCATGCATTTATGTAATTATATCATTTATTTCTTCCCATTACTTTGGGTTTCTTCACCTTTTCTTGAGTTATAAAATTTCTAGCAACTAGAATTCATACCTAGGGTTTAACGTTGAGTCTCTTTTAAAAAATCTAGAGTTTTATAGTTCTTTTGCACTTCCTTGTGCTACGGTGGTGGAGCATTTGATATTTCACACCATGATTTGAGGTTTTCGACACTATCAGTAGGTGATTCCATGAGTAAGAATTTCAAGATGAGTTATCATGCTTGTTTTAATTATATTTAATGTTTTTTTATATACATTGAATTATGAGAAAATCATTTTTATGGACATTGTTATGTGGTTAATTTTATTGTTTTAATTTTCCTTCAAATTGCGTGTTTTTCATGTGTAACTCTGGTGGGAATGGTCAGGATTATTTTATATCATAATAAAATGGTTGGATAAATATTTTTTGGGCTGCCAAATCCGATTTTGTAGGGTCTTGGTGTGATTTTGACTTCTAAATAGGGTTTTGAAATGGATTTCTTTGAGAAAAACATAGTTATACTCCTTGGGATTGTTTTGTGAAAATTTCAGATGACTAACTGGTTTAAAAAATGTGGGAAAAGAATTTTCATGTACTTTTTTGGTGAGTGTGTTAAATTAATATAGGTTTTAAAAGGTAAATTGTTGATTTAATAAGTCAGAAAATTTTATAATGTTTAATAAATTGTTGAAATGTTTTATCAAATGATAAATATTTGAGAAACCCATTTTCGGTCAGTTTTGTGTGAGTGTGATGTGCAAAAAGAAACTTGATTGTGAAATAAGTATTATGTGATATGTTTGTAGGATGTTATGTGAATTTTAATATCTAGTAAAGGTATTATAAATTTTGTTAATTGATTATTAAAGTGTTAAAGAAATGTTGAATGTTTTGTGGTCTATTTTTGTGTGAGTATGATTTCAAAATAAATTTGAATGAAAAATGGGATTATATGACTTGTGTGAAACACATGGGGGTATTTTTGATGAATGTGTGACATGGGAGTGTTATTTTCTTGTGAAACATATTTTTCATGGATTTTTGAACTTGTTTGAGAACAAGAGGAAGACCTAGGTTTATAGGTTGGTGGTCGTGTACTAGTATGCTAGAGATACTATGGAGTTTGGCCTCAGTTTCCCATATCATGATTGAGGATGAAAAAAATAACTAAACAATAATTACGATGATGTTGGGGATCCACTTGGTTATGGGTAGGCACCCTACTAGATGCTCATGTGCACGAGAATAAATATTGTGATGGTTACATTAGCTGAGATACGAGGTACCTGAAACCCACAATGCGCTAGTTTCTAGGGGTTATATCCTATTTCATATAGTAATTGGATGATTAATGATTATTATTGGCATACGGTATGATTGTATAGAAAATTATGTATCATATGTATTTTATTTACAAGTTTTTATTCATTAAAATATCCTACTTGAAAAGTGTTTTTATTTAAAGTTGTATCTTTTAGAAATTGTTACTAGAAATTCATGTTTATGAAAACATGAAATATTTTTTATTTTGAATTTTTATCTCCGAAAATATCATATTGGTTGTATCCTACTATAATTTGGCTCACAACCTACATTCACATTTTGGGGTATGTAGACTTAGTTATTTTTGTCGCAGGATTGAGTACATCTTTTTTTCCAATGGCTCAGGTTTCTAGTGGTCCTTCGAGGTGTTGTCCACTTGATATGGCTTGAGGATGGTGCCTCATTCCATGAGTATGGTTTTTTTTGGCTTTCCATCATTGTATTAATCTTTTATTTTAGTTGATTATAATTGTTTTACATTCTGTAATTCAGTTATTATTTAAAAAAAGAGTAGTTTGGTATGAAAAATCCAGATTTGTTTTATGGATATGGTTATAATTTTATGTTTATAAACTTGGGTAAATCATTCCCAATTATTACTATATGATACATGAAAACTTGTTCCAAATCGTGGGAATTAGGAATACCCTTTGGGCCTTGTCTCAGGCTGGCTTTTGTGCCAGTTTTGATGGAGACCAGATCTGGATTGTGGAAATTTATCATATCTTAGGAGATATGGATCAGTAGTGTCCATTAATTCAAAACAAAAAGGGGTATGATGAAGTGGAAATGATTTAATGAAGGTATCTCAAAGAACCTCTCCTAGAAAAATATATTCCCCATGAACAAAAATCTAATATGGAAAGTCAAATTTTGAGTTTTAGAAAAAAAGAGGAGGATAATGTTGCAAAGTATGAAGATATGTTCTCAAGGCTAGAAAGGCATGCTACAGAGTACATACGTAACCCATGATATATAATTGATCGATTATCTGATGGTTTAAAAACATTCTTCTAATAGGCAATGGTATCACAATCTTTATCATCATACGATGATATAGTCTCATGTGATATCAAGATAGAGAAGGAGTAATCTAAGTCATATGACATTAAAGTGAAGAATGAAATGACAAAAGTAGTGGGGAAAGAGATATATAATGGTAAAATAGGAAAAAATTATTTTTCCTTGTGTGATAATTATTGTAAGAAACACCATGGTACATTTCTCAAAGGAATGTTAGATTTTTTAGAAGTTTGGAAAAAAGGTCACCAGGATCGTGGTTATAAGGGAAAAAAGTTGTAAATTTACAATTATATAATTGTAATGAGAAAATACATTATGAAAATTATTTTCCAAAGAATCAAACAAATATGGATCAAAATAAGAAAATGGATTAAGGTCAATATTATAGTGTTACTATTGTCGATGTGGAATAATTAATGTCCTTTTGTTTTGGGATTTATTAAATATATTGCTATATTTTGGAATGTAATCCAGTACTTATTCTTTAAAAATTTTAAATAATGAATTATTCCTCTACTTTTTTTGAGGAATCTATTGATACAATTGATATCAGAAATTTATAGATTTTTTAGGCTTTTTTTGGAAGTATTTTAGAAAAGTCATAAGGTCAGAAGGTATTATGATATTCATTGGATAGTGTTTTCTGTGAAGGAAATTTTATTTAGGGTTATTTCTAAAATGTTATAATAATATACAATAAGAAAAAGGTCAACCCACAGTTTGAGTGATAACCAATCACGCCAGACAAAGCTATGGGAATAAAACCCTCAAATGAAATGAAAAAAGGATTTATCTCCTAACATTGGCCTACTAGAAGTCGCTGGTTAGTATAACATTGTTTTCCTATTTAAATATTATATGTTTATATTTGGATCCGTATAAGATTAAGATAAATATAATCTTTTTAAATTTTATTTTATTTATGATAGAATGGTGAGTTCGTTTTTGAGATTTTTTAAAGGATGAAACTATAAATGTCAATTATGTATTCTTTCTTTTGTTCTTAGTCTTTGAAGTAAATTATTTCATCAGCACTAGGAAAATAATCATAAATATTAAAAATGTATTCCTAGTTCTTTCTTTTACGAATAATAAAATGGTCTGTTGAATCATCATTGATTTATAACTTTCTGGATATTAACATTATCATAATAATTCAATCTATCACTCTTCAACAGAACATGGCAGTTACCTTTTCTTTTATGTCCATGTTTACCTACACAGAACCCTAATATGTGTTATTTCTAGTAATATTCATACTTTCTTTTCATTATTTTAAAATAGATGACTCATTAATTAATTTTTTGATGTTGAATTTCAGCAATTATATTTTGAAAGGTTAAAAACCTAGTTTTCAATCACGATTTGCAATTTCAGGGATGGAATTTATTTAAGGAGAGAAGAATGCAATACCCCAAAAATCCATGGTATTCTTCTCTTTAAATAATTCAGTAGCTTGCGCCATACGCAACCTTGGGTTTGTGTGCACCACGACCTATAAAAATATCCTTTTAAAAAGATGTTATGAATATTATTATCTACATTGTGAATTTTATATATCCCATATAATTTTAAAAATTCAGATTATGTGTTTATTAGACATAATATTAGGAAAAATTCATTTTTCAGATAAATGAAGTATTAAAAAATTCAGTTTTTCTGCCTTTTAATACGGAACACTTATTAAATCCAATATTTGAAACTTTTATATATTAAATGTTATAATTTATAATTATTATTAATAATTTGGACAGAAAATTATATTTTATATAATTTTTTTATTGTTTCCTGATAAAATTTATATTTTAATGAATAGTAAAAAACACTGCTTTTTAATTCAAAATTGTTTTCATCTAATTTTTTAAATATTGATAGATTATCCATAATGTTTTTTAAAGTATAAATTTATTTATATTTTATTATTTAATATAATTTAACTCATTATATGTAATTCATCACTAAAATTTGATATAAACACTAAATCTTTTGTGGTTTTAACATTTAAAAACTTGTTTTCTCATTTTGACAACGAGGATTAATTTTACATTAATTATGGAAACTAATCTGTTTTAAATTAATAAAAATTTATTATATTTTTAGAATAATATAGTACTAATTATCAAAATAGTTTCATTTTATTTTAGTTAATTAGAATAGTAACACAACAAATTATTTTTATTGAGCACGGTTAATGGTAAAATTCGGTGAACAAAGGTAAAAATAATAATATAATAGTATAAAACTACCGAAACAAAAGTCTGAATACTATTTAATTTTTTATGGGAGACAATTAGAACACATGGGATTCACATTTGTCCTTTAGGATCCACTTGGGTGTGAAAATTTCATGTTATAATATTATATATAATGGAAAGATAAATATAACATAAACATGATTATTTTTACTAAAATAATTTTAATGTGGGGTTATATAACTCATATGTTTGACATTAATAAATACTTATAAATATATGAAGAATTAATAAATTATGTTATTTTATTTATTATTTTAAGAAATTAAATAAATAAATTTATTTATAACACAATAATGATTTCGTGACTACTATAATAATGAATGTTTGAAATTGATGATATTATAAATATTAAAATAAATGTTTTTTTATCTTTTAAATTCTATCCAGGATTTTTTTTTGATATCATTGAAATATTAGGGTTGATTTAATTCATTGTTTCTATGGAATCATGTTGTTATGATTTTACCAAAAATAAATTATTAAATAGTTTCAAAATTGACATATATGAGATTTTAAAACAAAAAATATTTTATTAAATGATATAATAGTCATAATGCTCTAATATTTGAAAAAAAATAACTTTTTTAGTGTTAAAAATTTCATTAATGACTTTCATTTGAATCCCCCTTAAAATGAAAATTCACTTTTCATGGTGAGGATTATTCTTGAAAAACTATATCCTTTATGGTGGAGATTGAACAGTTACATATGTACCACTATAAAAACCATGAGACATAGATTTGGAACAAGTGATAGTCAGATTCCTAGATTTTCTGCTATTTTCCACAAAACCAGACCAATGTCAGTTGATTTACAACCAACAACATCATGAAAAATATGATATAAAACAAATATATATGGTTTATAATGTTATGCCTCATGCTTCAGTCACTGCCTAAGAGGATGTTACCATTAAACATGGTGACATTGTTGATTCATTGGTAGCCTAACTCGAATATATAGAAGGAAGATGTGTACCAGTGTAGCTAGAAATAAAACATTATCTTGAGAAGGGGGATTTAACATTTCGCCAAACCAATTTTGGAAATAACATTTTTTCAACATTCAATGGATCATGAGATCTAGAGAATAGAATATTGCATCATGTTTCTCACTGTTGCTCTAGAAATGGATATTTATTACAATAAGAGTTTCCCAATATATGTTGTTTTTTAAACTGTCCACGTTCCATCATTTTTCTTGTACATCAGTTTACCCATTAGGTTGATCAATGGATTGATCCTCCTCTATCTGAAATTTAATTTACAGTTCAGTTCAATGCTAGTAAATACAAAATTTATTGATCAGTCTTTCTATAAAGAATAAGAAAATGAGAGAATCTCATACTCTATTTCTATTTTGAGGAATCTAACTTATTCCTATAATTTTCAATTACCACAAGATGATTTTCTGGGGCATTGCATATAGAAATTCAACCATTAATTGTGAAAACCACCAATTCATGTCAAATACATGGACGAGTTCCAAGATATCAATATAGTTTCGTAAATATTTGGATAATCTGTATTGAAAACAAGATCCAAATAATAACCATAATTAATAGAAAAATCAAAAGTGAAATTAAAATATTAAATTGGGTAATGGTTGTTTGTACCATTGGGCCTTCGGCCTATAGTTTTTTTGTTCTTCTGAAGGCATGAGAATCCATGCCATGTGGTTGCTGTTTAGTTTTGGGATTAATGTCATGTAATGGGATCCCTCTCATTAAAAAGGGGCTCCTATTTTTATTTTTTAAAAAATAGGCCTCTGCCCTAAGCATTCCTCCTATGATGATTTTATGGTCACAATTACACATGTCTTTTTTACTAATGATTTATCTTTAAGTATATTTTAGGGAAATAATATTCATTTTATTTATTAT
Organism: Viscum album; assembly: GCA_963277665.1. Classification (NCBI taxonomy): domain Eukaryota; kingdom Viridiplantae; phylum Streptophyta; class Magnoliopsida; order Santalales; family Viscaceae; genus Viscum; species Viscum album. The sequence goes on along the minus strand of OY728142.1, from coordinate 1,696,678,495 downwards.
GAAATTACTTTCAAGTATTTAATTCACATGTAATATTTATCTAAGTATTCAAGACATGTTTTTATGTATTATAGAAACACTTTTCATACCCTAAGTGATTTAGAATAACGTATAGAATCAACCCTACACTATGTACAGTGTGTATAGATTATGATCCCTAGATTAGTCTTCAACCATACCCCAAAATAAGATATAAAACCTTTATTTAGATTATAACATATGTTTAATCAACCTTATGTTATCAAAAAAGTATTCTTACAGATCCGTACATTTGAATGGAACCATACGTCTGACAAGAGAAGAAATTATGGTTAAAGAACCCTACATATGTAATAAACATTACCTTCAAAAGAGAAATGTATGGATCATCCAAAATATGTTTTGATGGGACCTTCATTGTGATCCTTTCATTTAAGGTTGAATGATAGGTATCTTAACACTATGTTGAGTATTTGTTATCATTGCAATGGAAACCTACAATTGAATCATCAACATCAGAGATTTATTTTTGCATTTTTTTTGTAATTTCTGAAATGGAATTGACCAAGTTACCAGATGTCTTAAATCTTGATTTCAATAGTTTTAATGATAATTTTATTTTATTAAATGTATCATATTTAATGGTTTAATTAACTCATATTATTAAGGGACGTTATAACTTCCCTGATAAATTCAGTTTTTCATTTCTCTATATCATCAGCTGTCTTTTGTGAATCTAGAATTTTGAAAAGAATAATGCTCATTATATATTTCTTGTTGTATTATGTTCAATAATATAATAAATATAATTTACATAGAAGATTTATTATTCAATCTTTCTGGGGATCATATACACAGTGCTATAGTGAATGATCGACTCAGGAAGACGGTTACACATTGGAGATAATCATGTTCAATCTGGTATGATTGTTATTGCTCTGTTTATGTTTCCATTAATAAAATATAAGATCTGTTATGCACCCAAATCTCTTTAGAGTCCATTCATATTAAAGATTTTTATTCTAAAGATGAATAAGGTCCATCTATTGTAAGTTTCACAATGCTACATCTATGGAGATAAATATTTTTCAACACGTATAATCACTCTTTGATTTATTTGAGTTTGGATTTCTCGTACTTAGTTGACGTGGAGTGGACGCTTCTCGATATACGCTATGGATAATAATTTCTCTATTAATAACCATAAGGCATTGCATTTAGTCATAATTATAATTTTATCAACTACTTACACTTAGATGTTGGATTTAAAGTCATGTGATTAGAGGACTAGACTAGTGAAATTCATCAAGCTCACAAAGAGAGATTATGGTGGAGTGGACAAGGGGATATTTGTTCCCTGAACCACTATAAAAATTGGCGTCCCCTATTTATTCTTATCCTATTCTAATTCCTTGATATTAATAAAAAATTTCTTACCCACACAAATTTAAAGTGGGCGTAAAGATTATGAATTATAGAATAATTTTTAAAAAAGACTCATTTTTCTCCATCTTTTGTGTTTTGTATATTCCAACAAAAAATTGGGATAAGAGGGGGAATTTTGGATAACACCAGTGCACGATGATATTTTTAGGGTCTATTCAAGGAAGTTCATTTATTTATAAAATATTCGATTTAGAGTTTATTGGATGACTACTTCTTCTTATAAGATTCTTGAGAAATTATAAATTTGGGATTCTTAAACTGAAGATAAATATGATATAAAATCCACCTATATGAATGCAATTATCTATGGTTATGAACCAGATGAATTCAATTGTGTCTTGAAATGTCCTGGTACTTATGAAATGTGGAAACCTATTGCAGTTTCCTATAAAGGTATAGGTAATATAAAAAAATGAGGTATGCAACAACAACTATAAAATTTGACACATTTTGGATGTTTAATAGAGAAAGTGTTACATAGATAAAGCAAATGCGTATATAAATTATCAATAATATTAAAGCCATAGATTAAAATATCAAAAAATCTGATCAAGAATTGAATGTACTGAGAGTAATACCTTTCAAAAGGAATAGGATATGTAATGTTATTCGACTATCATCACCAATCAAAGATTTTCCCAGGAAAAATGTAATTGAGAATTGGATGATGTGTTAACAGGAAATTAAAACCAAAGATAAAGATCATAAAATTATTCTAAAAATGTATAATTAAGCTCTAAAAGTATCTTCTCATAAGAAAAAAAGAGGAATAAATCATGAAGTTACAAATGAAAAGAATTATGATTCATCTTCTTTTGAAATTTTATAGTCTCAGTTAGCCAAAAAGATTAGAAATTTCTATAAAAAAAATATAGGATTCTAAAACCCCATTAAAAAGGATTAGAAATAATCAAGAGAATTCATAATCTATGAATGCATGAAACTGGGTTATATATGACCTGATTGTCCTCAACTAAAATTTGAATAGTGAACGATAGAAAATAAATTTCAGAAAAATGATAATTATGAACATAATAGAAGAAGAGGAGGGAAAACAACTTGAAGTGTTTCTAAATACTCCAATAGCTCCTCAAAATCTAATTCAGAAAAAGAATAATAATATCCAAAATATAATATGTGATTCATGGATTTGGAAGATAAGGTAAAAACCTGTTATTCATCTAATTATGAGGATTATTTTAGTTATTCAAATAATAAATTTACAGCCTATTTCCAAATTATTGAAAAGAAATATAACTCATTATTAAATTCCAAAAAATATTTATAGAGTATTCATAATGATGTTTTAGGTGAAAGAGATACCTCACCTAAAAACATTGGTAGCTAATTGAAAAATTTATCTCATTTAATACAAATAGTTCTGATCATGAAAAAAGGGATTAAAGCATTAAAAGTTAATGTGGAAACATATAAAAGTGATAATTGTTTCTTTACAAATGGATAAAATTTTATAAATGATTTTTTTGTAAGAATTTTAATAAAAAGTAATGATTTGAAATAGTAAGTATGGGTAAAAAATACAAAATATAAAACAATTATTTTATTCCCAATTCAAAAAATGATTCTTGTCATTTTATTGGAACAAAAGTACATAAAAAATATTTTTTTTCAAAAAAAACTAAAATCATTCAGATTAGATAGGTTTTCATTTCAAAAAAAATTATTTTTGGCAAATTATATGAGTAATGTAATAATAATACAGATCAGTATTTAAAGATATCTGTTTGGTAACACTTTTGTAAAAAAGAAATCATTGGTACCGAAACACACATTTTTTTAAATACTTTTACTAGAAAAATGCCAACAGAAAATAATACCATTTGGTATATGTATAGTGGATGGTCAAGGAATATGATTGGAGATCCATACAATTTTTATACATTGAATCAAATGGATGGAATTAAAGTTTCTTTTGGTGATATTGAAGATGGAAAAATAATTATAATTTGAAATGTTGGATATCTAAAGATCATATCTCTCAAAAATGTTCTTTATGTACAAGGTTTGAACAACAAACAGAAAAGTATTTCTCATATTTATGATAATGGGTTTATTGTCAATATGTATAACAATTTTTGTTCAATTTTATAAAATGTATTTCTTATGTTCAGATCACCTATAACTGATATTATTTAATCTCTTGACTTGCATTCCTTTTCCAAACAAAAGGTGATCTGTTTATCTACTCAGACAGTTATGTCATGTATCCAGCATAGAATACTTGGTCATTGTAATAATTATTCATTACATAGATTATCTAAAATCAACTTTATTTTGATTTACACAGGATTAAATTTTATTATGATAGATTGTGTGATGCTTGCAAAATTGGAAGGAAATAAAAATCATCTTTAAAATAAATTAACTAAATTGCTAAATCAAAACATTTATAACTAATCCATATGAATTTTTATGGACTTTGAAGAGTGAAAAGTTTTTCTAGTAAATTATATGTGTATATTTTTTTATTAATATTCCAAATTTACTAGGCATAATTTCATAAGGATTTAGAATGATGTTTTTAATTTTTCTTTGGAAAATTATGTAAAATTATTCAAACTGAAAAATGATTAAAAATAATTTCATTAAGAAGATATTATTTTAGTGATTTTGAGAATCAATAATTTAAATATTTTTTCTCAAATTTGAGTATCAATCATACTATATATGCTCCAACAACACCTAAACAAAATGGAATTGTTGAAATAAAGAAATCAAACAATCCAAGAAATGGCTTGGTCAATGTTAAATGAATACAGTGTACCTACCAATTTTTTGGCAGAAGTTGTAATAATAACCTATTATATCATGAATTGAGTATTAATTCAACCCATTTTTAAAGGACACATTATGAACTCTAGAATAAAAAAGAACCTAAAGTAAAGTACATTACATTTTTTGGATGCCATGTGTATATCCTTGACACCACAAATAATCATGGTATGTTTGACCTAAAATATAATGAGGGAATATTTGTAAACTATTCTTCTACTTCGAAATCTGATAGAGTGTTTAATAAATATTCATGGTCTATTGAAGAATCAGATCGTGTGATTTATGATGAAACTAATAATTTCATTAATTAGAATGATAAAATTGATTAAGTCATAGAATCTGTTGATAACGTGAAACTTGAAACCCATAAATAAGATTTTGATTCTAATTTTAATAATTTTTAGTATAGTCTTGATGACCTTGAAACTAAATAACCTAAATTTATTCTTCATAAATAGTCTAGAATCCTAAAGAGCCACAATTTATAAACACTTATTGGAGACTTAGACATAGGAATAAAAAATCAAAGAACTATACAAAATCTAGTTTAATTATCTTCCTTTACATACCATCTAGAACCTAATAATATTGAAGAAGACTTAGAAGATGAAAATTAGATGATATATTTGTATGAATAATTAATCCAGTTAAAGATAAAAAATATTTGGGAACTTTTATAATGATCAACCAAATATCTAGTTATAGAACCCAAGTGGGTTTTTAGAAACAAATAGGATGATCAAGGGATGATCACTATGAATGAAGATAGATTATGAAACCAATGGTTATAATCAAGAGTTTTAAATATATTATAATAATAATATTTCCCTGATATCTAGAATTGAATCCATTAAAATTATTTTAGCTTATGAATATCATATGATATTTATACTATATCATATAAATGATAAATATTCCTTTTAAATGGATATTTAGTGGAGGTTGTTTATTTTTAACAACCTTCTAGTTTTTAAATTCCTCAAAAACCAAATTCTGTTGTAAAATTTAATAAATCTCTCAAGGGACTTTAATAAAAACCTAGAACTGGGTATTAATGAATATGTTCTTTTTGTTTAAAAATAGATATTAATTATTCTATGGAAAATCCAATACTTTTTACGAAACTAGTTAGTTTCAATATATTATTATTTCAAATTTATTTTGATGATGTTACTTTTGGTTCAACTAAAAAAAATTTGTCTTCAATTTTGAAATATAAAGAAAAAAGTACTTTAGATGAGTATAATTGGAGAACTAAATTTCATTTTATGATTTCAAAATATATCCAAAATATATTTTAAATTTTTTTAATCAACGTTATAATATTATATATTTATTGATAATTATTGGACTTGAAAACATTAAATCATATACTGCTTTTGTATGTATGAATATAAAACATGATTTGGAAGAAGTTGGAAAACCAGGTGGAAACATGTTATATGGAGGTATGATTGATAGTTAGTTATATCTTACTAATTTTAGAGAAATAATTATGTATTCAGTATTACGTGGTGCTATATTTCAATAAAATAAAAATACTCCCATCTAACTACTGATAAAAGAATATTTATATTTTTAAAAGGAACTATTTTCAATCTCTTATTAACCCCAAAGCGTATAATATTTATTTAATTTCATATTTAGAAGATGTCTTTGGTGGTTATATATTAGATGAAAAAAACATATGGACCTATCGCTTTTTAGGAAAATCATTAGTTTCTTGGTCATGTATGAAGAAACCCTCAGTTTCTCTCTAACAGCTCAGGCAGAATATGTGTCTTCTGATAGTTGTTGTGCACAAGTATTGTGGATAAGAAAATAATATACTATAATTTGACTAAATATTAATAATATTCTAATTTTTTATGATAATACTAGTGATATTAATATTTCTAAAAATCAAATAAGTCATTCTATTAATAAGAACATTAATATGAGGCTTTATTTTCTTTGAGATCCTTTCCTTATAAAGAATATAACATGAAAATATTGAAATTTTGATAATGAATTAGCAGATATTTTTACAATAAAACATTTCACTAGTTGTTTTGGTTTTATTAATGGGATTTTGGATTATTTAATTTTAATTAAATTTTCTCTAATTAAATTATTATTTATTTATAATATTTTTCTATATTTATTTTTTTCACATCCCCCCATTGTTTGATTTTTTTAAAAAGTCATATATTCTCAAAAACATTAATAATTATCTTATGTAATGGAATGGGAAACAATGTTTTTTCAAAAACCATTCGTCTTTTCCTTACCTTTTTTTTCTCAAACCCTATTTTCATACAGAATCAGATTTATAAATTTTTCTAGCTTTGAATCCCTAGAACCCAAGAACATCATAGCATTCTATTCTATAAAATGGTAATAACCATGAATTCACATGAGGGTGGACATAGTTATTCGAAGTGACAATGAGTTTATTCAAGGAAGATTCTCCATGGAAAAATCATTGATTTCGAGTGGCTGTTTGAGACAAATTTATCTCTTAAATAGGCTCTCACATTTGAAGATCTATAAATTATTTTTAACTAGGTAAATATAAAAATCTCCTGTGATATTGAATGTAATCATTTCTTTTATAGTTCTTTGTTCAGTTTTGGTGAGACTAAAAACAATATTTCTACAAAGATAGAGGGAAAATAAATTTTTTATTTCTACTATAGAATTGAATAAAATATTTAAATGTCCCCATGATTGTGTTTTTCATTTAAACAAGCATTTTATTGGTAAAAACTATCACAATCCATTGGAAGTTATGTCTTTTCTATTTATAAGTACACATATTAGGATAAAGTTTGTTAAGAACTGTGAAGTTGATCAAAATGATTGAGTGAAATTTATTTAGATAGAAATTTCTCCTAGACTTTTTGAGATGGATAATATTTCTAATACTGACATTTACATTATGATTTTGTTCATTATTGATTAAAAAATGATTTTTACAAGGTATATGTTGAGTTATTTGGGTTATTGTTGTCATACAGAGACTCGTATGTATTATTATCCTTATGGAAGGACAGTTTGTTTAATTCAATTTCAGAAAATATGGTTTTTTGTTCATCTCAATAATTAAATGTCATCATAATAATGGTCTAAATGATAGAGCTCATAGAAATATTTTTTACGGGAGTATAGTGAGTGGGGAACTTATGCTAGTTGGTGTACATAACCAACAATAATTAGGTTCATTTGATTAGGGGGAGAAATGTGCTTTTAGAGATCAAAGCATTGAAAAAACAATAGGTGAAGTTGTTTCCAAATCATCTTAGAGAAAATTGAGAAAATTTGAAGAAGAAGTGGAAGAAGAAAATTTGATTGAGGAATTGGTTATGAAACAAAATAAAAGAGTAGACCCACCAGCTGAAGAACTAGTGTTGGGTTCAGGTGAAGATACTAGGGTAGTACATTTATAATAACCAATTCTTGAGGAAGATAAATAGGTTGATATTTAAATTTGAGAATTTAAAGGTGTTGATATTCATGTTTATCAGGAGGAAGAGCCAACTATTCAAGGAGAGAAACAGATTCTCAAATAAAAAATGTGTCTATATAAATTATTGAAAATCTTGTTTACTCATTTTTTGATTATTTGGGTGAGAGACACGAATTTGTTTCTAGAGACAAAAAAAATTTTCTTGATTGTATATATTATTCATGTGACAAATCAATTCAAAAGGCAGTGGAGAATTATTTGGAGAAACATGGTCCCAAATATTTCGAAACTATCACAGTTGAATGGTTACCACATCTAGATGAAGGGACTTATGATTTTATGACTAATTAGTTTGATGATCTAGTGATGAAATTTATTAATGTTTTAGAAGAAAATTATTTTCATAAGAAGAAGGAGGCCTCAAAAAAATATTTTTATTATCAGAATAAATCATCAATGCCAAGGCTGATGTTTGATTATCTCCAGAATCAACTTATGGAATTAAAAGAAAATTATTTTTCAAGGATTGATTTTGGTGCATTCAATAGAGAAATGATATATGAATTTGAAAAAATTTGATATAAATATTTTTCTAAATATGATTTTAGAGATATAAAGTGGTATTTAGGAATCTAATTTTATTCTATTAATGAATATATTTTTCCAAAAAAGACTTCTACCTCTGCCCCTTCAACCTCTCAAGATCTGATTCACAGATTCACGAAATCACAACTGTTGTAGATGATTGAAAGGATCGTGTGCCGAACCCTAAATGAAATAGTTCAATGTTATCTGTTTTGTTGGATAATCAATGATATCTTGTTAAAAAATTGACTTCATGTGAACCATGTATTATTCTTATTATAAACAAAATAAAAAATAAATTTGACCAGTTTATGCAATAAGTGGATAGTTGGAATAATTTTTAAAAGTCAATATTGTTGAAAATTTTCATATCATTCAAGATTATAGAGTATGTATTATGATGTTGGGAGATAGTCTTATGAAAAAATTGTGGGTTTAGATGAAGAACTGAAAGACAAGTTTTAAACATCTAAAAATCATAAAGAACTATAACCTGATACAAATCCTACCTAACCACATCTACCGTAACCATATAAGTGAGCTAAAATAATTCATAGTCAAACTGCCTATTGTATTTATACATAGTTTTGGCAATAATTGTTTTTATTCATATTTTGAATTCTATATTTCATATTATTTAAAGTTTATGTATACAGCCAAAAATCTAGTCTTATTTATCTACATATATTATTATAACATTCAATTTATAATCTATGGAAAATTAAACATGTTTGAATATTTTTTTATACTTTCTTTTTTATCTCAGAAAAGAGGGAGAAATTTGGATAAACACATAATTTTTTAATCAAAATAATTGTAAAAAATTTAATTTTGAATTAATTTCATTTAAATAGTTGAAAATTTATAAATTCTATAAATAATTTTATGGGTTTTGTGATCATCAAAATGGGGATAATGTTGAGAATGTATTTTTTCAACAATATTATATAAAATATGATGAATATTATACTCACAAATACACTTTTTTGTTTTTCAACTGATTTTAAATTATGTATATCTAATATATTTAATATTAATATAATTTATTATGAAATACATTAATGTTTTTAATTTGAAAGGAGTATTTATCTATGTTTTAGAGATGTGTTTTTATGTATTCTATAAACACTATTCATACCCTACATTGATTAGTCTAATGTATGGAATCAACCATACACTATGTACAGTGTGTATGGATTGTGATACCTATGTTAGACTTCAGTATTACGCCAAATGTATAATGAATCCCTATGTTCAGATCTGTATATACGGTTAATCAAAATTACATTATAAAAAATGTGTGGTTAAAGAACCATACGTTTGAAAGTAACATACATTTGGAAAAATAATATATTTCTCATAACGAAACCTATATAATCAATGAACATTATGTTCCAATGATAAATGGCTGGATCATCAAAATTACTTCTATGATAAACCATATATTTTAAATATTAATATTACATATTTGAACCTTACATTGATTATTTTTTATTTTGTGAAGGAACACTACACATGACTTTTCAATACTGTAGATCTAATTTTGCCCTATTTTCGGTAACATCTACTACAGAGCAGACCAAGATAATATCTTTTTAAATATCATTTTTGAATGTTTTTAAGGTTATTTTATTTTATTCAAATAATGATATTTAATACAAAAAAATTAACCACTATTGTTAATTGAAGTTACGACTCCCTTGGTAGATTCAATTTCGAATTTCTACGGCTTATCAAGTGTCTTTTGTGGATCGACAATTTTTAAAAGGAGGAATATCATTATATTTTTATTTGATTATTATTTTACATAATCTAATAGAGATAATTTAAAAGATTAATTAGTATTCAATATTTCTAGTGATCTTATATAGAATGCAACAACAAAAAAACAACTCCAGAAGAAGAAAACACTTTGAAGATATACATCTTCAATATTGTAAATTTGTGACTTCTATTTTTTTGTTGATCTAAAAAATAAATGATATATTGTGAATCTAAATCTCATAAGAATCATTTCAGCTTAAATATTTTCTATCTAAAGAAGAAGATATATCTTAAATCTTCTGCGTGTTTCTGCAACTATGAATGTCAATTTGTTTCAACAAATCAAATCTCTTTTTGATTTCATTTTTTGACTGTTCATACTCAGTTGAATTGGAGTATTAGATTCTCGATCTAAGCTGTGGATAATTAGTTCTCTTGTTATCACCAGAAGAATTTTTTAGTCTCATTTTTGTAAATGTTAACTACATGTACTAAGTATTTGGATTTCTAGTCTTGGGATTAGAGGATCCGAGTGATGAAATTAACTATCCATATAGTCAGAGAATTTGGAGGAGTGGAGTAGGGGATAATGGTCTCCCATTCCTCAAAAAAAAATTACATTTTAATTATTTCATCTTCTCCGTAACTTATTCATTGATCAGAAGTAAAACAATACTTACCCACAATAATTTATAGAGATGGATTAAATTCAGAATTGTAGAAGTGTTTTTAGAAAGGCACGATTCACCCACTATTGTGTGTTTTTTATATTATGACCTAACAGATATGTTCTATCTTGATCCAAAGACAACACCTTATCATGTGCACCCCTATAGGTAGGAAAAAATAGTAAAAATATCCTCGATGTGAAAGGGGAGATAAAAATTCACTCCATTTTATAAATTGAAGAATAAAGATTACTCCTTTAGAGAGGAGTATGTTTACTTTAATTTAAAATCAGTTATGGAGAAAAACTAATAAGAGGTAAAAACCTAGAAACATGTTCAAATTGGTCACCAAGAATTCTTATATTATTAAAATTTTCATATAATTTTAAGGAAGATAATATTGGAATGTTTCATCCTCATATATATACTACAAATGATGGTTGATTTGGGGAATGTGAAGATGTGTAAAAATCCACCCCAAGTGTAATGCATTCTCACTAATATTCTATAAGAATATGCTAAATAGAAGGAATTCAACATTAAAGGTTAAAAAATTTCCAATGATCTTATTATATGAATGAAAATATACCAATATAATACTATTAATATGTCACAGTTGAAACAACTATTTTTTCCCCTGACACTCCCACTATGGAACTGCCGACTATGTCAGATCTCAATCATCCCATGTCCAATCCTCTATAAAATGTAATTTAGATAAGGGTGGATAAAAATAAATTAATACAAACATGAACTTAGGTTAAATATATCCTTTACCAACACAAACATCATTAATTCAGTCTTTAGTGAATAAGAACCACCACACCAATTGGTCTAGTGGGCACAAAACCATCAAACCAATTCCTCATCAGATGAAGAGTTGATATTTTATTCTACTAAATTTATTCCTTTTATGGATCTCTTTTATGATGATGAATATTATTATCAACTTGATTCCTCAAAAAAAATTTAGAGACATTAATTAATAATATATGTGTTACGGAAACAGATGGAGGAACATCCTCCATCGAATATAAAATTCACACAATATCCATAATATTAATATCTATGAAATTAAATCTCATGGGAAAAAACATTAAAACCCAGGTTGGAGAATCAAAAATACTGCACATATATCAAAAATAATCCATAACTAATTTTATTAGAAGATATATTAATGAATTAGGGACATTATTCTTAGCCCAAGAAAGTGTGTAGGACTAGGTGGTTAGGACTAAGTGGATATATTTAATTGAAGACAAAATCTCGTTCAGATATACTCCACCAGTTGATAAATCACAAAATATTCTTCTTATGTAACATTATTATGTGAGGAAATATATAACATAGACTTAGTAATATGTCACCCTGATTCAATTGGACATAATTCTAGAGGAGCTTTTAATTCTTAATGATCTGATTTTTTTCATAATCACTATTAGAAGAACATATAGAGGCTCTGTTTCACCCTTAACAGTTAGATATTGATGGTTTTACAAATAGGTATATCATGTATAAGTTGAACCAATACAATGTCATATTGTAATTTCATTCACTAAATATGATAGAATTGATGTCATATACGGATATATATGACCCTAGTAAATATCTGATATATTAGATGGAATTGATACCCATTGTTCTTTCATTGATAACGGCTTGGGTGTTAAACTAATTATCAAAAGAAACCTCACCAATTAGGATAAATTAAAGCTATATTATCCCCTTAAACTATAACAATCTAGGGGTAGGATTAAATGAAACATAAAACCCTTAGTATAATTAATCCCACAACTCAATTTGGACATATGGTGTCTGATTCTTAGTTCATAGTCGTCTGAAAAGATAATGCATTAAATATATTTCTAGGAAGGTATTGATTGAAAGATCATGAATTAGCCCATTCATAATTCCATATATGCATAAAAAACTACATGAACATGAATATTAATATGTTATATGGTGATATTTCACCGTTAGAGTCATGTGAATTTATATATATTTTCCATGATTATATCTAAGAGAGGAGAAGAAACCCATAACTATTGATTTTCGTTCTGTAATTACCCAAACCCTATTATCATTGAGGAAGTGCTTCACGTATTACATTGTCATAAATATAAGTTTTTAATCATAAAGGGATGATCAGTTTATTAGTTTTGGAAGAAAAATTATATTCCTGAACCTTTCCTTAAAATTTAAAACAAAATATAAAACATTGAATATATCTATATATTAACATTATTCTCATAACATAAGCCATCATATCATTCATAACACATATCTTGGAATTTTGGGGAAAATAAATCATAATAAAGGGGAGATCTCACAAGAAATATAATTGTGTGTGTAAAATGGAATCCATCATGAATGTATAATCATACAAAATAATGATAGGTGAATAACTAAAATATATTACATTTAAATAAATCTTGAGAAAAAACTGTCCAAAATAAATAATACCATATAATTAATAACACGAACATGAAATATTAACCATGGATATTATAACTAACCATTTAATCATATAGAATAATAATAATTATGGATTTAATGGTTTTGGATGTAATTACTATCAATATTTATTCTCCAGATGTTACTATAATGATATATCATTATGATAGTTTAAGACTATTGGTAGAAACCGAGTTGATTTGTGTCAATATCTATCCTCCCCATAATTTAAAACTACATGGAAACTAACACATAGAGTTTTTCACCAAATGATTTGTCTAATGAGACCTACCAATGCAATGAGGAGCTATAAAATCTACCACCTATCACATAATCCTAATATGAAAATCAACAACATAGAAATTCATATTGAAAAAAATTATATGAATTTATATAAATTAACCATTAACATAAGTGGTATCAAAATATTATAGACATTGTAAAAATGATAGTAACCCCATTAACAAAATAAGGTTAATTGTATTATAAGGGATCAAACTCAATCAATCATAAGATTTAATTAGGATATTGACATTGTTGAAAATACTCTAATAAAATCATTAGAAATATCTTGATTAAAATTTAATTTTTACTTTGAAATAATTTATTTAAAAACATATAATTTATAAAAGAAAAAAATTTATTTAAAAATATAATTTTAAACGTTTAAATGAATATTCAAAACATCAATGCATCAAGATGGAGATAAAAGATGCCCCTGGCATATATGTTTTAAATAAAAATTTATTTTTTATTTTTTCCTAAATAGTCAAATGTATCTCATTTAAATAACAATGAAATGATTCTGTTGGTAACCATTTTATATGAAGTTTAAAATTGTTAAAAGATATAATAATTTGGTAGGATAATGATACTTTTTTTAAAATATTTATAAGATATATTGACTTGGATGAAAAATATTCCCCAGTAGATACTTGCGTATAAACAATCCTAAATAATAATGATATTGTCAAATTAACAATTACATTTAACATTCCCTTAGATGAAAATTATATAAACTACTATTTATTGGTTTTAATCATGTTATTATTTTATAACAGAACCATATTCATATGTGTAAATTCATATCTTATTGTATTATATCGTTTTGTTTATAATATTTCATTATTACCCATGTTTCTTATGTTAACTAATTCATTTACATTTGGATATTTTTATGTATTTCATTTTTTTTATGAATAAAATATGTTTATTTTATATAAATAATTATATGAAGATAATATATATTTTATTTTCACTATATATATTTTTATTTCATTCTTTTATCAATAACATCAAAAATGAATCACATCATGTCATGGAAAGGGTTGGTCATATGTACCCATGAGTAACGATATCCTTACCTAAATGGTTAAAGGGTAAAGAGTTTGATGGAATATAAATTATATAGAACTAATATCATGGCATAGGTACTGTATATATCCCTTACATCGATAATTATACCCATCTAAATAAATTAGGGATGAAAGGAAGATTACCCCATGGTATAGACACTGAAAGTCGTACGTATGTGTGTTGTGTGTTTTCATTTTCCATAGGATGTATAAATAATGAAATAGTGTTGTACCAAATCATAATAAAATCTGATTATATAAATTACTTAGTAGATATTACTTTATTATGGATATGACACATGAAGATGAAGTATAATAAGAAATTCACTTTAATAAGTTTATAAAAAAAATTACTTATTCTTCGATAGACTTCTACTGATTAACACCATAACACCTTTAAAGATGGTGTTATTAAAAAAAAGGCATATATAGTGTGTTTATGGGTTATAGAATTTAATTAAGGAGATACAGGAAGAAACTAATAGATTTTGAAGTGTGGTTAAGGTAGAATAATGGTTTCTT
The DNA here is from genome assembly GCA_963277665.1 of Viscum album. Lineage (NCBI taxonomy): Eukaryota > Viridiplantae > Streptophyta > Magnoliopsida > Santalales > Viscaceae > Viscum > Viscum album. The sequence continues at coordinate 1,696,663,478 of OY728142.1, read as the reverse complement.
GTTTATATGACAGGGGAGGGTCACTTTTGGGAATTCTCAGAACATTAAATTAATATAAATTTATTTCCAAATCCAAAAGGATCCAATGTAAATTATTATAAATATAAGATGAGTATGGGTTGAAATATTTTTTCTAATAATTTTTATACAAGTATAGGTTTTATTTTCATACATTTAATTTGGCACTAACCATATATTAATTCCTTTCACTCTTACACTAACAACATGTGTTTTTATTACTTAAGGGATAATAAATATACTCTACAATACAAAAGAATCCATAAATGGACTATTTCGGACACATAAAACATCAACTAAATATTTTTTCTTTGATATATATATTTTCTAATTTTATATCATTTAATTAAATATTATTAATTTTAGAATATCATTAATTTTAAGTATGAAAGAATTAATTTCATGATTTTTTTTAAATATATCAAATCACAATAAAAAATTAAAAACAAAACATTAATACATCCATATAACGTCAATGATATATATAAAACTCATGGATGCCATTAATTAATTTAAATTATTTATATATCAATATTTTGAATATCATTTATTTTATTGATCTATTAAATAAACAATTATTGCATCATCGTTGTGTAAGATGTTAGATTAATTATTTATTTCCTAGAAACTAAATATAAATTACCATGTTAAATAAAAACATTATATACATCAAATTAATATATATATATATTTGAATGTATCTTCTATAAAATACTGTATTAAAAATGGTATAGTTATAAAATATGAGTATGACATCAATAACTATTATTTAAATAAACTATAATAAATGTCTTACTCTCACACATGTAGCTTCAAAAAGGTTATAATAACGACCCAATAATTATTATGGTCACAAACCACACATCTAATAAAATTAAAAGATTTTTTACTGTAATTTTTAGTCTTTATAATATTATTTTTACCCATAATTACTTTATTTACCTTAACTATGGTAATTAAAAGATTAATTAATTTAATATCCATATGGATAAAAAATAAAATAATCCTACTTAAATAACTATGAACCATTTATTACAAATATATTACCCATTTTTATAAATCAGAAACATTTATTTTTTATTAATAAATATAAAATTAACACCATACGACGAGGTGAGAAAACAGATCATCAAAGTCAAAACACGCAATAGATTAAAATGTTTTTATAAATGATTTAAAAGTAAAATTGATACTAGTGAACTAAGTTATATTAAATGATAAAAATTTATATAATTATACTTTAAAAGCAATAAAAATTATAATTTAGTACTATGAATTATTTTGATGAAAAATATTTATTTCAATTAAAATTCATTATATTTCAATATTAATCAAAATAGAAAATTTATTAAAAAAGTACATAAAATTAAACCAAATTAAAATTATATAATCGAAATTAAATTTAATATTTTATATTTTCAAATATAATATGTTTAATATAAAAAAACTTATTGAAAATAAGTTCTCTGATAAATGGAAGTAAAACAACCATTATAGAAATTTATAGTTTTTTGCATAAAATATTATTTATTCATGTCTTTTGCCAATAAAATATATTAGATGAATATAAAAAATATTTTATTGATTATATGAAATATATATTTCATTAATATAATTTAATAATTTTTATTGAATTATTTAATTAATAAAAAACACCATTTGGATAATAAAAATAAAAATATTTTCTTTTATATTCAATTGGTTTATATATTCATTTATAATTAATTGGTAACGACTAAGTTCATCTTTAGTTTTTAAATACCATATATTTTCATAATTTAGTCAATAAAATTCAAAACAACTAATTTAATTTCATCGATGATATTTTTTTATTCATGTTCATGGAATATGGTTTAAAAATTCAAAATTCTTTTATTGAAATCCCATACCAGAATATGGGTCTACAATATATACACATTAAAATTAATAAATGGATGTTTAAAGGTTACTGAAGATAACACACATTAGTGTTCTATGTAGAAAACATGGATATCGAATATAAATCTCTCCAACATGTTCTGATAGTGACTGATAGAGTACATTATTAACATAATGTTAACAATCCTAATAATATAAATATGTGATCATCTAATAGACGATATAATTCATCCAAAATGAAGTTACTAGGATATAATTTTTGGTTTCTAAATCCATTCCCTATAGTTGAATTATTTTTTCACTTCAAATACTATAAACATGAGGAATAATACTAACGTGACAAGTTCTGTTTCATCCTTTAATAAATTTCTATGAAAAAATCATCTTTTTCTATAAGTGATAATAATATTTAAAAATAATTTATTTATCTTAATAATATTGGGTTTAATAAATGAACTTATACATTTTTTATGAACATTATAAATAATGAAAAATATGGTATACTAAACGAGACACCACATTGGCCAGTGTTAGGTGATACACCTTTGCCTCCCTTCAGTTATCAGTTTATGTATCATTGCCCTGCCGAATGTGATGGGTTATCACATGAACTGAGAGTTTTTCTTTTTATAAAACTATATTATTTTAACATTCCAAAATTATCATTAATAAATTCAACATTAATGAAATATTTTAATATCAAACATTAATATCTAAATTTCTTCTTAATCCATTCCATAAACAGTTACCTTATGATTCATTCAAAATACATATGTCCAAATTCTATGTCTAATAATTTAGTAAAATGATCAATAAATTTCAAAAACTATATTCCCTAAATAACATAATGTATCACATAAAATAAAATACCAAATACATTAGTTCTATTATATCCTTGCATGATTACTAATCCATAATTATTAACTACCATTGTAAAATAATCATATATCTCATGATTATTATAACATGATTATCATTGATAAAATAATTTTATGACATAAATCATGAATCTACAAACACAAATACTGTAATTACCCCCCTTTGACTATATTAGTAGAATATGATTGACCTTGATACCTTTATTTCTTATGAGGTACATTACCTTTATTCATTGGACAATAATTTTATAATCCCTTATTTCACTATAGTTGAAATAAAAAGTATTAGTCTATTCTATCTTCATATTAAATTCTTTTTCTTGGTGACCCTTTTATCCACAATTATAATCAATAAAAAATAAATTCATGTACTTCCAAGGGTGAGTTTTTCCCTAATTAACAAATATGGGAAAATATTTCATTCCATCATTCCCATTATTCAACTTTTACTATATATTCTTCTTTATCTATATCTTTCAATTAATTTCATAAGGCATATAGAAATATTTTTCTATCCTGATAGCATATGAGTTATTATCTTTTTATGATGAGAAATTGTTTGATACTAGTTCAATTTTCAGTAATCTACTTAACACTAAAAGGAAGCAATCATACATTCAAATTGGTTAATGTATATAATCAATAGAATTCCTTTCTAACCTTGTAATGTTGGATTCATATTGAGAAACATTATCATCTAAATTCTTCCTTAGAATTAAAAATTTTCTCTCAATATCCACTCTATATTCACAAGAATAATATTTCTCTATGAAAAGATCTTCAAAATCCTCCCAATACCGAATTTTTATATCCTCATCATATATAGTTTTTTTAATCAATGAACATCATTGATCAAAATCTATAGAATGATGGTAAAAATCCATGAGAACATTATCTTTTTTCATTACTTCCCAAAGAGATAAAAGTATGTTCAATTTAACGTAACCATTTCACATCCTCAAATAGATTTGTAGTGAATTGGATTTTGATTTTGGTTGTATCATTATGTTTTGTAACATTTCCCCTCCACATTGTTGTCATGGATGCTCAATATAAGAAAGGTTATTGTTCATATCCTCAGTCAGCTATGCCAATATGGATATATGTTGTTGAACATCAGTTTTATCTCCATCTACAACATCATTATCATACATTTGAGGGAAATACCAGTGTGGATTATGTTCTTAGATAATTTTTACATTCCTTCAACTAGGTTCTATTTATAAACCATAAAATACAATAGAATAGGTTATAATTCAAATTTAATAGTTTATATCTAGTGAAACACTTTTCGTAAATAGAAAATAACTGTATTCAAATCTCATAATAATAATAAAAACTTATTTGGGGACATAATTACTTTTAAATCCTTAATATGGGATTCTAAATAATATTTGAATTGCTATAACCATATCCCCTAAGTGCTTCATACAAGGATCATAGTAAGACCCATTTTCGGGTATCAAGTTATGTCGATTTAGGCTCAATGACCTTGAGGGAGTTGTTATCACCAGGTATATCTATTATAAAACAACATCAAATTGTTGTATCCATAAATTTTTTATTGCTAAAAAGACCCACATAATCTACACCTTACCAATATTTTAGGATGTTCATCTATGATTATCCATAAATTCTTTCTTAGGGAGATATTCCAATATATTTATTTTCATAATCTAGTTTACATGGTTTCTCCTAAAATTCATATGATACCAATTGTAATGACCACTACCCCAGAAGGCCGGAGCCGATGACTCACTTTATTACACAGGCATAAATACAAGTGATGAATTCCAAATGCCTAATTATTTTAGCATATTTGGAATCCTGGTTACAAAAATGAAACACACATTACTATTTAAAAAATAAAATAAATAAAAAGAAAATCCTTTAAGAAAACCCTTATTCTAGTGCATAACCTTACTTATCAGTCATAATACACATCTTCAAATTCTATAAAAGACAAAACATCGAAAACATGTGAGTTGAGATACTCAGTAAGGTTAAACCTACAATGAAAGACACCATAACTGTATTACTATATACAAAAATTTATAGTGAAACTAAAACAAATTCCATTTAAACCTAACATGAGTAAAATATCTGTATAATAAATAATACAATATAAATAATCATTGAGCTAGAATACATAATAATTTATATTCTAACTATTAAAATAATCACAATGAAAATATAAATGATAGAATGTATAATGTTATATATATGAAATATAAAGATCTATCCTCAAGATAGTTATAATAAAAAATTATCCTAATGATAGTTTATGTTTTTTTTTCTAAACCAGTCTGATTTCTGTCAAGATCTATCATCCTGAAAATTTAATACTTCCCCAAAACAAACACAATGGGTACACTACCAACTGGTTTTTTCATATTATGCCCACTGATTCATAGAGGGGATATGTTGGGCCATTCCAATCACTAACTAGTCCATATTTATTCCCCATATGAATTATGAAACAACAAAAACATTCGTATTGAAAAACATGCATACGAAATGTGAATATTTTATGAATAAACCAAGAATGGTGTAAAAATTGATCATTTATAATCAATAAGATCATTAAAACTTCAATAAAATAAGGTATGTTTTATGATTATTAATCAAACAAAATCAAAGATAGGATTATAGAATAGATTTTGATATATATGAACATACTTCAATCAAATCGTTAAAAAGATGCTGAGAACATTTTATCTTTGAAATAATTTATTTAAAAGCTACACAATTATAACTGAAATCATTTTATTTAAATATATATTTTTAAGTATGTAGAGGAATCATTAAATCATTATGGTCTCAAGATTATGGTAAATGTATCTCATTCCATATAAGTCAAAAATATTAATTATTTCTATATTAATGTTAAAAAAGACATAAAGTAAATAATTTGGAAAATAAAAAAATTTCCATTTAAAAACATTTTATAAAAATTATAAAATTAGTAGATGAATTAAAACATACGTAGGATACTAATAAAAATATTTTTTAAAAATATTTTTATGGGGTATGGAAATGGATGATAATTATTCCCAAGTTGATACTTATGTTGAACAATCCCGAATAAAAATGAGATCGTGTAATTAACCACTAACATTCACTTTATTTTAGTTGAAAGCCATTTAACATACATTAAAATAGATTAATAAATTTATTAACTTAAATTACAACCATATTTTTATTTATTATATCATGTAATATGTAGTAATATTTTTCATTAATAATATTTCGTTATTACCTATCTTTTGTGTGTTAGCTGCTCCATTTTCTGTTGAATATTTTTTAATGTCGCAATTTATTCTTATATATAAGAAATATATAATTAATCTCATGATTTAATTTATGTTCATATAAATTTTATTATATATATATATGTTTTAATCATTCATGAAAGGTTAATAAGTAAAATGAATCACATCATGTCATGTAGACGGTAGGTTGTACACACGCTTAAGCACCTATATCGCTCCCTTAATGGTGTATGGGTACATAATTAAATGATATATTAAAACAAATAATAAATATTATGTCAATATCACTATATATATATATCTATTATTTCCATCATTATATCTACCCAAATAATGTGGTACTGAAAAATAGATTACACCACAATGTGGAGACTATAATCCATACATATGCACACGTGAAGTTTTCAATTTTGGTTGGATGGATGAATTATAAAAGTTATGTGTACCATAATAAAAATAAAATATAAAAATATATATGATAATATATTTATTAGTTTATTATGGAGACAAAACATGAAGAGGATGTAGAAGAATAAATGATGATGAATGAGTTGGTAAAACAACCACCTCTTCTTCGATGGACTTCATTTGATTAACAACATAAAAACTCAGATTAGGTTTTTATGCCTAACATATTGACTATATAATTTTGGTATAGTTTATATAAATTAATTAGGGTGAAAGGTTTCAAAGAGAATAGGTTTTGATGTTTTATGAAAGGAGAATAATGGGATCCCTTTTATAGGATAGAGTATTGTCACTTTAAAAAAATATCAAATTATTAAATTATTATAAATTATTTTCTAATTCAAAATGGATACAAAGTGAGTTATTAAGAATATAATATGAATATTTTATGAACACCTCTCAACCATTAATTTTTTAAAATATATTGGTTATATTTTTACCATTACCTTTTGGATTTCACCCTAAATTAATTTCATTAAATCATACCATGACAACATGTGTTTTTATTACATAATAGAAAATATAGAAACCCTAATATTAAAAAATGACATAAATGGAAAAATTATTGAATTTATGACTAATATAAAAAAATTTACAAAATTTTATATTTTTGTGATTTTTATATCATTTAATAATTTGTTGTTTATTTTCAAATATCATTAATGTCCATTTCGACATAATTCATTTCATAGATTTTATGAAAATATTAAAACAAAAAAAATTGAACCAAAACCTTAAATACATCAATAAAATTTTTTATATATACATTAAAATCTTGTATTAAATTATTTATACTAATGTATATTTATTTTATTATTTTTAATAACATTTATTAGTTTCTTTTATTAAATAACCAATCATTGCATCATCATTGTATAAACCATTATAGTTATTATATATTTCTTAAAAATAAAATATAAATATAAATGTTAAATAAATAAATTTTATATTTTAAATGACTTTTTTCAAGTAAAATGTATCTCTTGTATTACAATATATTAAAAACGGTATTGTTTAAATAAAATGACAGTATTACTTATTTTAGTCTTCTTCAAATGAAATATATTAAATGTCATAATCTCCCCTAAGTCGATTAAAAAGTTAATAATTTCAACTGAATGGTGATTTTTGTTGATACCCACTAATAAAATGAAATTATATCAAGTGTTAAGTTAACTGCATTGTCTTGATAAAATTTTTTAACCCATTATTACTAGATTTACCCTTTTCCATGGAAATTTAAATATTACTAAATTTATAATTCATATGCCCAAAAAATAAAAAAATAATTTTCAAATATTTTTTACACAATTATTAAAAATAAAATATATATATTTTCAATATTATTTACACATGATATATTCAAATTAATTTATAATTAATCCCGTTGATGGGGTGATAAAATATGTTATTAAATTTTAAACATGAATTAGGTTGAAATTTTTATATATCTAAATTAATTATAAAAATAATTCTGATAAAATAAATTGGTTTAAATGATATAAAATAATATATTTATAATTTAAAATCCAAAAAAATTATAACATAACACTATAAATTATTTCATTGAAAAATGTTATTTTCAAATAAAATTTAGTAATTTTTCATTATTCATCAAAACATGAAACTTATCAGAAAAATATCAAAAAATTTTTAAATGTATATTTCCATTTTCCACATTAAAATATAAAGTCTAATTTTTAATATATAATTTATAATTATATTAAAAATTTGATTTAAAATATGTTATCCATTAAAAGGTGGTAAAGCTGCCTTTATAGAAATATAGGTTTTCATGAAAAAAACTATGTTACTTTATATGTGATGAATCTAAAATATATTGAATGGATATTAAAACTATTTTATTTAATATATAACATATTTATGTTTTTAATATAATTTAATAATTATAATTAATTTTATTTATTGAGAAAAAATGCCTTTTGGAGAATAAATATAAAAATAACTCATTTATATTCAAATTTTTTATATTTTCATTTCTAATCAGTTGGTAAAATATGATTTAATTTTATATTATTATAAAGTATATATTTTCATAAATAATATTCATAACTACAAATTTAATTTCTAGGTTATAATAGTAACATAATAATATTTTTTATTTGTTTTAGTTATCAAATACGTGAATCGTAGGATTTCAATGTAATTGAATTAAAAAAATACAAACCATAACAATATTGGGGAATTACATATTGGGTCACTAATTTTAATGGATTGGAACTGAATTCAGATAATCAATTGATAGATCTTCGGGATGAATATGTGAAACCAATTAGTTAGTTCAAAGATATCATCTTAGATTTTGAGTTGTGCTTATTGGTCCACATTATATCAGCTTGAAATGTTGAACCCAATGATGTTGAAAGAGTCTTAAATAATACACTATTATAAATTCATTAGACATAAATACCCCAATAATATCTTCATAACTTTTTTATTCCACTACTCCATCTATTGAAATTGCATAATTCAGGATATATCAATTATAAGACAGCTCCAAGGACACTGACCATTCCCCTGACCTTAATTATTCTGATTTGTTTATTTCCCTTCCAAAAATATGACTAAATTATGAATAAAAGGAAAAATATAATGAAAATAAGTTAATATATACTCTAACATTATTTTAATAATGGGTCACTACCAATGTTTATAAACACCAGATGATCTTTCTGGGTATAGAGGTGTAACTCTGACCATTGTTGATTATCCCATTTGTGCCCCTTGAAAAAAAGTGATTTATATAAATTTTAATAATAAACAATTATAATTTTTTAATACAATTACAAAAATATTAGAGGAAAAAATTCTAATGTGTATACCCATCAACTAGGTATTCTAGAAGACCATCATGAATAAATATAGGTAGCTTGAAGGACACATCTGACTCATATTGTCAAGGTTAATGATTTTTTTGATAATATTTTCAATGTTAAACCATTTTAGAATCCTAATACCCTAAAAAGATCACCAATATAGTCTAAGTCAATAAAATAATCAGAAAATTATGATTTTCTTCGATTTCAGAGACAAAAATCTACACTGTCAGAAAGATGATTTCATATTTTCAATCACAAAAATCATGATCAATTAAATTGGGTTAAATAAATAAATTTTTTAATGGATGGATATTTGATATATTATAATACCATATATACCTAGAAGATGAATAATTCATGGCCTTCTGTCCCCCCCATGGAGTGTTCCTGCAACCTATGAATTCCCTTTCATTTTGAAGAATGTTTTCACTACATAAAAAAATTCCACGAGTCACATCGTCAAACCCTCCCAAAAGAACAATAGTTGTATTTCAGGTAGATTGTTTTTTATTAAATTTTTTAAAAATTCCAATCAGATTTTTGATTTTGAAAAATATTTCAAAAACATCGACAACACGTCCTAAAGATAAATCACTTGAATTGTGATATCTTCATTACAATAAAAGAAACTTATATACTTATTTTTCTAAAAAACGGAATTGATGTTAAACCTAAGAATATAATTGATTTTTTTATTATTTCCCCTAAAAAAATCCAAAAAAAATATGTTGCCTTCAGGGAAACCTTCATAAAATTATATTCAACATTTAAGACATCAAAAAGAATGTTTCCCTTTAAAAAAATTATTTATAAATAATGGATTTTTAGTGGATTGATAAATATGAAGAAGCCTTTTACATCTTTAATAAATATATCCAGATCTCACCAGTATTGATTGTACTATTGGAAATAATGTGGCTCATTATGTATCTAATACCATTGAAAAATAACTTGGTTTCTATATTTTGTATAAAAATAATGATAATAGTGATAACAACAATTATTAGTTCAGTCTTCCAATGATCAATACTGAAAATTGATATTTTGACATTAAGAAGAACTATTTTGAATTAATCTTTTAATTCAAAAGATTAGTCATTGACTGCAGCAGCATGAGGTGAATTTGATTTTTCTAATCCACACACTAAAATATTTCATTAATTATACCATGATGACTAGATTCTTTTCTCAAATTTTATTTCTTATATAATAATTAAATATTACGTTTATACCACATAATTCTATTAGAGTACCGACTCTAGAAGAAATCATGGATGAAAATACCTCAATTGAATAAGTACTAATGAGTACAAAACATATAGAAGAGGAAATATATTCTGTTATGGACTTCACATGAATGTGGGATAGTTACATTTATTCTGAATCTATAAGTCATAATTGAATGATAATATAAGATACCAAAATCAAAAAATTCAGGTTAGAGATCATGCAAATTTCAAAAAGTAATTTTTTCCTTCTTCCCCCCGCTTATTAGAATGATTCAACAACATTGAGGCTGAATACCAATCCATCATTGTATAATTTGGAAGAAGCATTAAAAATAACAATGACTATGTTTTGAATCTAGGGTAATTCCATGATAGTAATTAAGAATGGAAAATGATATTAATCTATAAAAAAAGAAGAGTTGACCACTAGTATAATTATAGTTGATGGTTTATGGATTAATTCACCTATGCGAAAACATTAAATCACATATGGGGTTCGTATAATGATAATTAATATGATTTTTAAAACAATATTGTACCCTTGGATGATCCAAGTCGGTATGTAATAGTCCTAAGTATCTCACACTGTTGAATAGTAATTCCATTTGTTCAAATTAGAATTGATGAAATCAAAAAGTCAAATTCTACATATAACTAGATACTAGTGTAAATTGATAGATGATACCCAAACTAAAATATCATTGAAATGGGAAATTTCAAGAAAAAAGAGTTGGAAAAGATAAGGTTCAAGGATGGGAAATCAACATCACTCTCTATCATATCTTGTATAATCATAATGTTCATTACAAAATATTCTTCATGAGATATTTTTTCAGTTTCTTTGATTGAAAGAAGACGACCACCACCATAGAATAATCTCATGTTGGTTGTTTTGGTGCCTATACTTCCAGATCCAAGACATATCACTAAATTAGGAGGATTGTCTATTTTGATATTTAATGAAACTAGAGTGCACATATTTTGTAAAAAATTATCATTCCTTCAATGTGCACTACAATTTAATCCACCAGCCCCTAGATATTTTACATATATCTAAATACCCCTAGATAGTTTAAATATGAGATTTGAATATTATAGGAAAGTATCCTCCATATTTGGATAATATGTTTAAGTATATCCTTACTGATACCTATATATTCTCTAAATTGGCTATAATTATAAAACATAAGGATATTACAACCAGAAGCATCATCATCATCTTTATGTCAAACATCATCACCATATTTGGTGTCCCTCATGCCATACTAATATATAAGGGAAAAAAGATATTTTCTTCCAAACTAAAGAAGATTTTTCAATAGTACAACATCAAATCCAACCATTATTTCTACAACCATTAAGAAACAACTCGATATATAGTGGATTTCAATAATACTCTATCAATCATTCTATAGAAGATATTGAATAATGAAAAGAAATATTCTCCTAAAAAGATTATTCACAAAATGTGGGTCTATGGAACTACATCCCATATTAGTAAATAGGAAAATCTATATTAATTTGTTGAAATAAAAAATGTAGTCTATTTCATAGAGGATTAAATACCCACACCAAAAATATTTTTTAGTGAACAATATTAAAATGATAGAAAATCATATAAACTATTTGGAAAACTAGATCTACTCAATGAGAAAAATAAAAATACACTAAAACATTTATAATTATACCAAAATCAGATAGCATGAGACTTCAAAAAAACGTTCATATCCACCCACTCCTCCAATGAGAATGTTTACTTGTAATCAGAACATCAATGATATATGGGAATAGCTCTTAAAATCATGCACAAAATTGGGAAGTAAGTTATGCCATACACATGGTCTACTCAAATGGAGCTTACTATTTAACCACAATAGATGGGGAATACAATATTAGCCCACCAATGAAATATTTTATATGAAATAATTAATGTGATACTAGAAGAACCAAATCATGGGCCTCCCCCATAGGTGTAATCCATAAACACTATTAACCTGCTTGTAGGAAGTTAAACTGCATGATCCTCATCTATGTCGCAATATAGAATGCTAAATGAATCCAATTTACACATTGTATTATTTTAAAATACATATAAAAATGATATTATATGCACAACCATAAAATACCAATTATAGGTTTTAGACATACAACCTCAAAATATATGACACCATCATTGTGACTCTATAACATAAAACATCATGGTTATCGTCCTTGGTGAATGTTGTAAAACATCACAACATTTAGATCCATTGGATAATTTTTGTTGGTGTAGGGATCCTAATACACAACCTATCATGAACAAAATTTGGAATTATTACTATATGTAATGGATTCATAGTGATTCATATAACTTACTTCGTGGGCCAAACTAAAAATTTACCCCCATTTACAAGATGGTTTTCACCATCCTTTGGCCCTAAGGCCTATCTTCACATAAGTTTTGATTCATGATGGTTCGAAAAAAAAATCCCCAAAATTACAGGTCCTAATCATACCACTTGAAACTAAAAGACATAATTTTCATTACCATATGATAGAAAATTACATGGTCGACATCCCTGTTTACAGTCAAAAAATTAAATAAAATTTATATACATGCGTGAATGGAACAAACCCTTTGTTTAGTGTCTCCTATTACACCCCATTTATATAACAATGTGTGTCTCAATACCCATCCTCATTATGTATTATTTAAGGACTATATATCTCATATGGGGGCTAGCCCCATTGATGCTTCCTTGTGAGGACTTTCCATATGCAATATCATGATTATTACCAAAGGTACTATTTTTTTTGTGTGATATTCCCTTTGAAACTCTTTCCATTATCGGTTATCACTCATTCATGTAACTGAAAACTCAATGTAATGCCCATATATCTCCCATGGTTTTTGATCTATGATAGTATACATGTATCTACATCATATTCAATTGGAATACCTCATATGATAAATATGGGATAAGAAAATATTTTTCATAGAATGAAAATGTAAAAATGTGTGGTTCATGTCATTGTATAATAACATAAAACTATGTAAAGTTTAGGTCAATAATCAAGTGGATCATGATATTTGTTGTTGGCCTTCTAACCTACCACTGACTATGAAGGACATGTTCCATGATTCATGTGACAACAAGATATGAAATGATGCCCAGATCTCCAATCCTATGTCCATCAAAAATATAAAAATATCCCCTCCCTATGAATGGGAATTTGTTATATATGTATCTCTATTTTAGAACAATGTGTGTCTTTATTCACACATTTAGAATATATTTAGTTACTCCTAGATGTTTTTTCTCCAGGTAAAACCATAAATCCACCACAAAATCATGTGTTTCCTATGGTATTTTTATCCTGAAATTTTATTGTGGGTGTATTACTTAGTGTAATCCATGACCAAAACAAAATTTCAATGAGATTATATTGTTATCTAGGTTAATAAAATATCCCTATAATTACCTTGTTATTATATTCTCCAAGCACAACATTATTGATGCATAACATATAAATCCATGGTTATCTTTCTTGAAATAAGAAATTAAATTTTATAACATCCTATTTTCTGCATGATACAAAGCAACATATTATATGTACTTATTCCATGACATAAAATTACATAAATCTTTTATTCATTATTGAGTGGATCAAAACCTTGAGTTTTTCTCACATTCCATAACATATTTATAGAACTATACATGACATGATTTTTATTTCCATATGATACGTTGTGATTCCAAGATTACGAATCTCAGGTTCACCTGAAATATAATGATTCCCCCTTACCTATGTAAAAATGAGACCGGTGTAGGGAGATTTTTTTATAAAACTATGAATGTCATAATTCTATCCTTTTAGAGATATGTAGTGATTATCGATACATATGAACTAGGACTAGACAATAAATAAAGGAAATCCCCCCTTTAATAAATGATCAAATTCTTAAATAGGAGATATCAATTGGGTTACATATTTTATACGCCATCATAGAAACCAAAAATGTCCCCTTCCATACCAATGATTCAAATCATTTTAGAGAAATCCTCAATCCAATGATTATTCTGGTTCAAATAATTACATTGATCTAATATTCATTCCTTCTATACATCATAATATTATCCTAAGAAAACAAAAATCATCACAATATTTAATTATATATTTCTATGAAATTTCTGTTTCCCAAGGACACCATTATATTGACTATGAAAAACAATCATTATTTTGGATCTTTATAAACTAACCATAAATGGCCAGTCGACTAGATGAAATTTTTTTATAAATATAGAATCATTTTATCCCCATTCTCCCTAAAAATGTATTTTGGAAACCCCCTTTTCGAATAGGTTCTACGATCATCTCTTACGTACTTGTACCATATCACATTTCATGTAGAAGAATTCAATGATTTTGTTTTATAATTTCTTCCTCATGTCTAAATCATGATTAATGACTCTTGATCAAACATTAAATATATCAATAATTATCTTCTTGCTATTGATTCAAGCATTCCCTTACCTCATTGAATAAAACAATATGGTTGATTTCCTACACACATGACAAAAAAAACATGGTTCTCAAAAAAAATATGGATGGATTCTCACCCAAATGAGATGCAATGATATGCTCAGATCGAATATCTTGGTCCATCCATAAAATCATAAAAATGATCACTTTCCATTTATTTTAATTGAATCCATGATTTGGATGAATCATTTCACATTCCTTATTTCACACATCAAGCATAAATCATATGGAATTAAGATTTTTTATTAGTGGGTTTCCCCAAAATATTAAAGAATTTCCGTTATGTCCGTGGTGACATGGTACAAGATGCACGAAATTAAAATACATAGACCAACATTCTTGTTTTATGGAGTTAGACAACATGATTGATTTATCTTATGTGATATATTATGAACCACATTATAGAGGAATATTTTTCTAGGTTTTTTTGTCCACCATCGTTGATTACAAGAATAATGTTGGGCTACATTCTAAACATTGTGAGATATATAGTGCTACCAAGATCATAAATCCTCGGTGCATCCATAAGATTAAAATTCTAAACTATTATATATATGAACCAGATCTCTATAAAAGGTTTTAATACATGTTTCATTCAGCATACATTTCCAAACTCAAAAAAATAAAACCTGTAAAAAAATATGAATAAAGTGTGGATTTATTCAAGCTAGAAGTCACCTTCAAATCATCTTCTGAATTAATTCCTTTCTCTTTTTCTAGAACTATGTACGACTTGATTGTAACTTTGACAAGATTCTTACTGACGCCCAGACAATATATCTCAAGCCTTTCCATGATAAAAAATACATTTCTTATGTATGGTGTAGACCTACATGGGAAATATTTCCACCATTTTGGAGTGGTTTCAATATGAAATGTTCCTTTAATACTCAAGAACATTCCATAGATCAATCAAAATATCTTCCTTGTAATATACCAATCTTCATAAGAATTTCTTATCTATCTTAATAGAATATATATTTCCTGAGGACACCATTATTTTTGACTATTTATGACATTCACTAGCTTTTCTTGGCATAATATACCCTTAAACGGCCATTCAATAAGAGACATACTAATTCATAAGAAATAAAAATTCTATTCTCATATTACCCAAAACAATTATGCATCAGACCATTTTTTATAACATGGTCCATAGTCATTCCTTCCATACTTTTTTCCATATCACCTTTTGAATTTAAAAAAAATCAGCTTTTAGTTTATAATCATCCATTATCATATATGAATAATGATGGAAAATTTTTGGTATGGTTAGCCTAGAATGGTGAATCACTAATCATTGGGTCAAATACATTGGACCATAAGAGAAAAAAATGCATCCCCATAGAATGATGTTAAATTTGGTAGCTATGGTCCTTGTTAGATGATGTTAAAGTAAGACCCCCAGACTTACTATAGAGTGAAATTAAATTATGAAACACATGGTTAATTTTACATGACCAATTAACTATAAGATATTTTGATCCATTTAAAATCACTAGGTATTTTATTTTAAATCCCACATTATTCTAATCCTATTATAAAAATAAATATGAATATTAAATTCCACTATGTATGATTTATATCTATATAGAGGTGCTATCCATTCTCAATGATTACTTTTCTATGGCTATTGAACATCAGTGTGCTTTTTCTTTAAATCATTTATATCAATATTGAAATATAATTAGGATTGAAATTGTCCACCCATGTTCCTGATAATTAATTTATATATATGTTGAAATGATTTCCCAAGTCACATATTTTTTCTCACACTAGGCATGAATCATGTGATCTTAGAGGATCTAGAGATTCATTTTTTTATCACGAGGATGTTCCCCACAACAAGATATATTATCGAATTCTTTCATCTATACATGAATTTTTTATCCATGATGAATTATTAGGAACACAAATTCATTTGAACCTCAAAATATCAATACCATGTTCCATGTGTATGAGCTTGTTCTACATGGAAGATTATGAAACATGTTCCCTGGTTCATGGAACCATATTATGAATAAAATATTCCATCTCCTTTAAAATGAGATTGATCCATGGATGGAGACATATATTTATGTAATAAAATCCTATTTTGGAATAATTACTCTCATAATTATAGGCCAAACCAATTTGACCTAAAACAGTAACTGAAAGGCCTACAATACCCTATACTCTTATATAAGAATAATTCTCTTATTATTATTACACATTATATATGTTAATACATGAAAATACTATAATTAGAATAAGATAACTCATGCATTACTATTAAATTTCCATAGGAAAGATGGAATTAATAGGAAACTATTTGAGAACATAAAAATTTTCATTCATTGGAAAGTTTTTTGTAAGAGCATCCACATCCTAAAGTTTCTAATTAATATTATTATAAAAAAGAAGAAAAAAATAAATTAAAAAAATTAAACAATTGATTTCATTATTTAGTAGATCAAAAAATACTTAATGTGAGCCAATACGATCCTATTTGATATTGGTTCTCTACCGAGGATGAAAACCGAATCATAATATGCCGCTTGTCCCGTAGCCCTACAGAAGGGCGTTCCAAAAGACCCCATTTTTGAAAAATGAATCTCTCGAAGGCGTCAACCGAAGGACGTCGTGAAGGGAACCGAGCCACCAGTCTGGGAGAGAATAGCAGAAGCATTCGTAAACTCTGAGGTCGAAAGAGGGAGCTGGGGGTAACCGTCACGGATGTCCAGGACCTTAGGGAAAATAGAGATTTCAGGGAAAGGAGAAAAGGAAACATAAAGGGGGGGGGGTGAGGAATAGGAATAAGGCTTTGCCGTTGGAGGGGAAGAGAAACCCTCTCCCCATATGACGAGGGAGGGGCAGAGGCGCTGGCCATGGATGCCTAGGGCATGCGTGAGGCACCAGGAGTCGAGAGCCGAGAGCCGATATAAATTGTTTTACACCTTATTCAAAGAGTCAATATGGAATAAACCTTATTGAGTTACTAAAAATGAATAAGGAACTCTTGTCGAATCTTTATAAGTTATTTATTTTGACAGGTTGTTAAATATGTGATGAAAATATTCCTTTTTTTATAAATGAATATAGATCAATGAATCTTTTCATTCATTATATTGAACATAACTAGGTCATAGTAAAGAATTACTATCTTATTCTAAGTATTGATTATTTTTTTGGCCAACTTCATAGATCTCAATATTTTTTTAACGATTAATATTTTATTTAAATACTATCTATTTAGGGAAAAATGTGAATGTATACCCATGAATGTCATCCATTCATGTTAATAGTAGTATTAATTTATATTTATTCTATTTGGTCATAATAATAACCCACTATCAATTAAGATATAGTGAATAGAGTCTTTTGATATTACCTTGATCAATTTGATAGAGTATTAATAGAATATATTTTTATATATTACAAGATAATGTATTATCATAAATACCCAATAATCATTGTACTGGGAAACCTTAGGAAGATTTTTTAAATTTTTTTTTACCATGTGTACCTTTTAGATTTAAAATTATTTATGTCCATGTCATATAATCTAAATCGATGTAAAATAGAAAGATCTATCAATGATATATGATGGTAAAAATTTCTCTAGACCAATAAATATTACTGAGAGTTATAATTTTTTTGATTTGATGGATATTATAAATAATTTGATAAATATTTTTCATGTCCATATAATCTAGTAAATAGGTTATCTTAAAAGGATGTTATGAAACATTGAACTGATGAATATGAAGAATATTTCATTGAATGGAAGATATGATTAGTCAGCACACATATTCTCATAGCACCCTATTTTGAGTAATATTTTGTGATCTATAGTTATGTATCAATGAATTATTATGGATATTTATTTATATTTAAGGATATAATGTTATATTTTTACTCATTCTCAATGATGGATTTTGAGAAAAATCGAAAGACTCATGATTTAGAGTTTGATGTTGTATTCTTTCTACTATAGATTTCGATACGTTATTTATATAGATAAAGAATAGACATATATAATTCATATAAAAGGATAAATTATATTTTCACATAAATAGGGTTTAATATGTACCAGAGAAAATGGTACGATTTAAAAATATATAATCATTATTCAATACATTACCATTAAGGGGATGTGAATAGGGTGGTTGATCATTTGAGCCAAAGGGATCATTAAATATTATCTATGATGGGGATGAAAAAGTATCCATTATTTTCAAAGGATATACCATGAAATTTTGAAGTAATTAGATAAATTTAATCATACTAAAATTACTATTTAACAATATCTTTATGTGAAGAATAAGTATGTGAGAAATGATTTTATAGAAGTCATAATGAATTTGAGAAATATTGTTAATTTCAAACATGATTGTCATGGAAGGATAAGGACCAATTTATAGGTATGTATCCTATCAATATATAAAAATGAATAAATAACTGTTATAAGAGACTCATATCCCATCATTATCTATTCATCATAATAGTATGAATATGTATAGAGATATAGATGAGTATTTCAGGTCAGAAAACATGAAAATAGATATTGTGGAATATGTATCTAAATTTTTGGTATTGTAGAGTGTTTTTGATGATAGAATATGGGATATTGGTATTTCAAAAACAATACCCATTCCATGATGTTAAAAAATAAAAAATCTCTATGGATTTCATCAATGGACTCCCCAAGAAATATAAAGGATATCATTTTATTTGGGTCGTATCCAATCACCAAAAAAATAAACACACATTCTTATTATATGATAATATATATCTAATAATATTTTTTATAGTATACACTAAAAGTAATTTTTATGTTTTCATAGAGTAAAACTTTCTATTATATCTGATGGATATTTGAGGATTTCAATGATGTTCTGGAGATGTCTTACAAGATCTCTGTATATAGATTTTTATTTTACTTCTTTTTATCATCCTTAGACATGTGGTATAAATGAGAAGAATATTCTGACACATTAGGATATGTTGAGATCATTTTCTCCAGATTTAAAAGTTTATTGGGATGAATAACTTCATTTACTCATGTTTTTATAACAATGTCCATTAATCAAGAATTTATTTAGATCATTAAGAACACATATATATAAATTAGTTTATCAATTTGATAAATTAAGATATTATTTTTTATGTATTGCTATTTGGACCTAACATATTTGATAAAATGGTAAATAATGATAGTTTCATTCACAATACATCAATTTAGCTTCGAGTCGATAATAGAAATATATTTAAAATCATCAGTGGAATTTGGAATTCAATGTTGGATAAAATGTATTCCTATGATTTAATATATTTAAATATACCATTACATTATTTAATATTGAAAATATTTTATGTAGGAATATTTTTCCTTCCATGACTCTTGATTGGATTGGGATGGTTTCTTATTAATTATCACTCTCACCAAACCTATATCATGTTCATGATGGGTAATATGTATCTCACTTAATAGATTATATAAATAATATTCACAAAAATAATAAGCGTATACTGATGGATCAGGATCAATTGTAGGATTAAATAAAAAAATATTAGATCATATAGATACTTTTCTATAAAATAAGACCACTCACCTAGTTAGATTTCATTGGGGGAGAAGTTTAGGAAACAATATATAAACCAAACGATGTGATAATGTAGAGATGTCATCATTTTATAAATTAGAGTGATGTAATTATGAGTAAGAAATTCATTATAAAATGGTTATAATGTAACACAATAATTTAAATGTATTTTCAGGAACAAACATCATGTATTCTATACCTAACAATATCCAACATTCCAGGTATATATGAATCTCTATATAGTAAACCAATATTTCCTTCTCCTTAAATGGGCTCGTATGAATATGTGTAATGAAATTATGAATAATATTAACAATTTTATTAAAATATTCAATTTTATTGATAAATTCATAATAAATAATTACACAATTTTCCGTAAAGTCATTTTATGCATCAATTTTTTTTCTTCAAAGAATCATTTATATAATAGTTTACTCTAAAAGATGTTAATTTGTTACTTTATTTTTTATAAATATCATTTTGGGGAATAAATATTATTATTTAAATTATAATTTCAAAATTATAATGTTATAAATTTTTAGGGATTTTCTGTAAAAACCTATTTTTTTGTGAAAAGTGAAAAATAAAATTTTTATAAAGTATATCATTCATTTTATAGTGGATATACCATTACACATTGAATTTAATATTAAATTAACATTAATTTATTTTTAATTATTTAATTAATTACTTACAAATCATTAATAATTTTGATCTTGGTAAAAGTTCATTTTGGGGCTTAAAAACACATTTTTCTAAAAACTATTTTTATGGGTGAAATTTTTTTTATATTAAATTAAATTAGTAGTTATTAATTTATATTTATAAATAAATCTATAAATTATATGTTCAATAAAATATTTTTTCATTAATTTATTAGTTTTTTCAAGGAAGGTAATAGTTTTAAATTATGTTTTAGAGCTAAAAATGAAATTTGTGAAATATGGATTCTTTTGAGTTTTGTGAGTTTATTTAAAATTAAATTTCACAGATTATAGAAATATAACATTTAAAATTAAATACTTGGTTTTTATTAGAAAAATTTTGACAGTTTAAAATTATAACTTAAATTTTTTATAGATAATAGTAAAAACAATAAAATTTTGTTAACATGATTAATGATACTATAGGTTTACCAGGGGTTAATCCAAGGGTTAAGAGTAAGAATTATACCAAAAACTATAACATAAATATTAGAAAATGATATTTCTTAAAAATAGTGTAGTTTTTTTTCCACATTATACATTTTAAACAATACTCTCATGAATGTGAACATATATCATTGAAATCTTTTAATAAATTCAATGTTTGTACCACCCATAAATTTTACAAGAGAACAACTTATCATATATTATTCACAAAATCTGAGACCCATTTATTTGAAAATCCCAACTAAAAAACTTATTATATTCATTCCATTCGTCCTATAGATTCATTTCTTCTTCTAAGACTTATAAACATGTATTAAGTTGTAAGACAATAGAAGTCAGTCAAAGAAGATGTACTAACAATAACTAAGATCTTTCTATTTAATTTCTTCATATTAATCCTCTAATAATAATTTTTACATAATTAAATGACTTATTTATTTATTTATATATAACTATGTATTATTATTTTGAATATAAGAAAATGTCATTTTATTCTCCTATAAATAAATGATATAATTATCACAAGTGCAAATGTGTTGACTACTGCCTCCACAATATAATACAATTGATTTCCCACAACCATACCTAATAGTTAGTTATTATGATAGATTCAATATTTATGTGTGTGTGTGTGTGTGATATTTATTATATCATAAAAAAAATTTATATTTAAATTATTATTCACATATCTTTATATTTTTCAATCAAAACATGGGAACATTAATCATGGATATATAGGAAATAGTGTGTCCCTGGAGTGTTCTAATTAATTTTATTTCACTTTTTATTAATAATGGTAATAAATTTGAACATAATTAACATATATGATATTTATTTAATTATTAAATTTATTTATATGAGGTATCCATTATAAATGTTAAAGGACCATAATTATTGAACCAAGACATACATTAAAAATGAAGTGGTAAACTCCCAAAATTATGATAACAAAAAATGGTTGTTAATTAATGGGTGATAATGTGTTAAAATTAATCCATATATTGAATTATAGTTATTAATATTATTATATAAATAAATTATAATAATTTAAAAAAATTTAAATATGAGTTTTGAGTGCATAATAAGTAAGATACACTTGAGGTCATTGTTTTATTTTACAATGTCAATTTTATTGGGGTAGATTATTCTCAAATTAATTGTGATGAACATATCTGATATACCACTCCTAAAACATATTTATTTATATTAAAAGGTTTTTTTCCATATATTCCATCTTTTTGTTTCATTTTACTCACATTATGCATCCGTAATACTCAAATAATTTATTTAATGAAGACATACTTTATTTCCCTCTTTTTTCAGGAAGTTTTTTGTAACACCCGAGAATTTTATGTTATATAAATCATCAAAGGAATATTTTTTTACACAACACTAGCTTGGCTTACTTTACACGCAATCACGACCTTTCTCGATAGCTTGCGTTGTACGCAATACCGAGTTTCACTAAACGATGATATGCTATTAAAATATTATTTAAAATAGCTGTTATGAATAGTAATAACCACTTTTTGAAATTTTATCTTTCAAAATGGACTTCATTTTTGGATTCGTAATATCGAAATTATCCTAGGGTGAAATTTTGGTATTTTTCTGAAAACTTTCAATTTTTGATGAATAGTGAAACCACTAAGTGTTAGGTTAAAAACTGAATTTTGCATAAAACATAATTTTACCGCTTCTGTAAATGGAATTTCGAAAATCCGATAGACACGGTTGATATCAGTATGTAAAATGTGGTTCAATGAGAGAAAAATAATTTTTTGGTGAATAGTAACTTTTTACTTTTTTTACCGCGGTTAATAGTAAATAGGGTAACTAAGGGTAAATATGATATTACTATTACCCTAACACATGTCCTAATTCTATTGGATAAGTGTAATTCGACCAAAAACAACCTTATGAATATAATAGGACCATTTAGGTCCACATGGATTAGATTATGACATTTAATATTATTTTATTTAATGAATAGTTAAAATAGTTAAAATCAAAGTTTAATAACTAAAACATTTTTAATATGGGGTTATACATAAGTTAAATTAGACTATAAATATTCATTAGAATGCAAAATAGATTTCCTACATAATTATATTTTATTTATAATTTTTAGACATTAAATAAATTAATTTATTTATGACACAACGATGATGCAGTAATTACCCTTTTAAGGAAATGTTAACATAATTGATGTTATAAATGCTCAAATAAATGTAATTTGAGACTTTTTATGAATTACACTAATTTTCTAGGTTACTATGATATATTAGTGTTGATTTAATCAACATGGTTCGAACATATAATTCTGTTATGACTTTCACAAAAATCATATATCAAATAGTGTCAAAATTGACACAAAATAGTTTTTAAATCAAATATTATATTATTAATTATTATTTTATTCCTAAAAATCTACGTTTCGGCCAAATGACTTATATAAGGATATATATATTAATAATAAACAACTTGGGGTTCGTTTGGCATGTTATAGTATGTGTTTTAACCATATAGTCTTTGAAAACAAAAAGTCACAGAAAAAGTTAAATTATTTAACTTAGAGTTAAATCTAATTGATAAGGTTAAAATAATAACCTAAACTTCTCTAAATCCAATTGGTTTATAGTATTTCGACCCATCCCTACTTTACCTTTGAAATAAGACCCTTTGGAACCATTATAAACCGATTTTGACTTTAATATAAAATAATATTTTGAGATATTCCTAAGGTGCCCCTCTCCTCCCTTATAAAATGGCACCTCCTCCCCCTCCTCCTCACACCAATTTGAGCACTCAAGCTCGGCCAACCCCTACCAAAATCCATTCTCCACTTACCTAGAATAATCATAGAGGTCCTGGTCTTCTTCAATGACCAATCCTAGTTCACTAAGTGGAGGATTCAAAGAGGCGTTTCAAAGAAGAGGTAATATCCATTACCGATCTTTTCAATTTCTTTTTTCTTCAACTTCTTATTCTTTAGTTGTTTCATGATAAAGTAATAACATAAGTATTACTTACATACTGATATGTTATTATAAATATGAAACAACCCTAATTCACCTTCTATCCATCCTACGGAAAAATGAAATCACCGCGCGTGCGTTCGTACGGAATACCGTTTCCACGCCATGGTGTAAATATTTTCCACCATCACCTTACAAGGATGGGTATAATGGTGTAATGAGTAACTATATATGATTATTATAAAGTGATATTGATACTGAAATTGTATAAATACACTTAAATACAATTCCACGATCATGGGAACAATATCACCGCTCGTGCGTACGTACAGAATACCGTCTCCACGATGTGATGCGACTCGTTCTACATGATCATCATTACATAGTAATTATATAAATGAATTGATTGAATAAATATGATATATTTTACACTAATACCATTCTGGATATAAGTTATCTATAACCTTAAAAGAAGAATAAGAATTTATTCTGCAAAACACGCATAAGAACAAAAGGCAATAAAGACGCGAGTAATAAGTAACAATGAAATATTACTAATAAGAAGCTAAGAATATGACCATATATGATATCATATCAATATTTATGATTCTAGAATAAGTCAATAACATTATTTAAACCATTATATAGGAGCTTCAGACACGTACAAAGCAAATCGGACCTAAGGTAAGGGAAATATCACAATCTCATTTTTATCCGAGATTGTTTATACTTTAGTATTTACTGGGGTTTATTTTTTCATCCACATCCATGTTTCCTGAATATGTAATATTATTTCCATCCACCTACAATTGTTTAAATCCAATTTTACCCTTCGGTGATTTTTTAGTAAAGAATATGAAAGGAATCTTTTGTCGATTTTCGTACGAGGTACTTTTTCACTTTTCTGACAAAAGTACAAAGAATGTTTTTTTAACTTATACGGCATGAATGGATTTTTAAAACATTATTTCCAAGAAGCTTCCTTTACAAGTTTTAAAGTTTATTTTTAATCAACTTATTTTAGTTTAATGTTGTATGACATGTTAAGAAAGGAAAAAATGTTTTTGAAGTAGAAAGGATATTTTCCTCAAGAATGAAGTCAAATGTTTTATCAAAATTATTTTCCATCTAAGATAATATAGGGTTCTGTTTTTATCCCTATTATTACAATGATTTTATTATGTTTTGAGGGAATTATTTTTATGAAGTCATTTACCTTATATGATTTGTTTTATGATGTCATGATGTTTCAAGAATCCCATTTTTGTTACATGTGTTATGCGATGATGTATGATTTATGATTATGTGGCACACATAAGAAAGGATTCATTATAAGATGGGTGGGACCTATATCTCCCTCCAATGCATTGGGTAATGATTTATATCTCATGAGATAGACATGGCTGGAACGGAAGGTTATTTCGGTTCAGTGATATAGGACTGATACGAGGATTGAACTCAGTTCAGAAATGGACTTTCTCTGCTAAGATAGTCTTGTCAATGAGTCATGACTAGCAAGAAATGATTTTCCATGATTATATGTTCCTGCCACAAAGTTTCAAGTTTTATGTTATGATTATGGGGATCTCATTTTAACTTCTATGATTTATTCCATGTTTTGATATTATGATATCTTTTGTAGGTTATGATTTTCAAAATGATATGATATGATTTTTATTTCCTTTATTTGCCCTTGATGAGCATTTGAGCTCACCCTTTTGTACGTTTTCTTTTCCCCAGGTCAGGAAGATGGATATTAAGTAGAATATGCTAAAAGGGACCCTAGATATGATGAAATAAATGGAGACACTGTAGAAGATTTATGAACCAGTTGTATATGTTTCCTAGTTTATAAAGACACTATACCTATAAGGTCGTTTGTGGTTTTTTCATATGTTGTAATAAGTGTGCTTCAATTTTGAAGTATTAACAATGTAGGTAAATTATGGGTTGTTATAGTTGGTATCAGAGGAAAGGTATAGTCATACTTTGGAAACTAGTATGTGAAATCCTTAGTAAGAACCCTAAGGATAAGTATAGGCATAGAACACAATTTAGTGTTTTAGAAATGGACATGAATAACCTAGGATAAGACCTTAAGCGTGAAAATTTTATTATTGAATTATGTGGTTTTCCTATTATAATTAGTGTTTCTCACACTATTCTTCTTGGTTGTAGTCAATGGCTGGAACCCGAAGGAACCATGTTAATGCGGAATGCGATGGGCAATGAAATGATTGTCCACCTGAGCAACCAAACGTTATGGGAGCTGGAATGGAAAATATTGTAGCCATGCTCACACAACTTTCTAAATCTATGAATCACGCAGGACTTCCAAACGAGAAAAGGAATGAGCAACATTCTATTGAATCCTTCATGAGGCAGCGTCCACCTTCTTTCAGCGGGTCTACTGATCCATTAGTTGTTGAACAAATGGATTATTACTACTAAAAAAATATTTTCAGTTCTTCAATGTTTTGAACATGATAAAGTCATCCTAGTAGTGTATCGTTTGGAAGGAGATGCTGATAAATGGTGGAATCTTATTAAGAATATGAGGCAAAGGGATGAAATTGAGTCCATGGAATGGGACGAGTTCATGAACTTATTTTTCAATAAGTACTTCCCTCGTATTCTCCGAACAAATATGGAGAAAGAGTTTCTTGAACTGAAGCAAAGGGATGATGAATCTGTTGGTACCTATGAAGAAAATTTTTCAAGACTTGCAAGGTACACTTCTGGTATTATTATTCATCCTGAGAGTAAGATCGATCGATTATTTTGTGGCTTAAAACCAAGTCTTCTAAGGGTGTTAGCCATAAGGTATTTCAACAGCTACGAGGAAATCGTTCGATGTTATCTCAAAGTCAAGATAGAGATTGGAGTAACCCATCAGTCATATGGGTTTTCTAAGAAGATGAAAATGGAATTCAAAGGAAAATCTAAAGAGAACACTGAAAAGAAGATGAGCTTTCCCTTATGCTCAAAGTGTGGAAAGAAACATGGAGGGAGTTCTCTTAAAGGGAAAAGTAAATGTTTCAAATGTAGAAAGGAAGGTCATCGGGCATTTGAATTCCGCGATAATGGGAGGAAGATGCCTAATGATGCAAATAAAGGAAGGGATACACAGAATAAACCTACTACACTTCAATGTTTCAAGTGAAAGGAGATGGGTCATTATGCCAATCAATGCCCAAATCCAAGGGTTGATGATGATGGTCGACGTCAACAAAATCTTAAGGATAAAGACAATGTAAAGTCACATGCAATTTCTATCAGAGATGTGGAGTACGATAACGAAGTGGTGAAAGGTACACTTACCATCCACTCTAAAGTAGCAAATGTTTTATTTGATTCTGTACCCACCCACTCTTTTATTTCTGAATAATATTCTAAGGGTATCACCGTATTACCTCAACAATTAGATGTTGAGTTAGCTGTGACAACACCTAACGGCACATCAATCGCATCAAAAGTTTATAATTCTTCTCCAATTGACATTTGTGGGAATGTACTTCCTACAAATCTTGTGATCCTTCCTTTAGTGGAATTCGATGTGATTCTTGGAATGGATTGGCATTCTTTATACGGAGCTCATATCAATATCCAAATAAGGGAAGTCACATTTCATATTCCAAATCAATCTATGATCATCTATCAATGCAAGGATGAACATAACCTTCCAGTGGAAATTTCTTCTATTTTATGGGTATTGATTCCACTAAATGAAGGTTATTTATCTCAAATGGTTGGTGAGAAACTCGCGATTAAGAATATTCCCATCGTACGGGAGTTTGATGATGTCTTTCCAGGGGAATTACCGGGTCTTCCACCAAATCGTGAAGTTGAGTTTTCAATAGAACTTGTACCGGGTGGTTTGCCTATTTCAAAGACACCTTATAGAATGGCCCCAATTGAGTTGCAGGAATTGAAGAAGCAACTCCAAGAGAATCTTGATAAGGGATTCATACGCCCTAGTGAGTCACCTTGGGGAGCACCTGTTCTATTTGTTAAGAAGAAAGATGGATCAATGAGACTCTCCATTGATTATCGAGAACTTAACAAGATCACTATCAAGAACAAATATCGTCTCCCACGCAT
Source organism: Viscum album (assembly GCA_963277665.1). NCBI lineage: Eukaryota > Viridiplantae > Streptophyta > Magnoliopsida > Santalales > Viscaceae > Viscum > Viscum album. The sequence continues at coordinate 1,696,634,556 of OY728142.1, read as the reverse complement.
TGATGACTTATTTGACCAACTACGCGGAGCTCAATACTTTTCCAAGATTGATCTTCATTCAGTGTATCATAAATTAAGGGTCAAAAGGGATGATATACCAAAGACGGCTTTCTGTACAAGGTATGGACACTATGAATTTATAGAGATTCCATTTGGTCTTACTAATGCCCCTGCTATCTTCATGGATCTAATGAATAGAGTCTTTAGAGACTATCTTGATCAATTTGGGGTAGTCTTTATAGACGATATTCTTGTATATTCAAAGAGCAAGGAAGAGCATGAAGATCACTTGAGAATTATATTGAAGCCCCTGAGAAAGGAGAAGCTTTATGCCAAATTTACCAAGTGTGAATTTTGGCTTCAAAAAGTATCATTTTTGGGTCACATAATCTCAAATGAGGGGATATCTGTGGATCCAGCAAAAACAGAGGTTATCGAAAGATGGTCGACACCAACAACAATAACTGAGATACGAAGTTTTCTTGGTTTGGCTGGATATTATCGACGTTTTGTAAAATATTTTTCACGATTATCTAATCCACTCACCAAGTTGACTCATAAACGATTTATGTTTGTTTGGACAGAGGAATGTGAAGAGAATTTCTAGGAGTTGAAAAGAAGGTTATCCAGTGCACCTGTGCTCAGACTGCCTTGTAGTGGAGGAAGGTTTGTGATCTACAGTGATGCATCCAAGAAGGGATTGGGGTGTGTTCTTATGCAAAATGATATGGTGATAGCTTATGCCTCACGACAGTTGAAAATCCATGAGCAAAATTACCCAACACATGATTTGGAGTTGGCTGCGGTAATCTTTGCATTAATGATTTGGAGGCATTACCTTTATGGTGAAAGGTGTGATATTTATACTGATCATAAAAGTTTAAAGTATATTTTCACACAAAAGGAGCTGAATATGCGTCAGAGAAGATGGTTGGAGCTGATTAAGGATTATGACTGCTCAATCCATTACCACCCTGGGAAAGCAAACAAGGTGGCAGATGCATTAAGTCGACAAGACCATGCTAGTTTATCCATGATGAGGATCACAATAGATCCAATATTTATGGATTTACAAAGGATGGATCTTGGAATTATAATGGAAGGGGAAAAATATTATCTTTTTCAAATGAATGTTCAACCATCTATACATGTGAAGATTAAAGAGGCACAGAAAGAAGATGTAGAGTTACAAAAGATGGTGAGAAATGTTCCTGAATTCAACCTTGATTGTGATGGGATAATAAAGTTCAGGAATCGGGTTTGTGTTCCTCCCAACCCCGAATTAAAGAAGGAGCTGCTGGATGAGGCTCATAGTTCTTCATTCTCTATTCATCCTGGAAGAACGATTATGTATAGGGACCTAAAAGAGTACTTCTGGTGGGATGGCATGAAAAGAGATGTTGCTGAATATGTCTCTCGATTCTTGTTTTGTCAACAAGTTAAAGGTGAGAGACAGAAGTCTAAGGGGATGTTACAACCATTACCCATACCTGAATGGAAATGGGAAAACATCACTATGGAATTTGTCACAGGACTTCCTAAAACATCCAATGTCAATAATGCTATCTGGGTCATAGTTGATCATCTTACAAAGTCTACACACTTCATTACTATTAGAGAGGATTTCTCTCTAGATCTGCTTGCCAGGATATATGTAAAAGAAGTGGTATGATTTCATGGAGTACCACTTTCTATTATATCTGATTGGGATCCGAGATTTACCTCGAAGTTCTAGAGAAGTATTCAGCATACTCTGGATACAGAGTTGAGTTTCACCACTGCTTATCATCCTCAGACAGATGGTCAATCTGAGAGAACAATTCAAACCCTAGAAGATATGTTGAGAGCTTGCTCTATGGATTTCAAAGGAGGTTGGGATCAACACCTACCTTTGGTGGAATTTTCTTATAATAATAGATTTCACTCCAGTATTCAGATGGCTCCTTGTGAAGCTCTCTATGGAAAGAAATGCAGGACTCCAACTTGCTGGGATGAAGTTGGGGAAAGAAAGCTATTAGGACCTGATCTCGTTGATGAAATGGCAGAAAAGGTCAGATCTATTCAACAACACATAAGAGCAGCTCAGAGTCGACAGAAAAGTTATGCCGACAGCAGAAGAAAAGACCTAGAGTTTGAAGTGGATGATAAAGTGTTCTTACGGATATCTCCCTGGAAGAGAGTCATGAGATTTGGAAAGAAGGGGATATTGAGCCCTAGATATATCGTTCCTTTCGAAATACTGGATCATGTAGGGAAGGTAGCTTACCGATTGGTGCTTCCACCGAATCTATCTCAAGTTCATGATGTGTTCCATATATCTCTCCTGAAAAAGTACATACCTGATCCTTCACATGTACTCAGCTCAGAAGTTGTACCGCTGGAGCAAGATCATTCATATGAAGAACGGCCGATAGAGATTCTGGATCGTAGCGAAAAAGTCTTACGAAACAAGACCACTCTCTTGGTGAAAGTTTTATGGAGGAACCACCAATTAGAAGAAGCTACATGGGTACTTGAGGATATGATGGGGGAGAGGTATCCTCATCTGTTTGTTACAAAGTGACGAATTTTGAGGGAGAAATTCATTTTAAGGGGGGTAGAATGTAACACCCGAGACTTTTATGTTATATAAATCATCAAAGGAATCATTTTATACACAACACTATCTTGGCTTACTTTACACGCAATCACGACCTTCCTCGATAGCTTGTGTTGTACGCAATACCGAGTTTCACTAAACGACGATATGCTATTAAAATATTATTTAAAATAGCTGTTATGAATAGTAATAACCACTTTTTGAAATTTTATCTTTCAAAATGGACTTCATTTTTGGAATCAAAATATCGAAATTACCCTAGGGTGAAATTTTGGTATTTTTTCTGAAAACATTCAATTTTTGATGAATAGTGAAACCACTAAGTGGTAGGTTAAAAACTGAATTTTGCATGAAACTTAATTTTACCGCTTCTGTAAATGGAATTTCAAAAATCCGACAGACACGGTTGATATCAGTAAGTAAAATGTGGTTCAATGAGATAAAAATACTTTTTTTTGGTGAATAGTAACTTTTTACTTATTTTTACCGTGGTAAATAGTAAATAGGGTAACTAAGGGTAAATATGATATTACTATTACCCTAACACATGTCCTAATTCTATTGGATAAGTGTTATTCGACCAAAAACAACTTTATGAATATAATATGACCATTTAGGTCCACTTGGATTAGATTATGAAATTTAATATTATTTTATTTAATGAATAGTTAAAATAGTTAAAATCAATGTTTAATAACTAAAACATTTTTAATATGGGGTTATACATAAGATAAATTCGACTATAAATATTAATTAGAAAGCAAAAAAGATTTCCTACATAATGATATTTTATTTATAATTAATTTATTTATGACACAATGATGATGCAGTAATTACCCTTTTAAGGAAATGTTAACATAATTGATGTTATAAATGCTCAAATAAATGTAATTTGAGACTTTTTATGAATTCCACTAATTTTATAGGTTACTATGATATATTAGTGTTAATTTAATCAACTTGGTTCGAACATAAAATTCTGTTATGACGTTCAAAAAAATCATATATCAAATAGTGTCAAAATTGACACAAAATAGTTTTTAAATCAAATATTATATTATTAATTGTTATTTTATTCCTAAAAATCTATTTTTCGGCCAAATAACTTATATGAAGATATATATATTAATAATAAACGACTTGGGGTTCGTTTGGCATGTTATAGTAAGTGTATTAACCATATAGTGTAAGAAAACAAAAAGTCACGGTAAAAGTTAAATTATTTAACTTAGAGTTAAATCTAATTGATAAGGTTAAAATAATAATCTAAACTTGTCTAAATTCTATTGTTTGATATTATTTCGACCCATCCCCACTTTACCTTCGAAATAAGACCCTTTGGAACCATTATAAACCGATTTTGACTTTAATATAAAATAATATTTTGAGATATTCCTAAGGTGCCCCTCTCCTCCCTTATAAAAGGGAACCTCCTCCCCCTCCTCCTCACACCAATTTGAGCACTCAAGCGTGGCCAACCCCTCCCAAAATACCTTCTCCACTTCCCTAGAATAATCCTAGAGGTCCTGGTCTTCTTCAAAGACCAATCTTAGATCCCTAAGTGGAGGATTCAAAGAGGCGTTTCAAAAAAGAGGTAATATCCATTACCGATCTTTTCAATTTCATTCTTCTTAAAAATCTTCTTCTTTAGTTGTTTCATGAAAAAGTAATAACATCAGTATTAATTACATACTGATATGTTATTATAAATATGAAACAACCCTAATTCACCTTCTATCCATACTACGGAAAAATGAAATCATCGCGCGTGCGTACGTACTGAATACCGTCTCCACGCCGTGGTGTAATCTATTTTCCACCATCACTTTACAAGGATGGGTATAATGGTGTAATGAGTAACTATATATGATTATTATAAAGTAATATTGATACTGAAATAGTATAAATACACTTAAATACAATTCCACGATCATGGGAACAATATCATCGCTCGTGCGTACGTACGGAATATCGTCTCCACGATGTGATGCGACTCGTTCTACATGATCATCATTACATTGTAATTATACAAATGAATTGAATGAATAAATATGATATATGTTACACTAATACCATTCTGGATATAAGGTATATATAACCTTAAAATATGAATAAGAATTTATTCGGCAAAACACGCATAAGAACAAAAGGCAATAAAGACCCGAGTAACAAGTAACAATGAAATATTACTAATAAGAAGCTAAGAATATGACCATATATGATATCATATCAATATGTATGATTCTGGAATAAGTCAATAACATTATTTAAACCATTATACAGGAGCTTCGGACACGTACAAAGCAAATCGGACTTAAGGCAAGGGAAATATCACAATCTCATTTTTATCCGAGATTGTTTATACTTTAGTATTTACTGGGGTTTATTTTATCATCCACATCCATGTTTCCTGAATATGTAATATTATTTCCATCCACCTACAATTGTTTAAATCCAATTTTACCCTTCGGTGAGTTTTTAGTAAAGAATATGAAAGGAATCTTTTGTCGTTTTTTGTACGAGGTACTTTCTCACTTTTCCGACAAAAGTACAAAGAATGTTTTTTTAACTTTTACAACATGAATGGATTTTTAAAACATTATTTCCAAGAAGATTCCTTTACAAGTTTTCAAGATTATTTTTAATCAACTTCTTTTAGTTTAATGTTTTATGACATGTTAAGAAAGGAAAAAATGTTTTTGAAGTAGAAAGGATATTTTCCTCAAGAAAGGAGTTCAAATGTTTTATCAAAATTATTTTCCATCAAAGATAATATAGGGTTCTACTTTTATCCCTATTATTACATTGATTTGATTATGTTTTGAGGGAATTATTTTTATGAAGTCATTTACCTTATATGATTTGTTTTATGATGTCATGATGTTTCAAGAATACCATTTTTGTTACATGTGTTATGCGATGATGTATGATTTATGATTATGTGGCACACATAAGAATGGATTCATTATAAGATGGGTGGGACCTATATCTCCCTCCAATGCATTGGGTAAAGATTTATATCTCATGAGATTGACATGGCTCGAATGGAAGGTTATTTCGGTTCAGTGATACAGGACTGAAACGAGGAGTGAACTCGGTTCAGAAATGGACTTTGTCCGCTAAGATAGTCTTGGAAATGAGTCATGACTAACAAGAAATGATTTTCCATGATTATATGTGCATGACACAAAGTTTCACGTTTTATGTTATGATTATGGAGATCTCATTTTCACTTCTATGATTTATTCCATGTTAAGATATTATGATCTCTTTTACAGGTTATGATTTTCAAAAAGATATGATATGATTTTTATTTCCTTTATTTTCCCTTGATGATCATTTGAGCTCACCCTTTTTGTACGTTTTCTTTCCCCAGGTCAGGAAGATGGATATTAAATAGAATATGCTAAAAGGGACCCTAGATATGATGAAATAAATGGGAGACACTGTAGAAGATTTATGAACCAGTTGTTTATGTTTCCCAGTTTCTAAAGACACTATACCTATACGGTCCTTTGTGGTTTTGTCATATGTTGTAATAAGTGTGCTTTAATTTTGAAGTATTAACAATGTATGTAAAGTATGGGTCGTTATATTTTTATTACTTGTCCATTTTTTATAATGTTTTTTGAAGAACGTTTTAAATATTATCCAATGCCATAATAATGTAATTAAATACCAATCTTTAATTTATATAAATATTTAATGAATCATCTTGTCATTTTCAGAATGAGGTAATTTTAAATTTTTATAGAAAATGTGAAATAAATAAATATTTTAACATACACTAGATGAAAAATTTTCCAACATATATGATCACTATTCCATTTAAGATTACGTTAAAATAATACATGGTTTACATAAAAGAAAAAATTTTCATTAATATTTTCGAATTTATTAGATTATAAAAAAATTATTTCTAAATTAAAAGGTAGATTTCCTCATGAAATATTCAGGTGATATTTTAATGTCATTTCCATTTAAAAAAATATTTTGTTGTTTGAAATAATTTATGAAGGATATGATCCCATTTAATCCTTTTTATGCTTTAATTAGATTTTTATGATTAAGATGATAAAATATGTATGAAAAATTTATTTATTTTATGATTTATGCTACCCTAAAAGTATGAAATGATAATATTATTGTAATATGAAAGTATTACTATTATGTATTAGGATAGGCTAATATAGATAATTAATAAATGAAGGTATGATATAGACCACTAATGAATTATTAAATGTTACAATGGTTTAAAAAATACTAATAGATGATGGAGTTAATCCACTCTAAAGTGTTGAAAATATTTACATGATGTGTGTTACTCAATAGAGAATATTAGAAATGATGTGGTTTTCATTTATATTATAGTACATTTTCCATAATCATGGAGTTGGGAGTTAACCAAGATCAAGGTAGTTATTTTCAATGCTTATTTATATCCGAAAATCTTATGTTTTATTACCATGATTTTATATAAAGGTATATGATTTATTATTAATTAATCCACACATTTACAGATTATGTATATAATTGTGAAAAGTATTTCTGCCAGAATTTATGATTTATCATATTTTAATGATTTTTGGGGTTATTATAAGTTATAATATTATGATGAAACCATTATAGTTATCTGATACTCATCAACGCTAATTTATTGATATGACTTTTATTTACCCTTACTAAATATGTAATCACTCCCATTATTATGTTTCCTTTTCCACTTATATTAAGAATGGATTAATGTATGATTGTCTTATAATGTTCATTGTTGGGAAGATATGAATTAGAAATAATGTAGATCCTTTATATGCTAGTTTTTCAATTATATATTATTATAAATAATGTTTAACATTAATTTTAAAGAATGGTTCATTAAAATATGTAATGACGACTAATTTAAAAAGATGTAATATTTATGTATGAAATGTTTGGATCACTATACATATTTCATATGATTTAAATCCTCTATAGGTGGAAATTCTAGATTCGATGAATAATTCAAACATGTACACAATGATTATATTTGTTTAGAAAGAGTCAAAGGTCACAGACCTATCCAGATAGAAACATGATTATGTATAAAATATAAGGATATAAGACCAATCACTTAGAGAATGTACACGAGAATAAAATGAGTTAAAGGACCATAGAATATCCCACATGATAAAATGTGTTTTTCCATTTGATTTTTATATTCTCATCATACTTATACAATAATATACCATCGCAATAACATTTCATTTATATTAATAAAATCATTATGAAATTGAATTTAATCTATGAAATATTATTATAGTCAATATGAAAGTCAACAATTATATATTAATGATATATCTATTTATTATCCCTCATCGATATAAGATTTTCATCTATTATAATCCATTTAATTGACATAATAATGAAATAATAGGCTCAAAATATAGAGGCATGAAAATCATTTTTTTCATTTTTGAAAGCCGGTTTATGGGTTTCATGTACCCCAAGTTACACCCATAAACAAAAACAATTGAATCCCAAATATTAGAAAACGCAAACCAACATAGCATTACACATCATAAAAACCAGACTCATCTCTGCATCCCATGCATGATTCATCTTATCCAGTAGCTGATTCCTAATCTGGATGGCTCCAACAGTTTCCACATTGAACCTGACTCCTAAACTGATCAATAACAGATTGGAATGCGGATGCCTCCTTGACCACGCTACCCTTTTTAAAATGAAGTAACATACCCTATATAGTGAAGAAGAAAAAAGTTCAATATAAAATTTATCAAAATATTTTAATCATTAATTGCCAATAAAAAAATCAAAAATGGAGAATATAGTAAGATGCTTATGAAAAGAAAATAAAACCATATCACATAAAAAATTATGGTCTTATTATAAGGGAATAAAATTGTTAGACCCAAATTACTCTTAATAGATAATATGAAATGAAATGTAGAATAATAATCAAAATATGAAACTTATCTAATGTAATGGTATGGATAGACTATTTTGGGACAATTTCAGACTACCTATGGTAACTATGGGAATATGTGTAAGTCTTAATCAAGAGTGATAGTAATTTGAGATCATTATTTTAAATATAATTAAATATTTTAATATATATTTATATTTATAGGGAATACTGGTTTTAATTAGGTAAATATTTGTGTTGTAAATAGAATATGATTTTATAAAACATTATGATGATGGAATAATGAAATTATTATATGAATTTGTCAGGAAAGTCATGTCAAAATAATAAATTATTGAATTTTATTTAATATAACTTTATAAACCATAAACTTCTATAAAAACATATTATTATTCCAATATAGTGGTGGTCTTATTAAGAAAACATATATAATTTTATATTAAATCACTTCATTCCACCCACAACCTACTTACTACACAACCCTCGATGTACTCTCATAACCATAAGCCAAGTGTGGTTTGTTGATTATTAATTAATTAGCCTTTAGTGTATGTATGTGATATTAGTCATTGATAAAAAATATGAATTAAGGGAGAGAACATTGTTTTTCCCACAACCACCCAAGAGAGTTTTGATAATGATGAAGCTTTTAGAATACAATAAGTCTTCATAGACTATTAAAACATTGATATGCTTGATGTTTCCATACTATCACATTGTTATTATTAATTAATGTGTTCAGAACATTATTTAATGTGATCTTTGAGATATAAAAAGTACATGGGTTAAAAAAAACATTTTCAATGGGGAATTATTTTTACAAAAATTAATTTTTAAAGTATTTGGAAATTATTACCCATTTAACAACGTTCAAAAGATATTTGAGTGGGAAATAATTTCCCAAAATGAATCAAATAAATAATTAAACAAATTTTAAAAGTTATACCAAAATATCATTAAAATCTATTTACAAATATTTCTAATAGTATGAGTTATGATTTTATAAAAATTCTATAATGATATATGGATTCCATATTATTGACTTATCCTGTGAACAACTTGGAGGGTTTAGAACCCTTAAAAATATAAATAAAGATCACAAAAAATTCATATAATCCTTAACTAGATCATAAGAATCACATTACCAAAATTCATGTCATTTGAAACCAAAAAATAATTAAATATAAATATAGGAAAATAGATAATAAAAGTAAATGCACGAAATCAATTTCATATATTATCATTAAAATATAGATTACCTACACCCAAAAAAATATCCAAGGAATCAAACATGAATTTGACCCATTAAATTAATGAACTATTTGTCATGGCATACCTACATGAAATTAAACAAAAATTTAAAATAAATAACATTAGAATAAGAAAAAAAATTCCTAATTAGATGTAAGGATAAATCAATATGTTTTTCGATGAACTACACCATGATTTCGTTAAATTCACCATGAAATCCATATTTGTATCTAAATAAATTAATTGGAATGTAAATTGGATAAATAATAAAAGTAATAAGGATGATAAACATTCTATTTATCCATGAGATCATTGTTAATCATATATAAATAGATCAAGATTATGGATACATTAATGGTACGGAGAAAAAGGTCCTAATGAAAAAAGGAAAAAAATGAAAGAGAATGAAAATTGAAATATTTTATTAATGATAATAACTAAATATACCATTATTTATGTGAAAATAATTTATTTTGAACTGAGTACATTTTATAGGTCAACCATGTATTCAATTGTATTTGAGAACCATCTAAAACTGCAAATATGTAATGGGTAATTATTTCCCACACCAGTTATATGATATCACTTATAGTCATCATACTATATGTGGTTTCCCCTTCTGGCCACAAGAACAATTGAACCATCCACAAAAACCAAAAAAAAAGTGAAATAATTAATCAATTTAACTCAAATAACCAAAATCAAATCCAAATAATAAAATAATATAGTCTTTTAAATGTAATATAAAATTCAAAAAATCCAGATATTTGTCCCAAATATTTCTCATTTAAGGGATTAAATCCATGTAATTGGGACAGTAGATGTTACAATCATCCCATCACGCAACTTATTATCCCTAATAAGTCAGGGGAAATGTGTATATAAAGATTATCCACATAATAGTCTATATATAATGTACTAAGACAGCAAAAAATAGAATCTTAATCTCTGAAATGCACTCCAAATAACATAGAAAACCTATCCATAACCCCAAATCACCAAAAAAATCATATATTTATGAATAAATCAAAATGAAAATGAAATATACCACAGACCACCAAATAATGATCACATGATAAAAAATACATTGAAACATATATCATAATGGGTACCTCGTTTTTTATTTATAAAACCTAATTTTTAACTAAATCACCCAAAATTCAGTGCATATTATTCCCATAATCCTTTCACTATGAATTTCATATTTCCCTATCTCACTTCTAATGTGTGACTAATAATTCCAAACATAGACTCTAAACCACTATGATCTATAATTATAAATGAAACACTAACACATATAATATACTCCAAATATCAACAACCATTCAAAATTCATGTTAACTGTTATATTTATACTAAAATAAGTTATATTATTTCTTATGATGGTACTTGATTTGTAAACTGTAATATGCCTCAAATGTAAATCATAACATATTACATTCTCAAATCATATTGGGATTATGATTCAACTATTATCTTATATCAATTAATATAATTGACATTATATGAATTTCTATTGTATGCTCACATATATATATTCACACATGGATTCATTAATTATGAATCAATGAGATTTATTAATTATTATTTTACATGGATGATATTAATCAATGAAACAATTAGTTATTGATATCTGAATGGGAAATTATGTGTGGTTTCTATGGGATGGCTTCTAGTCCACAAGCATTTAAAATATCTTTATTAAATTAAATGAAGTAAATAATAGGCACTAAATACAACTATTTTTTTCTTTGATGGATCATACTAAAGTTTATAATCTCTTCGATTTCATGGTTTTAATTATTATTCATGATTAAATTGATAGAATACAATGGTGGGTTTTTGGGTTCCTATAATTATCAATGAGGATACAAGGATTATGTAATCCCATTATAGGGAATATATATTTGTTTATTTGAAATGTTAGCCTCATATAGTGTAATACATCATAGTGAAAAATATAGAACTCAAAGGAATGAATGCATACTCATTTAATGTTATTTGTTTTAGTATATTATTTCTTTAGTGGAAAAGTGAGACCATTCCCATAAAACAAAAATCTATTTATTAGAAAAAAATTAACACCGGTCTAATGGTAGAAAATTTACTATGATCCTTCCTTGAAATAGGAAGGATATCACCTTTCACATTATCGACCCAATGATAATCATTACAATTAACACCTTTGTAGGAGAACCCATCAACCAGAGAATTTCCCTTTCTATAAAAATTTTTATTGACATGTTCTCTTGATTAGAGAAAGTATAATCATCTTATCCATAGATTACTGAATCTCCATGAGAGATGTGATGAAACTGTTCGGATCGAAAGAACCACTACCATAGAGTCACACTCGAGCCAAATCATGTTCGAACCTCGATGTTAATTTTGTTCAACCACCACAATAATACCGTTCATTTCTTCTTCAATAGAAGTAGTAATACACCCTGAACCATAAATACAACAAAGAGAATAACCTTGATATTCCATATATATATCCCCAAATATAGACATAAACTGATTACCCTCGATGATCCATTATATTTGATCTTAATCCGTCCATCAAATAAAGCATTTCATACTACTTATAGTGTTCCAAGGGGAGGCCAAAATTTTTCTTTACCCACAATCTATGTATAAAAAGATTAATCATATATGGAGTAATGAAAAAACAAACCTCTTAGTAATTCCCTCTTATTCACAGTAGTGAATATTCCTATCCAAGAATTTCTAGCTTAATAAATATAAAATTCATGCAATTCCTTATTCCTTAAAGTCCTTATGATATGAATGATCTATTTCATAGCAGTTTGAAAGAGATTACAGACCTATGATACAATATTTAGAGTAGACATTATTTTTACAAAATCACATATCTAGTTATATTGAGGTGAAAACACGAGAAAAATGTTATAAACTACTATCTACACTATTGAGGCATGTTTACACCTGATAATGTTATGATCTAGGTCTTCACTATGCTAATGGCACAATGGAAATATAGGACCGAGGGAAATTTCATAGATTTTCTTGATGTCATCTATTTGATGTTTTTTGTGAGCCATTATATATGTGAGAGTGGAATGATATGTCTTAAAAAATTATATTATAAATAAATCATCCATTTATGTTTAAATGTGTTTCTATGAAAACTTTTATAAAACCGTTTGGAGGTAATAATCCAATTTTCATTAGGTTCCCATACCTAGAAATCACCTATAGAGGACCAGAAATAGGTTTCCATAATATATGTAATGTGATCTAGAAGACTTTTTATATTAAATAGATGATCTTTAATTGACGAGTATAAATCTATATTTTATTACCCTTCCAGAACCAAGTCAATCAGTTGATTCCCTATCTAGTTACATTTCAAAAATTGAAGAGAAGATTCCTTAGAGACCAACCATCGAGAGTCAACATCAATTTTAATGAAAATATTCTTAAATATAGGCCACACCAAAGAGTTAATGTAACTTAAGTTCCGAGTATTGAGCCTTTGAGTGAATCTAGCTCTATGGATTTAAAGATCCTATGAGTGCCCATTTATAAGTCTCTAAATAAAACCACTTGAAATGAGTCATTGAAACCCTCTAGATTATTTATTCCAAACCCCAATTCATAATAAGTCTTGTTGTTAGAGATCTATGGAAAATTTTCTAGTTTTCATACCATGATGCACCGACTCCAATTGATGTTCATGATAGATAAATTGAAACTATTTATTTGAGAAAAGGGCCACTTATACACCATAAACGAAGACACAAATTCAGATTTTATGAGGGAATACACAGGGAAACTCCTACCAGCTATAGAAAGATATCATCCCTTCCAATCATAGAGTTTTAGTTTAATAATTCCGAAAATATAAAATGTGTTCTCCTTCATTTGGAATTATTAAACGAAATACTTTCTCTAACTGACCTCTTGGCCAGAAAAAATCTCATAATGAAACAGAAATCGCTTTATATTTTTGGTGTTTCTGTGGCCCCGTTGATTGAAGAGAATAATATCATCCTCATACAAAAAGGTGGGAAGGGGAAATAATCCCCATACCAGCATATATGAGAAGTAACTTTCTATTTCTATCCATTATAGAAATAATCCTATTAAGATTGTCCTTAGTGATAGAAAAAAGGATTACTGCTAAAGGATCACCTTGCCTAACAAATCTCGATTAGTCAAAATATAATTTAGGGGATCCATTTATAAGAACTGAATTATTGTCAGATCTCAAAATAATTTTCACCCAATTAATGAAAACTTTATCAAAACTATATATGGTGATAATATTGTAGATCAAACCCCAGTCAATTGCATAGATGGGTTTCTTAACATTTAGATTAAGGTAAATATTACAACCTCTATTGAAATTCTTCAGAAGATTAAAAGACACAGAAGTAGTTATAATGAATTCATAGATTGATCAACCTTTGATGATGCCAAACTAAATAGAAAAAACAATATTGAATGCAATAAAGGATAACCTATAATCTAGTATATTGAAAATGATTTTATAAGTGGTATTAACTAGGGATACATGCTTTAATATATTTATTTCATTGGAATTTTCCACTTTTGGAATAAGGGAACGAAACTGGGAATTGAAACCCTTATAGAGAGAACCCCCATTGAAGAAATTGATGATCATCCTAAAAACATATGCATGAATAATATCTGAATGAAATTTAAGTAAGAAATTACCAAAGCCATAAAGACAAAGGGAAATATCAAGTTTGAGGATGATGATAGGCTCCTTAATCCTTGGATCAAGAGGGACAACAATATGAATATAATTTTTGTCTTGATTCACATGTCTCAGAATGAAACCATCCCTAGGATCATTGGTTGTTTGTGTACTATTTATGATATCCATAAAGTATATCACCTGATCTAAGAGATCTGTTTGGGTATCAATTAGATAATAACAATTTTATATTATGGATAATGGGTGAGAGGCATTCCTTATTTCATGAATAGAGATCAAATAAATTTAATTCTTATTACCATCCTTTGGCCACATAGACTAATATGAGTCCCTTTATAAGGAATAATTTATTATTAGGAGTTTGCTGAGTTTGAGGGACAAGTTAGCATCAACCGAAATCCCATCATATAATTCCTTGTTAGTGTTGAGTTCATTAACATTTTATAGAGATGTGTCAAGAGAAGGTATATCAGGGTCTAGGGAGCTATTGTGATCCTCACTCAAAATCTGTAGGCTCATCTAGATAATTTTAAGTATACTGATACATGCATATGAATCATCTCTTAAATTTAAAGAATTTCATATTCTTATAAAAATTACCATTTATTCAGGGTGAGAGACTGAATCCTTGATGAACCTTAGAGGGAAAATATGGTTAGGTTCTTTCTCCGCAAGATCCACCATGATAGGTTGGTGATCAGAGTGGATATTTTCTAGGGTTTATCATGTTATGTAACCAAATACGTCCTGAAAAAACCCCATTGACAAAAGACCTATCAATAATACTAAAACATAGCTCTTCAAGTACATCCTAAACTATGTGTATTTTTCACCAACCAAGATGATATCAATCAAATCATTATGATCAATGCATAATCTAAAAACCATAGAGGAGATAAAATTGATTGTTTTTAGCATATTCTCATTAGGATTCCAGATTGAATTGATGTCCCCCTAAAAAATCCATGGGGTAGTGATGATATACTTGAGAGATCTGATGCCCACCATAAAATTCATTTATTCCTGATACATGTTTTGAAAATAAATGATGGTTCATGATGAATTGGAACACTGATTGTTGAAGGAATACGTAACATGACGATCACTTGATAAAACGATAGTGATGCTAGAAAGAGAATGATGAGCCAACACCCATAGAGTCTTAATGTCATTTGAGAATATATTGGATTCATCTAACCGAAACACCAACGTATCAATGAATTCCAATCTAGAGGATTAGATTTTATTAGGCTCCGACAGACCTATAAGGGATGGTTTATAATGTTGAATGAAAAACCAAATTGATCTATAGGTTTCCATATTACATAGTCCCTCAAAATTCAAAAATAAAATCTTCATTTGAAATAAAATCATGGGTTTGGAATATTTATGTTTTTACCCCTTCCATTTTAGGTGGTCATCCAACATTTGTTACGGATAACAGAACATTAAAACAGATCATTGATGTCAAAATTTCTAGTAATCACAATTTTAATTTTTTCAAAAATATCCGAACTAGCCATCTATGCCTAGATTTCTTGATTTAACATGGTGATGGGATGAATGGAATTGGTTCCATAATCAACCAGAGATGGACTCTTCTTATTTTTGTTATTTGATGTAGTAGGTTCCAATTTACTATTACCATCAGGCCACTGGATATTCCATGTTAAATAATGTTCTACCTATATGTTTGTTTGATTGTTTGGACTACCATGGGAATTCCCTGGTGTGATGTTGGACCATTCATGGCTCAATAGCATTGTTGTGGAAAATATAGATCTAGTTTACTGGGTCTGACCGGTATGGGCATTCAAATAATCAAGGACATTAGATCCCACAAAGTTGATAGTATTTTCACAACTCAAAATCATTTTTTAAATCATCCTACTAGATGTAGAGCTAACCATTTCTCAATTCTGAATAACTGGAACTGTAAAATAACCAAGAAGAGTAGAGCCTTCCATGTTGACATTATTTTCAGAAGAGTTATCCCTTGAAATATAACTATCTCTCATTTCCCATACCACATTCTTGATATCATTAAAAAATTAAAGAAAAGTGATCTCTTACTCTATTTATTTATTGAGATCAAGAACCAGGTTATAATTTCCATTTGAGAGGTCAGAATCCCTAGATTCATCTTTATTGGGATCCTGTTCAGAATGAGAATTCACTATAGGTCCCATCGTGGGAAAGGGAAATAGTGAATCATCATTTTGAGTCTCCTCCTCTTTAACTATATCTTCCCATTTATATTTATAGCTATGGATGGGCTAGATTGGATCATCCCAGGAATATTAATATAGTTTAGTTGATTCATCACAAGGGGGTTGTGATGTTCCATACTGACCCTTTATGATTCCCCAATTTTTGGAAAATAATTTTTTCATCCTATTCATATTAGCATCATTCCATTTCAAATAAAACGTATTTGAATTGGAAAGGAATGTGATAAGTACAGGATGTTTGATCTCTAGATTAACATTAAAAAAATTAGAGAAAAAAATAAAAGTTCCCCCTCCATGGTCTTTTGATATATTTGGATTGTGGTACCAATGCAATAGGCTATGCCATTTAGGATTTTCATATGCCAATAGACACAGTTCTGACCATGAAATGTTACCCATATTTGTAAACTAGAATGCTTGATGTTGAAGAGATTGAAATTGAGATCCCTCTCTACATGTCTTAAAAATCATGGTTTTACATCGAGATTACCAATATACCAGGGATGGTTCAAGACATCATTGGATTATAGAATAATATGTAAGAAATAATTCCCAATAGGTATTAACCTCTAGTCATGATTACCCTAGTAGTGAGAGATTTTTCACATGGGATCAACATAGGACCTGGCTCGATCTCCCTTTGAGTAAATGACACAGTCGATGATCGAGTGTATTTAAAGGTTGATTCTTTGATGAAGGGCCTCTGGTTATGACACTATAGAAAACCTTCCAGTCCCATGTCTAGTGAAATTAGAGTATCAGTATGATTCATCCTTGGTTGGATCTGCAGAACCAGATGGTGCTTACTTGAATGTAAAACCCTTCTTCATCAAATCTGGATGATCTTGAGAATTTAAAGCTTTATCAAATTCTTCGAGGATCCCCGATCATCATGGAACACAAATTATAATTCAGTATTGAACTAATCTATTGATGAAATAAAAAACAAGGCCAGAAAAATGAAAATTCACCATCTCCAGATTAAAAGAATAGGGGTCCTGCTCTCACCATCAATTCGGTAGGAATTTTAGTATATTGATTCAAATTATGATATATTTGGATATATTATGGGTCTTTTCCACTACCAATATCATTTTAATTAAACCCTAAATATCATAAATTGTATTATATCCCTAATCAACAATGGATCAATATGGTTTTTAGATTATATGTTATACATCAACGCTGTAAGGTCAATGAAATCACATCATAGTGTATGAAGTGAATAGTTTTTTTGATATAATGTTTGATAGAATTAGATAGTAGGATATGATATAATAAGATCCAATACATTTATTCTAAGATATAGAATATGATATGCAATATGAAAACATATAACTGAACACTATCTATATGATAAACAAATCAACATGTAGTATTTTTTATACATGATATTTCATCAAACATGGATTGAGCATTATGATATTTATAATCATAATCTATGATATCAATCTGGAATTATGAATAATAATCCCATTATCAATTGTAAAGTATTATATAATCCTAAAATGTTTAAAAAATTAGTATTTTGATAGATTTTGTATTCTTAATAATAAGTTTATAAATAAAAGGCCTTAAAATTTTCAAAATAGAATTTTTATGCCCAAATTTAATACATAATTTTCATATTCATATATCATTTTTGAAAAAAAATATAGTTTATTTATTTATTAATAATATTTATGTTTATATTTTTTAATAAAATATTAATATTGTGTAATATTAAATTAATGAGATAAATTATTTCATATAAAATTGTATTTTAATGAATTACATGCTAGGTAAGAAAACATAATATTTCATTTTCATCTACCTTCACCTGATATTGTCATTAAATATAATGAACTAGATTCTCTCTTGAGTGATTTAACCATGGGTATATGAACTTTGGGTCGGACATGTAAAGACCCGGACACTAGAATCATGGATTTGAGGGTTACATAATTTCACTGACATAAGGATTATGAAATCAGATCCGGAATGAATTAATATTTTATTATTCTTTGTATATTTGATTCATACATTATATTAATGTTATAAATGAAAAATTAAAATAACTAAGTGTTATCATTGAGAAAACCATATTATCCCTTATCAAATCTATGCATGTCAATCAAAAAACACTTCCTGGTAACATGGGGAATATATATCAATAGGAAGAGGGTAGATGATATTCCAAGTAAGGGTATGTGTATAGAGAAAGTTATCATGAAGAAACTGTCATAGTCCATATAGAACGGTAAATAATTGAAACACATGCCATTTTAGCAATTTGTTGAGCTTAATATTTCGATATTTAATAATGATCAAACAATACAATAAAAATAATCACATGAGATTGAAACAGAACAATGTATATAATAACATATAAAATAATGACAAGGAACATCAATAATTAATCTCATAGTGAAGGAATTCATAATTCTATCATATAATGACAATGATGTCGAGGGTTCATTCCAAAAATATTACATAAATAGGGAATTCCTCTATATAAAACCGAAATTAGTTTTTATCAGATGTCCTTTAAAGGAATCATGTGGATATAGTGGTCACCTACCATCACATACTATGTCCAGTTTATTCCTTATATGGGTGGGATTAAATATAATAAACTTAAACCTACATTTTTGAAAAATTATAATATGAAATGTTAGTACATTCCTTAATAAATAAATATAATCATAAACCATTTAGAGTAATATAAGGAATGGTATCAAAATAGTATATCCTTATAAAATGATAATAATATTTTAAATATATAATTAGGATGTTAAGATTACATCAACTTCCAAATTATGGATAAGTTAAAGTGAGGGTATTAGCATTATATAAAAATAAAATTCTTTCAAATTTTTGTAAAAAAATCTTTTAGAAACTGCCAGTTTCAATTTGAAAATCAACATTTAATCCAAAATGATTAAAAAAATTCATGAATATTTTTTTATTCTAAAACTAAAATTAGAAATATGTAAAATAAAATTTAAAACAATGAGTAGTCATAAACGATGGAATTTCTATAAAACCCATATAAGATAAAAAATAAACCTTTCACATTTTCAGTAAAAGACAAACATGCCTTATGTCGAAAATAAATAATGATAACATTCAAAACATTTTATCAAATACTTAAATGTGAGTAAATGAATATTTAATATGAAATGTGAATAATTTTAAATAAAATATTGAAAACATTTTTATAAAACATGTGTTTAGTGGAATATATGATTTATGATCGAAGTGAGAAATAATGTCGTATTTTTGTAAAAAAAATATCAAAAATTTTATATACCAATGAGAGGAAACAAGTAAAATTAAAAGATAATTACACAAATTACCACATTATAATAATATTTATGTGTTTATTTGGTGACATATCATAGTATTTCATCATGATAAAATAATCAGAAATATTCCCACAAAAAGATGACATTGAAAAATAAACAATTACTACATTGGTGACATTTAAATTGTATGCACCATTAAGGAAAAAAAATGTAACATTATATTCCATGAAGGTGAATGTAATGATGATATAAAATATAAAATAGGTCTATATGTTCACCACACAATTGAATATATTCTGAATATGATATATGTGTCATGGAAGTACAAGTGAGACGAGAAACCCATATCTGGGGTACAATTTCCATCAAACACGTGTGAATCTCCGATATAAAAAATATATATTTATTGAAAATATATTTAATTACAATAATAATATATTTCAAATCATATAAATTTTAATAATTTTATTTTATCTGTCATTTATTACCCATTATTTATCCAAATCATTGTTCCAGCTGATATATGCATCATCATCCACATATATTTTGGTTTGGTAATTTTGATCCCTTTAAAATGAAAATGGATCAATCATCTAGAAAATTTTATTAATGATATAAATTTCATATATATTAATTAGATATCTATTTATATTATTAATTAAATGTATGATATATAAAATGGATTCTACAGTTCATGGTGATAATAAGACATACGAACACCTGAATGTTGATTCCGCTATTTCTAAGTGGATTGAATGAAAGGAAAATAAATATTATTTAAATATTGTAGGATCATTATTTTGTAATATATAAAATTTATGTTAATCAAATAAACTGTTATTACCATACATGTAAAAATAATATGATAAACATTTCACAGTAGAACATAGATGCTAGAGTTCACATGTACTTGTAGACAACCTTATTTGATTCCAACATATTGAAAGGTATGATGTTAAATTTTATATTATATTTACATAATTATTTTTATTTCATAAATATCCCATATATTTATTAACTTTATCCTTACTACCTTCCATGTATAGATTATATTAAAAACAAAACTTCTCGCTTCACGATATGGTAGTCTTTCATACAGACGAGAAACATTATTGTATCACCCCATAATGTGAAAAGTAAAAATGATTATGTAATATAATAATTATATAAGTATTAAAATATCATAAATATTACATAAATATTTTATATTTATTATTATATCCATACCTTATATTTGGTGATGTAAAATGAATTACATTTGTTCGTGTGGCGTTAGTGCACTACATGAACGATTGACAACATCATTTTTCATTTGATGGAAGAGGATATGGATGTAATATATTTTTTTAAATGTTATATAAAACTATATATTATATAATTTTTTATTATATTATAATTTTTAGTAATATTTTTATGGTATATAAGATTAAATAAAAAAATTACACAAGTTTATTAATTTAAAAACATTTTTGGAGAGAATCTAGGATTTATACCTTAATGCATTATAGTAGGGTTATTTAATCTGAATACACTATATATAAAATGGGTATGGGTTTAATAATGTTATTTTGTCCCTTATTGTAAAATATAATGGACTTTGGATGTGTTTATTGGAGAGGATAGTGGGTGAGTTTTTACAATTGGGGGAGACAACACCCATGGGTTATTTGAATAGATAAAGTGATACCCACATTTGCCTCATGAAAATTCCACCAAAATGTTCAATAATGACCCTTATATTTTATAAGGTTGAAATATTTCTTGTAATTGGGATTTGAAAAAAAATTATTTCATTTTAAAAACATATCATCTTAGTTTGACCCCCCGATACTATCATTTTTATTTACTCGCAATAATTAATATTTACAGAAATCATTATTTTTTTACAGTAATATAATTTTCATAATTCAAAAGATTATAATTTTTTTTCATCTCTAATTTAAAATCAATTTTTCAAAATTATAATCACAACATTTGTATAATTCAATTTAAAATTACAGGAGAAAATGTGTATGAAATTTTCCCTAAATATAAAGGATAATAATTTTAAATTTTCATTATAATTAAATATTAAATTATTTCCAATGACCTAAATTAGTTAAATTATTATATTAAATAACTAATTTTACTCTAAACCAATTTTTATAGATAATTTATCATTTAAAAATATTTTAAATGACATGGCAGTTTTAAATAAAAATTAGTTTTTTCATTATTCATAACAAAATAATCATTTTAAAAAATAATATGAAAAAATTATCCAATAATTTTTTTAAGTATATTTAAAAAGTTTAGTGTGTTATTATTCAAATGAATTTTAATTTTTTAAAAATAATTTTTTTATTAATTTCGCATAGTGAAAGTCTACATAATTTAAAAATGTCCATTTTCTGGAAATATTTCTTTTTCTTTTAAATTGATATTAATTTACATCTATTCAACATAAAAAAGTTTATTTTATTATATACATGTGTATGAAATATATTTTTAATAATTTATTTAACCTTATTCATATGTTCAAACATATTATCTTTATTATAATGGTAATGTCTAAATTAAAATATTTAAATAGTGTATTACATTTCATTTAATCCCAGTGTTATGTGCATCATAGAATATTTATGTGATAATATTTATTTAATAAGAATTGTATCATAAAGTATTGGTGTCTTACATTATCCTCTAAACTGGATTTTTTGTGTCATATATGCTATCAAATATTACGTCCCTCTTTTGAAATATTAGAGAGTTTCATTCTACACACCTAATACAAATTGCATCCTCACAATTTAATATTTATATCATATATAAAGGATTTAAAATTTAAAAATACATTTTTCAAAAAACCAAATTATAAAAATGTTTAAAAAAAATCATCTTAATAATATATGAACTGATGTAAAATGGTAATGTAGTATATCACATAACATGGTCTACATAAAGTATAATATTAGGTTAATTAAAAGATATATACATGTACGTAAAGTGTAAATAATTATAGAGAGTGATAAAGATTTTTAACTAGAATAAAATGACTATCAAAAAAAGTTACAAAACCTATTAGCACCTCTTTGTATGGATTTTTATTTAAACTCTCTTATTTTTATCATAAAAACAATGATACATTTATTACTAATGTTTCACAGGTTATATGATAACTTTCTTATAAGGCAGGAAAACATATATTATATTTCTTCTATGTAATATTGAATGTAACTATTGGTTAGAAGACAATGTTACTACTAGAATCTAGGTAACTCTTTCTACCAATATGAGCTACAACCAGACTCCGAGTCACCATTACCGCCATTAGAGCTTCTACTATAGGTGACTCACTGCCATATGTTGGGTCACCACCAGCTTTTTGTCACTGTGGTTGTATGAGATCTTTGGCATGAATGTATTAAAGTGTAAATCTATTCGTGGATAGTTTATACTTGTAATCAAGAAATAGAAAAGTCCTATCTGAGAATTTTGGATCTTCTCCAATCAAGGATACTATATATTCTAAAAGGATCTCTCTCTTAAGATATAGAAAAAGAGATTTGATAGAAAAGTGAAAAAATATCTTACTGACTGAATTTTTTAATTATCACAATATTTATTAATTACATTCTAGAAATATTAATATCAAAAAATCATAGAACCAATTACCGAGATTTCTTGAGACTTCAGAATGAGATCAACTAAAACATATTTGTACATTTCTACAATCATCTTTTCTGTATCAATTTTCTTGAAAAAAACACTGATTACTCACCAATACTAATCTAAGGACTAAGAACATAAATAACACATCATACAGACCCTTTTCTATTATTATTTGTTCATTATATTTTATCTATGAGCATTGTGTTGCTTTTTTTATTATCCAAAACAAACGGTCTCTTACACATTTCTAGAAAATAATTATTATACTTTTCTTCATCAGTCTATTTCACACTGTGTTCGTGGAAGAGGACCCTGTGTGACTTTTTTTTTCATCCCGTGAATAAATTTAGAAGAGGATTTTATCCTGGATAACTTATTCTAACTAACTATATTCCTAATCATGGTTGATGTTTTATATGATTATATTTATAATCTACTAAGCATCACGTGATTTCGAACTTGAGGGGATTAACTCTACCAATTAGACTAGACCACTTGTTTATTTTGTTGTTTCACTAAGTTATTTATTATTATTTTTCCTACTATATTGTAGATAAAAAAATTAACAAAAAAATTGTTTGAAAATAAGTAGTTAATATTGTTTTTTTATGTTTCTGTCTAACTAAATTGATTTTGAAAGACATGGTATATCTATTCTTATTCAAAATAAGTCCAAATAAATATTTAATAAATTTTTTAAGCTGATAGATATTATATAGATTAGATATATTTATTAATTTTCATGTTTATTTTATCAAGGTAATTTTTTATTATATTTTTTAGCCGAACTTTTATGGGGAACTCAATTCACCCCACATTGAGTTACTCACTCTACACAAAATTTGGTATTTATTTGTTATTTTAAATTATACTATTTAATTGTGATTTTATTGAATTATAAATATCCCAAATTTATGTCAATTATAAATTTATGTACTTTCTGGATAACATAAAACAATGATCTTCTTCCAATAGAACTCTTCATTTTAATGGTACCAAATATTCTAATTAGAAAATAAATATGAAAATACATTTAGAAAGTATAGGTGTTGAGATACATATTGTAATGTAAGATGAATATGAAATACCATAAACTTCTAGATGTACTTGGAATGATTCTGCAAAAAAACATTCAATAAAAATTATAATGCTTTTATTGATCTATTTTTTTCTTTAGTTGATGATAAATTCCAAGAATTTCTACTTATAAATCATCTTAGGAGATGTTGTATACCTTATCTGTCTGACATGAAGGAACATAAAATGTCAATGAATTGAGATAAAATATATAAATAATTAAATATATTACATTTTAAATTGAATATGGTGAACTTATTTCTAATATGTATCTCATGGTCAATGATATAGTCAACAAAATGGAATCACATAGAAAGAAAGTGACATGAAATGATCAAGTCATGATTCTACTTATATTCTTACTAGATAAATTGAGAGGATCATCTATGTCAATCGGATAATAATTCGATATATGTAATCTACCTAGAAATGAACAAATAGTAAATCTAGTGATGTATGAAGAATATCTTTTAATCCATAAAGAGATTGTTGTAGATGAACAATAAAACTAGTCGCCTTCAATACTACTACCTACAGACAAATAGAAAAGGTAAAAATCAAATATACTAGTGAATAAGAATATCTAGATGATAGTGATGATGAAATGGAACACATTTTTCGAATATTCGAAAAATTTTATAGGAAAAAAGAAGTTATACAGATAATAAAATTTTAGATTATATAATGATATTAATGGAAAGTGTAAAAAGGATTGGAAGAAGGATGTCTCTCAAAACTAAATCACCTGTTATGAATGCATGATGAACGGAAATATTAAATATGATAGTCAAAAATTGTAATACAAAACGATATATTAGGATAAGAAAAAGATATACCAAATGTCCATGAAAGAAACATGGAGTGCCTTAGAGGACAACTCAATTAAATCATATTCAAATCAAGATTACATGTCTGAATGAGAAAATGTTTTCTTCATAGAAATCATATAAAAGGTATAGAATGTTCTTCCTATTTCTCTTGCTAATGTTTCATACTTTTCTAAAAGTGAATAAAATAATGTCAAATAGAAATGAATTACTCAAAAAGTTCGTTATGATTACAATATAATGAAAGAATACACTATTCATGAGTTGAAACATAAATATATTTCACTCAAGAATTTTCATGCCTTAATAGTAAATGTTAAAAATATACATACCATTGAGAAGTAAAAAAATGATAAATTGTTGAAAGAAAAATTTTAATTAAAATTTTCAAATTATTCATTGAATAAATACATTGAAAAAATTATCAATTGTAAGAAACAATTAACTCAAATACTTAGAAAAAAATTCACTCCATAGTATACAACTCGCATAGTTTACTAGAAATGACAATGAAAAATAACAAAAAACATATTTACATCTAGTAGGAGTTCTAAATATTCATATACTACCAATACCTAATCAACTGGACCTAATAATTTTTTTATCTCTTGATGTATTTAATCTGTTTATATGAAACCCGTAATGAAAATATATATTCCAAAATATCATTTTTTAAAAGAAATAGACACAAGAGGATTTAGGTACCAAAACAATTTTTGGGATTAACGTTAGTTATTATGAAATTTTTTTGTACACCTCTAGAAAATCCTCTGGTAGCTAGATAGAGGACGTTTCCAATTATAGTTTTGCTGAGTATTCATACTTTTAATATTTGATCAATGTTGATTGTGGACAAGTCACATTTGGTGATAATGTAAAATATAAAATCATCACATTTCACTTAATTGGAAATTCTATTTTAGTTTTAATTTATAAGGTTTTATATGAAGACGGTTTAATATAAGGTCTTCTTAGAATATAACAATAATGAGATGATGGATTTTATGTAAATTTTGAAAACAATTCCTATAATGTTTTTAATGATAAAAATGATTTAAATTTTACATCTTTGAGATTTGATAATATTTATTATATTGATTAAATTCATCATATTCTAATAATATTTCATTCTTAAGTGCCTTTCATAAATAATCATGTACTTTTTAGGAGACTAGGACATTTTAATATTCACTCTCAAAGATAAATAACATGTAAATGGTCTTTTTGAGACATACCAAAGTATGAAATTTATAATGATAGAGTTTTTAATGCCTACCTAAAGGGGAAACATATTAAGGTTTATTTTAAATATTAGAAAGAAGTTTCAACCTCTAATCATTTATAGTTCATCCATATGAACATATATAAACCATCTAGTGTCTGCAGTCTAAATGGAAAATGTTGTTTCTATGTCTTTGTAGACGAATTCTCGAGATACACATGGTTATACATTCTATCTCAAAAAAAATTAATCTTGTTCTTACATTATTATGTATACAAAATCTATTAAAAACCATAGTGGCCATAGGATTAAAAACATATTACGAGATCATTGTGATGAATTTTATAATCAATAATTTGACTCATTTTGTTCAAAAAATGATACTAATCATAAATTTCTAGTCAAAAAAGCCATAATAAATGATGTGGTAGAAAAAATAATTATGACTCCTTAAGAAATATGTCAAACCATGAAAAATGAGTATTTAATACCTATCTACAATTGGAATGATTCTATTAATACATCTTATTACAATATAAAATATTATTTATTAGAACTCCCTTAAAGGGAACACCCTATGAGTTGTGGAATAATATAAACCAAAAGTTAGTTACATAATATTTTTTGTGGAAAATTTTTTATTCTAAATAAAAATTATAATACAGATAATTTTTCTTCCATGACTAATGAATGAATTTACCTTTTATATTTAACTTCTAGTAGTTTTTATAGATTTTTTCCAAGATAATCAGAATAATGGAAGAATTTTTTCCTATAATGTTAGATGAATCATATCCCAATGATTTTAAGAAAATCTTTGAAGACAATGAGTATGACCTGTCAACTATGAATCCCAAAATGTAATCCTCGTAAATGTTTATTTAAACAAATAGAGAGCTCATCCTGAAAATAGGAAGAACATAAACAGGAAGACGACATTGATTCATCCAACCAAACAACTCAAAGACCCTTGAAGACTCATAGACACCACCCTTAATATGTTGTAATAGGAATCCTAGACAGAGGTACACTGATAAAATATTCCCTGAGAAATCAACATGAACACCAATACTTGTTGTCATAGATTGAACATAAGATCATCAATGTTGAATTCTGGGTAATAGATATTTAATAGTAACATAATAAGTTTGAAAGAAACAATATTTGGGAACTTATTGACTGACCTATATACGCATTAACTATTGTAACTATGTGAGTGCTTAGAGACAAGGTTGACAAATAATGAAAATTAGTAATTGATAAATAAATATTGGTTTTAGATGTAAACAATCATAAATAAGGCATTTATTATGATGATAATTTTTCACCTATAGAAAGATTATAAGATACTATGATACTGTTTTCCTATACAAAAAATATGGACTTAAATCAATATCAAAAGGATGATAAATGTGAGTTTATAAATGAAATTATAGCTGATGATGCTTTTGTTTAACAACACCCTGGATATAATAATACTCATTTTACCAATCATGTTTATAAATTAGCAAAAGATTTGTATGTCATAAAACTGGATCCTTGATCTTTGTATGATTGGATTATGTCTTTCAATATTTCAATTTTTTGAAATGCATAGCTGATCCCACAATCATTATAAAAATAATTTCAAAGTAAATTTTTATTGTACAAATATATATAAATGATGTTATTCTGGGATCTAATAATTATTCTTTATGTACTAAATTTTTAAAACTAATCAAAAATGAATTCAAAATGAGTTAAATCGGTGAACTAAAAGTATTTTTGTATTTACTATATTTCAAAATGAAGAAATATTTATTTTAAATCAATTTAAGTAAGTTAAAAATCATTAATAAATTTTTACACCGAAAATACAAAATGAATTGATACTCCCATGATTAATAAATGTAAATATGACCTTCATAAAGCTGAGAAATCAGTATATCAAAATAATTAAATAGGTATGAATAAGAGTATTTTTTACATAATTATTATTCTTCCTAATATTATGTTTTGTGTGTGAATGTGTTATATCTTACAATAATATCCAAAAGAGTCACATTTTTTAGCTATCAAAATAATTTTCAAATACCTAAAACATACAACCAATTTAGGATATTTCTATCCACAAGGACATTATTTTGACATACTGAGTTATTTAGATGCTGATTTTGGTTGTAAAAAGTTAGATAGAAAAATTACATCATGAACATGTAATCTTTTAGGAATATATATAGTATCGTGGTGAAGTAAGAAGTAAAATTTTGTGGAACTATCTACTACTGATGTTGAATTGAAGCTGGAAGAAGTTTTTATGCACAAATATTATAATTGAAACATAATTTACTAGGATTTGAATATAATTTTAGACATGTACCTATAAATTGTGATAATAAAAGTTCAATAAACATTTAAAAAATAGAGTATCTGATTCTAGAACAAAAAAATTGTTTTAAGACATAAATTTTTAGTGATAATTATCACAATGGTGATATAACATTATAATTTATTGGAAATGAACATTAGCTAGATAATAAATTCACAAATTCTTTGAATTATGAATGATTAATCTACACAAAACAAGAATTAGGAATGATAAATTATGGTTGATGAGTAATCAGTGAGGTGTCACCATTGATCATTATCCATTTATGATTCACCACTTATCAGTCACTATTGATGAGTCGTCAGTGATGAAATCACTACTGATGATGTCACTGTTAATAAAGTCACTGTTGAGTAAGCCATAGTTCTTTTTTACTCAATTATTTTATTACTTCTACTATTTTAGATAGCCAATAAATATTTTATTTATTTGATTTTAATATTATATATTTAGAATCACCAAATGATAAAACCGTTGGGTTAACTCAAAATTGATTCACTACCCCTAAACCATGATGTCTTGAACAATTACCCTCCTCTCAAACTGACCTCCCTTCTTCGTCATTCCACCTCTAGACTTCTATAATTGAAACCTAAAAGTGTGAAGTGGTTTTCATAGTTGAATCCTGAAGAGATGATGTATTCCATGAAATAAAATGAATCTAAAAGTAGTTTAAAAACACTTTCAATAAAATTGAATCTGATAAATCATATAGTTGAATCTTAATATGAAGTTGATGCGTAGTGTCTTCAAACATTCAATATGATAGTGTTAAAGGCAACAGGAAAGAAAGAATTGGATGAACTGATTTATGCAGATTCATTTATTTTATTATGGAAGGTTAGTCATTTATTTTTTCTGAAATGTGGGATTTATTTTTGGTAAGAAAGATTAAATAATTCTAATAAGATAGATGGAGAGGATATTTCATTCCCTTTAACAGAATGAGAATATTTTTAGAAGTTCCCAATAAAGAAGTATCTGAGGATTTCCAAATATGCATAAAGAGTGGTAGTGTGCATTTCAATTATTAATGGGAACTCATAAATTTGATTTGATATAGATCTTTGAGAAGATTTACTGATGCCGGGTTGATGGTGAATATAAGTTGCTTTTCAAATTTGAACGACAAGTTCTATGTCCCACGAATAGGGATTTCGACACCATGAGATTTCAAAATATCTACATCCTGTATATCTTGAGGAAATGGAAGAGAATTAGTTTTTGTATATTTATAATGATCCATAAGTATGAGATGTGAAAAAAACGTATCAAGAACACATTCTTTGATTTATACAATGATGATATCCTCTATTTTAGATTATAAGGGTTATGTCAAATCAAGAGATGAAGCTGATGAAAAATTTGGTTGTTTCTGCTCATTATAAAAAAATTTCCAAGAGAGTGAACGTAATATGTAATCCTTGGAAGGGAAATTGGGTGAGGGACAATGAAAAACTGTATGATGATTTTAACCATATTGATTGCCAAATTTGACCAATAGAAATGAGGGATCAAGTTCTTGAAGATGATGAGATTCCTATGTACTTTGATTATGATATTGATGCTAAAAGAAATGATTCAGTAGTGGGAGAAGTATATATTAAAAAATAATAAAATTAATTTGAATCATTTTAACATGCTTTTGATCCAGATATTATATAATTTCTACCAAAATTATCATGTGAACATGTCAGTTTATCACACTCTCTACATTCCAGATAAAATCTCGTACCTGAAAATGATGGTGAGGATATTACTAATGTTTCATGATAATCTCAAAATAAAGTCATCTACCCCTAAGACATAATTTGAGGGGAGTGGTGAAAGAGGTAATGATATGGTTTCTAAAAAAGTAGATAAAGGGATTAAATATTTTGAAATATTTCATAAATCTTCCATTCAGGTTTCTGTGGATGATGATGGGAACAAAAATGGTGGCCTTGATCATAGAGATAATAAAAAAGGTGGTATTCATCTTGATAAAAGTGATGAGAATGGATATTTTCTTGATTTTGAATAAGAGACGGTTAAACATCAATCTTATTCACCTATGGAATCTAGTTCTTATAGTGATGAAAATCAACCACATGACATCATGACTCCTTATATTCTAATAGTTGTCACAGATGATAAGGGAACAACAAGTGAGGGGGAGAAAAGTCTCAATCCTAATGAAATGTTAGATTAAATAGATTAGTTTGAACGAGGGGTCAACATAGAAACCAATCAGACATATTTTATTCTATATATAAGTGAGGTGGAATCAATTAACATTCCATTTAATTTTTTAGTTCCAGTGGATTCTTCTCCATTGACCAACAACTTGCAACTGTAAAAGATAACACTTTTACCCACCACAACTAAAATTTTTAATAGTACCATGTTCCAAATGACTTGAACATACTTCCATATATAAGACTATAAATTATCTCCATTGAATAATTTGAAGAATATTCAATATTTTTATACTTGGATTGACAAAATGTGATTTAGATGATGACACTGACAATTTTTTCGGAAGGGAAGGATCCCTAGAGAATCAAATTTGTCAAGAAATATTATTATAATCTTTTATCCCCATGGAAACAAATTTAACATATTTTCAACCTATTTTACCTCCTTATGTCGTGACAATAGATGATTTGGGTTCTTTTCAAAGGACTGTGAAAATTGATTTGGACACATTGAGGAGAAACTGTTTTTCATACTTCAGTTATATCTTGAACTTGAAACCATCACCAACTACTCATATCAATGTATAATGTTTTTGATACTTGGTTGAATTGGTGATATCTCATATCTAAAGAAAATTTAGGTTTTATATTCAATTAGTTGAAGTATAAAATAGAAGATTTTCATATGATGTAGCTAATGTAAAATCATCAATTGAGAGTGTGACATATTCTATATCAGAATCTATCAAATCCATTTATCATATGATGGATTGATTAGTTACTTCTACCTCTACATCCTCTGCTCCACGTTATCTAGTACATTATGGTAGATATCCAATAAAATATATAATCATAGAATAAATCAGAAATTATATTGGTGATTTTAGTACTGATGAATACCAGATTAGACAGATACACCAGCATGGAGAATATATCCTTTAATTCTACAAAGTGTAAGATGGTGATCTTAGACAAGATAAGGAAATAATAAAAAGGCAATAAAGTATTATCCCTCATGGATTTAAGTAAATCATGACTTGTCTAATAATTTCATGTTCAATACTAAAAACATGATAATTACACCAGTGACATTATTCTTTAA
Organism: Viscum album; assembly: GCA_963277665.1. Taxonomy (NCBI): domain Eukaryota; kingdom Viridiplantae; phylum Streptophyta; class Magnoliopsida; order Santalales; family Viscaceae; genus Viscum; species Viscum album. Next base: position 1,696,602,130 of record OY728142.1, on the reverse strand, counting down.
AGAATGGGCATGTCATTTGAAGGTTCTCACACTAGCTCTTTAAAGATTAATGGATTAGAAGGAATAATTCTGTAATGAAATGTAAATGGGAGGTTCAATAATTAGGGACATTATAAGTCTTCTAAAACCATGCATTCATTTTTATCTGACCAATTAAAATTATAAATAATTATACATATTTCCACAATTATTTCAACCACATCCACATAATTAGTTTCGTAGACACCTGGTCCCATCACTTAGTCATCCAGTCTTACACCTCCACATTTTCGGACATTGAATTTGTCACCAGTTGACGATATTAGACAACTCAGACCATTTATTTTCCAAGAGAAAAATCCTCTTGTTACAAATTTACCATCCATTATAACTTATTCCCCAAATTATACATAAAAAGTCTCTTATTAGGGGGAAGTATCAGACAAAAGGAAATAGGAAAAGGGGAAAAAATGTTGATAGACTCCCAGTATCCAAAAAGTGAACTTGTTTTGATGTTATTTTATTAAGGGTATCAAGTACTTTCTCCCTTTTATCCATATCATTTTTTTCATAAATCTTTTTGGAACATAGATAATGTAAAACACATTTGTTCTTTTTCATAAATTATAATGTTTATTTTTGTTTTATTTAATTGATAATCATAAAGGGGGTGATAATTGGGAATCTAATGATAATAACATTGCGTTTTAACTAATATACATAACATGTTATTATTAATTAATTATTTAGTATATTCCTTATAAAATTGAATGTTATTTTATCAAAAAAAATGAATAGAATGAAGGAACCTCCTTCTGTAGAGTGTTTTTTACACTCTTATTTTTATAATCATAGACCATAATTCAGTTATTAATTATGTTCCAAATGATATATAATAGTTTTTATGCAATAATACTAATTCTATTATATTCCATCAGTGTGTTTTGGAATTCAAATATTGGATGGAAGACACTCTTACCACTAGAGTCCAAGCCAACATTTCTAATAGTATAACCTTCCACTACAATACGATTCATCGTTATCAGTAGATGAGCTATCACTATATGTGAGTCACCATTAAATGTTGAGTCAAAACTAGATTCTAATTGTCATTATTTTTCAATGAATTTAGAATTAATGGATCAATGGATAAATCTATTATTTGATAGATAGACCATGTCACCAAGACATAGTAAAGCCTTATCCAATGATTTTGGATATTTTCCAACTCACACTTCTATATTTTTTAATAGGAACTCCCTCTGGGGATATAGATCAAGAGATATAATAGATAACTGAAAAGATCATTCAGTGACCGTATTTATGAATTCTCTTGAACTTTTTGATTTAAATTCTATGATTATCAGAAACACATATAAATAAAACCCAATAAAATATTGATTGACACATAAAAAATAGATCAAATTAAACATATTTGTAGATATTTATGCTTCCATTTTCTAATTTGATTTTTTAGAAATATGTAGGGACTCCTGACCAATGTCGATCTGGGGACTAAAAATATACATAACACATCATAATGATGAATTTATTTTTTAATTTTTTATATATATTTTACCTTAGATAATTGTGTTGTTTATATTTTTATCTAACAAATACTATCTCCTAAAAATTACTAGATAATACTCATTATTCTTTTCTTCCTTAATGTTTTCCCAGTGTGTTTGTAAAGTAGGTCCACGTGTGACCTGTGTTTTTCTTTCAGCCCAAGAATAACCATGGAAATGATATTTAGCACGGATTTAATGTTTTTTCGACTATATACCTAATATAGGGTATGGAATTTTTTAATAATATAAGTAATATGATTTGAAATGATGATTTCCCAATGAGGGTATTAAGTATCACCTGGAGATTGAACCACTTGTTCATTTGGTTGTGTCACAAAGTTATTTCTTTAAAATACTATTCTATATAACTTTTCCTAACAAATAGAACAATTTCATTGATAATTAATCATAGCTAGTGATTATATATGTTTCAATCTAAGTAAATAGATTTAAAATGATATTTTTTTCTAAAATATATTCTAACTATGATATAATATCTCTTTAAAAATATTTTAAACGGATATATCTTATATCGATATGCTATTTTGGTTAATTGGATTTTTTATTTTATAAATGGTTTTTTCAGTATATTTATTTAAAGAAATTTTTATTGGGAACTCAATATAACACCTACCGAGGTATGCACTCAAACAAATAATCCTCAATACAATCAATCTTTGATGATTTTAAAAACCATTTCATTCATCCAATATGAATGTATAATGAATGTTTTATTAAAGATCATATTTCTATAGAAGAGTAAATATTATTATGTATATGAATACAAGGAAATATATTTAATTGGTATCATTATATTTATGAAGAAATTTTTTCCTTTAGTGGTGATTTGATCTATTTACATTTCCTCTCTATGAAAAGAATATACAAATTTTTTTGATTGAATCATTAAAATTTACTTTTAATGGATCATTATATCTATATAAGGGAAGGACCCCTATACACCCAAAGTGTGTAGGGGTAAATCAGGGTGTCAAATTTTTATTCTAATGTGATTTATCATGGTCCAACATTGGTAGGAACTTGTTAAACTTGTCGTATAAAATCATTCCATAATTTAACATGAACATAAAGATATACAAACGAACAATTTTATTCTATTCACCACTAAGTGGAAGACCAATGATCATACACTAAAATTTTCTTCATCTTACTAAAATCTATTATTATAATATTTTTATGGAATACATATGCTTAGAAAAGGTCCCTCTATTCTAAGTGAACTTTCTTTCCATGATATTAGGGATAAAAAAATGCCTCCATCAGAACGCCTCGTTTGACTCCCTTATGTCCACTTCTATGGGATAAATCATTCTATATTTAATGACTTGAAGGCCACTTAAATAGAGTGGAATTTAAATATTTTCACTTTAATAGAATAATTTTGTTCTTTCATTATAGACAGATGTTAATGCACTTTATAGAACTGAAAAAACCAAGAGGATGTGAAAAAAATATTGTCATGGAACTAAATAACTTGAATGCAACACATATACATGAGAATAAATTTGGGATTTTGAATGCAAGATAAAATTTGGGAATATCATAACATTCATGAAGTTGTACCATGAGTTTCACTTGGTCTTTATATATAAAATTAATGCTCTTTTAGAAAATGTTAATATTTGAAACACTTATACATGAAACAATTTCTTGTGTTTGGGACAACATATCCCTGTGTAAAAATTTACATCGAAAGAAGGGATTTGAATCTTATTTTTAGACACAAATGAAAATGGAATGAGGTTTCTTGTAATCCATCCATTATATCGAGAACTCTTCTTCACATCAAATATGGAATGTAAGGATCTATCATGAATTACATAGAGTTAAAACTTCTTCTGTCACACAAAATTATATTTACATCAATTTTATATTTTGTACACAAATCAAGTCTTTTCTATGTTTTGATTTGTTGGTTCTAAAACATCACTCGTGTGCAAGATTTCAATTCACCTTCATCCATCCATGAATTTTCATTTTCAAAAAATAACATTCTTATTATAGAAAACTATAGTCCCAAAAATTGGGATAGTGCTAGTAAACACCACCACCGTAAACACTGAACCATCTTCACCATAATAATTCTTTTTATTTGAAACTCATTAACCGTAACAATGTGGATAAAGAAAATAAAATTTAGACATTGTTTCATGATTCAATATATAATGGACCAATGTTCCAACAAAAATAGTATATAATCTTTTCTTCAGTCTCAAAATATTTTCTAAAACCTAAATGGTTTGGAACAAGTTATCCAATATAATACATTAAACATTCAACCTAAACAATGACACCAATAGATTAACATTAAAATATATCCATCAAATAATTTATCTAAAATACATAACATATTAAACATAACATCACATTGGCTAATGGTTTGGGTAGGAACCTTATCACACATCAGTTTTAGTTTCAATCCCCATGACTATATTGAATGTGATGGCCTGTCACCCAGAATGAATGTTTTCCTTTTTCAGAAACATTATTAATATAATATATAAAATATTCTGAAATTCTAAAAACCCATAATTAACTCAACAGAAAAGGTAAGATAAACGATAAATTAATGATTATTTCATTAAAAAACATTATCATTATTATATCATAATTAGGATCATATAAAGTTTTATAATCCCACAACCTTTCTCATTCCATGATGTTTGAATTTCCAGTAAATCCCATTTCTGGGTCATCGGTACCATTACTTTTTTTAGATCCATATTGAAGAAGTACTAAAGTAAAATCCTTATAAAATAAATAATTATTATAACTAGATTATAATTGAAAAAGTACTCCTATAACATAATTATCGAGAAAAAAATACAATAAAAATAATCATTCTGCTTCATCTATTGTAATAACATAAGCTTTTCCGTAATCACATATATTTTTTTGAGCTAGAGTCCCTTGATGCATGGGGTTTTGATTTTTTGTAGTGACCCATATACTTATTGTTAATGCATTTCACATTGGAAGAATCATTCTGCCCTTAAAATCACGATCATAGTAGCCTTTATCTATATACTTGTAGATAACTTCAATTACATTCAATCCAGTACTAGTGTGTTTCCCTCTAAAATCATCACATAAAAAATATTTCTTTCCATTATTCAAATTAAATAATATTTTATTTTCCACCATAATTTTTCAATTATTCTCATCAGTTAAATAAGCCACATAGAATTATTTCTCTATATTGATAACACAATATATTTTGTTCTTGTATGATGAGAACATTTGGTAGAATAATGAACATTGATGAATTGGATTAAACCCAAAAAAGTAATTGTAAATATTAATCATTGTATTACGTACACGTTCAATTATATTCCTTTATATCCTTATAATGTTTTCAACATTCTTATTAATATATTCATCATAATTTTAACTTAGACAAATGAATTTTTTCTATATATCCATAATTGGTTACGAGAAAAATACCTTCTTAATTATAGTACTGTTAGATACTTATATTAATTTTTTTACATTTCATAAACATAACAAGTGTTTTGAATGAATAAACATCATTGTTCTGCATCCCATAATAGATGATAAACGTCCATGAAAATTTTATAAATTTTATTATTTACCCAATAAAGAAATATATTCTCTAAAAAAGTTAACAGTTATTTATCTATAAATTAATTTTTAGTCCCATTAAATTATGGAATTTCATAATGCATAATGTGGTAAAATTTTCATACACTGTATGATGGATCTACATATATATCTATATGGTAATGGTTATTGATAATAACACCAGTCATCTACCATAATATTATTATAATTTTATTAGTTATAGTTGTAGATATAAATATAGTTCCACTAATATTTCTGAGTGGGAAATACCTTCATGGGGTATTTGAAATTATATAATTTTTATTAATTCTTATATAAGCTATTTTTATATAATATCATACAATAAATTAGATCATAACATTATGAATTATAACATACAGTCCTTAAAAGTAGTGAAATATTTACTATAAAATTAATATTTTCGGTATAGATAATATTATATTAATAGACATGTTTTTTGGAAGCTCTTCAAATCATATAAATTGTTTGAAACCATTCATTATGGTTTTTAGAAGAAATGTGAAGTATTCGAAGCATATCCTCACAAGTGTTAATAATAATGTTAATTAATGATCGTTATCATGTTCGAGGTAACAGTCTAGTCATGCACTGGATAATTTTTTAGGAGATATTATCCCTAGGAACAATATTCCAAAATGTACATCTAGTTGTAGTATCTAGTCAGGGATATATTTCTAGAATAAATTTCAAAATATCTCTCCAACCCAAACATTACGATAGATTCCAATATTTTTAAATATCCTCAATAGAAGTCATAGGGTTTTGTTCTATAAATTTTTTTTCCAAAATTCTTGTTACTAGTTTATGTACGAAATGTCATATAAAAATATTTATAAATTCAAAAACTCATATAGCCTATACTTGTTGGTTAGATTTTTATACTAGAATAAGATATATTGAATAGATTCCCAAAGGACTAAATTGTTTATTATTCATAGTAATTAAGATACATATATGAAATTAACAATACAATTGAGAAAATTTAATACACAAAGTGTTTTATTTGAAAAAACCGTATTTCCCCTTAGTATATACCGAGATATCAATCATAAAAAATTCATGATGCCCTAGAAAAAATAAAACATAAAAAGGTGTGAGAACATATGCTCAATAATAGTATCTATACAATAGAATCTATGAAGAAAAAATAAGTTAAGTCAATATGGAATGGTATAACAATTAAACACATTCTATTTAATAAAATACATGATTATAATATTATAGGTTTACATTATTATCAAATATTTCAATATAGATAATAACATGAGATTGAAAATTGAGCATAAATATTCTACCTAATTGAATAATCTCATGGTACATCAATAACTAATATCATAATTTTGTAATTCATGATATGATATGTCATAACCAAACTATCAATGCCTTATTCAGTTACATAATACATTAATGTGTAATTCCTTAGTGAGAAACCTAATTTAGTTTGCCTCATGAGACATACAGATGAATCGAGTAACTATAGTATGTGCTTCCCAACACAAAAGAAGTCCATTTTCCTTGCATAAAAGGGGTTCAAGATAATATAAATAAATGTTATTATTTAATAAACTAGAATACAAAATTTTAATACATTCTGTGATCAATAAACACAATCATAAACCATTTAGAGTAATATAGATAATATTATCAAAATAGTACCAATAAATTATTACTAGATATTACCAATAGATTATTAGGTAATATGAGTTTTGTTTTCATTTATTAATATAAATAACATATAAATTATATTAAAATCATAGTTGAGGTAAATATCATTTTCATTTTAAAAATATCCATTTTAGAAAAAAATATTCACTGTAAATTTTGAAAACAATATCATATCAAATAATATTGGATACTAGTAAAATATTAATTTCAAAAAATTATTTTTAATGCTGGGGGTAATATCTATATATTCTATATAAGTAAAAAATAAATATTCCTTTCCAATTTTTGTCCAATGAAAAATGTTCTTTCTTGGAAGAAAATATGAAAATTTCATTCATTTTTTTAAAATGTATAAATGGTTATTGATTATTTAATTAATAAAATTTAAAAATTTAAAACCATTTTGAATTTTTCTTAGAAAACATGGATTGGGATGATATATTATTTTTGATAGAAAAGAGTTGAAAAGTCATATTATTATAAAAAAATGTTTATCAACCACATTATGTACCAAAAAAGTAAAATGGTACTATTACATGAAAAGTAAATTTTTAAAAAATTTAAAAGAGTGTTAATTATTTTATTTAGTTATATATATTATTATTTCATTATTGTAAATTTAATAATAATCAATCCTACTAAATAGTGAGATTATAAAATAAACCAATACCACATTGGTAACTATTGAATCATAATATCCATGAAATGAATAACCTAGAATTAAAATTTAAATACCTTTAATAAAAATAGATTCAAAATATAAAATATCTATATATGAACTATATACACTACAAAAACGAATAAGTGGTGAATATGGCATATGTCTTGTGGAAGCAATAGTGAGATGAGAAACCCATACCATTGGTTTTATTTCCTTAGCATATGTCCATATCTTTGGTATAATAAAAAAATTTAAATTATAAATATATAATATAACAATGCTAATATATTTCATAACTTATATGATTTACTTATAGCCATTTATCACCTGTTTATTGTCCATTATTTATCAATATCATAGTTAATGGTGATAATTGGTTTGTTTTCAGATATATTTTTGATCAGAAATTTAGATCCTGTTAATTTTATCATGTTTTGATCATATAAATAATGTTTAAATTATATAAATATCATATATATTCTTTATATATATATGATTTAGAGGGAGGAAATTTAATACACCAATCATGGAGATAATAGGTCGTACGTACGCATGAATATTGTTTCCATTTTTCTACGAAAAAAATAAATAATGGAAAAACAAATTTTAAAAAACCATTAATGAATATTATATTTTAATATATATTCTTTAAATTAATACAATAAGTCATTATTTCCATCCCATTATAAATAAAACTAAAAAAATCTCATCACTATGTGGAGGTTGTAGTACCCACGAATTCATAAACAACGTTATTATTTTGAATAGATTATAAGGTGAGAATTTATATTCAATGTTAAATTTAAAAAACAATATTAAGGTCATAAATATCACATATATTCATTAAATTTATCTTTAATAAATTCTTTATAATCTATATTCATAAAAAATGAATCAAATCACATTGTGTGGCGGTTGCCTGCCATACACGCGAGGTATGTTATTGTATATCCCCATTGAATAGAATTTTTAATGGTATATGTGATAAATTAATTTAACATGTATAATAATTTCTAAAATATCATATAAATATTTGAGAAATTATTTTAACTTTCCTTGCATGATGGTTATGGGAAATAAATTACATCCGTTCATGAGGTGATATATCACTATACACATGATCGATAATTTCAAATTTATTTGATTAATGAAGAGATGGATATATGTTATGAAATAAATGTAAAAAATTATATGTATATAGGAGATACTATTATCTTTATATTATTTTTTTAATAATATATGATGTATGTGGAAAAAGAATATTTTCATTTAAGAGTTTTATATCTTCTTCAGAGTGCCTCTATAGATCACTACCTAAAAACTTCCATATAAGGAGTACAAATTAAAATATGGTCTATAGTATTTTTAAAGTTATTATTGTATTATATATTTTAGTTTTTGGTTGAAACAAACTTGTACACTTTTGGGAAGAGAATAAGAGAGAGGTGATATTTTATAAGTGGGGGAGATGAGACATATGTATTTTTTTTAAAAATAATTTTCTACCAATGTTTTCTCCCACAAAAAGCCTAAAAGGGGGTCATTATCAAACCATATAGGTTATAATACCTAAATACTTCCATAAAATAGAGCTCTAACACATTTAGGTCATTTATAACCTATATCTTCTCAGTTTAACCCTTAATTGGCATGGTTTCACCTTAATAGTAGTAACAATTTTTGTTTCACTATTCACAAAGGTAGAAATTTAGTTTACCATTTTTTATAAAAAAATATTATTTTATACCAAAAACGTAATTAAGTTATATATATTTAATTAATAAAAGTGGTACAACATATTTCTAAATAAAACCCTCATGCACGTCGAAAGAAAATAGTTATTCTAAAAGAAAAAATTCAAAAGATTAAAATGTTTGTTTACAAAATTCTATATGAAATAGAATCTTATTACCTATATTAGTAAAATTAATATATAATTTAACTAATTTTACATAAAAAATATCTTAAAATATTATTTAAAATTTTATATTATTTAAATGGAAATGTAGCTTTCAACAAAATAGCACTTTTACTATTCATCAATAAAATAATTCATTTTAGAAAATTCTAAAAAACTCACCAAAAGATTAATTATATATGTATATTAATTAAATTTGAATTATTTTTTAAAATAATATTTCAATATTTAGAAAAAATTAATTTTAAAATATGTGAGAAATGCATGACTAGAGCAAATTGTAGTAAAAACTTAGTATTTAAGAAAACAAATATTTTTCTTTTAAATGGTTCTTATATTATTTATAAATTATATATAATCATTAATGTCATTTATTATATGTGTAAACCATATAATTTTCATAATTTATTTAGTTTTATAAATATCTTCCAAAATATCAGTGATGTTAAAATGGACATGTTTAATTTATAATATTTTAATAGATCAAAGAATTTCATTTAAAGTATGTGTGGCATGAATCACAAGTTTCCGAAGAGATTGAATTAATTTATATTTAATATATAATAAATTATTCATGTGATTTATTATTCTTTAATCATGTTGTTTCTTATCTTTTTCACAATCAAATAATAATGTCCCCTTTTAAGATAATGGTTATTTACTCGAACACCCACTCATTGGGAGACTTATGCATAATTCTACAAAGGTGGGGTTGGCTATTTATAGATCTTGGATTTATAATGTGGATATAATAATAATATATAATTATAAATATTTACATAATGAATATATTGACCTTTTTAATATGATTTATTTTTATTTGAGTTGGGAAACTATGATTTGTTTAAATATTACCACATTAATATGGTGTGAACATATTAATTTTTTCGATTGAATAATTTTTGTGAAACCTAATTGTTAGAATCGTGTAAAACCCAAGGAATAAACCCTGATATATTAATGAATTATTCTGATGTAATATATATTAATTAGAAACTAATATGATATATTTAATGATATTGAGACTTTTGAAAGAAAAAATTTAAAGTACTAACATTGAGATTCGTTAAAATGAGGGACATTTGAAGACCATTATCATTAAATATGGGAGACCCTAATGGTTTGGTTCACATGAATTATCTTTTTTATGGTAAGAAATTAATAAGGTAAAGCTGATTGATTTGATATATATGTTCATAAATTTATTTATATTATACATAATTGAAGAAATATAATGTTTATTTACTAGACAAATAGAGTTTAGTGATTCCGTAGGTTGTATTTTGATAAATATTTTCCTACAGAAATATCTAAGAATTAAATATTTTATTGGTATATTAGATTACCTAAATACTAAATTAGTGATATGAATATTATAAAAGACTCATTACATGGTGATATATGTATATAGTGTCTCATGAAATTGATATGATGTAAGGTGTCATTATTTTTAATTGGTGTAATTACATTAAAATACCTAAAAAATATATAAAACTAACTATTCACTCACACATGTCCCATTGTTATATATTTTGGCAAACATAACTTTAAATATTTATAGATTTGTTGTAGGAGTGACCTATGAGATAGTTCAATATTGGTATCTAGGCATCAAAAGTGTTTAAAAAAACAATTAGATAATTAAAATAGGATTTTTATATTAATTAATTACTCCAATTATGACACTTGAGTATTATATATCTAGTATAGATCAGACATTGTTCATAATAAACCAAGAACTAAAGATAATAGTAAATTTTATTAGGGTAAAATATGCCTCTATATATGTAATTGAGAATCAGAAGTGGACATGATTGATATATGTATACTAATTGGATAAATTATCGAATTGGAGAACTATTATAATGTCCCATTTATAATGATAAATTTTATTTCTATTTATTAATTTTAAAATAATATATTTAAATATATTTTTCTAAAAAATAGTTCTTCTATATATTATATTAAAATATATTAGGACATTGAAAATATAAAAAAAGTTTTCTATTTTGGAAATGGATAATGACATCTATAATATTTAAAATAAAGAGTCCATGATTCATTATAATCACTAATTTTTATAGCATTACAAAAATATACAATTGATATTTTTATACAAAGAATATATAAATATGTGTTTTTAGACTCAATATATTATGAATCAGTTAATATATTCATATCTATTTTATTGGAAGTATAAAAAACAATTTCAGTGGAAGTAAATGAAAGGATGATCAATTATTTGATCTCATGCATAGTGAATTATATAGACAAATTAGAAATGAATATAGTTTTAGGTTTATGGCCTTATTTACCTTTTTTATGACTTTAGTAAGTATGGTTATTTGTTTTCATTATAAAAAAATATGAAACTATTGAAAATATTAAAATTTTTTATAATTAATTATATAATCAACAAGAAAAATTATTATGATTATATGATTATATTGTTTTGGTGACTAATTAAGTAATAAATTCACTTATTATTTAACATATTATAGAATTATTCTATATGTGACATATCATGGAACACCAAAATTGAAATGGTGTTTGTAATTTTAGGAGACAAAAAATGTTGGGAATATTTTTCTCAATGATTGTTTACAATAACATTCCTATTTTATTCTTGGATTATTATTGGGGGAAAATTATATTCCTACATAATCACGTTCCTTGTGAATTGTTCTAAATGACACCATATGATATATGTTATGATAAACATCCTAGTTTTAATTTTTTGATTATTTGGGATTTCAAATCACAATTACAATGATTAAATTCTTTTAAATAAATCCATACATCATAAAATCATTGTTTTTTGTTTATTCTAAGTAAATTAGGAGATATTATTTATGTAATCCTAATAATTTTTTTTATATCCTATTGTGGGTTTTATTATAAATTAAATATAGAATATGAGGTTTTGTGGAATTAAAAAAAATCATAATATATTATAGACCAATAAACAAAAAGAATTCATTGGTTGTATTTTTTGACATATCAATAAATATTTTTGGATGATGAACCAAAAAATGTTGTAAAAGAACCTCAAAGATATGTTATTCTTAATTTGGAACAAAATATATATACATTTATTATATAAATTTATGATAATTTAATGTTTAAATAATATTTATTCACTACCAACAAAGAGGTATTTGAGAATACAGATTCATTAAAATGGTTATAATCTTTTGAAACTGAAATGGAATTGATTCACACTATCCAAATTTTTAATTTAGATTATATATATGTAGGGGTGAGGAATGTAGAGTGAGAGTAGGGTTTCTATAATAAAACTATTATGTGTTGTAATGTTTCGTCATATATAGAATTACTAGTGTAGAAAGGATAAAAAAATCCTTCTACTAACTATGATGAATCCTTTTCACCAGTTACAATAATAAAATAAATTTATTTATTTTCCAAGATAGTAATTTATTTATATTTTTTTATATATCAAATTAATATAAAAACATGTTTACCTATTTTAATTTTAGACAAATACATGTAAATAGTATTATCATAATCTATTGAAGTTCCAAATGACTCAACTATGGTTTTCAATTTGTAATGAACCATTTATAAATTGAACCTAGAATCTCAGTGATTTAATATCCATTTTGATGATCTAATTTAAGATATCGGTTTAACTAATAATATTTATTATTAATATTTATATAAAAATATCAGAATGTTTGTTTCAATATTTATGTTATTTTAGGTAGATGACATAGTTAAAATTGTAAATGATTTCACAAAATTAGAATTTATATATATAAAGTTGAATAAATGATAATATATAATATAAATAGCTGAAAGAGCATTCATTCTTGGTATAGAGATCATTAGATATTTATATATGATGTATTTGATGTCATTTAAAATACAGTCATTGGTAAAGTCCAATAAAAGTACAAAAAGGATAACTCTAAAAAGTGGCCCTAACCAATGTTACAAGGAATGAATACTAGGAAGATTTAGGATTCTAACAAAGAGTTATATAGTTTGGATAAAATTAATGATTCATCAATTATAAGATATATAATGTTTTACATGTTTTATAAATTTCACTATGTAATATATAATCTTATCATAACTATGTGTTACTAGTATAATATTTCTGAGAGTCTCTTGATTATAGTAAAAATTATCCCTAAATACTTCAAATGAATAAAGACATTTTATTGGTATTTAGAGAATAAGATGAGTTATATGTAATATCTGACACTTATTAATTCATCTAATTCAATAATTATGACATGTCTATTCAATAATATTTTATGTTTTTCATGAATGGTGGAGAAATCAATTAGTGTGGTTCTAAATAGGACTCCATTACAGATAAGACAATAGTGTTAGAGTAAATCACCGCATCAAATTACATGAAAGAAGCTATTTGGATAATGAAATTCATTTATAAATTGTGATATTCCTATTATAGTGTTATTAATTAGGATTTATTGTGATTATTATAAATCCATTTCACATACTAAGAAACCCTTACCCCACAAATAGACTTAATCCTTCTATCAAAACTATGTTCCCATTCAAATTTTCAATAAGAGTAGTGATGCAAATATTTTCTACGTAGGGGCCTCCCCATATAGAATTTATAAATTGATTCTGTATAATGAAATTCACCTTATATAATTTCTATAATCTATTAATGTTTATATTTTTAGAGATTTAGGTCATAACTTTTACCCAAAACCCATTTTTTAATGAGTATACACTTAAACTTATTATATATTTTCTATGTAATATAATAATTTTAAACTGATACACATTTTCATTTCATTGGTAATATTCATAACCAAATACTTGACATCTTAATTATTCTTACTCATCTATTAACCCTATAGATAACATTTTAAAATTGGGATGAGGAAGAAAAGATCGGTAAGGGACATAAAATTAATAAAATACATTATTATACTAAGAAAAATAAAAACCAATAAATTGAACACCATTATCCAATTAATATTTAATCATATGATATAAATTATTTCATCAGTAAAAACACATTATATTTTCTCAAAGAAGAAACATAAAAATGATGGAATGTTATTTGAACAACCATTTTGTAATACATAGAGGATCATATTAATAACCTATACTAAACATGTGTATGATATAACTAGAGACCAGTAAAATCCATATGAAAAAAAAACTTTTTAACTCCCACATTCTCCCCTTTGATGATAAATAATATTACCCAATGCATTTGAGAGTTATAATTTGACATAACCATAATATATTCAATATTAATCTCACTAGTTTAACATATATATCACTATTGTGCCATATAAATAATTAAATATTCTATTATTTCACTATTTTATCACAAAATCGTTGAAAAACACTTTTAAAAGGATATGAAAAATAATTTTAGATGCTGATATAAACTTTTCTCAGAAAACCCCAATTTCAACACACAAATACCTAGAACAAGGGAATTGAGAAATTTTTTTTAAAAGAACATTGAATATTATAATGAAATCCAAATTTCAAATAATTTCATTGATGGAAATAATATCCACTCACACTATATATGTCTAGAAAAATTATCTTTTACAATAAAATCAAAAAATTTATTTAAAATATTAAATTTGAAAAAAAGTTGTCAAAAAAAAGGGATATAATTATTTTTAATTCATTTATTTTCAAATAAATTAATCCCTAAAAATTTAAATAATATATAATTTTAATAAAATTTCTTAGATAATCATTATTAAACATTTAAAATGATCTTTTTAAAGTGATGTGTTTGATAACTGGAGACTAAATAATCTATTATATTTTGTATTTTTCAGAATTATAAAATTATTATAATTATTTAATATATATATTAACACTTTAAGGTTTATTATACCTACAATTTTTTTCATGTTTTATTCAATTACAATATCAATTTCGTTCTCATTATACATTTTGAGAATATTAAACTCATATGTCTGAAATGATTTAGGTTTGTTAAATGTGGAAAAATTGGAAGTTATTAAAACATATTTGAAAAAATAATAATGAAATAAATATATTTTTTAAATAAAATATATTTTTAATAACTACCATTAAATATGGTCATGAAAAATGAACAGTGTTACCACAATTGAGATAGTAGGGCATGTCTACACAAGAATAACAGTTCCATTTTTTTGTCAATCATGATGAGAAAGTGGTAAATGACATTTCATCATTATGAAAATATTATTATATCCTAAATTTTGAATGAAATATTTAAATACACTTTTTTATATCACATTTATTTGACGTTCTTATGAAAAATGAGTCGCATTACTTTATTGAAGAGCCAATCTACGGGTATAGAAGAATGACGTTATCACATTTCATCGATGGATATGTAATGAAATATATTATATATTACCTTAATATTGTAATAAATAATTAAATAATAGAGTAAATATCCATGAAAAATATATTTTTAATCATTTTTTATAAGTGTTCATTAAAAAAATTACATTAGTTGGTATTATTGTATTCCATCGTACACACAGACTATGGTTTCATTTCACTTTTTATTGCATTAGAGGATTAACATTGGTTGTTAGATAATTATAATAATTTAAAAAATAAAAGGTATATTCTGATTTCATCATTTCCTAATTTTTTAAATGAATAAAGTGGTGAAAGATAAATTAAATCTAAAACATTTGGTATTATGTTATACCTCTTCTTCGAACAACATATTTTCCAGGAAAACATAAGACCTATAATTTCATGACTATATAAATCATAATTCAAATAGAATTTGGGTAGTTATGTCATTATGTTATTTAGGAATATATTTTCCTAAAAAATGTCTCTTAATGTTTGTAAAAATATAGGCAAGGGGGTTCCCTTTTGTAATGAGAGGTGTTTCATTCTTAGACATTATTGATTTATTAATTTCACATAAATTTATTTTCATGAAAAAATGGTTCAAAAATGAAATTATAAAATTATAAAATGGTGATGAGTATAAATTATATCATTAACTATAAATTGAAATAATTTATATTATTTTATTTTCTACCATTATATTTTTTTATGCCTATATTATTCATTCTTATGATTTTCAAGAAAACAAAGTATTATTACCATTGAGGGGTTGTTATAGACACATTAAAAGAATACATAGAATATTAATAGAAATATGAGAAACACTATTTCCATATTTTAATCATTTTATAAATACCTTATTTATAATAAAATATCAAAAAATTCTTTTTTGGTTGTACAAGGTATATTATTATATAATATCATTCTATATAATGTAAAAAAGTTCACAAATTACTAGAATTTGAATATAATATAGGTATTTTATTAATATAAATACCCAATAATATTTTTTATATTCTTGATATCATTTTCAAACAAATTTTTTCGATTAACACAAATTTTAATGTTACATTTGTTAAGGATTATATTCCAATATTAATGAGAACTAATATTTCTTATAATAAAAAAATTGGATCATAAAATTCCAAAAAATGTTATTTTTGGACTAATTATCTTCCAAATTTTTATATTTTTATATATTATTTATTTTTAAATATTTTAATAATATATTATTTAACATAAAATAACATTTATGTCATTATTGACACTACTCAACTAATTTGACATTGAAAAAAATGTGGATAAATTGGAATTCGAATATAATCATTAAAAATCATACTTAACATGTAATATATAACAAAAAAATATCTTGTGGCATAATAATTCATTCAAATTTTGTTACTTTTAATATATTTAGAATCATTTATTTTATTTATATATTAATGGAATTAATATTATTATTATGTTGTATAAAAATTTAGGGTAATTAATTATTTTCTAAAACATTATCATGATAATAGAAATTAATATGTAAAATAAAATATTTATAGCCTAATAGAATTTATTTGTATCCATTTTAAAAATTATTAATTATATCAAATAATTAAAGTTAAAATTATCAATTTATATTTTACTAAAAATATTAAATGCAAATAATCGAGGAAATGTTCCATCAATGTACCTTATAATGAAAAATGGATATAATTGCTAAAAAATATCATTAAATGGGAAAAATACATGTTTTAGGATAATATTTATCCATTATCATATTTTGTAACATTAGTTTCCCAATTTTACACAAACTGTGGTAAGAATTATTTACAATGAATAATATTAATTATTATAAAAAAATGAAATATTTTCCAATTTTGGAACTCCTAATTTCATATAGGTAATCAGATTCTCATAATTCAATTTTTTAATGTGGTTGGAATTAATTTATAATTAAAATGGAAAATGTAGTGGAAAACATATTCCTATTAAATGTAAATTTTTAATTATTAAAATATTTTTTTACCAAACTCAATAGTAAAATTTATTTCTATAAACATATTTTTATGATAAATAATATTATCGATCAAATTTAACATTGAAATCATTTTTAAACCCATGTTAATTATTTTAAATTCTCAAAACAAGAATACCATTTTAAAAAAACATTATTTTCACTATTCAACTGAAAATAAGTATTTGAAACAATAATCCCCAAAAATAAGTATATTTTAAATTTTTAATTTTTAATTAGAAAATAAAATACATTTTATAAATATTTTATAAATTTATTATAATATTTAATCGCAATGAATAAAATGAAAATAATTTTTGAAGCAAATATAATTTAGATGAATAAAATGAAATTTTTAAAAACTTGTGTCATTATTACAAAAGAAATAATAAGAAATATTTTATTGACAACAAATTTTATATGTATTTTTTAATTTTTTTATTCTGACTTATCATCTATACTTCAAGAGCTGAATTATGATGGTCACATTTAAATAATAATATTTTTAAATTTGATAAAATTCCATGTTTTGTATCTTGTATTCTATAAAACATTGTCATTATTTTAAATTCTCAATATATTGATGTATCCCACCATTAATATAATAAAAACTAATGATTTAAACCTAATATTTTTAATCAAGGATTTTTCATTAAAAAATACAAATGTTGAAATCCACCAATTTAAAAAGGGTTAATAAGGATATAAATGGTTTCCAATTATGAGAAGATTAGTTTAATGTGAAAATACGTATACATAGGAAATATTAGTGTCCACAGAATTAAAGATAGTGAATGATAATATTGATCATAAGAAATTGAATTATCATGATGACTTCAATGAACAAAAACAATAAACCAAAAATATTAGAAAAAAACCATCAATTCATTATAAATGAAGCTAAGAGGATAAATTTTTTATATCAGGATCAAATTCATAAGAATGAGGAATAAATTTATTAAAAAAAATATGAACATAAATAAATATATATACATAAAAAGTATAACTCCATATATCAGTAAATTTCCACTATAATGACTTTTTCACCAAACATCGAGTACTCAAGATAAATTTTGTATTCCCTGATGAACTAACATCAACTTATAATGGATCCCCTAATATAAAAAGTATAATAAGTTATTTATATTATATTTAGTTATTAATAATGTAAAAAAATTAGGATAAGTTATGATAATAAACAAAATGAATAAAACATTGTACATCTGAATTCAATATTAATCTGTTCTGAAATAACTATAAAACAAAATGTTCATATTAGATCTTTTGATAAATTAATAACTATAATTTTATTCAAAAAAATACTGAATATGAATAAAGCTGTAATATTAGAATGATTTGATGACATATTCTTCCATATTAATAAAACACTTATCTCGAATATATATTAGACACTCATAAATCAAAATACCAAAAAATGTTTATGCCTCAATCATATAATCACAAAAATAATGTAACCATTTCCATAAATCACCTAACTAACCTTAAATAAATGTTATGATTATATATGCTTCCAGAATACAATTCCACCTTTATTACTCAAATAAAATCCCATAATACCTAAAAAAATCCGTTTAACTTAATCTTATAGTATACAGAGAATAGTAAACTTATTCTTAAATAACATTTATATATTAATCAAAAAATAACATTTAAATATTTTTGTTTTTAATATGATAAAATATAAGTTGAAAAAATAAGCATAATATTAATCTATTAAATCAATTATTTGAAGGAATTTCCATACTATCCAGGAAATCACATAATCTAGTGGTATGAATTACATCATTACCACCCTTCAATCATGGGATAACTCCCCATGGCCTTTCTAGATTTGATGTTTTTTTAAAAATTTATATATGTGTTAATTTTACGAGAACTATAATATTAAAAAATTTATAACATTACCAAATGTATGATGAAGATACCCAAATATAGACTTATTATATTTATAATAAACAATGGTTTTAAAATCATAGTTTATCACATAATATAAATTTTATGTCAACGAAATTGAATAGTATTATTCTAAAATAATTATTCATGTCAAACCCAAGCGTTACATATACATATAACTAATATAATTTCTCTCAAATTATTAGTATTCACATTAAAATTACATCAAATAAAACAATAAAAGGGTTGTATATGAATTTGAACTAATCATTAACCTTAAACATATAAACCCATTATGGTTTTGTTAACACCTAATATATCCTCTTTGGTAAATATACTAACCACCAATTTTATCTAAACGTTTCTTATGATACCAATTATAAAGATATGACATTTACAAAATATATATAATTTTTAAAAAATAAACCACATTAATTAATTTTGAGGATCATTTTGAGAATTGAGATTTAGGGAATTTGGTCATTAATAAGAAAAAAACCAATATATTATACTTTTGAAACCACTAATTAGTAAATATTTTCCCACAATATAAAACTTTAAAAACGAATTGTGTTTTCTTTTTATAAAAAATCATTATGAATTTATACATTAATTCTTCTTTTATCTAATTAATCTATAATACTTCTGAAAGAAATTTTCAAATGTGGTATGAACATAAAATTATAAGTAAGGTAAATTAAATAAAGAAAATATATTATTCTAGGTAAAATAAATAAAACCCCTGAAATACATACCTTAATACCAATATTATCTGAGAACAAGAAAAAATTCATATCCACATGAAAAATACAAACATTTTTTTTAATAAAAAACATTAAAACCAATAGAAATAAATTGGTACCACATTTTAGAAAAAATAGATAAAAATAATAATAACCCTTGTTAGAAAATTGTTAAAAATAATTGTGGTCCCGTTAAATTTATAAATGAAACCTCACAGGTTAACTCCCACCTTCATCCCTTTATAAAAAATTAGTATTCCCAATGTATTATAGATATATAATGGGGATCAACCATATTATATGGTGTATCATGATCACCCCATTCTAATATATAATTATCAAGTACCAAACATCAAATATAAAATTTTATACTTTCCCATTTTCATCCTAAAACCCATGAATATTCCTTTAAACTATAATAAAAAACACTTTTGGATATCAAAATACCACTTATTTTAAAAATATCATATTCAAAACATAAATAAACAATTTTTTTTTTACTAATTTAGTTTTATAAAATAAAAAATGGATGATTATAAATAAATAAAAATAAATAATAATGGTTTTGGAAGAGGGAAAATTCATTGACCCCCATTTAAGATGAAAGGGAAATTGTTTTTCATAAAGAAAATGGATACATTGTGTAAATATATTATATTTGAAAAACCATTTTAATAATGTCATTATATGAATAAAATATCATTTTTTAAACTAATTTATTTTCATATAATTATAAATATAATGTAGTTTTTAGAATATGTACATTGAAGAAAAAAAATTTATAAACTAAATCTTTAGAACCTGTAAAATTATCATTGTAATGTAAAGTTTCATAAACATTGAGTATGAATAATCATATATATTATTTATCATTATAAATAATAAAATTATGTTATTATTTACATTTTTAAGATCCATTTTTATTTTTTTAATACAATTTATTTTATTTATTACCATGTTATATATAGTTTCATAAATAATTAAATTTGTATCATACATTTTTAAAATATCCAGCTCATATATAAAAAATGATTTCATTAGGTTAAATATTGTGGATTATTTTTCAACTGAATAATATATATAATAATAATAATAATAAAATAATTATCATATTTATATGAAAATAATTTTTTAAAACCAATCATTAATCATCGATATTAAAAATTAACTATGTTACAATAATAGAGACAATATGTCGTATATAGAAATGAGTAACATTTCCAACATTCAATTAACATGATAGAAATGTGGTTTCTCTTATTTTATTAATATATAATGATTACTATATCATATATTTCCTATATTTTCTTTAAATACACTTATATATATCATTTATGTGAGGTTCTTATGAAAAATGAATCACATCGCTTCATCGGTGTGGTAATCCACACATACACTAGAACGACATTATCATTTTTCAATTGATAGGAAGGTATAAAATTATTTTATTTAATATATTTATAGAATTATAAATATTTTATTAATATCATAAATTTACACTATATCTATCATGCTAACTAATTTTGAGAAGCTTTGATGGAAAATAAATTATATCTGTTTGTGAGGTGATAGTCCATTTTACAGATGAATAATGGTTTCATTTCCCATTTAATCGATAAATGAAATGGATATAGGTTATTAAAAAGAATAAAAACACATAATTATCTATTTGATATAATTTTCACTATATAATAATGGTTTAATATTATTTTAAGGAGGAATAAGAAGAAATAAACTAAAAAATTTGAAAAAAAGAAGTCCCTCTACTTCAGACAACCTCTTATGCTTGAGAATATAAAACCATTATGGTATGAATTAAGGAAATAATAAGACCTATATAATATGTTATAGATGTTAGAAAGGTATTTTGGTCAGTATTGGATAAAAATAGATCTTGAAATCAACAGATACAAGGAGAAGGGGTTCCCATTTCTTTGGAGGAGATAAGAATTCTTAATATTTATTAAAGTATTAAATTAAAATAAATTAATTTCAAAGTTCAAATTGTTTAAAATTTATCTCTTTATAAAATATAATGATCATGATATTAAATAGTATAATATAATCTACCAATCTCAATATAATTTTTTCAATTATATAATAAATACATATGGAGTAGTTGAAAATGTTCTAAAGAAAGCATTAAAATTCTCACATATGTCTCTCCATTAAATAAGATCATGGTGTCTATTCTTAATGTGAGATAGTGGATTACTATAAATTATTTATATTAAAATGAATTTAAAGAAATTTTTATTTTCCCCATAATTTAATTATATTATATTAAATATTTCATTTTAAATAATTTCCTTAAGTATGGAAAATTATTTAGCTTGTTTGGAACATTAGATTCATTTTATAGATTGTTTTCAAAGACAACCCGGTGAACCAATTTTTTATAACATGATAAAGAGCCTAAAGAGATATATTCAACATGTCTAATTCATTAAAATGGGGTCTTCTGCAATCCTTATGTATCATTTATAGAATTTTTTATTTGTAAATACACACCATTGGATCACCCATAAATTCAGAGGAGTTATAAACCTCATTGTCAATTCCAATTCACTATAGATGTATGGAAAATAAATTATTGAACACGAATGGAATATATGGTATTATATATCTTCATTGATGATTATTTATGATATTATTATCATAATAATTTTTCCTCGATAATTTTTCACATGAAATTTATTTCCAACATGCCAAAGTTGTTTCCTTATTGAAAGCTTGATCGATCAAACAACCGACCATTCTGTTGAGATTCATCCAATACCATGTATATTCTCTCCCAATAGATAAATTTTAATGAGGCTGATACTCTCTATACAATAAATGAATTATTTTTATGTGATTGTATTAATCTAGGAACCCATATTCTTAATCAGATTCAAGATGGAGTAATAATCAATAATTATGGTCCCCAAATTTACTAAAAGTGCAGATGGGGGGAAATGTTCTTGTACATAGAGATCTTATATATTTTAACATATTTAAAGAATATGAAAAATAGTGTAAAATCAAATTTTCTAACCATTTTAAACTAAATGATACCAACTCCTCATTAATTTTGAGAACCATAAGTTCATCTACTTTGAAATTTGGGCTGAGAGCCTACTGATTTCGATGGTTGAGTAATTCATTCCCACCAATTTTGTAACATCCCAGGTAAATAAATAATAAGACATATTTCATATTTATTAATAATTTTGGATTAAATATTAATTTTACTTTAAACGGGTTGCTATGTTCGATAGCATTCTTGATACGCAACAACGGGTTTCTTTGAAATCATATACTGCACACTTATAATATAATATTATTATGGTAGTAAACTCAAAGACGTTGTATTGTCAGAAATTAAAAAAACTAACTACAATATGATTATACATGATTTTTAAATGTATTTACATTTATCCATGAAAAAGTACGATTCTTCAATTGTGAATATATCTTATTTTAAGCATAATTTGCATTAAAAGGTCAATTTACTTCCTTTAAATAGAGAACCCACTTTAAATATAGTTTTTTTCACTTTAATACATTATAATTTACCAAATAAAATCCTTCATTAGAATTGGTACATCAATATTTTAATTGTGTAAATTTTTTGTATTTTTCTGATAAAGTTAATTTTTTTAATGAATAGTGAAAATATTTTATTTTAATTCAAAACTGTGTTTTAATCTAATTTATTTATATGTATAGATTATATGTTTTATTGGTTTTAATGTTTAATTACAATATATTTTTAATATTTAATCAAATTTTTGTCATTGTAATTAATTTCACTTTGAAATTGTACATAAACAAGTATTAATCTTTTAATAGTTATTGTTTTTTAAAAACACGCTATTTGTTTTAATAACAGGAATTAATTTATAAATTAAATAATTCCAATTCTTTGTTTTTAATTTGAAAAAATAGACATAATTTTTTAATTTGTAATAAAAAATAAATCTTAGGGTGAATTTTAAGTATTTTTCTGAAAAACATCATTTTTTGATGAATAGTGAAATCACTTAGTAGTAGTTAATAAAACTAACTTTTTCTTTTAAATGAAATTTTACCTCTTAATGGAATGGAATATAGAAAATCCAAAATACATGGTTTTTATAAAAAAGAAAAATGTTTTTCAATAAGATTACAATAATTTTTGGTGAATATTATCTTTTGACTTTTATTTAACGCGGTTAAAGGTAAATATGGTAATTCAACGTAAAATTAAAATTATAATAATTCAAAATAACTTTAACACTTATCCTAATATTATTGGATGAGTAATGGTCAACCATGGGAATCGTTGAGTATATTTTGGGACACCATGGAGCCACTTATTAATGATAATGACATTTTAGATTAATTAATTTAAATTAAAGACAAAAATGACAAAAAAAGATATCTATATGTAAATTAATTTTAACATAGTGTTTATATGATATTTATTCTACTATAAATATTCATTGTAAAGCTTAAACTATTACCTAAATCATGGTATTTGTTTTATAGTTTCTAGACATTGAAGAAATGATATTATTTATGACACAATAATGATGCATTATTTACCTCATTAATAAATCATTTAAATAAATAAGATTATAAATATTAAAATAACAATCCAAAACATGAACAATTCTGATTTTCTGATTTTTTTTAGACCACAAGTCATATTATCTTTGACTTTAATGATTTTTGGTCCTTTTGAGACCGAATATCATTATATAATAAAATAATATTTTCACACTTTCCTAAAGAGCCCATCCCCTCCCTTATAAAAGAAGATCACTTTTAAACAATTCCTCACACATCTAAAGCCTTTTGGCACATCCAATATCTACCCAATTCATCTCCCTACATCCCTCTCCTTCTACTAGAAGCCTTACATTTGTAAGAAGTCACTTTAAGAAGTCCTTTTGGTTCAAACCAAAGAATGTTAACCAAAATAAAGGTAATGGTTTATCTTAACTTCTTTTCTTTTCTTTTAATTCTCCTACCCATATACTATTTTTATTCCTTTATTTTATAAAAACACCAGTATCCTATATATACAATGATTTTATTATGAGAAGAATTAGAACTACACTTTCACACACCTCCATCTAATGGATGAAGAACATAATGTTTCTGTGGTTGGAAAACTAACGCCTCACAAAATGATGATTGTTCGATTATTTCCTAACGCCTCTCATGGTGGCCATTATTACGGAACATTATTTATATATGATATATATTATGTTTATGTTTTCATTATGCTTCTTTATTTTCCATTAATATCATACCTTTATGTTTTCCATTATGGGTAAATGCGATAATTTCATTTGAGGAAGTGCGGACTACCGCCCCCTCAAAGTGATATGACTTGTTAATGCGATATGTGGGAATTATAAAGGATTTATTTAATGATATTATATTTGATATTATATTGTAATTATAATATACCTATGTAAAATTTTGTTTTAATTCCATTATAATATGAAATAGAAATGAACGTAGTGTTCATGTGTACGTACGGATTATCGTCTCCATGAACGTTGCATTTCATATCTTACCTCAAAATGATATGTACTATTATGAATATATATATACTTGATATATATGATATATATGATATCTAAATAATGAATTTCCTTTTCGATATGATGGACTATTGACCACATAGACAACTGTTAAATATAAGGTGTTCATTTTTGACTCAAGTACGAAATATCGACAGAATGAATGTTATTAACTTAAATGGTTACATAATGTATATAACATGAGAATAATTGATATAAAAGGAATAATAAACTTGAAAAGGTTCTTATGTAAGTAAAATATAACTTTAGTTTATTATTCAAGAGTTTAAAGAATGATCAAGTCATGTCAGACAAATGGTATGGGAATTCGTCTCAATCTCCATTCATTGAGGCATATTTTGTTCTGAAACACAAATTTCTTTTATAAACATTATAAACACCTTTGAAATTTTCATTTCATTCAAATGTATTATTTTTCTAAAAATTGTTTTACTAAACGAAAAATAGAGAATGTTTTTTTTAATGTATGCAGTGACAATGACCAGTCCCCCGCCGCAAGTATTATTCGATCTTTGACTTCCTTATCAAGACGAAATATTTTTAAAATGAAAAATAAATACCATATACTCATTTTATGTATTTTGGTATTTAAAATTATTTTTATAATGCATTTATTATTTAAATATCTCGAAATGATATTTTTTTATTGCAATGTGGAAATTTTATATTTCCATCATTCTTATGTTATGTGTTATGATCATGTTGTGGTTCTTGGGAATTATATACATATACGAGTGGTTCTGTGAAAAACCTAGGGTGGGTGAGCCCGAGATAGCTCTATAATGCTTTGGATAATGTGATAGAGGTAAACGTGAAGGTTTCTACTTAGTTATTTAGAGAATATACTATGATGGATATTCCAAAGTAACTCCCTCTGTAGCTATGATAACTAAAATGTATGTATGATTGGATACCACAAGTTACATTTATGATTTATGATTTCTATGTATTATTCATAAAATCCTATGATTTCAGGAGGTATGTAAAAGAGTTCATGTTTTTTATGTATTTATGAACAAATGTTTTCTTTCTTTGTTTTATAAACCTTACTGATCTATTAATGCTCATCCCATGTTTTGAAATGTTCTCACATGACTTAAAGATAAATAGGGACAAGGATGGGATCAAGGAAAAGTCATGATATCTAAAACCAAGAACTAGACATGAATATTTTTTTCATGAGTTTATACTTTATGTAAAAAATGGAAAATGTATAGAAGTGTATACTTTGTAATCTTTTGACATGTAATAGTTATGTCCTAATTCTCTAAAACATGAAACCTAAAAAGATCCTCAATGTTATTTATTCATTTAATTCAATATAATGTAATGTTTAAGGCCGAGTCCTTATAGTTGGTATCAGAGGTATGTTTAGATAACTTTAGAAGTAATGGTATTTTTAAATTAATATCCATAAAAAAATTTATGTTAATATTGTAATCATATAGCATTTACAGATTACCATGTTGCTTCACCTAAGATATTTATGTGTTCAGAATGGTTTTCCGAAGAGGAAAGAAAGAACCAATGTTAGGCTGACTTCAGGAGGAATCAAACCTTCCAAATTAGAAACCTTAGATGGGAGGAATTGGAACTGAACTGTTCGTTATAGTGATGGCACAAGTGAATCGGGAAGTAAATTGTGGTGGTATACATGTACGAGATCAGCCAGATCAACTATAGAGGAACATGTCAGTAGTGGAGCATTTCATGAAACAACATCCCCCATCATTCAGAGAATCATCTGACTATGTGCTAGCTGTAGGGTGGATTAAAGAACAAGAGAAGATTTTTGATGTCATCATTTGTTCAGAACATCAAAAGTTTTGTCTTTCTGTTTAATGTTTTGAAGGTGAAGCTGATCAGTGGTGGTCGATGGTGAATAATATCAGGGATAGTGAAGAGATTGATTCTCTCAATTGGGATGAATTCAATGGTTTGTTTCTTGAGTAATATTTTTTTAAGTTGGTTCATCTTATGATGGAAAACAATTCTTGGAATTGTGGAAGGAGGATGACTTAGTGGCTGCTTATGAAGAAAACTTCACTCGACTGGAAAGGTATGCTCTAAAATTCATACAAGATCGTGATAGTAAAATCAACCATTTTTTCTTAGGATTAAAGGCAAAGTATCGAAGGTATTTATCTTCTCGTGAGTTCAAAAGTTATGAAAAACTTTTTCATTGTGCTGAGAAGGTGGAAATGGAGTTTGATGATGATCATGTGTTCCTTGAAAACAACAGAATAAGAGGTCGAGGTGGCAGGATAAAGGTAATAACTCTTAAAAAAGTATGATGGTAAGAAACTTATGTTTACAGATTATGAAAATTGTAGTCAAAAGCATGCTGGGGAATGTCTTCTGAATTCTGGTAAGTGCTACCATGTTGGTAAAATGGGACATAAGGTTTGTAATTTCACCAAAAAAGATTAGGGTAATGGTAAGAGAAAATATGATTTACAGTCAGTAAAATTTTTTAAGTGTAATGAAATGGGTTATTATGCAAATGAGTATCCAACAAAGAACTCAACCGAAGGAAAGTAGCTAGATTACAAGCAGAATGGGGTGGTGAAATCCTTTGTGACTAATTAAACAGATGATGGACCATGAAATAAAGATGTATCAGGTACACTATATGTCTGTTCAGATTATGACAATGTATTGTTTGATTCAGGGTCTACACACTCTTTCATTTCTGAGAAGTATTCTAGTAAATTGGGAACTCCATATCTAGATATGAATACCGAACATATGGTAAAAACTGGCGGAAATGTTGAGACAAAACAAATATAAGAACATTATTGTCCTCCTGTGTGAAAAAGAATCTACCTATAATCCTTATTGTTATTCCTTTAGTAGATTTTGATGTTATTTTGGGTATGGATTGGAAATTTTGTTTGTCATGATAATATTAATAGCAAATATAAAGTGGTTTCTTTTCAAAATGAATTTCAGTTTGTATACAATTATGAACCCTTGGTTTTGATAAAATATCATTAAGCTAAGAAACTAGAAAAAGATGGAAATTAATGTTACCTTGCACATATTGTTGCAAACAAAGGAACAGTTCAGATTAACGATGTTCTAGTGGTAAATGAGTACCTTGATTTTTGTCCTGATGAGTTTCATGGTATTATACCTGGTTGGGAAGTTGAATTTGCTGTTGACATAGTTCCTGATGTTAATCCAATTTATAAACCCCCATATCTAATTGCTCAAATTGATCTTTTAGAGTTAAAGAAGGAATTCTAGGAGTTATTTGATAAAGGTTTCATTTCACCTAGAACATCACCAGGTGGTGCTCTTTTATTTTTTGTAAATATAAACAGGGTTCTATGAGAATTTTCATTGATTATAGAGCATTTAATAACATCACAGTTAAGAATAAGTATCCTTTTCCTCATATCGATGATTTGTTTGATCAACTATAGGGATCTCAGTATTTTTCAAAGATTTATTTGATGTCTGGGTAGAATAAGTTGAAATTAAAGGAATAAAACAATCTAAAGACCACGTTTCATACTAGATATGGCCATTATGAATTTGTAGCTATGCCTTTATTGTTAACCAATGCACCTGGTGTATTAATGGACCTTAAAAATTGAATTTTTCGTGAGTTCTTGGATAAGTTTGGGGTTGTGTTCATTGATGATATTTTGGTTTATTCTAAAAGCAAATAGAAGCTTGAAAGTCATTTAAGGGTCATCTTTTAAACCATAAAATAAATTAAACATTATGGTAAATTCAGCATGTGGGAGTTTTGGATACAACAATATTCTTTCCTTGGACATATTGTTTCAAAAAATGTCATAACTGTTGATCCTGCTAAAACCAAAGTTATTGAGGAATGTCCAAGACCCACAAATATAACTGAGATTTATAGTTTTCTCAATTTGGCAGGTTATTACAAGAGGTTTGTTGAAATATTTAACATTTATCTATTCCAATGAATATGTTAACTTGAAAAGGAGTTACGTTCATCTAGACAAAAGAATGTGATGATTTATATTTGGAATTGAAAAGAAGATTGGTGAATGCTTCTGT
This sequence comes from Viscum album, assembly GCA_963277665.1. NCBI lineage: Eukaryota > Viridiplantae > Streptophyta > Magnoliopsida > Santalales > Viscaceae > Viscum > Viscum album. The sequence goes on along the minus strand of OY728142.1, from coordinate 1,696,572,088 downwards.
TTTGGCACTGCCATCCAGAAATGGTGAGTTTGTTATCTACAGTGATGCTTCCTTAAAAGGACATGGATGTGTCCTTATGTATAATGATCAGGTAATTTCTTATACATGACGTTTGTTGAAACCTTATGAGTTAAATTACCCTACACATGATTTGGAATTAGCTTTTGTTGTTTTTTCTTTAAAAATTTGGAGGAATCATTAGTATGGAGTAAAATGTAAAATATACACTGACCAAAAAAGTTTGAAGTATACATTCACTCAAAAATATTGAACACGAGACAGAGGAGATGGATGGAATTAATCAAGGATTATGATTTCACAATCCATTAACATCCGCAAAAAGCAAATAAAGTCTCTGATTCTTTGAGTCGAAAAAGTAATTTTTCATTAACCATGTTAAGTTTGGAACATGGTCCTTTCATTTTTGATTTGATGAACATTGGAATAGAAGATGATGGAGCAGAAAATAATTCTATTTTGTATGAGGTGTCAGTTAAATCATCTCTATCAGATAGAATTATGCAAGCACATAAGGAAGACCGTGAGTTACAGAAAAAGGTAGAATTGGTTCAGAAGGGTATGTTTCTTGAATTTAAGAATGATAATTATTGTGTTTTGAGATTTGGAAAGAGATTATGTGTTCCTTATGATTCACAATTGAAGAATAAGTTTTTATGTGAAGCTCATAGTTCCCCATTTTCAATTCATCCAGGTAGTACTAAGATGTACATAGATATTTGAGAGTTTTACTAGTGGGATGGAATGAAAATAGATATTTTTTTTTTTACTATGAAGTGTATGAATTGTCATTAGGTTAAAGCAGAGCAGCTATAACCGAAAGGGATACATTAGCCTTTACCGGTGCCAGAATGGAAATGGAAAAATATATCCATGGACAACGTTGTGGGATTACAAAATACATCTCGAGGTAATAATGAAATCTGGTTTATTGTTGATTGATTGACTAAAACATCAAATTTCCTTCATATTCAAGATACATTTTTTCTAGATCAATGTTTTTGTTTGTATGTTAAAGACATAGTCAGGTTTCATGGAGTTCCCCTCTCCATTGTATCTGATCATGATCCCAGGTTTACTTCTAAACTTTGGAAAGGCCTTAAAAAGTCAATGGGTACTGAATTAAATTTTAGTACAAGTATTCATCCTCAATCAGATGGGAAATCAGAATGAACAATTCATACATTGGAGGATATGTTACGTGCTTTCTCGATGGATTATCAGGGATGTTGGGACCAACGTCTTTTATGGGATGAATTTTCATATAATAATAGTTTTCATTCTAGTATACAGATGGCTCCATTTGAGGCATTATATGGAAAGTGTTGTCGCACTCCAGATTTTTTGGTTGAAGTAGGTGAAAGGAAACTGATGGGACCAAAATTAGTAGAAGAGATGGAAAGGAAATTTTAGTTGATTTAGAAGCACATGAGAAGAACTTAGAGAAAATAGAAAATTTATGCAGAGAACTGGATGAAGGATATTTCTTTTGAGGTAGGTGATCATTTTTTTTCTCAAATTTTCTCCATGGAAACGTGTGATGTGTTTGGTAAGAAGGGAAATTTCAGTCCTAAGTTCATTGGACCTTATGAAATTCTAGAGAAATATGGATCAGTTGTGTACAGAGTGGATTCTCCTCCATGTTTTTCCCAGGTAGACAATGTTTTTCATGATTCGATGTTGAGAAAGTATATGTCAGATCCATCTCATTATTGAGTCCAGGGGTAGTCCAGTTGGAAGGGAATCTCACATAGGAAGTAAAACCTGTCCAGATTCTTGTCTGTAGAGAGCATGTGTGGTGGAATTTGGTAATTGACCAGGTAAATGTTTTTTGGAAAAGAAATTTGGTTTAAGAGGCATCGTGGGAATCTGAAAATGTTATGAGGGATAAATACCCCCACTTATTTGATAAGTGAATAAAAATTGTGAGGACACAATTTCCAAAAGGTGGAAGGATTTAACTTCCTAGGTAAATAAAGAATAAGACATATTTTATATTTATTAATATTTGTGAATTAAATATTAATTTTACTTTAATAGGGTTTCTATGTTTGATAGTGTACCCGACACGCAACAGTGGGTTTCTTTGAAATCTTACGTTGCACACTAATAATATAATATTACTATGGTAGTTAACTCGTAGTAATTATATTGGAGGGGATGAACAAAAATAACTAAAATATGATTATAAATGATTTCTAAATGTATTTATATTTATCCAATAAAATTTTAGAGGCTTAAAATTTGAATGAATAAAATTTTAAGCATAATTTACATTAAAAGGTCGATTTAACACCTTTTAATGGAAAAACCTCATTAAATATAGATTTTTTCACATTAATACATTCTAATTAACCAAATAAAATCCTTCTTTTGAATGGGGACATCAAAATTTAATTTGTGTAAATTTTTGGTATTTTTCTGATAAAGTTCATTTTTAATGAATAGTGAAAATATTGTATTTTAATTCAAAACTATGTTTTAATATAATTTATTTATATGGTCAGATTATCTTTTTAATTTTTTGTAAAGTGCGATTAGAATATATTCTTACCATTTAATCCAATGGCTGTCTTTGGAAATAAATTAACTTTGAAATTGGACATAAACAAGTATCAATCTTTAGATAGTTATTGTTTCTTAAAAACACTCTATTTGTTTTAGCAACGGGAATGAACTTTTAAATTAATTAACACCACTTATATTTTTTGAATTTGTAAAAATAAACATCAAATTTGAATTTGGAATATCAAATAAATCTTTGGATTTATTTTTTGTATTTTTCTGAAAAACATCAATTTTTGATGAATAGTGAAATCACTTAGTATAGGGTAAAAAAACTATCATTTTCATTTAAATGAAAATTTTCAACTTCTGTGAATTGAATTTAGAAAATCCTACATAGATGGTTGTTATCAATAATTTTAATGTGCTTTAATAAGATGAAAATAATTATTGGTGCATAGTAACTTTTGACTTTTATTTACCACGGTTAAAGGTAAATATGGTAATTCAAGGTAAAATGAATATTATTATAATTCAAAATTACTTTAACACTTCTTATAACCTTATTGGATGATTAATGTCTGATCATGGTCATATTGGGGTCAATTTAGGGACCCCATGGATCCACATATGAATGATAATTTCATTTTAGATTAATTAATTTAAAGTAAAAAAGAAAAATGACAAAAACAAATATCTCAATGTAAAATAATTTTTATATAATGTTTATAAGTTAAATATTTGACTATAAATATTAATTGGAATGATAAAATGATTTCCTACATCATGGTATTTGTTTTATAATTTTTAGACATCGAATAAATTAAATTATTTATGAAACAATAATGATGCATTATTTACCTCATTAAAAAATAATTTAAATAAATAAGATTATAAATATAAAAATTACATCCAAAAATTGTCCAATTTTTACTGGATGATTTTATTTAGACCATGAGTCATCTTATCATATAAATTAATTATTTTTGGATCTTTTGAAACCGAATATCATTATATAATAAAATAATATTTTCACACTTTACTAAAGAGTCCCTCCTATCCCTTATAAAAGGAGACCACTTCTATCCAATTCCTCACACCTCTAAAGCCTTTTTTCTCATCCAAACTCTGCCCAAATAAGCTCCAAACATCCCTATCCTCTTATTAGAAGTCGTACCATTGGAAGAAGGCACATTAATAAGACCTTTTGGTTCTAACCAAAGGAAGTTACCGAAATTAAAGGTTACGATTTCTCTTAACATCTATTGTTTTATTTTACTTATCCCACCCTAATAATATTATTATTGATTTATTTTATAAAAACACTAGTATAATAAATATACTAGGATGTTTTTATGAGAAGTATTAGAACTAAACTTACACAAACCACTTTCTAATGGGTGAAGAACATAATGTTTCTGTGGATGGAAAACTGACGACTCACGAAACGATAATTGTGAAATTATCTCCTACAGCCTTTCATTGTGGCCATTATGATGGAAAAGTATTTATATATTATATATATTATGTTTATTTTTAGTTTATGATTCTTTATTTTCCATTTATATCATTCCTTTATGTTTTCCATTATGGGTGAACACGATAATTTTATTTGAGGAAGTGCGGACTACCGCCCCCTCAAAGTGATATGACTCATTAATGCCATATGTGGGACATATAAAGGATGGAGTTAATGATATTATATATTATTTTATACTGTAATTATAATATAACTATTTATAATTATGTTTTAATTATATTAAAATAAGAAATAAAAATGAAAGTAGTGTTCATTCGTACATACGGCTAATCGTCTCCATGAACAGTGCATTTCATTTCTTACCTCCAAATGATATGTACTTTTATAAATATATATATACATAATATATATGATATATATGATATATAAATATTTAAATTTATTTTGTATATAATGGACTAATGACCACATGGAAAACTTGTAAATATAAGTTGTTCATTTTTTACTCAAGTACCTAATATCGACAAAAGGTACGTTATTAACTTAAATGGTTACATAATGATTATGACATGGAAATAAGTGATTTAAAAGGAGTAATAAATTTGAAAAAGGTTATTAAGAAATTATAAATTAACATTAGTTTATTATTCATTAGATTAAAGAATGATCGAGTCAAGTCAGACATAAGGTATGGGACATTCTCTTAATCTCCTTTCATTGAGGGATTTTTTGTTCTAATACAAGAATTTCTTTTATATGATCTATAGACCCCATTGAATTTGTCATTTATTTCAAAGGGAATCTTTTTCTACAAATAGTTTAAATAAATAACAAAAACATAATGTTTCTTCTTAACATAATTGGTGACAACATCCTTTCCGCCGCTATGAGTATTATTTGAACTTTGGCTTCCTTAACATGCCGAAATCTTTTGAAAGGGAAAAATAAATACCATATACTATTTTTACATATTTTGGTATTGAAAATTATTTTTATAATGAATTTATTATCTAAATATCTTGAAATGATATTTTTTTTATTGTAATGTGGAAATTTTGTGATTCCTTTATACTTATTTTATGTGATATGATCATGTTATGGATTATGGGAATTATTTACCTATATGGGTGGTTCCGTGATAAACCTATGGAGGGTGGGCCCAATATAGCTCTCCAATGCATTGGGTAACATAATGGATGTAAACATGAATGTTTCTCCTATGAGATTGTGGGAATATACTGTGGTGGGTATTCCAAAGTAACTCAATATGTAGCTGTGATATCTACAATGTAAGTATTATATGGATGCCACAACATACCATTATGATTTATTATTTCATTGTGTTATTCATAAAATATTATGATTTCATGAGGTAAGTAAAAGATTTCATGTTTTGTATGTATTTATGAAAAAATGTCTTCTTTCATTGTTTAATAACCCTTACTGAGCTTTTTATGCTCAAATAATGTTTTGAAATGGTTGTACAGGTCATAAAGATGAACAGGGTCAATGATGGAATCAATGAAAATCCATGTTGTCTAAAACCTGGAACTAGACATGACTCTGTTTTACATGAGTTTTTATTTTATGAAAAAAATGGAAACTTTGTAGGAGTTTCTACTTTTTAATCTTTTGAGATGTAATAGTTATGTCCTAATTCTCTAAAACTCTAAAACTGAAATGATCCTCAATGTGAATTATTCATTTAATTCAATAATATGTAATGTTTAAGTCCGGGTCATTATAAATTGGAATCCCCATTTTTTTAAAAAAAAATCCATGTTGTAAAATCAACTTTTTTTCTAATTTAACCCAATTTTCATACAATAATTGTTATTAATTAAATGCCTCAAATAATAGAGGGTGTTAGGGTTATCCAGACAAAGACATTTCCAAAATAAAACTCTCATTTTAAGAAGGATATGCTGGAGAAAACATTTTTTCTCATATACCTTTTAAACCCTATAATATATTATTATCCCTTCCATATTCTTATGATTAGTAGTATAAGAGTGTTTCTCCTCAAAATAAGGGTTTTATCAAGATTTTTCAATTTTTCAATACAGAACGGTTTCAGTAGAGGATTCATAACTACTAGTTCACCTATTGTGGAATATTAATTATGACATAGAAGATCCTCATATTTCTCCCAAATCATGTAAAAAAGTGTAACTTAATTCATAATAATCATTCAGGTGGGGTGAAAAATTAATCAATCCTTATTATGGATTGTTATAACCTATTTTGACAATTATATGATGAGCTCATACATAAAAAATACCATTAATATCTATTTTAGAAAATTCTATTATTCTTTCAGCAATATCATATTCATAAATATTGTTTTCCTCAGATAAACGGTCTGAAACCAAATTATTAATATACTTGTTCAGCTCTCCAACTAAGAAAATATCATCATCATCCTTAAAAATCATTCTTACATGGACATATTTCATTACAAGGATATGTTCACAAGTATCAAGGGGATCATCATAAGCCCAATTATCTATTTTTTCCACTACATAAAGTACATCCTAGGATATTACAAAGACTATGGGTTTATCCTGAACCATGGATAATTTGTTTTTATTCATCTTTTTAAGTTATTTATTGTATAGAATGGTCTCTTTGCCTTTTCAATTTTTATTCTAGTCTTCTATTATTGCTCCTCATTCATGGATTGGATTTTATTTTTGATCACCATAATATTTTAAATATCATGAATAAACACATTATATATATATAGAAGTGGTTGCATGAATTCACTTTCAACCTATGCCTCAATTTTTAATTCATTTACAATGAGATAAATGGAATTTTATGGTTTATATTCCATATTTACACGTAAAAGGACTCTCTCATACATTTAAATATCACCCATTACAGTTAGTTTGTCAACTATTTATTGAGGGGAAATAAAATAATATTTGTCACTTTGGATATTTTGAAGCCAAAAAAAATAAATCATTCCTTGGGATTTGAACCAAATATATGAAATTGAGTGCCCCGAATTTAGTGCATAGATGTTTGTACCCCATTTAGAGATTCATAGAAGGCTTGTATTCAATATACGATATCCTAGGTTCCAAAATCTTTTCATGTCATCCATTTAATAAAAAATTTAATGAATGTAGTAATTACCGAATGGGAACATCCTCTAAATATTTATTTTCTAGTAGTGGGATATTTGGGACATAGCATCCTAGTGAGGCCATAGTTTGTTCCCATTATGATATACAAATATCCCCAAGAGAGAGTACATTCAAAAGTACTACCATTTATTGAAGGCCTTATTATCAAATTAAACAGAGAATTGACAATATTTTGGCCTTATTCTGTTTCTAGATCTATGTGAAATATATTGTGATAATTTTTAATTTTCCAAATCATCATCAAAATGAATGCCCTCATTTTAGAAATATTTTTTATAGGATCAGTATTTCCCTTTGTTTGACTCAAATCTCCATTGATGGAATCTTTATTTTCATTGAATTACTTCATACTATAGTAGAAGTATATTTCCCCCATAAAATCAAACATAACCCTTGATTCATAATATATCTTGAAAATTTAGGCTTCATCATAGAGATTTTGGAATAGAGATCTTTCGGCTTTCGATACCTCCATCCACTCCCCCCCATCTTCAATAGGAAGGTATATTTATTATGCTCTATCATGATTATTAATGTTGTTCATAATTTTTATGTCACCATACATATGTGATCTCTATTCTTTGTCCTGAATACCATACTTGTATTTTTTAATATCATATTAAGGAAATTTTGGAAAACATTAATTTTCATCTGCCTTTTTTGAACTCCATTTTCATTCATAATTATGGATGTTTTAATAAAGGTAATACCTATTCAATTTTCAATAATTTGAACACGTTGATCACATCTTCAATATATTTATTCAAAATAGTAATAAATGTTCTATGTTGGATGATATGAAGAATTCATGCTAACTGATTGCTTACATCTGATATTTGTTCTTCTGTTCATAGAATAGTCCCCCACATGGTTCATGTATTATTTTGATTATGTTTATGTAATACCAAAACTAATAATATTTATTCTAGAATACTCCACAAAACATTTAGTTTCTTTCAATATCTATATTTTGAATTGATATTATCCATCTTATGAAATGTTTTGTTGTTTTCATTCTATATACAATGATTGTAACTATTCTCATTGAAAAAAATTATTAGATAATTTATTTCTTATTTTTAATTATAATATTAATTTTAAAATGCCTTTATGTTCCAAAATTTTATAGAATTTAGTTTGGGACATTCATTAATAGAGAAAAAAAATTATTTTGGATTCCAAGAGTATGGAATAAACACATTTTTTGAACCTTATTTTCAATATATTGTGATTATTCAACTATGTAATCAATGGCCTTGATGAAATATTATCTTAATATATTCAATCTATTTTTAATTCATTAAATTGAGATAATTTTACTGAATTCATTTATTCATTGAGATGAATATTTTATTCATGATCAATTACAATTTTTCTATTTCATCCACATTCATTTTATGTCTTTAGATTTATTCAATATAAATAATACCATTCATTTAAATTATATCCTTCTCCATAGTTTCCATTTCATTTTTATTCCATAATAGTCTCTTATTTTTATTGAACATTTTATTGTTATAAAGATAATATTATAATTTACTATTCAACATGTGTTGTAGCTTAGTTCATTTATATTCATCGTCTTCACATCCAAAGATGTTAACAACTTTTTAATAAATTTGCATGAAGTTATTTTATTATTCTAATTTTTATCCTATGGTGGATTATGATTCACATTCCTTTCCCACTAAATTCATTCAATTAATTTTAATGATTTTTTATGTCAATAATATTTGGATGTGAGTTGTTAACTCTTAATATATTTTTTCTTGTGTTATTTCATCATTTGTATCAGGGTTTATATAATTTTTTAAGGAATTTTTATAGCTCAAAATAAAATGTTTTTACAGTTGCCGCACCATAGTGGTAATTTTGATTTCCCATAAAAAATTTCATTCTCATTCATTTTTTATTCAAGAGAAATGATTATATTTAACTATTTATCTTCATTTTCTTCATCATATTCATATGATTATAACATAAAATCATCTCTATATTTGAACATTATCATGGAATAAAAATACATCTCCTCTTAGATCTTCTTCATGAATACATGGATATTTCATATTTCTAATGAAATGATAATGTTATGTATTTCATCAAGGGTAATATGATCTTTTTTTCAAAAGATGATATATTAGGACCAAAACTCTTAATGAAACATAAAATTAATTTTTTGATGCTATTTGAATAATCCTAAATTTCACAAAAACCCAATAATGATATTGAAAATTTCATTGACACTTGTGAGGTATCTATCAACAATAATTTATTAACACATCTTGATATCTTCAAATTTTTGTCACCAAATTTTAAATCTTTTTTCCTTGACATTCATTATTCCATCATAACATATGTCATATATATCCAAATTCTCCATGGAATTTTTGAGTCCCATAATCATTATGTAAATGGTTTCTGAAATGGACATGAAATTGGTATTCTGAGATATTATACCATCATTCATATTTATATTCTATATAAAAGTCGTTATATCTTCATCATCAATAGGTGATAATCTACATGTAACTATATATTTAACATTAAGGTTGATAGAGAAAAATAGAAAAATATCATTTTCTTCCTACTATGATTGTTCAGAACATTAAAATTAAGAACAACCCTACAATTAAAAGAATATTTATTATCAATATTAAATTATTTTTAGATCCTAATATGGGGAACATGTGCTTCTAATAGCTATATATGTTTGAAGGAGGTTTTTCACATGGAAGAGGGGGGTTAATCAATGGTGAAATTTGAAAATTTTTATTTATTTTAAAATATACTTTCATTAACCTATTAGGATCAGATCTAGTCTAATGAGAAGACAACATCTCCAATATGTAGTTAAAATAAATTACATAATAAAGTACTATTTTTTCAAGGTTCGGTCTCAAAATGAGCCTACCCTTTAATGAGTTTGGTCAAATTCCACAAACAAATATTCACCAAAATTATCAAAATTAATTAAAAATAGATATCCTCACTAGCATAGAGTTACCATATGCTTTATTGAGTCCCATTAGAATAGTAGTTTCAGAATTCCATACTAAAAAATTCATTACAAAAAAATGATATACCACTTGTGAATGTTAATAGTTTTTCACCAAATAATGATACTCATTCTTTTGATCTTATAAAAAAAAATATAATATGATAAAAAACCAATTAATTCCATCTAATAGGTACTTCCACAAAAGTATAAATATTGACGTCTCAATTATTTTATACTCATATAGTTTTCCAAATTATCATTATATTAATTAAATTTTTTTATAATTATTTATTTATCTTTCAGTGAACTATTTCTATATAAATTAAAAACTTTATTATATGATGATTGTAATCACATACACTGTTTTATTCCACATGGAAAAAATATTATTGCTTCCTGAACATGATCTCAACTTGTGATCGAAAAATGAATTTATTATGACAATTTTTGTGTGTATCATTTGTGACTTTTCCCACTGTTATTTATTTTTGTCTACTAATGAATCATCCAATGATTTTATATGAATCAACGAAATGGTTACAGAATAATCTGTTCGATGAAAATTATGTAATAATGAAAATAAATTTTAAAATGGTCATTGGGCCCTATATGTCACTTTAATAAATCACTACATGGACACATTCTTCATGGTCACTGTCTCAAAATGTATCATCTCTTCATATTTTAACAATTACACACAAAACACAGTTCTCTATATATGTTTGGTCCAAAATCCATCTTTTCTTTATAGTAAAATATCATGAGAAAAGGGGGATTAACCAAATACTCAAACAGTATATAATATTCAATGTGAAAGGAATGCATCATCATGTAGAATATTTACCACAAAGTGAAATTTATGGGCATTAATATCAGCAAAGGGATGTCTCCCATACAATAGATCATCTGCAAAATATCATCACCATGAAGCATCATCAGGAAGAATCACCACCCAAAACAAAACACATGAAAAGCATTTCATTTTCAGTCATTCATTGGATTATTTTATATCCAAAAATAGTATCACTGTGTATCATCTTCCACAAAAAAACATGTCCACAAATATCTCCTCATGAATAATTCATCAAAAATTGAATAATTTCATATCAATTTATTTCTTAAATGAAATCAATACATAGATAAATATTTGGACTCCAATTGTGTGACTTCGAAGCTCTGACATGGCCCAATGAATGCGGGTTCTTGTTAATCCAACACTCACACATGAGGGGTGTCATTCGAAGAGGGGTCTTTTGAGGGGAATAAGAAGATAACACAAACTAATATTGGAAAACATGAATTTAAAAAAGATATGATATCTGATTGCTATAAAATTTAAATATTTTTAATCGATGAGTGAACAATTCCCCCAATGTTTTTTCCAAAATCAAAATCAGAATCCTTTTGGGTTGGGTTATAACAATCACGGGACACCACTAGGAATTAGTTATTGTCAACCCCATGTCATCATGGCACCCCATATATTAGAACCACGTCTACTCTATTCTGTTGTGGGCTTATAGATATACCCATGATCTCCAAGGGTGATTGCTCTGGGGGCCCTATACATCAGATTTCTATAATGGGGCATATACATAGCCCCTTCCACTAGATTACAAGCATGATCTAGCCTCCCATGGGCATGGTTTACTTCCATGTCACACACATGAGTTAGTTGTAGTTGTTTTGGGATGCTAGTCAGTTGAACCTATTTTTTTATATGATGATTTAATAAAAATATACTTATTAAATTCAAAATAAAATGTATAATTCAAATTTTTTTCAATATAAACTCATAATCAAATTAAAATCTCAATATTAAAAATATCTAACAATTTCAATTATTTACATTGAATTATTAAAATTAGTACATCATCGTGAAATGAAAAATTTTCATGGAGTTCACATATAGAATTCAATTTGAATAATTCATAGCACATGACTTTATTAATTAATGATCATCATGTAGATCATCATATTTTATCCAAGATGAACTATATATGTGTTATAAACAATTATATAATTTGATGTACTATATAAGGTGGATACGTAGGGTGTTATATGAATTCAAAACAATTTTCTAGGAATCACCACTTCATACATAATCAAAAAACACTTACCGAAACATTGTGAAAAAAATGAACCAATTAGGTTTAGAAAAAATATTATAATAAAATAATCAATAGAATCAAAAACCATATTAATATCATTATCAAATACGTGGATTAATTCATCTAGGTTAGTTTAATATAATACAATATTCCAGAAATTAATACATTATCAATTTCTATTTAATTAATTATGTTTATTAATTTGTGATTATTTTAATATAAAGTAGATTCACATGTCCAAATAGAAGACATGATTTTATAGTGTACATATACTTAAATTTTTTTATCTCAATCAATCCCTATACACCATTTGAGTCTTTTTATATTATACTTGTGGTGTTAGACCTACTATCACAAGAACCTATGGTTCATACTCAATTCCTAAACACCATTGGTGGGTTGAATTTCAACAATGTTGGGATTTTTCATGACTATTTATGTGTTGTCATCATGCTCTATGAACCATATGCTCAATATATTAAATGATAAACCCTTATAATCTAAAAAAAATTCTATTTACCTGGATATGGACACCCAAATAGTTTATAAGGAATGATTCTACTAACAAATGAGAATTTTCCCATCAATTAGGATCGGGGAATACAAAAATGGATCAAGATTCTATTTTGGGGATTGACATATCATATTTTTTGAGATAATTCCTAGTCATATTCATCTAATGAACCTGTAATATTTATCTTCATTTTGAATATTCAAATGAAAAATAAATCGTGTTCAAACAAAATTGGATAACTATATAATAGTAATAAATTTGAAACATACTAGAACAGTACTGTATAACTAGATAGACCATTAATAGTAAAATTTAATGTTTAATTGGTCAAAAAATCCCCATAATATATGTACTATTACTCTTACCCAATTTAAAGATACAATATAGACACCTACAAAAGTGTTTATCAATCTATAAAATCATCTAATAGATATCAACATACATGATATACCATAAATATATTATGTGAATTTTTATGTACAACCTAGTTTCATTGAAAGGTGTGAGCCTATATATAAATAGTAGTGAATCACTAAGGACCTCGTTCATTATGTAGAGGTGGTTGGAAAAGCCATAAGCTGGGAAAATCATTCATTTTTTTAGGTAATGGAGTTATGATTGGTAAACAAAACAGGATTGTTAAACGTCTTGGTGTCAAAAAATGGATCCTTACCCTTCAATTATCTAGGGGTCCATTTATTCTATTGTAGGGTGAAGAGGCAGCACGTGGATGGAATAACCACTATCATTGTGAACCAACTTTCCAGCTGGAAAGGGAAGGTGATGTCCATGGATGGGACGATCTTCATTCTCAACTCAGTGATCACTTATACATTTTTTTACTCCTTTTATCTTTATCATTGTCCTAGGGGCCTCATCAAGGACTTAAAAGGTATGATACAAAACATTATTTGGACATGATCAGTTTATGAGAGAAAAACTGATAATGTTGCATGGAAAAGTGTATCATGCAGGTTGAGTTGGGAGGCCTTGGAGTCAAAGACCTCCGGACAATCAATAATGGTCTTATAGGGGAGTTCACACGGGGTATGATCTCTAAATACGGGTCGAATGATTTTCTTGTAAATAGATTTATAGGAAGGCAGCTTAATGGATATAAGCACTATATTGCATCATCTGTTTGGGCATCTCTCAAGAAATATTTTATGCAACTCAGTCATGACATTAAATGGATGGTTTGCAGGGACTCTCACCTCAATTGCTAGAGCACAACATGGCTTGAGAGGCCTTTGTAAGAATGTCTGGATGTTCCCCTGGATGTAGGTCATTTTTTCATAAGTGATTTTCTTTCATATTTTCAATGTTATTCCAATATTGTTCCACAATAGGTGGAGATGGAAATTCAAAATTACACTTTCATGGACCGCGATATGGTGATATGGAAGCACAACCACAACGGGCACTTCATGAGAACTGACTTTTATCAGATGATTTGTGGAGGGTCCTGCTATGCACCTTCCTGGCTCTTAAAATTTCTGAATGACTTTATCCAGCCTTCTAGAGTTCTTTAAATCTGGAGATTATGGAAGAATCATCTGCCTACTCACGACTTGATCAAATAGGATGGTTTTCAATTTTCATCATCATGTCATCTTTGCATGGCATCTGAAGAGACTGCCCAACATCTTTTTGTAGATTGCTACTATGTTGGGATGCTATGGGATTACTTTGGAACCCTCTTTGGAATTGAAATTGAAAAAAATATTCTACCACATGATCTGTTAAATGGGTTGTCCAAGGTGCGTTGTAGCACACAGCTTGGGAATCTCCTACTTGTGGCCACTGTAGCTGTAATCATGGCCACATGGGCTGCTCGCAACACTCTTATATTTTATGTCTTGTTTTCTCCTATTCAATGCGGCATGGCTGCGATAAATTCAGAGGTCCATGATTCCTCACAGATTCAAATAGGTACAATGCATAATTGTTTTTCGGAATTGCAGATTTTTAGACTGATTGGAGTCTCCGGACGGCCTAGGAAGCCTCGGGCTCTTAAATACATATGATGGATACCTCAAATCATTCCATGGATCAAGTTCAACGTGGATGGTGCCGCTTTTGGTGCTCCAGGACTATCAGGATGCGGTTCCATCTTTCAAACATACCATAGCATTATAAAAGGTTGCTTCTACCACTTTACTAATATTGGGGTTGCATACGAGGCTGAATTATGGGTGATAATTCACACTGTTAGGTTTGCAGTCCGATCTAGCTGGATCATGTTATGGATTGAATCAGATTCTCAGCTTGCGGTTCATGCATTGGCATCAATGACGCGAAATGTCCCATCGAGAGTGTTACCTCACTGGGTTGAATGTCTTCACAAGGTTTCTAATTTGCAAGTGGTGGTCTCACGTACTTATAGGGAATCCAATGCGGTGGCGGATGCTTTGTCCAAGCAGGCGATTTCAGAGATGGATATGATGTGGTCTTTTACGACCCCCTATTTTTGTGCTCCAATGGTTTAGGCGGATATGATGGTTGTTGTTCACTCTCAGTTTTGTAATGATCCCCTATTTGTCCGACTCATTTCTTTTTTTATTTAATAAATTCTCTTAGGGCCGGTTTTTCTACCAGGTCTTGGGCTTTTGGAGTATTAATAGGTGTATACATGAACATTTGACCACCTTTACATATGTGCACATCAATAAAATTTTACTGAGTGTCAATAATAAAATCATTATAATGAACAACTATTATAGAACACCTAATGAATTGATGGTTAAATGAATTATATAAATATAACATCTGTGTCAAAAGATTTATATACATTCTTCGAGAAGTAACAAGGTATTTGAGATACAGTACTATTTCCAACATCAATACTAGCTAAATAAAAAACCTATATATATATATATATAGAATGACTTATATATTTGTGTATATTAAAATATAGTAGAGTCCTAAAAACTCATCATAGGGGGGAATATGCAATATGGAATGCCATATATAGTTTAATTTTTTAATTGTCTTTTTCTATCCAATCACAACACAATAATAAAATTTAGATTTCACCAATCATCTGTGGATATCTAAAAATATACATTGAAAAATTACATATAATAAATATTTAAAATAAACCCCCAATTTTATTTAATTAAGTATTATTTTTCAGTAAACCACCACTAAATGCTTATAAAAAATATCCACCTTTAATTATTCATTATCACCCCTTGATGACCCTTACCTCCCCATCAACCATCACCCAACCCGAGCATTATCCCCCCCATTACCCATCATCATTAACTCCATATAACCCATAACTAAAATCGAACCATGTTTTTACACACTTTTCTTGTTGACTCCATACTCCCAAATGCCTTCAATGGCTATCCTAGAAAACATACATCACCTAATACTTTCATGTCACCATCTCATCCCTTTTTATTCTTACCTTATTTATGATAAGTATGATTATAATTTTCAATTTTTTTTAATAATGGTTCTTTCATTGGATAATTAATTTCATAATATGTAAATAATTGCTATTATTTTTTGTTGTGTTTCTTATAATCAATGGCTATCCATATAGTCATTAATGATAAAAATGATTTATAATAGAGAATGAATAAATACAATATCATATCAAAATATTTCCATTTAAGTTAAATAGAATTATTTATCAAGAGAAACCACTTCAATAACTGTAATAATAATTTGTTACTAAATATTTATGGAAAATATAATAAGTAAATTATTAAAAAAAATTAACTCGAAAATGGGTCGAAAAAAATTTCTTTTAGTTATTTGAAAATATCCTAATTATTTGAAGAGTAATATGAAAATATTCATTATAACATTTATTTTATAATTGACATTCCATGTAATGGTGTGAAATCATGCCACAAATGTAGAGTGGCATAAAATTTTCCAAAATAATTCTCATTTAATATAATGAATTATTGTATTTTCAATATGTGAAACATTGGGGGAATATATAAATCTACTCAATAATAAATTGAATAAATTATGGAATTTAGAAGAAAAAATATTTATTAAATATGTAATGTATAATAATTTAATGAAATTAGATGCCTAATAATTTGATCATGAAAGAAGAATTTGAATGGTATTCATTACTCTAACTAATAGCTTCTCTATGATGAATGATATAGCCTTTTCAAACCATGACCTTTGGATCAAAAAGTTATCCCTCATCAATTATCTTGTCCCTAATTGAAGTCATATAAATAAGACATTATCATATGCTATATTATATATCTTTTTGGTATGTTAATAACCTAAGTCACTAGTTTATAATATATTAATCATCATAAACCTCTTGATTATACTCAACATATAACATTTTACAGAATTTATAAATTAATAATTGAACTTTTCTATTGTATTTGACATTTCAATATCCTTATACAATAATTATTCATCCCATCACATTATATATAGTATCCTATATAAAAATTATATATATGATAATTTGGTATGATGATCCATATAAACCGTTAAAAACACTATACGAAGTTAATTTCCCCAAAACAATAGAACAGTTTTTATTCAATCCCAAAACAGTATGTTACACTTTCTTAATAATGACAGAGTGTCTTTATATTGAAATATATTTTATAATTTATTATAGTAAAATAAATTAGTGTATAAAAAATAATAAAAATAATTGGAATTAAGCATTATTAAATCTAGAATATTTTCTATATTAAAAAGTTTATATCTGTTAGGGTTGGGATGGAGATAGCACATTGTGACTACTAAAAATGGGATCCTCTATCCACATGAAGGATGAAATATAGATGTTTACTATAATTTCAATAACTCCCCAAGAACATCCCTTGACCGAGTGTACTAAATGTTGGATGACTATAAAAAATAATCAAAACATAAATTCAATCCTCATTGATGATAAAAATATTACAAAAAAATCAATGGAAATCACAAAAATGGTAACAAAATAGAAAAAATAATAAAAACATGGAATGAACATAATGGATTCATTTTTTTATATTGATCCCTACATTTATAATATGGAAACTTCTCATGCATATTTTTTATATTCAGAAAACACAAGTATTAAAATATATATTAATAAATTCAAGTAATTAATAAAAAAATTTCCATCTTCTTATCTCATTCTCGAGCTTCATTTTATTATTTATAATTAAGGCCTCACTTAATAATATAATAATGATCATTCTATCTGTAGGGTCCCAGATCTGTGTTATATGACCCTTTCTATGTTCCACTGGAATGTTCTTCTTATAAGAGGCGTGTACTATGTCTAGAGGGATTTAGATATTAAAATTTTGGGGATGGGATAATACAAAATGTTTATGGGGTCATGAAGTTGTCTCTGTGTTCATGACTTTTTTTCTACAGTCCATTATGTGATTCATGATTTTTAAATAATTGGGATTAAATGGTTTTAGATGACACATTTTTCATAGAAACATTAATCCTAACATTTTTTATATGTATGAATTACCCACTATGTACATCTCTGGTGCAATGCATCCCCAAATGGAATATCCACATAGTATTTTTTCGAATACGTCCTTTTTAACATTATTCCAAGTTGTCTAGCAGCACTTTCATTTAATATTTTTGATTCCATTAATGGGGATCATTCATTGTCAAATCTTCTTTGACATTTGGTGAACAAAGTTTATTTCTACCGTTATTTCATAATGTGGATTCCCAATTAGTTTATATTTCTTCATATTTAATCTTACCATGTAAATGGAAAATGATATATGATGCTTGTAAACCAATTTCATTAGTTTTTTCGTATTGTTGTGTTGTGACATCCTTGGAGGGATGTCGTTATTTGGGTGAGGATATTTTTTACTCTGCATGCTTCCATAGTACACTTTTCATTGAATAATACAATAGATTGTGTTATACACAACTTCAAGTTCTAACACACCATAACCAATAAAAATAGCCCATAAAAAGAAGTAATGAATAGTGATATCCACTTTTTATGATTTTATAAATTTTATTTTTCAAAAATGTACATCATTTTTGGATTTGAAATATCAAAATAAGCTTAGGATGATTTTTTGGTGTTTTTATGAAAACATTCAATTTTTTTATGAAAAGTCAAAAACATTGTGTCATTGTTTAAAATTTACTTTTTATTGAAATATTTTTTTAATGTAAATTAATTTTATTGTCAAAATAGATAAATAATAACTATATTATTCTAATTTAATTCATTTCTGTTTTTTTATAATAAAATTAAATGTATAAACTTTTATTGAACGTGTTACCGTCTTTTATCCACCTTTTAGTGACAATTTTTACTTTGAATAAAACATAGTTTTACCACTTCTGTGAATTGAATATAAAAAATCCAAGAGACATGGTTGAAATCAGTAAGTAAAATTTGGTTCAATAGGATGTAAATAAATTTTGGTGAATAATAGATTTTGAATTTTATTTACCACAGTTATGAGTAAATAGTGTAAATTAAGGTAAAAATGATATTATAACCACACAAACACATTTCATAATTCTATTAGATATGTGTTTTTAGTCAAAATCTTCCTTCTGATAAAAATATGATCTTTTTTATCCACATGGATTAGATTAGACATTTATTACATTTTATTTAATGAAGAGTTAAAAGTTTTAACTTCAAATTTAAATAACTAAAACATTTTTAATATAGGGTTATAAATAAGATAAATTCAAAAATAAATATTCATTAGAAAGATAAAAACATTTCATATATCATGGTATTAGAATTTATAACTTTGAGAAATTAAATAATTATATTTATTTATGGCACAATGATGATGTCATAATTACATTAATAATGAATGATTAAAATAATTGATGTTATAAATATTAAATTGAATATAAATTGATACTTTTGAGTCCATACAAGAATTTTACAGGTGAATATTACATTTTGGGGTTAATTAAATGTATTTTTTAGATGAAATCATATTTTTATGACTATAATAAAAATTATTAAATAGGGTTAAGATTGACATTAATGATTTTAAAAAAAAATACTAGTTTATTAATTTATATAATAGTCCAAAAAATATAATGTTCACATAATGGACTTAAATAATGTTATATATGTATTTAATGAACCAGTAGGTGTTCTTTTCGAATTTTATTGTTTGTTTAATAACCATATAATGTTTGAATACATGAAGACATGGTAAGAGTTAAACTATTTAACTAAGGGTAAAATCTAATAGATCAGGATAATATGGTGAGCTAAACATGTATGAAACCTATTTTTTTATAGGATGTCGACACATACCCACCATATAATAGAAATAAATTCATTTATATCAATATAAAATGGAAAATATTTAATAATAAAATAAAATTTTGAGCTTTCACAAAAGTTCCCTTATCTACTATTATAAAAGGGTGATTACTCTTCTCTCAAATTCAGACCTAAAAATTCATTTACCTTGTCCAAAACCTAAAAAAATCTCTTCACAACTACCCTAAAATAAATCTAGAGTCCTTAAATGGTTCATAAGGCCAACCTAAGGAGCCCTTTTGTTAAAATATAAAGGAAACACCCGAACCTGAGGTAAAATTTTAATCACCTCATTCAAAGTTGTTTTCCTCTTCCATATAATCATTCATTGTTGTATCCATAACAAAATAATAAATATAGTACCTTGTAAATATTGTGATATTATTATAAATAAGGTAAAACTAGATTCATTATTCAATTGATCATATCAATTAAAAAGTCACCATGCGGGCGTACGTACGACTTACCAACTCCACATCGTAGTGTAGTTTGTTATTCAACACTTCATTATTTAGAAGGGTATAATATTTATTATAATTGATGTAAATAATAAATATAAAATGTTAATTATTTTCTATATTTAATATACCATTCAATTACATATGATTTCCCCATTGATCAATTGATATTATCACTCGTGTGTACGTACGACTTACCGTTTCCACAACGCAATGAGATTTCAATCCCCATCGTAACCATTCCAGAATAATTTTCATTCGATGATTAAAAAAATGTGTAAATAACATCATATAATTATGGATATGAATCTAATACATCCTATCCATAAAAATCATTATTTTTTTTAAAAAACATATAAAGAAAAATGGTTTAGTTAACACCCGAAATAATGATACTAATGAAATATTATTAACAATTCTATATTAGAGGATCATATTTGATATTATATTTATGTATTTGGTTATTTAATAATTTAATAAAAAATATTTATTCATTATACAGGATGATAAAGTAACCTTGACTAAGAAAAAGTACAGGGTAAGGGGGTTTCATCTCACTTTTTATTCCCGTGAGATTAATGTTATATTTTCCACAGTTTCTTTTCTGTGTGGTGTATTACTTCCCAAGATTGTATTCCTTGAGTAATATACATTAATTTATGGGTATTTAAATTTTTCATTTTATGATCCTTCTTTCACATGGATTATGTTTTATGAATTACCATATCTGTAAGGGAATTTCTAATTTCAATTTGCACTCACTGGGTTTTATGCACACATCATTGATTATTTTACACAAATATTATGTGTGAAATAAAAAAATATTTATTTATGTAGTAATTTACACTCCCATTTGTGTAGATTTAAATTTGATACATATAATCACTCCATTTATAAATTCTAAAGTCATTTCTATGAACCCGATAAGGAAAATCTATACTCAATTTCCATTAATTGAGTTAAAAATCCAAGTAATTGGTTTTGATTTTACAATAATTTGTGTGAATGTCCTCTGATTTATTAAAATTGAATATCCAATAATTTTGTGTGTATTTATATTTTTCACACAAAATTATGTCATTTATTTTTCCTTAATCAAAGGATATGATCTTTATAATGGATTTTGTCTCAATTTACATTCCTTTGAGACTCCATTATAGTTATGCACCGACTACCATTTATATAGAGTATATAAATTCCTTTGACATATTATATCCTGAATTATTTTATTCTTTTGATATTATAATGTGTTTATTAAAGATAATCCTCAATTATTATTATTCAATCCTCTTTCTTTTGGTTAGGAACCCTTTCACTAAAATATAATTTTAAATTTTTTAATGATTTATTCTTCTAAATAGTTCTCATTAATGACCATGTTTTAAAAATGGGTTTAAGGATTTAATTATAAAGAAATGATTGTTTTAAAATTAAAATTCCATTAAAAAATTTCAAAGTGGTATGGGACACTTTTATTCAAAAAAAACCTTTAAAATGAATTCTTTGATAAATAATATGCCTTTTTAATGTTTTCAAGAAAATGAGAAATTTGTCTCAAATAGTTTTAATGATTATTTTCATCTGTTTCAATATCTAATATTTTATTTTATTATTTATTGAGAATTATTTATTATAATAAATCCATCCATAATGTATTAAATGAGTTATATTTTACTGTGGATTTGTTATTTTCATACCATTCATTGTTTGTGGTTAATGTGTTGACATTTTTATGATATATTTAATAAAAATGTTTAGATTATGTTTCACCATTTTAATATGAGGAATGAATTGGACATAGTAAGTGATGGGAAGGGATCTCTATAGACCCTCAATTCATTGGTAGGTCCAATGAGACAAACTAGTGTCTTGGCACAAGGCCTTTACAGAATATTTATATATAGTCATGGGAAGAGGCCTTGACTATGTGGTTATGATGTCCTGAATTATGAGTTCAATCATTATGAAATTTGATATTGAAATTACATGTGGTTATTATACTATTAGAATATCCATGTGAATATGTAAATAAAATTATATGATTTATTATTGAAATATTATGTTGATGTATAAGTTAAAAAGGATTCTATTTTAGTTTTATATATTGATTTAAATTCTTATGCTTATTTATGATAGTTTCCACTATATTGTAATCAATACTAATCATATGATCTCACCCATTTCATATGATGTATCATTTCCAGGATTTGAAAAAGTATATTATGACATACTTGTTGGGATAGGATAAGGGATATGAGTGTGTTCAAAAGAGATACTTTTTGTTCATTTCATAATGTAACGTGAAACTTATCTATGTATCTAGTACTTCCAAGGATACTAAACAGATTGGTAATTTAGGTCCTAACCTCTTGTGATCATTCTAGTTTTATGTCATAACTCACTGACTCTAGGTAACTAGGGTCGTGGCGTTACAGTTGGTATCATAGGATGCTAAATAAAAACATTGGGGACTGGATTTTGAAATATCTGATTAGAGAACAATACCCAAAGATTGACTTGGAGAATAAGTATAGGAGAACATCCTAGAATTTTGGTAATGTAGCGATATTGTGAGTTTTGAGAACAATACATCCATGTATAATAACTACTAGTGGATGTGGTTATGGCATAGATGTACCTCGGTGTGAAAACTCCGACTTGGAGTTTCGGGCTTGACCCGGGGTATCCTAGTACACGACAACTGGACTTACTATGCACCTGTTTTGAAATTCTAGTTGGATATACTGAGGATAATTCAAATTTTCCTTAAAAACTATTTGAATGATTTTAATATAAGATTAGAATAAATAACGTTGGTTAATCCTATGCTGTTTTAGATTGAAAATAAGGTGTCATGATATTCTCAAAATTATTTTATGATTATTTATACTCACACAATGACTTATGGTTTTAGTCAATGGATGGATGAAAAGGAACACATATTAATATTTAAAATGAGGAACATGGTTTTAATGGTTGTGGAAATGAAAAAAATTTGATTAATTATAGGAATAAATGATAATGTGTTCATTCCAAATCAATTTTCCAAAAATATGACCAAAAACATATATATTAACCATCTCCTAAACTCAAAAATTAAGAGAAAGGTGGAGAATGAATAGATCTCTAGAATTGGAGACCATGGAGAAAAAAAAGATGAATTTCTATCATGCATGAAATGTGGAAGGAGACACCTAGGAAAGTTTCTCAATAGAACCAAGAAATGCTTTATTTGTGGAAAATATGGACATATAATAAATAATTGATGAGAAAAAATAAATAGTACTATAGAAGTAAATAAAAATAATCCTAATATTCCATTTATAGTCATTATCCATAAATTTATGGGACTTATGAATTACCCAATTCCATTCCCTATTTTATATGATATCCGCTATGTAATGGAAGAACTTATGTGGAAATAAATTGAGGGAGAAATGTTTAAAAGTATTAATTATCTTTGTTGATGGGATTATTTTGGAAGTCTTTTCTCTTGTACGTGTACCCGTGAATATTGTTATGTGAAAATTTTATATTAAGAAGAATAATATTCTCTTTTGTGGATATATTTATAAAAACATTTGTGTTTATATGATCCTTGAATTTGAAGCAATTATAATTTTTTACTTTTTGGATGAAAATGCAAGTTATGAGATAATATTTGAGATAAAAAAATTTTGTGGTTAATTTTGATGAATTTATCTCATTTTTTTGCAATGTTATAAACTTATATAGTTTTTAAAAAAGGGAAACATTCTGACCATGAGACAACTCATTGGGTCAGACCAAGAGTTGGGAATTTAACCCTAATCCAATGTGTGATTCGGATTTATCACTTACCATAGAACTACATGAAGTCCCTAGTTAGTATGAGTAATTATTTTTAGTTAAATGATTTTATGGATCATGAATATGCTTATTATGGGAACATATGATTTATCCAATGGATACCCAGAGTATTGGAAAATAATTTGGTGATTAAGTGGAAAATTTTATTTTGGAATACGTTTGGTATTTTGGGAACATTATATGCCAGAGGAAAATAGAATAATATGTGATTTTATTTGAGGAATAAGGATGGATTTTTATTTTATAAGAATATATGTTTTAATTATGTAATTATATAGATTTAGTTTATTTATTAAAATGAATAAACTATCATAAAAACTATGTGATTAGGTTAATTATGTTTAAGTATTTTCAATTAAGAGTAGTTGATGTTATTTAGAGATAAATTATATGATTTATCAAGGAAGACTATGTGATAAAATAATTAGTAATTTTGGGTTTCATACTTAGTTTAGATTATATTATATAATTTTAAGGACATTTTTTTATTGAATGGTCATTGTTTACCATTTTTTATTGTTGGTTTAATTTTGGAAATTAAAAGTAGTATTTCTTTCAATAAAAGATTATCCATTTTGGGGAGCATCTGATCTTGTACTAACCATTGTGTTTTTTAATAATATCTAAATACAAGGGAAAGATATTGTGAACCTTTTTTGGCTTATGTGATTCTTGAGATGTTTATTCTAGCATATCAGGTGGGACCAGGTCATCTTGAATACTATTCGTTTGGAGAAAAGATGAGTTAGTGGGTGATATTTATTAAATGATGAAACTCTATTTCAAAAGTAAGTATATCTCCTTACTTTATTAGTTAATATCACAAAAAAATTCCTAAACCTTATGAAAATGATCATAAAACAGAATATTTGTCTGTTTACTCTTACTTCTACACAATCAAAGACTATTTATCCAATAAGAAGTTTATGGTTTAAGGGTAGTTTACATTCCCCTGGTCGTGTTTTATATCACTCTCTATCTGAAAATGATGATTTGTTTTCTCTTATATATCCATGATTTCCTACATGGAACCCCAATATGGGTTATCTCAGGTGATCTTTACACTTATCATTATTTCATTCAAAGTGATAGTTTTGTTGACACTTTTTTCGATGTGGGATTTGAATAATGGTATTTTGAAATATCAAAGGCCAAGTTCTTTTTCTGAGTATAAATTTCTAGGATTAAATTATTTGAAGGATGAGATAATGTTAATCCACAAGCTTCCATATTACTCTTCTCATTGAATAATAAAATATCTTCCGTTATATGCATCTTCGAGTTCTAGCACACCAAGACCAACCAAACTTGTGGTTTAAAAGGAAATTTTGAATAATAATACCCACTTTTTGAAATTTTCTAAATTTTAAATTTCCAAATGGAATTCATTTTTGGATTCTAAATATAAAAATTATCTTAGAGTGATTTTTTTTGTATTTTTCTGAAAACATCAATTTTTGATAAATAGTGAAAAACAGTTTGTTATTGTTTAAAACGTCCTATTTAGTTCAATAATTATTTTTAATGAAAATTTATTTTAATGTAAATATATATATATATTACCTATATTATTCTAATTTACTTCATTGGAGTCATCTTATAATAATATTAAATGTATAAATTTTATTTGACTTTTTCCCACTTTTACCCACCATTTAAGAACATTTGAAAATTTAATTAAAACGTAATTTTACCACTTCTATGAATTAGATATTTCAAATATGAGAGTCATTGTTGATATTTTTATGTAAAATGTGGTTTGATATGATGAAAATAATTTTTGGTGAATAGAAACTTTTGAATTTTATTTACCACATTTAAATGTAAATAGGGTAAATATAAGTAAAAATGATATTATAATAACCCAAAGACATGTTCTAATTATATTGGAGTTTTTTATACTAAAATAAACCTTAGTAAAAAACTATGATCCTTTTTTATCTACAAGGATTATATTAGGACACTTGTTATATTTAATTTTATGATGAGTTAAAAGTGTCGAATTAAAATTTTAATAACTAAACCTTTTTTAATATATAGTTATGCAGAAGAGAAAGTCTACTATATATACTCATTATTAAGCTAAAAATAACTCCTATATCATTTTATTTTATATATAATATTTATATATTAAATAATTATATTTATTTATGACACAATGATGAAGTCAAAATAACCTTATTAATGATGGATTAAAATAATTGATATTGTAAATATTAAAATAAATCTAAATTTAAACTTATTATTCCTTCCAAGAATATTATATTTTAATATGATATATAAGGGTTAATAAAATTTATTTTTTTATGAAATCATTTTGTTATGATTTTCAAAAAAAATATTAAATAGTGTCAAAATTGACATTAATGAGTTTAAAAAACATACTAATTTGTTAAATAATATAATAATCCTAAAAATAAATGGATTGTAAAAAAGAATTATATAATGTTATATATGTAATTAATGAACCACTTGGTGTTCTCTTAAAATTTTATAGTGAATTAATTTTATTTATAGTGTAAGAATACAAGAAGACATGGTAAGAGTTAAACTATTTAACTAAGGGTTAAATATAAAATATATGGTTACTATGGTGACCTAAACACGACTAAAACATATTTGTTGAGGATATTTTGACCCATCCCCACCTTAGAATAAAAAAAATTAATTTTTATACTTTATAAACCTAAAATTAATTTATCATAAAATAATATTTCAATCTTTTCATAAAGTTCCCTTAACCTATTTTATAAAAGGGTACTTCCACTTCTATCAAATTACCACCTCCAAATCCATTTGTCTTGGCCCAAACCTACTAAAATATCCTCCCAAATAACCTAAATTCAACATTTAGGCCTTTCATTGAACATAATACCATCCTATGGATACCTTTTGTTCAAATCAAAAGAAAACACCCGAAGAAGAGTTAATTATTTCATTACCTCGTTTAACAGTTATTTTCCTTTTCCACTTCCACATTTTTTCAATACCAAAATAATAACTCCAGTAATATCTAAATAATATTATGTTAATATTAACATGGTACGACCATAATCATTATTATATCCAACTAATAAATGACAGAGTCAATATACGTGTGTGCGTATGGCCTACCATATCCACATTGTGGTGTAGTTTTTTATTAAACACTTAGTTATTTGGTTGGGTATAATAATTATTTTAATTTATTTAAATTGTATGTATAAAATTTTAATTATTTTTTTATATAATATACCCTCCAATTACATACGATTTCACCATCGATTGAATGATATTTTCGCCCCTATATATGTATGACTTACCATCTCCACAACGCGATGATATTTCATTCACCTTCGTAAAAAATCAATAATAATTTTCATTTGATGATTAAAAATAATTTTTAAAGACCATAATATATTTATGTATATTAATAAAATAAATTTTATCTATAAAAAACCCGACTTATATAATAAAGCATATAATGGAAAATGAATCAGTTAACAACCAAAAAAACGATAGTACTGAAATATTATTAACAAAGCAATATTAGAGGATCATATTTGATGTCATATTTATGTATATGGTTCTTTTATAATTTAATAAAAAATATTTAACCATTATACTGGAGTTTAATGTGCCCTTGATTATGTAAAATTACAAGGTAAGGGGGTCTTATCTCACTTTTTATTCCTATGAGATTCATGCTATATTTTCCATAATTTTCTTTTGTGTGGGGTATGTACATCCCGTGATTGTATTACTTGTGTAATATAATTTAATTTATAAGAATTTCCATTTTCATCGTATGATCCTTATTTCACAGAGTGTATGTTTCGTAAGTTACCAAAATCAGTAATGGAAATTCTTAATTTAAATTTCCAGTCATTGAGTTTTACGCACAATTAATTGATTATTTTACTCCAAGATTATGTGTGAAATCATTATTTATTTATTTATGTAGTAATTTTAACTCCCCTTTATGTGGATATACTTTTGATACACATAATCACACTATTCAAAAATTTTCAGGTCATTTTTATAAACTTTATTAGGTTAATAATAAATCAATTTCCATTCATTGAGTTAAAAATACAACTCAATGGTTTTTTTTACACGAACATATGAAAATGTCCTCTGATTTATTTACATTGAATAAATAATCATATTTGGTTTATTTATATTTTTCAAAAATAATTATGTAATTTATCTATCCTTAATCTACGGATACTATCTTTATAAGGGATTCCATCTAAATTTACATGACATTGAGACTTCTTTGTGGTTATGCAGCAATTCACTTTTATATTGTGTATATACAATCGTTTGACATATTATATCATGAATACCTTTATTGTTCTGATATTATTATTTGTTTATTAATGTTTTTCCACAATTATTTGTATTCAAGAATCTTTCATTTGGTTAGGATCTCTTTAACTAAAATATCATTTTAAATATTTGAAATATTTATTCTTCTACATTTTTCTCATTAATATCCAATTTTTAAAAATGGTTTTATGTATTTAATAATACTGACATCAATTTTTTTTTTAAAAAAATTCCTTTCAAAAGATTCAATGTAATATGAATCGCTTTGATTCAAAAATCTCCATTAAATGACTTCTTTGATAAATATTGTGACTTTTATGTGTTTCCTATAAAAGGAAATAATTCTATCATATAATTTTACTAATTATTTTAATCTATGTCAATATCCTTCATTGTATTTTTTTCCTAATAGTAGTTCATTTATTGAAAAATAATATTTTTATTGTATTGAATGAGTTATGATTGACTGTGGATGTTTTATTTTTACACCATTCATGGTTTTTGTTTAAGTTATTGACATTTTGTATGCTATTTTTAATAAGAATGTTTAGATTATATTTCACCATTTTCATATGATTAATACATTGGACATAGTAATTGATGGGAGGAGCCCGCTATATCCCCTGGATGCATTGGTAGGTCTCACGAGATAAACTAGTGTTTTGGAACAAGGCTTTGAAAAAAAATTATTTGTAGTCTTGAATCAACGACTTGACTATGTGGTTATGATGTCTGACATTATGAATTCCATCATTAGGAAATTATCTATTAATATTACATGTAATTATTATACTAGTAGAATATCCAGGTGAATATGTAAATGCCATTATTTTATTTATCACTGACATATTATGATGAAGTTTAATATTAAAGGCTTGTGTTTTTGTATTATAAATTGCCTTTAATGTTTACGATTATTTATGATAGTATCATCTATATTTTTAT
Source organism: Viscum album (assembly GCA_963277665.1). Lineage (NCBI taxonomy): Eukaryota > Viridiplantae > Streptophyta > Magnoliopsida > Santalales > Viscaceae > Viscum > Viscum album. The sequence continues at coordinate 1,696,542,468 of OY728142.1, read as the reverse complement.
TCTTACTGAGCATCTTAGATCACCCCTTTCTTATGTTTTATCATTCCCAAGATTCAAAGAAGTATATTATGACTAACCAGCAGGGATAGACTAAGGGATATGAGTGTGTTCAAAAGAGACACAATGTTTTTTTCAATTCATATAGTAACATGAAAATTCTGTATGTATCTAGTAATTCCAAGGCTAGAAAACCTTTCAGTCAATCAGGCCATGATTTATTTTGATCATTCAAATGTTATTTAATAATGTACAGAATCTGGGAAACTGAAGTCAGGTCATTACATTATTGATGATCTACAATGTTATTCTATTCTCATCCACAGAACATTGACGCCATTGGGGGGGATTTATTACTTCTCTTGTTTTAATTTCATGAAATTGAAAATTTATTATACTTTATACCATTTTATGTAAATTTAATTAACATTACAAATATTTAACTATATTAGAGAAATTTCATAGTGATCACATGTTGATGTTGATTATTTAACTTGGTTATGAAAAATTATTAAATATAATTGTTGGTATTCTGATGTTTATTGTAATTGGATGTTGATAAAAATGATTAAAGTATGAATATTTAAATTTAGAATGATCTCCCATGAGATGATGAAATAGGTTATTGATCCTGAATCATAATAATTTTTTTCATAATAATAAAATCCTTGTTAATTTAGAATTTTACATCTCTAGTTTTTTAGATGTAGAATAAATTTTAAGAGAATGTTTTGAAATTTACTTCATGATATTGCATAAAAAAATAGAGTTCACATATTTGGATGCTTTTAATAATGAATCAATTAATTAAATATGGAATATGTTTTTTTTAAAACATAAATTTCTAGAGACTTTTTTTGCCATATGAACTTGAAGGTTGAGTTATATGAATTTTGAGATGTGAGAACTCTCTTATGTGTGAAGGATGTATGCTTATTTGAGGAAAAGATTTCCTTGTTGCCTATTATTTATCAGTTCATTATGATTTTTCGATGCGATATGGATACGATCCATCTATTATATAGATAATGGATTCTATAATGTGATGTGAGATTGGTATGGCTGTGTTTGGGATACATGATGTGATATGTGGGATACGAGGAATTAGTTCTCCAGTAGAATTCGACACTTGAGATGGAGTGATGCATAAGGATATTCATGTGCATGTTAAAGATGTATATAGTGGTGATGTTATAGTTTGAAGATAGAATTTACTACTGATGTGATGTTGAGAGATTATATGAAAACATTAGAATCTATTTTATGTGATGATGAACATATATTATGTTTTATGTTCATTTATCTCTTAGTACATAATGAATATGGGGGTGCTTGGTAGAATGTTTCAGGTGGGGGTAGCGTAGGATGGTTTTACAAAAGTTTATACTTTATGGAATAATTATAATTTTTAATTAATAGTTTATAACCAATGGGTTTGGTGTTGTTAGACAAAATTGCAAAAATATGGTAATCATGAAAATATTAGTCCTCGGTTTGGATTATGCCTAGAGTTTGTAGAATTGACATTGATTAAGTTAATAAAATTAAATGTGGAATAATGTTAACAAATAATTAACGGAAAATGTATTTATTAATGGATATATCTTTTTTAAAAGGTTAAAATAATTAATGTATCTCATTTAATAGATTACATGCTTATATGATAGCGGGTCTTAGTAGTGGCTATCAAGAGTATAAACGATGTTATCATAAAATGAGTCTATGACTAGGTGATTTCTAAAACACTATTGTGAGATATATTATATCATATATATTATATGATTTCATACATTACCCCACACATGTATGTTATGGATATTTCCACCCAACAGACTATGGGAGGGTGTTTTCATCACTATCCTAGTGGGATGATAGATGGATAACAACACCCTCTGGACCTACACTATTCTCATGGTAGGTAAATGTGATATTATGAATGTTGGTTTGTTTCTCTATATATGTGTGTAGAGTGTGATGTATTAACATTATTTCTCAAACATGTATTATGGGATATACAGTCAAAAGGATTATAATAGGTATGAATGGTATAGGTTGTGTTGCTTGAGGTACCTTACTCTGTTTATGGTTCATTAGGGCTTGTGGTATAATACATGATTTATGAAACATGTCATATGGGCTATAAATTCTTTTTAGAATGACAAATTTCTATATATAGACATGTGGATGGGATAGTGTGACAATGTGATGTATAAGGTTCATGTTGTGATGCATTTCCAAGGGTTTTTTAAGGAGTCTTACATTTGGAGATAAATGGATCATTATATGTGATGTTGGGGAGAGTGGAAAAATAGTGGGAATGTGGGAAAGTGATACCCATGTTGATTCTTAATTACAGTACATTATCTGTTTTTATGGTTCACTTGTTGAGTGTTATCCATGGGTATATTAGTGTTCCAATTCAGGTGATGAGTTTGTTTAACTATTGTTTACTATGTTTTAGCATTAATTATTTATCTTTTTCATGAGAGATCTTGGGAAAATTCGCCATGAATATTGTTATTCTCAACCTTTGATTATATGAAATGTTTTTTTATGTCAGGAAAAGTAGGATGAAGATCGATTTGAATATTACTTCCAGGTGGCTTTTAAAGCATTTTTGAGACTTCTAGGTCAAGGATGTATTTACATTTTAATACTTATAGTGTCCCTTCATGTTTTTAATACTCTATTGAATCAAATGTTTTCACATGAAGTTACATTATATATATATATTAATAGGTGATGTTGGGTGTATGAATCTAATATTTTCCTTCATCATGATTATCTTATAGGGTGATGCCTCAAATATGAATGTTACTTATAACCAAGATGATAGTCTCCAACCCAAGGCCTACAGGAGTTGGGACATGTGTAGTCACAATCACTCTACCCTCATTGCAATAGCTTTTTTGGGAGGGGATCATGATAGGGTAGTTTCAAATATCCAGGTTGTGGGATAAAATGATATTTGTAGATAATCTTAGGTAAGGTTTCTTATGTTTGTGGTGAAATGGTGTTTTATATGATTAGTATGTGATATAAAAATTATAACCTGGTTGAGACAAAATTATTTAGGCCACCCCTATAACTGGATTCATGGACATTAAATATTATTGATCCTAAAAAATAACTTATATTGGTTTTGGGTAAAGACATAGGAATAGATCATACATCATTATTCTTGAAACCTTTGTTTTAAATGGTTATATATTCAAATATATTAATATCGTAAAAATATTAAATCAAATATTTAATTAATTAATATTAAATATTGTGTATACAAATATTTCTATATATAATAGTTTGTTCTCTTACAATCATGGATCCATTTAGATTTTCTCATTAGGTTCACACTGATGATGTTCATCATGATGTAATAGATGATCATCACAGTGTATTGGTCATTGATGAAGAAACATGGAGGATGAAACATAAAAAGGTGTAGTGATAGGGGCTTCAAATGTAACAAGATCATGTTTCAAATAAAGTTTCAAAATACCAGTTTCATGTGTTTGAGATATATTTCATCCAGTCTATGATTTGATGGAGGAATAAGTTTTATTATCCTTGATGATGATGTGTAGACGATCGAGGAAGTGTTGGTTCTTGTTCCTCAAGGATCCCAAGGTGTTAGAAGTATTATAAGATATGTTCCTAGACTACTTTCAATCATTGTTACATTAAAAATACATCAAGGAGGCTTGTCGCCATGAGATACCTTCCATTTTTATGGGGTTCCAAAGAGCTAGAGTTTTAAATCTATTTCATGACGCCTCTCTTATATGCTTCATACATGTTTCCAAATAAGGTGGATAATCAGTGTCATTTCCAAGAGTCTTTTCATCCAGAGATTTAAAACCAGGTCAACCCATTAATTTTAGAGTAGTACTCAAGGTGATAGAATGAGAATTGGTTATTGAGAAGATGATATCAAGAACCATAAATTCATGAGAGTGTAGTCTTCAGGATTCCTCACAAAGTAGTGTGGTGGTTCTGGGGTCCTATTTATAGAAAAATGATTTTCAGTTTACCAAGGGTAGGTCTCTGCCCTCATCATCTGGTTTATTTAGTGGTGGAGTTTATCAAAACAATGAAAATTAATTACACATGTCTTTTTATTTATGTTTCCTTGGTGATCTGCTAGGATAGTTCCCAAAAATTCCTAGTAGATAGTGTGTACCTCTACTTCTGATTCAGGTTCCTCCATTGAGGCTATTTCATCCAAGTGAGTAAAAGTAGGGTGCTCTAGTTTTAAAATAAAATAGATTTGATGTGGAAAATATAGTGTATCCCAAAGTCACTCATCATCATTATATTTTTTATCACAACCATAGATATTGTCATAAAAAGGGTCATAGAGGCCATATAGAAGGACATGGTCATCTTCATTCATAAATGTTACAAGTGCTAAGAGATCTATATGTCGTTCAAGGTACTCTTTGATTTTTTTCTACAAAAAAGATTTATTTTTCTAATTCATTATTGACACACTCATTTATATCATATTCACTCATCCATTCTTAGTTACATGAGATTGAATGGTTTCCAGTTCCCTTAGTATTCATTATACTAGCTGTTGGTTAATCTGGCATATATGAAGAATGTAAAGATTGTGGGATAATTCTAGGAGAGAACCACCCTTAGAGATATTTAAAATGTTTATGGATTAAACCAAATAGAATCATCATTATAGAGGATTGGTTTTATTAGGTTTAGGATATCCAGGGTTTCATTAAGAGGTAGGTTTTTTTATATGATACTGATGGAGATCCAATGATTTTTGGTGGTGAGAAAGACCATTTAATGTGTTAGAGGCATTTTCAGTCATAGTCTTCATTTATGGAAAAGTTGATCATAAGATCATCATAGTTTCAATAGTTAGTGATTCTTAGGGATGTGTAATAGTACCATAAATTTTTCCATAATATGCATTAGCCTTACAGCCTCAACTTGAAAATGAGATTTCGATTGAGACACAACTAAGTGTGAATCATATCCCTATTTCTCTGTATCGGATGTCTAATTCCAATTTCCAAGAGATTAAGGAAAAACATGATGATCTGCTACATCTAATTTTTGTTGGTCTATGTGTTTCACCTTAAGTTGTACAGATTTATTTCAAAATATGCATTAATTCAATTATTGATTAGAATTGTTTATCATCAGATGATCCTAGTTATAGTGAAGAACCATTATCCTATTCAGTGAATTTAATATTTATTCTATCTGTTTGATGGAGATATATTGTTCTCGATAGCCGATTTTTGGTAAAGACATAATTATATATGGGTGAATGATGAGGATGTCTAGAAAACTCAATTCATTTTTATCTTGGCCATTTTTTTCTTTTGTGACACCATTCAGTGTGCTGAATTCCCTAGCTATATTCATGGGGTGGATGAATGCATTGATTAGAGGGTTCGAATTATGTTCATGATGATTTTAATCAATGAAATCATTATTTACTACATGTATAAGGACGATAATGCAGAGAAACTATGATCTATTTTGGGAGTTACTCATCATGAGTAATTGTTTTGGAATTAGTGAATATGAGAATTTTGGGCTAGTTATGTCTATTTCATGGGACATATGGTAACCCATAATGGATGACATATTGATCCATTGATGATAGAAGTAATTTAAGATTTATAATCCCCCATGATAGTGTAAGATGTTTTGAGGATCTTTGCTCATTTATGGTATTACTGGAGGATCTTAGATACGTAATCCTAGGGTACCACTCCTCTAACATTTTTAAATAGAAATTATTATGAGTTTTTGGGGACTTGACATTGTTTGGTAGATTATTTGTACATTATGGATGTGTTTTTAGTGATCCAATGCATTTTCTTCCCGTTAAGGGTGTTCGATTTGATGTTTTTTGTGATTATTCGGGTATTGGGTTGGGCTACATTCAAATGTATTTGGGATCAGTTGATTCTTATGGTTCTTAGATGTGTCTTCCCCATGAGAATAACTATTCCACTTATGACCTTGAGGGAGGGAAGTTCTTATTTCATTGAATTTATAGAAACATTACCGCACTCGTGAGTGTTTTTTAGTATTTACAGACCATAATGGCCTGATTTATGTCTTTTCCCAACACTACAATAACTTATGTCAGTTGTGGTGGATGGAATTTTTGGAAGATTATGAAATCATGAATAATTATATGATAGGTGAATGAAATTTTGTAGTTGATGTTATGATAAGGATTTCATGTGGTGATACCATGTATTAATCTAGGGACACATGTATAGTAATAAAATAACTATCTGTGATGCATGCAGATATAAGAGTGGTTCGGGGAATATGATTTCATTTCCATATGATAGTGTATCCATCATTAGTATAGTAGGTTGAGAAGTCCAAAATAGGGGATTATGAGATGTAGGTATATATATAATGAGTTGTTTTTGGAGATTCCCTTAATGTTTGGTCGGAGGATGGACACCCCAATGTTTTTTATGGAAGGTTTTTTATTCTTTCATTGCTGTGTGAGCATTTTTCTGATAAGTTCAGTTATTTCCCCATTTGTGGATCTTTACAGTTTGACCAATATGTAATCATATTAGAGAGGTCAGTTTTGGTGTCTTGGGTTATAGATTGTATTTAAAGAGTTTTTTTCTAGTTGTTTGGTATACCAGAAGGTGAATATTGAACAAAATGTTCTTGGTGGTTTTCTCTAACTATTAGATGTCCCCTAGTGGAAGTGGGAAGTTTTATGTCTGGAAAACATCGCCATTATTTCTCTATCTTGGGGATGCTATTATTTTATATGGGTGATGGTGGAAAATTTAGAAATTATTCCCACATTATAGTTATCATAGAGTTGATATCATTGGAGAATTTATTGAGGATTTATCAATATAATATGGTGTAACTCAACTGAGTCTTGAGGATGATCATATGTGATCGAGATCCTTATTTTACATCTACATATTATAGTTTTATCTTTCCTAATTTTTCTTCTCCTCAATTATTTAGCACAACTTTTCATCCGTAGAAGGGTGGTTATACAGAGTGGACCATCAAAATTTGAAGACATATTACTATTTTGTGTCTTGGATTTTGAATATTAATTGATTATGAACCTACCCATAGTCATGTTTTTATATAATAATAGTTTCAAATACACCATCAGTTTTTAGTGATTTATATATTTGTATGTATGACCTTTCCATTTTCCATGTTAATGGGATGTGGTTGGAGAAGTAGCATTATTTTGGATGGAATTGGTACTAAATACGATAAATATGTTTTAGGTAATAAATTAGTGGATGAAAGCTATTTCAGATCCTATAAATATTATGGTGATCATAGGTGGAAACCTCTGGAGTTTGACGTTGATGATCATGTTTTCCTGAATTTTCCTTTTCTTAATGGGAAGTTAATATTTCATTTTTGGAATAAGAATTATCCCCATGTATTTTAGGCCTTTATAAGTGTTGGATTATGTTGGAGTTGTGTACAATCAGATATACCTTCCCCAATATATGATCTAGGTACACAACGTTTATTACAGTTGGATGAAATATTATTATATTCTTGATGAATCTCATATCTTCTATTAGGGTGAGAACAATGTTTAAAATGATGATATCATTGTGTATCAACATGTGTAGTTCTCGGATAACTAGGATAAGGTGTTCTGTGGTAATGATATTCACTTGGTTTATGCTTGGTGGTGGTACAGTGGCATGGGGGATAGTACATTGGATTATGGGTGGTAAATACTCACTCAATACCCCCAAATATTTAGTATTTATATATTCACTTATAACCTTGATATCTTATTTATGATTACTCCTTGGTTTATTAGGTGGGTTTCTCATATTTTATGTTGTGGATTTACTATCATTTTGAGAGGTATCTCCCCCTAAAAGGTGTTTATGGTGTGGTTATTTTTGATAAGTTGGTTTACACCAATTCTTCAGATGAGGTGGTTCAGATCCTATGATGATGAAATTATTAAAAGGCATCTCACAGGGTCGATGTTCATAGGAACCCTTTTCATATCCTCTATGGGTTTTGTTTAGGATTCTCATCATATATATTTATTTGATAGGTTTCAAATACAAGGGCCATATTCATTTTAGTCCAACCCTTTTCATGTTCTCAAGGAATGTTGTTCTTAAAGGGGGTTATGAGTGAGTTTGGAGGGGGTCATATATTAAATGATGGGGGCTAGAAGAATACATGATGTGTAATGGATTTTATTTCCATATATGTGTAGATCACTTCTTATTATGGATGGTTCACAAGTTTCTTCAAAACAAGTAAATGTTTGGGTCAAAATGGTTTTAGATGATTTGTTTTTTAGTGAATCATGAAACCATATATTTACATGATTTATAAGAATTACACACCATGTAAAAAATAATTGTAGAAAAAAAATTAATGGTGAATCCTCTTGAGAGTTTCTTAAACCCTACATTAAAATATCAATTTCATGCGATATGGCATCCATTTATTCAAAAATTTGGAACTCCTTATAATGTTATTGATCTTTAGACTTCAATCGTCGATCTATAGTAAACCACAATGTCTTATACCACCATTTTAGATGGTTTCTTCTCAATAGATCTTATTTTACTCCTTATTGTTCCTTAAATATTATATATGATAGTCTTCTATGTTTTTAACTGGGTTTTATATGTATTTTTATTGTGATTCACTATTGCAACATCCTTGGAGGGATGTAGTTCTTGCGGGAGAGGTGAATGATGATTTGTATCATTACTCCATTATAGTGAAAATAATATCAACAGATTTTATGTTGGTTATTGATTTATTTAATATTTTATCTACCTAAAATCATAAATTCATCATGAATTTTCGCATTGGAAGAAAATTAAATTAACACAATATATATTTATCATGATTAAAGAAATTTCATAGCATTCACATGTTGGTGTTGATGCATTATAGAATTATGAAATTTTTACACTTTTTCTATTCAATGTCATATCTATTCTATGCTTTGTTAGCGTGTTCATATGCTTAGACTGGCATAGTGGAATCTGTATGGAATTTAAATCATTAATCATTTAATTAATTGGAATATTAATTAATATATAATATTCATCTTTGTAATCCATTGTTTATTATAATTTCATGTTGATCAATTTAATTCATGTGTTCAAGTTTAAATTCAAAATGATATTTCTTGAAATGTAAAATTTGGTTAATGAGAAAAATTATACTATATGTTTTTGATAACAATAAAAGGAATGCTAATTATGAATGGTACATATGTAGGTTTGTTGAAATGAAAAAATTATGAGGGGATGTTCTTCATTGATAGTGTTATTAACCATGATACCTTAGGTTTTCTATAGTTTGAAACCTAGAATAATGAATTGATTAATTCAAGATGAAATATGAACATGCATGTCTAATTAATATAATTTTTTAGGGCTTGGTTTTATAATATTATTGATATGGTTTAGTCCCTTGAGTTTTGTGCCATGAGATCTCATTTTTTTGTTAATGATTGATTCAGTTTTTGTACCAAAATAACCCAATTTAATTTTTTTTTGGGTTATGAATACTTTTGTGATGTTCTCTTGATACAAGAATTGTGTGAGGTCAGGTGGTGTGGAACAAATGTGAGGTTATCATGGTATGGATGATACTAAAATTTTTATTGTTATATGTGTGTGGGGAGGCCTAAATGTGTTTGTATTAGTTGACATCTTTAATTGAGTGATGTATTATGATAGATAAATGTGTTTCATGGAAGGAACTATATGTAATGTAATTGTTTGTTGTTGGGATTACTCGTTGACATTTACTCAGGGATGATATACTCACTTATGAACCTGTTTAATTTTTGATGGCCAGGAATCCAGTTTTATTTTCATTCATATACCCACATATTATATAATTTAGAGAATCAAGGATGCATGTTTGTTTTTTGTTGTAGTTGTGTATGGTTTTTCTAGAGTTCACGGTTTATGGAATGATGGTAATAATTGATACCAAATTCTTAACCCGTTGGGTTGGTGCGGTTGGAATTAAAATGATTAAATATTGTAATCTTGATAAATGGAGCACTTCATTTGGATTATTCCAATAGGTATTGTAAATTACATTTCCCGAGTTAATTTACAATTTTTTAGAATAATTTAAATTCATATTCATTGGATACTTAATTAATTTATTGATGATAATTATGAAAATGAAAGAAGTAATTAATGTAGTACATTTTAATTTTTATGTGCCTGTAAGATATCTAATCATAGTAGTAGAATCTGGGAGTTGAGTGTTGTTAGTTATAGTTGACTCTTATAAAATTTTAGGAACATATTGTGTTTTTGAAATATATTATATCAAGTATTTTTTTTAATTTCATATGATACACCACCCATATCATTTTCGGAGATTGACACCTAGTGGACTCTGGGTTGGCATTTTCCACAAAATCCCAGTTGGAGGATGGATGGATGACTACCCTTTCAAGCCATGCTATCATCTCTTAGTAATTACTTGTGATAGTTTTCATAGGGGTTAGTTTCCCCATATATTGGAAGAGGTGGTTGTGATGACCTGTGGATTTTTCAAACACATGTGTTACTATATACAGTATCAATAAGATTATTATAGGTATGATGTGTATAGACTATGATGGGTTGGGGTACCTTAGTCGGTGTATGGGTTGTAATGGATTTTGATATAATAGAAAATTTATAATACACATGTTATGGGATATGTTGATTCCAGAAGTACTGTAAAAAAATATAAAGATATGTGGTTGGGATTATATAATAACTGGATGTGTAAGATACATGTTGTGATTAAATTTTTATGTGTTTTCATACATGCTTACTTTTGGAGTTAGATGGATTATTATGTGATATGTTATGGAAAATAAATAAACCATAGAAGAATTGTATTTTGGGTGCCCTTGATAATTTATTATTATATTATATTATCTCTTCAATTCAATACATGGTGTGTTTTATCCATAGTGAGGTTGTGAACATAGTAATCCTATTTAAGTGGAGAGTTAGTTTCAATGTTATTTATTGTGATTTATCATGATATATTTATCATTTTCATAACAGGATGAAGGAAGGATTTTACTAAGTATAATGTTATTGTAATCCAAAGATTATATGATTTATTTCTCAATTCATCCATATTAGTTCGGGTATAAGCATATATATTACTCGATCATTATTTTCTAGAATTTTTTAGTTTTTATGGTCCCTGCCATCATTACTATTGGTACCTATAGTTCCCCTATATGTTACTGTTTTAATATATGATATCACATGTTTTCAGTTAGGGATTCTAAAAATATATCTTTATATATATATATATTTATTTATTTATATATTTGAGAAGGTGTTTTGGTATGTATCCTTATTATCTATCTCTTTTGCAGGTTTCTCTTAGAGGGTATTGCCTCACATATTCATGTTTAATAAACACATAGAGTCAATCTCTATCCCAAGGCATACTAGATGTGGGAATCAGGAATTAAATCTCTGCCCCCAACATTGTTGTATCATTATGGTGGAGGGGGTAATGAAACTATCAACTATTTAAACTTACTCTGCTAAAATCATGGTCAACCTAGCATAAACATCATAAAGAGAAATACCATGACTGTAACATCTTCTTAAAAAATTTAATACATTCATCCTTTCAAAATATATTGTTATGTTATACATTGGTATATCATAAGATAATAAATTTTGAGGGATTCACTACCTCTCTAATATTTTATTTCATTACTCTCTATACATTTTTTTGATCTATCTTCTGGTGATATAATTCTTAATGGAAAACATCTTATTGATGAAATTCATCAGGAATGAAAACAGAATTCATATCAAAATAATATCCCACATGATGTTGAGAATGAATGAACCCTAAATAACTTCCAAAAAATCTAAAAAACAAATACATTCACTCCTTGATAGCATGTAGTTTTCCTAATCCACCTTTAATTTTTTCAAGTGCCAATATGGAATTATCTGAAATGATAATTTGAAGAACTAATGTTTTAGTGAAAATTTATTATATATTTTATCTTTTATGTATCTAGTATTGATCTATAATTTTTTTGAAGTTATTTTTTAGATAAAATGGTACATCTTGTCACCTATATTCATTTCTGCTTGAACAATAAATTTTTATTTTTTATAATCGATTTTTTATTATCATAGAATAAAACACCACCATCCTATATTTTTTGAGTTCCTTAAAAAAATACAATAACTATACCATATCCTTCAATAATAATATTTTAGCTATATAATCATATAATTCACTAGATAATGTAATAATATTCTAATGTTGGGGAATCAAAATGATATATGTTCTAATATAGGTGAACACCGAAATGGTATAGCTCTTTTGGGTTTTTGAATGTACAATAATTATCACATAAAAATATTGCAAGGAATCATACTAAATCCTAGAGAATCATATTTTGATCCTTTTATGTTCTTAATGGTCAATATAAGAACTTTCTAGTGTTCCCTTATATGGTGAAATGAATAGAGAATTATGGATCCAATTAAAAAAATAAACATTATGTGGTGTTCTAATTATTCCATGCATTAAAATTTTAATGGTTGATAAACATTTAACATTTTACATGAACCTCAATTATTTTGTTGTTGTCCATTCATGATCACTAGATAATATTATGTATAAAACAATAGTTGCTGATACATACTCATGTTCATTCATTACAATATTTTGATCATTCTTCTAGATGTTGCTTCTCTAGGATAACACTATTATTTGAGATTTCTTATCCTTTTAAACTACCTCTCCAAAATATTATTATCATGTCCAAGATCATTCATATTAAATTAACTATATAACATAAATTTATCACTAAAATATGTGAATTCTCTTACCCACTAGAAATATATAATCCACATACATGATTATAAGGATAAATAAAAATTCATTTTAATAAATTTATTAAGATAAATGATTTGCATTGCACATTTTGAGTAATTATTCTAATATAAATCCATAGATATTATAATTCCTATTTCTTATCATAATTTTAATTCAATAACATATTTTATTCAACTTATGTACCAAATTATAGTTCCCATATTCTGTGAAACTAAATTGTTATTATAATTAAATTCCATATTCAAAATCTCAATGATGTAAGTACGTCATTATATATATTTGTTCTATGTAATAAAATTTAATTCCACCATGATTAACACTGATTGAATAGATTCAGGTTTAACTATCGGTGAGGATATTTTAATGAAAGAAAACCCATTTTTTCGGAATTTTATTACAAACATGTGCACCTTGTAATGATTATTTCAATCAAACTCTTCCTTTAAATGTTAATCACACATAATCTGAACTTACCATTTTAATTTTATAATGTTAGTCAACTAGCATGTTCTATTATTTTTCTATGATGACATATTATATTTATGAATTCCATTATTTTTAAAAAAAATTAATTTTACCTTTTCTTCATTGATTTTAGGTTCCATAGTTCCATAATAAGCTGAAGGTTGATATCATGCCCAATCCATTGAAAAATATTATTCACTATGTTCTATATCATCAGTTGATTTAGATAATATTCAGTTCTAATAATTTACTCTATCTTCTAGATACCTATCATTTGGTACTCCCAATCAAATGATAGTAGTCCTTTAACTATGTGCTATATAATGTTTTTTGTATCACATTCATATTTTCAATTCTTCTATATGAGTTATATAAAGTATATCTTTTTCTAGCATTATAACTCAAATAAATTTATTAAATTCTAATTAAATCTTTTACAATAACTTCATTACCTTGCATCCTACTAGATAACCCATTTATTGACATGAGAATCTCTTATTCTAATGAATTGTATCATTTCATCAACCCATAAATGACATTTTTACTATAACTAATGAAAATAATAATTTTATTTTATTCAAATAATATTTTCAATGTCCTTTAAATCAATATATATATATACTCTAATTTTTTTAACATTATGAATGAACAAAACACCTTTATTTATGAACCCATAGATTCATTCGAAGTTACATTGCAGCCAAAAATACTGAACTCTTATTTAAAAGGTAAGATATTATGTTGTGTTCCTCTTCCTGAAATCCCATAGTCATTCCAATGTGCAACAGAATACTTCATTCCAGTTTTGTCAATGTTTTATTTATAATTTCACCAATCAATATTATATTTTTGTGTTCAAGGAATTGTATTCTCAAACATCACACCCTTTACCTATAAGTATATATGGATGTTGTGACTAGTGTATTCACCACCATTTTTATATAGATTCAATTTTAACTTCTATAAACATTACCCTTCTACCATGGATTTCCATTTATGGAAATATTGATGAAACTTCATAATTTTCATTAAAACATAAAATAATTTTTTTAAATTAGAATCATTAATAAAAGATACCAAGTGAAGATAAAATTTAAAGGACTAAACATGTTTAGGCCCACAATCATTTTATTATCATCCATATATGTTTAATGACATACTGTTTTATTTCCCTGGAAAGTTACATTCACACTATTTAATTTCTTAGGTTCAAAATTTAATTTTCAAATTTACCAATAGAGAAAAAATACCATTTTCACTTATATGGATGATCCTATAAAATAAAACATCCAAAAATTTTGATAATTTTTTTCGTAGAATTTCAATTCAATATGTGATTCTTGTCAAATAACGATTCCCATCATTTTCCAATGAAAATATGTTCTTTCTATTTACAAGTGAACTTCTATGATTAGTTGATTCTCAAGATCCCATCATTCATCATCCATATAATTTCATCACCCTTTTGGATGAAATTAATGACTTTAATAACTATTGTATTAACTATTACAAAGTCATTGGATACATAATTCATCATTATTCAAAATTATTCCACTAAATGGAATGAAGTATTGTAATTAATCACCAATGATGTTACATGAATATTAATACTGAGAAAAATTATTGGTTACTACTCTATTAGTACAATCAAAAATTTGATAATTGAGAATTTAATGACCTTCTAGATCTTTCCATGTAGCTTATACAGTTCTTTATGATATTTTCAATATTTACAAAATTAATTAAAATAATAAATGGACTGAATTTGTTGCATAAAATTTTCACATGATACATATATTGTGACTATTTCATCTAATTTATTTTATGGGGGTATAATCCTAATTTATCTTTATTATGATCATTATCCAGTGGTGCATGCACTTCTCTCTACCTGATCACCCCATTTTAGATCTTGTTCAAGAAGACATAAAAATTATAATTTGACACTTTATTTACTAAATAAGTAACCATTGTATCCCATCTATCCAACTGTAAATATAATTAATGTTACACTAATACATCATCCTTGAATGTGACCTTCACTCGTGGATCCTTCCTATGGATATTGTTAAATACATTCACAAATTTAATACTATTATTACGTTTATTTATCTTAAATTGATAAAATTTTATACCATGAACACTTTATTTGGTTTCATAACCTTCTCATATATATATATATTAAAATTAAATTATCAATCATGAAATGTTTTTCTTTTCTCAGAGGAAAAATTATATAGTATTTGATGATGACATCCTCACCATTTAAAACTCACTACTATCCAATCGTATTTCATAATCTCTATTATCACCATCTGTAAATTATTATGATGAACATCCATGACCATTTAAATTATTAAATACTATATATTTATTCATAGAAATACAAATATTTTACAAAAAAAATTCCCATTATTTATAAGTCCATCTAATTACATAACATCAATTTCTAGTGACCAACAACTCAAAATAAAATAACACCTCAGAAATAGTGAGTTAATCCTAAGCTATATCTGAACTATGTTGAGTGGAAAATTAAACCACTATAAATAATACCACTTTTTTATATTTTCACATCACCATATGACCAAAATAAACATGATCTTGACTCATAAAAATGATACATTATAGAAGATTATAATAATAAAAATCAAGCCCTTTGAAGTTACCTCGATGTAGTGTACTAAATATAGGAGGACTATGTACCCTATTAACAACACAATGTTGAACCATACAAACAAATCAAATGAATTAATAAACACACCTACATTAAAACAAATAGAACTATAATAATGTTGAGAATAATACAAAATAAATAACAAATTGGGATAAAATAATTTGGGTAACGAGTCTTACAATTATTAGAAAGAAATTATTTTTACATTTTTCCTTATAATTAAATGGAAAAATAAGTAAAAGAAATATGTATATGTATATATAATAAATAATAAATAATATTATATCTTCATTTTAATTCTCAAATTGTCTCCCATTATGTATAACTGATATTACAATCACATACTTAGTAGGTGTTAGTCAGTCAGCCAATGAAACATACTCCCATGATATCATATTTAGTCTAATATGATCACCATAGCTAGTAACACCAAAAAACTTACCCCCACCGACTAAAATTATATTCATACATTATTTCAAATATATGTATGACCATTGTTCAATCACAATACACAAAATTTTTATGGTTCCATTGTCTCTTGGAGAGGTCCTACTTCTGCTATATGGAAATCACACTGATTCATAATCCACTAAAAAAGTTCTTGTTAAAATATCTAATGAACTAAATCCAGAAAACACATCCCAACTGTTAATTTTTCATTATAATTTTTAAAAATATGTATATCATTTTCTAGAAAATATATTCATAATAATTTGATTCATGTATAGTAAAGAATTCCAAGAAATATTTAAATTACAAATGAAATATTTCTAAATGATAGTACTAAAAAAGTAACATGAACCTATACAACATTTCTTATGGGATTGGTAGAGAACACCTCAATATTTTGTGTCTCTATAATATTACAGACCTTTGATTATACCTAGTAATGGAATTGGTTTAATTATGTGTAAATTGTTCCCATAGAGATTACCCTAAAAAATTATATAATTTATAAAAAAAATTCAATCATAGTAAAATATTTATCATATTCATCTACTTAGTATAACTAATGAATGGTATGATTAATAAATTGTAGTACGTAATAAATTTTAGCGGTAATTTCTATTTTTTATTCCTATGTAATGTTTTAATAAAATATATATAATACTTGTTGTCTTAAAAAATTGACAATATTATAATGAAATATATATAATGTTTCTGTTTAATGGTGAACTCTCATTAAATATATTCTATAATAAACAAAATGTCTATAAAATTCATATAATTAATTATTGGTGTATAATATATGTAACAAAAAATTTATTAAATGATCAATTATAAAATAATAATTGTTGGATTATTTTTAACAAAAATATTATGTTATATTTATCTAAATATAAATTAAAATAAAAAATATTATTTCCAAAAAATAAATATAATGATATTGACATAAGAGAGTTATTATTAAATTTTATTTATTGATTCTTCTATTTTCACCTTTTATTAATTGGTTAACACTTTATTTTTAAAACCTATGATACCTGTCATTCAATGATTCCTTAATGATTAACAAATACCCATTGTTCATTATACCAAGAATATTTAATGAACTATAGAACTAAAAGTACATTATTATCTAAACAAAGGAATATTTGAGGTGGTGATATGAGAATATCATTAACTAAAGAGTAATTTGGGTCCACCCTAATAACTACTTTAAAGAAACATGATTTAAATTTTTTATAATAATATAACTTTTCCAAAAAAATCATTACAAAAATATTAGATAATAAATTTCATTATTTTCATTGATGATAATTTCAATGGAATGAATATATGTTCATAAAAAAATAAACTAATATTTCTTGGTGTGATTTTCAATTTAATAAAACAATATGTTTGTTATTGATAATCCTATTATAGAAATATATTTTAGGATCTTACACCATAGTATTATATTTGAGGTACATTTACTATATTCTTATCCATAATTTCTTATGTAATATTTCAATTTATCAATATATTTCATTGTTTTTTATTTTAGATAACATAAATGTAACATCAAATATTTTTTTACCCAAATTTAAATTTTTTTATATGTTTTATGTATTTAATGTTTATAGAGTGATGTAATAATCATATTATGTAAATTATATAAAATTTATTATTTTATTCCAATATACTTATGTAATTTTATTTTTTAATTGACATTTTAGGAAATATAATATTTTCTTGATAATTTTTTGATTACAACACATTAGAACACACCTTAATATTGTAATTATTTGAAAAAAAAATTGGATTTTAATAATTTAAATATATCCATCAATGAAATAATTAATTTTCTATTTTCTAATTGTAATTTTAAATTATGGTTAAAGAGGGGTGAATTTTTTTTGAACTTCTTATCAAACTAATTTCCTTCTCTACATGTGTAGTGATTTTTTCCTGAAGATTAATATTGAAAAAAGATAATGTTGTGATATATGCTATCATAATAAATATTTTGATTCATTGATAGTGGAAAATAAAATCCATAAATTGATAAATGTAGTATTCTGCATAGTGTAGAAAATCTTTCTACATGGTAAGTCATCTGTCGATCCACATGTTTATGATCTATCTATTAATGTTGTTTTCATAATATGAGTTGTACATTGACATGTTGATAACATATTAATGGATCATGTTGTGGAATATAATACAAGATAAATACGTACATATTAGGTAAATTAATTTTCAAAATTCATCAAATATAGAAAAAAATACTACATGAAGGATCTATTATATATTAAGAACAATATTCTCTGTTATATTTCTGCCCCATATTGATTATTTTTAAATTATTCATTGATTAATGATTATGAAATTGGAATGTTTTTAGGATGAATTAGAAAAACATCGATATTTGTATATTTTTTTGAGATAAATAAGTTTATTATACATCTTAGACTATGTAATACAATGTTAGATGAATTTCATGAAACTAATTTTATATATTAGGGAAAATATTTTTCGAGAGAGCATTGAAAATAGGTTTTACTTATAGATTTAAGATAACTTTTCATGGTTGCAATTTGAATCAATTAACTTCATTGTAGTTAAAAAAACACCTTATAATGGTTTTACATTAGCAATAAAAAACAATATAGTTGGAAATTATTGTTATGTCATCTTAAATTGTTGACTATAAGAGGTGAATGTTATGAGTAATAATAATGATGGGTTCATGAGCCATATAATATATTCAAAATTATATGTGTTTTTTTATTCCTTTTTACTATATCACATATCAAACCCAAGAAATGTGCAATTAAGATGGGAAAGTGATGGATTTAACCATTTTTTGAGATTAATTATTACATATTCCATATATGTAATTGTTATAATATATTATAATCCACATAAATGGATAATAATAAAGAAAATATAATTTTTAATATAAATTATGTTTCCTCGACTGTAAATATCTAAAATGAAATTAAAATCAGCCTGTATACTATCATCCTAGAATTTCATGAGTTGTTGAATGATGGTATATAGACATATATTGTATAAAAAATATTTTCAAATTTGTAAAGCCTTATTGTGGACCATTAATTATATTTTTACACGAGGAAAAAATTATTGTTGGAACATATACACAAGATTAGATTATTTTTTCAATTCAGATTTTAATCTAAGAAATCGCCATATATCAGAATATAGTGTTTTTGTTTTATCATCAATCACATGAAATATATCATTAATTATTTTTATAGTATGTCCATATTTTATGGAAGAACATATTTAAGGCTACTACTAAAAAATTATATGGATTACAAAAACTATCACAATTATCTATGTTTGATACAATGTAAGTGAAATATTTTTCATGTAAGGATAGTGAAAAAAGAATTTTAAATACATTATATAAAACTAGAATACCTAAAATGAATAAAATGGGATGTTTTTTAAAATTATATATTAAAATATTAGTTTTCTACTTCATAATTTTGATTTTATACACATCAAGAAGAATATGTGCTAAAATATTATCTATATATTTATTAATTATTGGGGGAAATAAAAATAAAATATTATTGATTATAATGGATTTTAATCACTATATATCAAGTTTTGATTAAGGGAAAATAAGGATTAAAATAATCCAATTGAGAATTATACATATAAAAATATGTTAAAAATTATTTAATTATTACAAAATATTCAACTATTAGGGGGATATTCAATTCCTATTTTAAGATGTATTATTCAATATGACTTAACATCACATGGATTAAAATGTAACCGATCTCATATATTATTTTTCTTTTTGTTACCATTAATTATCTAAAATTTATTATCAGAAAATATAACTGCATTTTTAATTAAATATTTAATACTCTTCTATGAAATATATGGAAAAAACAATCCCAGTTGATATATAAGAACATTATGAGTTAATTTTGATGAAATTTTTTCATTTGAAGATTATTCCTTGCCATACCTTTTCACTATGAATATTCATTTAACTATATCATTTGTGGAGGAATAAAAAAATGGAATACCTATTCATTAGTGATAGATATATACCTTATAGAGGAAAAAAATTGAATTTTATAATTATTAGTGCATTATAATTTTAAAATTCATTACTTATTATTTTTATTTATTAATTTATTAGTATATTATAATTGGAAGAAAACTTTTTATATGAAAAATAAATATTAGCAAAACGGTTTAATTACTAAATATAACATATATGAATAATAAATAATCTTATATATGAGTTAGTTATATTTGACATATATAAGAGTACATCATATGAGACAAGATGATGATAATAGAAATCATTATATGGTCGATAATAAAATTTCAATACTTCCATATTCAGCATGATATAGTGTAAATTATTCATCATTTATATTGAATAATTTACAAGTAAAAAAATCACAGATATATGTGTTATTAAATAAATACAATTTTTCCATATATCAAATAATTGGGGAAATAAATAAAAATTTTCATTAAGATTTGAAGTAATAATGAATCAAAGATAACAAAAGTGGTTAATAATGTAATTGTTGATTTATTTAATATGCTATCTTAATTAAAATCCAAATGTGAATATGTTATTATATCATTATTGAAATTTAAAAAATATTATATTATTTTAAATATATAATCAATAATCATACGTAATATTTACTATCATCATATTTGAATAATTTTTCTCAAGGTACCATAATGTAAATAAGTGATTCAATTATTCTGATATTTTTTTTATTGTTTCATAATACTGATGATGAATAATTTCAAAAAAAATTTAATAATGGTGTATTTATAGTTACATATTAGGGTTATTAAATGAATTTTTATATTATCAGGTAAAATAATAAAAAATTATTTTTTATTATGTCATTCAAATATAATATGGTAAATATTAATAGAGGTGTTAAAAAATACTTGTTAAAATTTATTTCTGAAAACATTTATCACTTGATCAATATTAGTGAGAATGATGAACCTGATCTATATATTTTCGTTACATACAAAAAAATAGTATATTATGGTGATGATATAGGTGGGTATGGGTGAAATGCTGCCATCCAGGTGATACCAGGGGATATATTTGATATAGGTTATGATGGTGGGGTAATTAGTCACAATAAACCAAATAAAAATAGAATTTATTCTCCCAACTAATTTTAAAATTAAATTCATAAATGGGAAGGTGAATAAGTGGAGGAAATTATTTCAATGATGGATTTTGATAATGATATTATGAAAAAATATTTAAAACGTGGAATCCATATAAAGTATTTTTCAATCATTAATAACAAAATATTTGATATTATTATTTTTAAATTTTTTAATTTTTTTTAAAAAATAGAATACTATTTTTAGGTGGAATTTATTATAACGAATGACATGTTATTTCAATAATGTTATTTAATTAAATATAATTTCATAATTTTTGTTATTAAAAATATCATTAATTTAATCACATATTTCCATGATATTTTGTCCATGAGATGTTTGATTAATGAGATTTATATATATTTTCACTATATAACAATGTATAATTGATATAAAAAACAAAATAATAAATAATAATTATAAATAAATATCAATTATTCTGTAATAAAATAGGGTATAATTTATCAAATAACCTGTATATTTATTTTAGTATTATTTTGATGTAAATTTTGAAAACATTAATCTGCAGAATGGTGGGCTATGGGGAATCAACCAAACATTCAGACTATGGCTTGTTCTCCATCAAGATTAACTTTTCATGTCAATATGAATGTCAAAATGTTAAAATTAATTGTAATAATATTTTTTGAAATTCAAAAATAGTATGATAAAGTGATAAAATAATTATATAAAGGGTATATAATTTTAGCCACGTTGGATTGTTTAATATGATTTTTCTATGAGTTATATTTATGTATTTTTTTTAAAAGTATCAAGGATGATTCAATTTAACATAATTTTTTTAATACATTAATTATTGAAATTTATTTGTTTTCTTAAATACATTAGTTTTCTCAATGATTTGTATTTAGTTATATTATTATGTGTCTCTATTTCATAAATAACTGAATTATATTTAACTTTACATAAATACCATTAATATTAATATATAGTTAAATATTTTAAATGAGTTTTCTATATATTGGATGTATGTTGGAATATTATTACCACAAGGATACATCTTGGAGAAATGGAGGGTTTTCATTGGAGTAGTGTATTTAATATTTTTTTAAGCTTTTCATAAGTTAAAACATTGATGAGATAATAGATTTTTCTTTTTTTAAATCTAAATATTATACATTATTAATATATATTGATTTTGTATATAATAATGGTTAAAATAAATTCTTATAATATTTTTGTTATTTAATATTTTATTTATATATATTGTTTTTTCTTTTTTTATAATATGGAATGGGATACAATTTTATGTATTGATGAATTTTTTTACTATAGTACAACAATTTGGGATATATTTATTATCTATTTGTCTAATATATTACGTTTTAAACATCTCAATGTATGTCATGACCACAATATATAGACACAATTAAATTTTGAAAATTCTGAAAATATATATTACAGAAATTGGGTCATATGTTAGCTTAGTGTTTAGAATCTGTTTTCTAATGCTCCCATAGTTATTGAAAAGCGTCTTAAAATATAGTTTTCAAAAAAATATCAAGAAAAACATCATTAAATAAAAATCATCAAATTTAACACTGATGTTGAAATATACTATGGTTTGTATAAATTTTAGGAAATCTGATAGAGGCATTAAAAGCTTATACTAATCATAAAAAGAAATTTTAAAAGATGTTATTTATTGTTTTAAAGTAATGGTGTGTACTATATTTAGGTGAATATTTTATCTTATCCCATATAATTAGAAGAATTTATTATAAAAGGTTCATCGACATTGAACCCCTTCTCATTTAACATACATAATAATGTTGCACATTTTATAAAGTAATTGGTGATCGAATAAATAATTACTATATAGGATATTAGGGTATATTTGGATATCAATGATAATAAAATATTATATCTATATAGGTCTTCTGTACCCCAAATTACATATACTATTTTGAAGGTATATTTATATATCTTTATTTGTGTCTATAAGTGAAAATCAAGGAAAAAAATACTACATTGAGAATGTTATATTTTTTATGACATGATTTTTATATCATTAATGTCTTTACAGATATGGATATTACATCACTTTAGAGGTATATTCACTATATTACAATGATGTATGCATAAGAACCACAATAGTTTAGTATCTTTGGAATATTGGAAAAAAAATATTCTATCCTCAGGAAAGATATTCAACATCTCCAACAAATATCCCCTCCTTTAGTACTTATACCTAAAACAATTCTTCGTATCCTTTTAAAGGAAGCATACGAAAGTGTAGAGATAAAATACATAGAATGTATTAACGAGTGAGATATGTAAGAATAATCATGAGAATAATGGTATGAGAACATGATTATGAAAATATAATATCATACCCTTCATATAAAATTTCATATACATGAATCATGTGAAAAATAATGGTAGTTCATTAGGCGTGAACTGCAAGGAAATGAAGGAAAAATGTCATGAAATCCTAAATTAGGAAAACAACATGGATTTTAAGTGGACACGTATGAATATAATGACTTCTATTGTATCCAAATAATCACTTTTAACAACATTTTAGAAGTTTTTTAACACTCCCCATGCCACCTATGGAGTTACTGTTCACTCCCTTGGCTATCTAAATAGTATGAGTTCACTACTCATACCTTCTAGGTAGTCATGGTTCACTCGAATGGCCATTTTTGTAGTCACAGATCACACCAAAGACTATTAAATCTTATGTCATGAGATATAAATATTTAGCCAATTAATATGGGTGAGATATCGGTCCCACTAATCTCATAATTAAATCATACATATATGGGCCCCATGATCATAAAAAATCATATCATCACCCATAAAATAAATTTGGGGTCATAAATGTGCAATTATATTATAAATTGTGGAAATGATATAGGTTTTATAATCATTTCATTAATATCATTATCCATTAAAATAAGTGTTTTTCTTAACCACCATGCAACAAAAACAAAAACAGTTTTGATTAGGAATATGAATGGTATTCCTGACCTGTAACAATGTATTTTATTAAAGCTGGGGATGGATTTTGAAAGATCACTTGGAAAATATTTTTTCCGTAAAAATTACTTTATAAAAACTAAAACATTTTTGAAAATAATTTTCAATGAAATAGTATTGAAAACATATAAAATAATCATCAAAATATATTTAACAGGTTCCTGAGGAAATTTTCCTTTCTTCATAGAAATAGTTTTATCTTCATAAAATGATGCAAAATCAAAAAAGAACAAATTTTATTAGATAATAATGTTGTATTTTATAGGGGAAACATCAAGGTAATAACGTTTTAACAAAGTTAAATGAATTAATTCATGCCATTTAATTTATAATAATTTATTTTTCTCATCATATTTACAGAAATTTTTAAAAAGCACCACTTTTGAAAAATGAAATAAAGACTCGTTTAAACCCTGAAGTGAAAAGTAAAAAATGGGAAAATTATTTTAATCATCTATAGGAGAGTATAAAAACATTTTATGATTTTCTACATAACATAGACATGGAAGATATATATTCCCTAAAGTATACATAAAACCAAACAATCAAAAATATAGAAGTGATTGAGAAATCAATACTAGTCACATTATAATCAATAGAATCATATTCCCCATGAAATAAATAAAATTGTAAGAAAATATAAATATAAAAATATTTGTGATAAGACTCATAAAATATATTTTTGTGTAGTGTATACACAACATAGAAATTTATGTTTCTTAAATATTTTGAACAGAATTATTTTCATATATATATTACATCTTATGGTTTTTTAACCATATATTACACACTTGTTAACGATCATATGTTAATGTTTCACTTCATGTTATACTTGGTTTGTTCTTTACATGTGTCTTAATTTGGTATATCACAGGTCCTTATACCTATATTAATAATGAAAAATATTAAAAATGGTATTAATTTAATGTATATTTATTATATTTATATTATAATAATCTATATTAAAAATAAGTATGAAATGGAATACACGGTTCATGGAGATGGTAAGTCGTACGTTAACATGAATTTCTTTTTTCTTAATTTTTATACTGCTATAATGTACGTAAATGAAATATGTATATATATAACTCAATAATTATTCTAGTCAAATTATCCTATCACGAAAAAACATATAAAGTCACTAAACATATCCTTAATACATTCCTTGGGGTTATAATATAGAATCACTTCACTTTTAGAGGGAGGTAGTCCACACTTCCTCAATCAGGATTATTTTATTAACACCAAATGGAAAGTACAAAATTTTGTGTTGAAAAAATGAATGAAGAATATTAATGACATAAAAAATATATTATATAAAATTTATAGATATGATGTCCATCATAAGGGCCCAAATGATTGGTGTTAATTGAAAAATGAATAATCATCATTTCATGAGGTTGTAGTTGGCCGTACACAGAAACAATGTGTTAGATATCCATTAGATGGGGGTATGTGTACATGTAGTTATAACAAAATTCATGAAAATATTATAGTATATTTATTATAATGGTGTTATTAAAAATTATATTTATATAGATAGTGTTGGTTCTTCAGAAGAAAAATAAAGAAATGGAGCTTGAGAGTAGATTTTTCCTATTAACCAGGTAACTCGTTTTGTATGGTTCCAAAAGGATTCCTTGAGTTGACTTATTACCAATGGAAGGCTTCTAGGAGTAGGGGTTGGATTTTGGGAGGGAACATTTCCATTGGTATTCTGATACAAAAAGCCTCTGTCGGTGCGAATAAAATACATGGAGAGGTTCCCTTTTATAAGTGGAAGGATGGTCACATTTGGAAACTCCAAAACTATTAATTTATTATAAATTTAATTACAATTTAAAAGTGATCCAAATTGAGTTATATAGAGTCTATGATAATGATAGGTCTTAATCAGGTAAACTAATAAATTTTAGACATATTTAGATAAGAAAATATCCCTTATTCTTTTCATTTATCCCTTAGTTAAATAATTTATCTTTAACCGTGACAATTTGTTTCTCAAACTATAGGGTTAACACAGTTACTATAAAATATTAGGCGAACCCAAATTGGTTTATTTATGACATATATTATATCATACATGTTATTTGGCCAAATATTAGTATTTTATGAATTTCATTACATTTAAAAAAATATAATTTAATTTAAGGTATCATTTATGTCATCTTTGATAATATTCAATTTTTTAATTTTTAAACATATCATACCAACAAGATAACTTCGAACCAATAAATATAATATGTATCTAACATGTCTAATATATCTATAAAATAGAAAATTTAATTAATTAAGTAAAATTATATTAATTAAATTCATTTTAATATCATTTATTCAATATATCAATTAACTAATCCATTACTACATCATTAGTATATAAGCTATTAATCAAGTTATTTTCCCTAAAAATTAATAATAAAGTAGCCTGATTAATATAAATTTGTTATACATCAAATTTATAATTATTGTTGAATATAACTTATGAATTTCCCTATATTAAAAAATTAACTATTTATGTTTGAATCTGTGATTTTTACATCTTCATTATATAAAATAAAATAAATTTCAAAATCTGACACAATTGGCTTAAAAAGATTTTATTTTTGACCAACATTTTATATGGTTCTATATAAACATATCCAGTTAAATTTGGAATGTTTTTAGGGTAATGTTATATTATTATAATGTTATTTCTACCTTTAATGAACCTATTTACCTTTAGGTGTGGTAAATAAATTTCAAAAGTTACTAATTAATAAAAATTATTTTGATCCAAATAGAGAAAATTCATTATACCAATTACAACCATTTATTTAAATTTTTTTAAATTCAATTCATAGATGTGTTGATATTAATTTTACTGTTAATCCTGTAAATGTGGTTAGAATGTGGGTAAAAGAGACGTTCCAATGTTCAAGAATTCACTTTATCTAATTCTAATATAGAAATGATTCAAATGAAATAAATGCGATTAATATATGTATAATTTATCTATTGTGACATTAAAATAAATTTATTATAAAAAATATTTTAAATGAAAAACTCAATTTTGTACTACTATATAATATTTTTTTACTATTCATAAAAAATTTAAACCTTTCAGAAAGAAACCAAAAATTGAATGTAAGCTAATTTTGATATTTTGAATTAAAAAATGTTTTATGTTTATTTTAAATAAATTTCTGACTGTAGAAAATTAATTTTATTAACTTTCAGAGAAGGACTTAAAAATCATTTCATTTGAGATAATAGTAGTTATCAACTTAAAATATCATTACCATAAATTATATTTTTTCATTATAAAAAATATTATAACTATTATTTAGAAATTAATTTTTAGTATAAATATGAATATTTTAACATCTAAGTCATAAATAACTTATTTGAGTAATTATAATAGCAATGTGTTCTTCGTAGAAACTCGATGTTGTGTGTAACACAAGACATGTTAGTTTTGCGTGTAATGCAAGCTTACCTTAGTATGGTGTATAACACAATAAAAAACATAGAGATATTATATAGAAAACAAAAATTATATTTAGTTTTTCATGATTTGAAAATATCAATATAATAAACTAATTAATAAAATAAATTCACAAAATATTGTGGGGTTATATTCAACCCACATAAAAATGAATTTCTCCCTCAAAATTTGTTGGGGTTATAAAAGAATATGAATCCACATAATAAAAAAATTGAATATCTCTTTTAAAAAGTAATAGTTTTAAAATATTTGTTTCATAATGTAAATCATGTCTATGTCCCTACATAAGAGAACAATGGTAAAATGTTGGGCATGGATGAAATGTGTAAATAATATAAGAGATTTATAAAAAACGATGATAACGAGAAATTAGGTGATCCATAGAAATATAACAATCATAAAACCATAAACCAATGAAGTGTGAAAGAGGTAATTGATATCAACAATATGAAGATAACCAGACATCCTATTACATCATTATTTGTTTTATAATTATGAACAATTTTCAAGAGTAGATATACTTACATGATTTGATCATAACATCACCCATGGTTGTTCTAGGATTAACTTCCACATAACCTCTTATTACATAAAATTAAAAAAAAATTTCCATTCTTGATGTGTTATAAAATAATGAAAAGAATGACATTGCATTATATCAATCATTAAAAAAAATGTTAGCACATGTTAAAAATATGTTTAAATATAATAAAAAGAAATATTATTCTATATTCTAAAAGAATTAATCTGATGTTTAACATAGACCATGTATATATTAATAAATATATTATCCTTTCATACAATAAAAATCCAAAATGTTATAATTAAGTCCACTAAATCAGTATAACATTTATATCCCATATATAATAAGGTATTGTATGGTTTTTACATTCCTAATATAGGAATACCATTATTTTTTATTCTCTTGAGTCATGGTGATAACATGTATTACCATATATACGTATTGAAAAAATAAATTTTTATTTATTCCAATGCTTATTAGATATATTAAATAAGCCCCAAAAAGATCTATACTTCATCCATGTTAGTATAACCCTCATGTTAATAAATCCATAATCTATTCAAATGTAACTAGTATCATCCAATTTATTTATTCATATCATTATCCAAACATCATTGTATTAATACAGGGGATATAATATGGGTTTTCATTCCCTTATTCATGTGTTCTCCATATATTTAATCTTACCCTTAAATCTCATTTCTAGGTAATCAAAACTATTCAAAATTTCCTTTCAAATCTGTAATGAAAAACATATACTAAAAAAAATTATACAATGAATGATTCATATATCCTATCCATGGAATTGTAAATCATACACATGTAAATAATCTATCTTTATTCTTAAACAATTACTCAGGATCCATTATCATCGACATTCATAAAATATGAATCATGTCTTGAGGATTTTTTCTAACTTAATCTAACCAAGATTCATAGGTTTATAGTAGAAAATAATTATAGAAAATCCCATTGCATTTATATTTTTATTAAAAACAATTTATCCTCACAAGTGTAACCAATTATTGTACTTCCTTCAACATTCACTTAATGTGAATACCACTTAGGAAATAAACATTCATAAATATTATAATTTCCATGTCTGAAACAATCATGTACAACTATTTTATTTCTCATTCTAGATATTTTCTAAGAGAAGAATGAATAGTGTGAGAAATAAAAATTAGAGAATAGAAATCATAATTATGGTAAATTACAAATAATATTTCAATATATGATATCGTAGGTTGAATCCTAATTCATTCAGTCTTATCAAAAAAAATCCTAGGATTATAACATATAATTATATTTGTCCTTAGGAAATCCCTATATATATCCTTTAAAATATATCTAAGGATCTTTCTAATGTTTTTAAATCCTAATTTCCATACGTTAACTAAACCTTTCCTCTAATACCAACTATAGATAACTAGAGATAACATAAATGGATATTACAACATTTTTTTATGAATATTCATTACATTCAAATAATACATTCCAAAAGTCCATAATAATCTACTGTCCTTTTAAAAATGGAAGCAAAATCATCTATCCTAGTGAAATATCTTCAAAATATCTAATAAAAATTTCAACATTTTTTACTTCTACCTAAAACCATTCTTTGAGAC
Source organism: Viscum album (assembly GCA_963277665.1). Classification (NCBI taxonomy): domain Eukaryota; kingdom Viridiplantae; phylum Streptophyta; class Magnoliopsida; order Santalales; family Viscaceae; genus Viscum; species Viscum album. Next base: position 1,696,512,172 of record OY728142.1, on the reverse strand, counting down.
ATGGGTCAACCAATATATGAAATTGGTGAGATCACATGCTCAATAAGTGTAAACAATGGAGATATGTAAGCATAATCAGGAGCATAAGGGTATGATAAAATTATAATGAAAATAGAATATCATACCCTGCATATCAAAGATCATATACATGAAACGTGGAATTAATTATGGTAGCTCATATGACATGAACCATAAGGAAATAATTCTTTTGGCTAAGATAACCTATCATTAGAATAAAACATAGAATTTTGGTACAAAAATAGGCATATAATGAATTCCATAGTTGAAAATAAATCACTAACAAGACCATATTAGTAGTACGGGTTCACTCTCCATGCTATCATGGTAGGCATGGTTCACTCCAATGGCCATTATAGTAGCAATAGTTCACTCTTCAAACCATCTTGGTAGTAATGGTTCACTCCCATGGCCATCACAGTAGTCAATCCTCACTCCCAAGACCAACATAGTCTATCTCAATGGATATGAATATTTACCGAATTCATTGTAATGAGATATATGTTCCACCCATCTCATAATGTAATCGAATATACATGTTCCACAAGATCATAAACAATATATCTCCAATAAAATAATATGGGAATCGAAATATGTAATCATATCATAAATTATGGAAAATATACAGGTTTTATAATCATTTCATAAACAACATAATACATGAAAATAAGTGGGCTACTTAAACAACATGACATAAAAAAAGAATTCATTTGGAGAATGAATGTGAATAGTATTCATGAAATAAAAAACAGAATGTCATCACTAGTGGGGAAGAAGTTTTAAAGATCACTTAGAACATGAGTAGTCCTTAGAAATCACTTGTTAAAACATATGACATTTTAAAAACCCTTTTCATTGAATCAAAATTGAAAAAATATAAAGGAATCATGAAAATAATTTAAAACAGTACGTAAGGAAAATATAATTTTTTTAACTGAAATACTTTTTTTCTCATAAAATGATGAGAAATTTTAAAAGAAAAAATTTTAATATAAAAAATTTTTATGTTTTTGGAGAAGCTTCATGTAAATATGTAATAATAAAAATGTAAAGATATGTTCCTACAACATATGTTAAAATAAAACATTCTTCTCATATTTTTACCAAATATGTATAAAATGTAACTTATCTTGAAAATGAAATAATGTCTGCATTAAAACCATGATGTAAAACGTATAAAAATTGATAAAAATGACATCAAACATGCATAACATAATAATAATGAATTTTATATTTTTTTTACAAAAAATTACATGGATGTTAAATATTCCCCAATGGAGACATAAAACTAAATAGTCCCAAATAATGAAGAGATTTTGAAATCAATAATAATCACTCTATAATTTATAGCATCACATTACCCTTTAAAGAATCAAAATATCTTATGCTGAACAATTTTATCATTTCATCGACCCATAAATGACATTTTTAATATAACCAATGAAAAAATAATTTTATTTCATTCAAATAATATTTTCAATGTCCTTTAAATCAATATATATATACTGTAATTTTATGACATAATGAACGAAAACAACACCTTCATTTAAGATCCCACAGATCCTTCAGAAGTTACATTTCAACCATAAATATTGAACTCTTATTTAAAAGGTAAGCTATTGTGTTTTTTTCCTCTTCTTGAATTCCCATAGACATTCCTATGTGCAACACAATACTTCATTCCAATTCTATCAAAGTTTTATTTATCATTTCACCAACTAATATTATATTTTTGTGTTCAAGGAATTTTATTGTGATACATCACACCCATTACCTATAAGTATATATTGACATCGTGACTAGTGTATTAACCACCATTTTTAAATCGAAGTCATTTTAACTTCCAGAACATTAACCTTCTACCATGGTATTCCATTTATGGAAATATTAAAGATAAATCATAATTTTCATTAAAAAATAAAATAATTTTTATAATTAAAATCATTAATAAAATATACCAAGTGAAGATAAAATTTAAAGGAATAAACATCTTTAGGTCCAAAATCATTTTATAATCATCCATATATGTTGAACGACACACTGTTTTATTTCCCTGGAAATATACATTCACACCTTCTAATTTTGTAGGATCAATATTTAATTTTAAAATTGACCAATAGAGATAACATACTATTCTCACTTATATGGAAGATATTATAAAATAAAACCTCCAAATATTTTGATAATTTTTTTCATGGAATTTCAATTCAATATGTGATTCCAGTGAAATAATGATTCCCAACATTTTCTAGTGAGAATATGTTCTTTCCATATACAATAGAACTTCTATGATTAGTTGATTCATAACATCTCATCTTTAATCATCCATATAATTTCATCACCCTTTTCGATGAAATTAATTTCTTTCTTAACTTCTATATGAACTATTATAAAATTATTGAATACACAATTCATCCTCAGTCAAAATTATTCCATAAAATGGAATGAAGTATTGTAATTAATCACCAATGATGCTACATGAATATTAATACTGAGAAACATTATTGGTTATTCCTCTAGTAGTACAATCAAAATTTTATCATTGAGAATTTAATGACCTTCCAGATCATTCAATGTAAATTATATGGGTTTTCATGATATTTTCATTATTTACATAATTAATGAAAGTAATACATAGACTAAATTTGTTGCATAAAATTTTCACATGATACATATATTGTGACTATTTCATATAATTTATTTTATGGGGTTTTAATCATTATTCTTCTTTATTATGATCATTATCGAGTGTTGCATGGAATTCTCTCCATATGATCACCGCATATTGGATCTGGTTCAAGAAATCAGAAAAAATTATACTTTGATTTACTAAATAATTCACTATTTCATCCCATCTGTCTAACTATAAATACAATTTAATATACACTAATACACAATCCATTAATTTTACCTTCACCCATGGATCCTTCATATGGATCTTGTTGAATCCATTCACATAATATAATATTATTATTACATTTATTTATCTTAAATTGATAAAATTTAATACCATGAACACTTTATTTAGTTTCATAATCTTCTCATATAAATATATATAATAAAATTCATTTATCAATGACGAAATGTTTTTATTATCTGAGATGAAAAAGTATATAGTCCTTGATGACGACATCCTCACCAATGAAAACTCACTACTATCCAATCATATTTCATAATCACAATTATCATCATCTATAAATTAGTATCATGAACATCTATGACCATTTTAATTATAAAATCTTATATATTTATTCATAACAATACAAATTTTTTACAGAAAACTTTTTCCCTTGTTTATAAGTCCATCTAATTACATAACATCAAATTCTAGTGACCTACCTCTGAATATAAAATTACACCACAAAAAGAGTGAGTTAATCCTAAGCTATATCTGAGGTACGTTGAGTGGGAAATAAAACCACTATATATAATACCATTTTTGATGATTTTCACATCACCATATGACCATAATAATCATGATCATGACTCATAAAAAGGATACATTATAGAATATTACAATAATAGAAAGCAATCCATTAGAACTTACCTCGACCTAGTGTGCTAAATATAAGAGAACTATGTACCCTAACAACAACACAATGTTAAACCATACACACAAATAAAATGAATTAATAAACCCATCTACATAAAAACAAATAGAACAACAATAGTATTGAGAAAAATACAAATTAAATAACCCATTGGGATAATGTAATTTACTTATTGAGTCTTAAAATTATTAGAAAGACATTGTTTTTACATTTTTCTTTATAATTGAATTGTCAAATAAATAAAATAAATATGTATATGTATATTTAATAAAGAAATAAGAATATTCAGTCTTTGTGAATACCTGTAAATTTTGAAGAATTTTTTTTAATACTTTGGAATTTTACGAGTATGATGTTTCTAACGATGCTTGATTCCGAGGCCCAGTGTGCCCAGAATCAATTTTCGAAGTTTAGCTCGGGTACGTTCAGTGAACGAATGATCGGGTCTTTATAACATTTAAATCGGTGCACAAAATTTAAATATGAGGACACCGATGAATTTTCAGTGCCTGGATTCGCTTAGGCGATGCTTAACTTCGGCCGGCAAGGGCCGAGAGGAAAAGTTATTTTTTTGGACATTTCGAGAAAAATAATAAAATAACTTAAATGAATTAATTAAATTTTCCACCCACCTTTTTGGGTGGTGGGGCAGCGACATGGTAGTGACGATGCACATCAATGAGTTTCATTAATGGGTCATTAAACTCATAGCGTAACTACACTTTAATGACACCATTATGGCAACGCTGCAACGGGCTCCTTTATATATTTTGGCACATCGAGAATACGTGGGAAAAGAAATTCGAGGATACTCTGGCGAATCTCTGAAGGACTACCGCCCCAACGAAGAATGAAAAACGCCGACAAAACCACTTCTTCTTCGACGCCTTTCGAATATCCGAGTCGGAAAGTGACGCCGACTCCTTAACCCCTCCCTGAGGACGAATGTAGAACAACGAACCACTAAGAGGTAGGGGTTTATTTTGAGAATGATAACACTCTCGTGTTTTTTTCCTCTAAAACATGAATGAGGATCAACTCATTATCAAGTTTATCCATGAATGAATATTTGGGGGTTGGGGATTATTATTTGTAGGGAAATTGTTTGGAGTTGTTTCAAACCACTAACGCAGTGGGTGCGGACAAACGAACAAGTCTGAAGCCACCATTTTTCTGTTCATGATGCGCGGAACATTGGGTGATGATGAAACGGGACCAGATTGGCGATTGGAGGCCTTATCAGAAATCTATGAGTCCCGGGACGACCGTAGGCTTATACGGGAGCAAGAATGGACCACCAGAGCAGCTTCGGTGGCCCGCAGACATCTCTTGCGGCGCGGGCCGCCCGGAGGTGGCGGCGCCCCGGCGTGACGCCGGCAGCAACCACCGTGGCTGAAGCCACGGTGGCAGGCGGCTGGATCCCACGGCCGCGCAGGATCTGGAGGAGGACGCCGCACCCACTGCGTCCACAGACCGTAAAGGGAGGGGGACCGCGTCCCCATTTCTAGGCCCGCTGGCCAAGCCAGCACACCCCCCCCCCCCGGTCGGACCGGGGCGGGCCACGTGGACCAGGCTCATTCGTGCCCAGCTGGGACGGGCCGTGCCAAGCGGGGCTGGGCCATGCCATGACGGGTCAGGCCATGCCCAACTATGCTGGACTGTGCCTACTGGACTGGACCCGGACCGAGGTCGGGTCGACCCAGTTCGGGTCGACCCAGGGGGGTTGGGCCGGGTCGGGCCGGGCTGAGACCCCCCATTTCGGACCGCTTCCGGTCATTCGCCCATATGATGGGCTAAGGACCTCTTATCGATGCACCGTCATTTGCGATGGAATTCTTGGATCGAGATGGTCGTTTCGGTATATTACACTCATGGTTTTGGAGAACGTTGGGTACAGCCGGGTTGGTTCGATCACGAAACCAACCGGGCCCTCGGAACGGAAACACATATAACTTGACCTCCGGACGTCCGATTGAAGTGCCGTCAAATTTGTTGGTTTCATATTTGTGAGACGGTTATTTTGGATTACTTCTCTTGGATCTTGGATGCAGCTGGAGTAAGGTCCGGTTAGTTTTAACATAAAAACCAACCAGGCCCTGGGGACGGAGAAGCCAATATCTCTAAGACCAGGCATCCGATTGACGCGCCAGCTGTCGCCTTTAATTCCTTTTGACGACACAGAACATTGTGATAAATCAAATCTGTACTTTGTAACCATTTATGTATTGACCCCCTTTGCTCGTGGAGCGGACCCTCCGGAAATCAAGCATGTTGTGTGCGAGAACCCTAGAGCTGGAGGTGACTGCGATGATGACGACTGCACTTGGATCCTCTGTGGGTTCGGCAGCGAGGACGACTGTACATGGATCCTCTATGGGTTTGGAAATGACGACGACCATATTGGGATCTTCCTTGGGTTCAACTGTGATGACTATTGTTCTTGTATCCTATGTGGGTCCGACAGTATTTGACTCTGTACATGTATCCTATGTGGGTCTGGAAGAGTATCTGGTCTTGTATCCTTTGTGGATCTGACGGATTAGCTGGTCTTATATCCAATGTGGGTCCAACATCATGGATGAATCAGTGGCTACATTGATCATCTCTATCGCCATACAATTGTATCCCTGTGTGATCTGAGTCTTGATTTTCAATCGTTATCATTGGTGTGGTTGACTTTCTTTCCTTTTTGGATTGGGTTGTGCTTACCTGTGTGGATTTTGTTGTGATTTCCATTGTGTATTGGGTTGTTCTTTCCTATGTTTACTAGTTGTACGTGGTCTTGGGAGCTGGAGCCAAACTGTAACTGATGACTTAGGTATATGTATGGGAATATACCTAAGTAGTGTTGTTGATACTTCGTGATTGTATCTTTCCATTGTGGTTTATCCTTCTTGGATTCTGAGAGACCTCCGGGGGTCTCGGGGTCTCTGCTGAGTATCATATACTCACCCCTGCACGGTCTACAGCCGCACTATGTTGTGTTGGATGCAGATGACAGACAGAACTGATCAAGGTGGAGGTTTGTAGAGCTGGACGGTATCTACAGGTGGACCAAATGGCTAGGCATACATGGAGCGGACGGTTGGACCTGATGAGTTGAGGAGACTATCTGTACCCACCCTTTAGGTGGGATTCCCAAAGGAAGACTCGATGCTGCTGTTTTTACATAATTCTATTGTAATTTCCTTTTAGTTATACTGTACTTTCAATTGGGTTTGTATACTAGCCCATTTACTTCCAGCACATACTTTTGTATCTAGTTTACATAGTGTTTACTTCATCTTGTGTACTCTGTGGTGTTTGTTTTCTTATATAAAGGAAATGACATCCCTTTTATCAGGATTTACGCCTTGGTGCTCGTCGCCAGCCCCTAGCCTATGGGAGGTGGGCTTGGGGTAGTCACGACACATGCCCTGAGGTTGGGTCATGACAAATTAATATCATAGGAGTCGGTTCAACAGTAGAACTCAGGACTCAAATAATTTTATTCTCTGTGGAGCAATAGTGTTAAGAGTATTGGGTGTGTTTTTTAGTCCAGGGAGCCCAATGTTGTTGTGGCGGCTGATGTATCCATAAACCAGGACCTTGACATCTGATTTCTGACTCAGTGCATGAAAACATTGATTGCATGTGTGTTTCAAAAGTTTTCTTTGTGATTACTTTATGTCAGATCACCAGGTATACTGTATTAACCGTGGTGCACATGTTTCTTTTCAGGATGGCCCCACGACGGCAACCAGATAGGGTTCCAAGCTTTGTGCGAGACAACAGCCCGCCAAGCGATGAGGCCTCGGTGCAGGGCCACATTGCCACGGAGGAACTGGCGGTACCTATACCCGCCGAGCCACTGATGCCACTTGCCCCAGCGGCGGACAATGCACACCACCTGAGCGCGTTGCATGAGGTTCAGAGGTAGAGGCCGCCCATGTTCTGTGGAGAGACGGATCCTCAGGCAACCGAGGATTGGATGGAGGCTATCGTCAGATTCCTCATGTTGGTAGGGATGCTAGTAGTCCTCATGGCGATCCTTTCCGCGATTCTCTTGCACGTAGAAGCAGGTAGATGGTTGATCCTAATGCTCGAGGTGCTTGATGAGAAATCTCTTCTTTGGACGGATTTCGAGATCCTCTTCCTCTCAGAGTTCATTATGGCCACCCTCCATGCGGTGCGCATCCAGGAGTTACTACAGCTGCAGTAGGGCATCATGTCAGTAGCCCAGTATGCGGTGAGATTTAACGACCTCTCACGCTACTCCACGGACATGGTACGGGACCCATTCTTTCGGGCCCAGACCTTTGAATAGGGGATGAGTCATGCGATTAGAGCTTCAATGATTCCACTCAGCAGACCGACCTAGGGGGGTGCTGGAGAGAGCCCTCCTAGTGGAGATCTTTCTCGCCGAGTAGCCATCAGTAGCGAGACCCACTGCAGGACAGCACAGAGCTGAGTCTTCTGCAGTTGGTAGTCGACAGATGACGTAGGGGTCCAAGCGGACCAAGCTGTCTGGTGGGAGACCTCAGGACACGGGTTTGGCTGTGCTTGGCACATGACGCAGAGCCAGCCTTTCGAGGAGAAGACAGTGCTATGCATGTAGCGGGCAGGGCCACATGGCTCATGACTGCCCGACCCACCATGCAGACGAACAACAGAAAATGGAGGGACCTCCGAGTCAGAGGTTCGACCGTGGTGGTCTTCAGGGAGCAGGCAGACGAGGTAGAGGAGTTGGCCGAGCAGCGGGTGGTGGACGACACTTTGAGGCTCTACCAACACCACCCCGAGGAGGTACACCCCGACCAGAGGGAGCTGGCGGGCAGAGGTAGGCCTAGCTCCAGGCAGCAAAGGCTTATGACCACGACGCACCCAAGATGATTCGAGGTACTATCTGTGTCTACTCCCCCCATTCTACAGTTCTTATAGACACAGGTTTGAGTCATTCTTTCGTTGCCGCTGCCCTTGTTCGGAGCTCAGAGATTCCGACGGAGCCATTGGCTCGATCCTTGTGGCTAGAGACTCCTAAAAGAGCAGACTCGACAAATACGCACTAGTGCTGGCAGTGTGAGCTTACTCTAGGAGGAGAGAGCTTCATATGGGATCTTCTTGTAGCGGCGTCGAGGCCTTATGACGTCATCTTGGGTATGGACTGTTTATCTACAATCCATACCCAAATCGACTTTATTAGGCCCAAGGTGCAGTGTGTCCGAACAGATGAGACCAGGTTCACGTTCACTGGCAAGAAGGGAACCTTTGCAGCACCACATGGACTCACATAGAGGAGAGGGCAGTCGATCACACATCAGTTGGCTAGTCCCATCCTTGGGCCAGTCGACGTGCGTAGTCTGAGTTATCCTATAGTGGTGGACCAGTATGTAGAAATTTTTTCTGATGATGTTCCAGGACTACCTCCTCGCAGGGGGGTAGATTTCTACATAGTCGTATACCCCAGGACAACATCGATATCCACCCCAGCGTATCAGATTTCTCCCACCAAGCTTCGTGAGATGCGGGTACAGTTGGAGGACTTACAGGGGAAAGGTTTAATCCGACCTAGTGTTTCACACAGGGCTTCCCCGGTCCATTTCGCCAAGAAGGTGGATGTGGGCTTGCGAATGTGTGTCGATCACCGTCTCCTGAACCAGGTGAAAATGAGGAACAAGTATCCACTTGCGAGGATTGACGAACTCTCTGATCAATCTCAAGGGAGCATGTTGGTTGTTGAAGATAGACCTTAGGTCAGGCAATCATCAGCTCCGAGTTCGGGACGAGGATGTACAGAAGATATCCTTTGGGTTTCGGTACGGCCACTATGAGTTCTTGGTCATGCCCTTTGGTCTGAACAACTCTCCAGCAGTTTTCATGAGTCTCATGAACAGGATCTTCCAGCCCTACCTCGATCGGTTTGTCGTAGTCTTCATTGACGACATACTAATTTACTCGATGACTGAGGAGGAGCACACCTTCCACATACGGGTTGTTCTGGATACACTCTAAGAGCACCAGATTTATGGTAAGCTATCAATGTGCCAGTTCTGGCTTCGAGTGGTCCACTTATAGGTTAAAATAATCTCTAAGGCGGGAGTTGCAGTGGATCTCGCGAAGGTCGAGGCAGTACTTTCTTGTGATCCACCCAGGAGCATGATGGAGGTTCGAAGTTTCCTAGGTCTGGATGGGTACTATCAGAGATTTGTTCTAGACTTATCTAGAGTTGCAGCACTACTTTCATCTTTGAAGAAGAAGGGGAAACACTTTATGTGGTCAGACAGATGTCAGTAGAGATTCTAGGAGATGAGGTGGAGATTGACTAGTGCGCCCATCTTGAGGCTACCAGAGGTGGGTGTAGGGTACATCATTTATTCTGACACATCAGGGACCGGACTCGGGTGTGTCCTGATGCAGGAGCAAGAAGTGATTGCTTACGGTTCGCGGCAGCTGAGGCCGCATGTGCAGAACTATATCCTCCATGACCTAGAGTTAGCAGCAGTGGTCTTTGCCCTGAAGATGTGGTGACACTATCTGATGGGCGAGTACTTTACATTCTACTCTGACCCCCAGAGTCTCAGGTACATATTCTCGCAGAAGGACCTAAACATGAGATAGTGTCGATGGCTCAATTTCCTCTAGGTTTATGACTTTGAGATTGTCTATACTCCTGGTAAAGGGAATGTTGTGGCTGATGATCTCAGTAGGAGATCAGGCATTCCGCTACTTGGAGAGATGACATATCAGTTAGCCACATTGTACATATCCTTCATGGAAAGTGATGGGGTAGCCTATCATCAGTCCCTCATAGTCATTCCTCCACTACTTCAGCAGGTCAGAGAGCCACAAAATGGGGACATGGACTGTGACATGCGACGTGCATAGATATCCTCAGGACAGTCACCAGATTGATTTTCTATAGTAGGAGATCACATAATCCTTTTCATTGAATGTACCATGGTACCAGTTACACTACATGAGCAGGTACTGAGGGAGTTCCACACTTCCCCTCTAGCAGTACATCCTATAGTAGCGAAGATGTATCAGGACCTCAGACGACAGTACTGGTGGCCATGTATGAAGAAGGTTGTGGCAGGATTCGTTACTCGATGCCTCACTTGTCAGCAAGTGAAGGTAGAGCACCAGGTACCTGCAGGATTGATACAACCCATAGAGGTCCCAGAGTGGAAGTGGGACGGCATATCCATTGATTTTGTGATGGGGCTTCCACATTCTTCCAGACGACACAACTCTATTTGGGTGATTTTAGACAGACTCACCATGTTGGCCCACTTCTTACCTATCAGAGATCTGGGATATGTGGAGAGGTTGGGACACCTTTACGTTCATGATATTGTACGACTTCATGGTGTTCCATCGTCTATCGTCTCTGATTGAGACGCTCTCTTTACATCCTGGCTTTGGAAGGGGTTGTAGGAGGCCTTTGGGTCGCAGCTATGCCTGAGCACTGCCTTTCACCCACAGAGAGATGGCCAGACAAAGGGGACCATTCAGACACTCGAGGACATGCTTCGTGCATGTGTTCTTGACTTTGGTTGCAGCTGGGAGGATCACCTACCCTTGATGGAGTTTGCGTACAAAAATAGCTACCACTCCACCATTGGGATGGCACCATACGAGGCCATGTACGTCTGACCGTGCAGATCACCTCTGTACGGGACAGACCCTGGGGAGTCAGCACTTGTAGGACCGGAGATGATCCATGCCACAACAAAGAAGTTACAGATCATTAAGGAGTAGATGAGGACTACTCAGAGCAGACAGAAGTCCAGTGCTGATAGGAGGCGGAGACCACTGGATTTCGAGGATAGCGACAACGTTTTCTTACTGGTCTCACCTCGTCGTGGATTACGGAGATTTGGACAGGGCAGCTAGTTATCTCCGCGCTTCATCGGACCATTCCAGGTTTTCAGCAGGATTGGCGAGGTGGCTTACCGTCTGGCTCTACCAACTCAGTTGCACCAAGTGCACGACGTCTTCCACGTATCTCCGCTGAGGAGATATATGCATGACCCAACGCATATCATTGATCATGGGGAGTTGGACGTTGATGACAGCGTGACTTTTTCGGAGGTCCCGGTGGAGATCGAGGATCGACAAGAGTGAGTCCTACATGGATGGTAGATTCCTCTAGTGCGCATCAGGCAGCAGCACAGGAACCCCCAGGAGATCACATGGGAGCAAGAGGATCAGATGCGTGCTCAGTACCTTTATTTGTTTGCATAATTTATGATGTAGCTTTACGAGGATGTAAATCCCTGAGGTGGGAGTAATGTAAAGACCCGTAAATTTTGAGATTTTTTTTAAAATACATTGGAGTTTTATGAGTACGCGGTTTCAGACAGTGCTTGATTCTGAGGCCTCATGTGCTCTGAATCAATTGTCGAAGTTTAGCTCGAGTACGTTCAGTGAACGTATGAGCGAGTTTTTTAATCTTTTAAACCTGTACTCGGAATTAAAATCTGATGACACTGATGGATTCGCAGCGCTGGTATTCACTTAGGCGAAGCTTATCTTCGGCCGGTAAGGGTCGAGAGAGAAAGTTATTTTTTGGACCTTTCGAGAAAAATAATAAAATAATTTAAATGAATCATTTTATTTTTCCTTCCCCCTTTCTGGGTGGCGGGGCACCAACATGGCGGTGACGATGCACATCAATGAGGCTCATTAATGGGTCATTAAACTCATAGCGTAACGACACTTTGATGACACCATTATGGCTATACTGCAACGTTCTCTTTTATATATTTTTCCACATCAAGAATATGTGGGAAAATAAATTGGAGGATTCTCTGGCGAACCAATGACGGACATCTGCCCCAGCAAAGAATGAAGAATGCCGACAAAACCTCTTCTTCTTAAACAACATTCAAATATCCGAGCTGGAAAGAGACGTCGATGCCTTAACCCCCCCTTAAGTACGAACGCGCGACAATGAACCACTAAGATGTAGGGGTTTATTTTGAGAATGATAATACTCCCGCGTTTTTTTTCCTCTAAAACATAACCACGGATCAACTCATTATCATGTTGATCAGAGAAAGAATACTTGCGGTTTGTGGATTATTATTTGCGGGGAAATTGTTGGGAGTTGTTTCAAACCACTAACGCGGTGGGTGCAGAAAAAACGAACAAGTATGAACCCACTATTTTTCTGTTCCTGATGCACAGAACGTAGGGCGATGAAGAAACAGGACCGGATTGGCGATTGGAGGCCTTAGCAGTAATCTGTGGGTCCCGAGACGACCACAATCGCATACGTGAGCAGGAAAGGACAACCAGAGCGGCTCCGGCGGCCCACAGACATCTTTGGCGGTGCCCTGGTGCGCCGCCGGTAGAAACAGCCGTGGCTGAAGCCCCTGTAGTAGGCGGCCGGATCCTGCGGCCGTGCGGGATCCGGAGGAGGATGTGGTGCCCGACGCATCCGCATAGCGCAAAGGGAGGGGGGACGACGTCCCCCCCAGGCTGGACTGTGGCGGGTCACGCGGACCGGGACAGGTCGTGCCCAGCTAGGCCGGGCCACACCATTCCAGACCAATCCTCGCAAATCAGGACAGACCCGGACCCAGGTCGGGTCGACCCAGGGGGTGGGTCGTGTCGGGCTGGGCCCAGACCCCCCATTTCGGACAGCTTCCGGTCATTCACCCATATCATGGTCTATGAACCTTTTATCGACGCACCATCAGTTGCGATGGAATACTTGGATCGAGACGACCGTTTTTGTATATTAATCTCAAGGCATTGGAGAACTTTGGCTATGGATGGGTTGGTACGAACAAGAAACCATCTGGGCCCTCGGAGCAGAAACACTTATAACATGAGCTCCGGATGTCCGATTGACATGTCGTCGACTTTTTTGGTTTCCACATTGTGAGAGGGTTATTTTGTCTTACTCCGCTTGAAGTTTGGATGCAGCTGGAGTATGATCGGGTTGGTTTTAACATAAAAACCAACTGAGCCCTGGGGACGAAAAAGTAAATATCAATCAGATCGGGCGTCTGATTGATGCGTCGTCTATCAAATTGAGTTCCTATTTGCGAGACAAAAATTTGTGATACATCAACTCTGGACTTCGTGATAGTTGATGTATCGACCCCCTTGGCTCGTGGAGCGGACCCTCTGAAAATCGAGCATGCTGTGTCTGAGATCCATAGATGTGGCTGCGACTGCAACGATGACGACTGCACTTGGATCCTCCGTGGGTTCGGTAGCGAGGACAACTGTACATGGGTCCTCCGTGGGTTTGGCAGGGATGAAGACCGTACTGGGATCCTCCCTGGGTTCGACAGCGATGACTACTGATCTTGTATCCTATGTGGGTCCGGCAGTATTTGACTCTGAAATTGTATCCTATGTGGGTCTGGCAGAGTAGATGGTCTTGTATCCTTTGTGGGTCTGATAGCTTAGCTGGTCTTGTATCCTATGTGGGTCCGATAGCTTGGACGAATTAGTGGCTACATCTGATCATCTCTATCGCCTGAGAAATTTATACCTAGGGGATCTGGGTCTTGATTTTCAATCATTATCATTGGTGTGGTTGAATTGCTTTCCTGTGTGGATTGGGTTTTGCTTTCCTGTGTGGATTGGGTTGTGCTTTCTTGTGTGGATTTGGTTTTTCATTCCTATGTGGACTGGTGGTACTTGGGCTCAGGAGCTGGATCCAAACAGTAACTGATGACCTCGGTATATGTATGGGAATATACCTAAGTAGTGTTCTTGATACTTCGTGATTCTATCTTTCTTTTTTGGTTTATCCTTCGTGGATTCTGAGAGACCATCAGGGGTCTCAGGGTCCCTACTGAGTACCGTATACTCACCTCTGCATGGGCTATGCCCGCACTACGTTGTGTTGGATGTAGATGATGGACAACATTGATCGAGGTGGAGGCTTGTAGAGCTGGACGGTACCCGAAGTGGACCACTTGGCGGGGCGTACACAGAGCGGATAGTTGGACCCAAGGAGCTGAGGAGACTATCTGTACACACCCTTCAGGTGGGATTCCCGGAGGATGACTCAGTGCTGCTGTTTTTACTTAATACTGTTGTACTTTCCTTTCAGTTGTACTGTACTTTCAGTTGGGTTTGTATACTGTCCCATTTACTTCCAGCACATGCTTTTGTATCCAGTTTACTTAGTGTATACTTCATCTTGTGTACTCTGTGGTGTGTGTTTTCTTATACAAAGGCAATGCCTTCCTTTTTATCCGGATTTATGCCTTGGTGCTAATCACCAGAACCTGGCCTATGGGAGGTGGGCTTGGGGTAGTCACGACACGGGCCCCAAGGATGGGTCGTGACACTCTTCATTTTCATTCTCTAATTGTCTACGATTATGTATAACTGATTTTACAATCACTTACATAGTAGGTGTCAGTCCATCAACCAATGAAACATACTCCCCTGAAATCAGATTTAGTCTAATATGATCACCATAGCTGGAAACGCCAATACAATAACACCTACTGACTAAACTTATATTCTTACATTGTTTCAAATATATGGATGACAATTATTCCATCAAAATACACAAAGTTTTTACGGTTCCACTGGCTCATGGAGAGGTCCTACTTCTGCTATATGGAAATCACACTGATTCATCATCCATTGAAATAGTAATTGTTAAAATCTCTATTGAACTAGAACAAAAAAACACATCCCAACTGTTAAGTTTGCTTTATAATTTATAAAAAGATATATTTCATTTTCTAGAAAATATATTCATAATAATTTTATTCTTTTATAATATATAATTCCAAAAAATATTTAAATTACAAATGAAATATTTTTAAGTGATAGTCCTAAAAAGGAATATAAACCTATACAACATTCATTATGGGATTAGTAAAAAACACCTCAATATTTTGTGTCTCCATAATAGTAAAAACCTTTTATTATACCTGGTAATGGAATTAGTTTGATGAAGTATAAGTTGTTCCCAAATAGATTACCCTAAAAAATTATATAATTGATAACAATTTATTAATAATTGTAAAATATTTATCATATTCATCTAATTAGTATAACTATTGAATAATATGATTAAACAATTGAACTACATAATAAATTTTAGCAGTAATATCTGTTTTTTATTCTTATGTAATGTTTAAATACAATATATATGATATTTTCTGTCTTCAAAAAATATCACAATATTATAATGAAATATATATAATGTTACAATTTAATGATGAACTCTCATTAAATATATTCAATAATAAACATGGTGTCTATAAAATACATATAATTAGTTATTGGTGTATAATATATGTAAGAAAACAATAATTAAATGAAAAATTATAAAATAATAAATATTGCATTATTTTTAAGAAAAATATTATGTTATATTTATCTAAAAAGGAATTAAAATAAAAAACATTATTTCCAAAAAATGAATATACATATATTGACATAAGATAGTTATTATTAAATTTTATTTCTTGATTCGTATATTTTCACCTTTAAATAATTGATTCACACTTAATATTTTAAACTTATGATACCTCTCATTCAATGATTCCATAATTTTTATCAAATACCCATTGTCCATTAAACCAATAATAATTAAAGCACTATAGAACTAAAAGTACATTATTATCTAATTAAAGAAATATTTGAGGTGGTGATATGAGAATATCATTAACTAACTAGTAATATGGGTCCACTCTAACAACTACACTAATGAAAGAAGATTTAAATTATTGTATAATCATATATATTTTCCACGAAAATCATTAAAAAAATATCAGATATAAAGTTTCATAATTTTCATTGATGATAATTTCAATGGAATAAATTTATTTTCATACAAAAATAAAGTAATCATTCAAGGGGTGATTTTTGGAATAAAAAAACAATATTTTTTTTCTTGATAATGTTGTTATATAATGATTTCATAGGATCATCCACCATAGTATTATATTTGCGGTACATTTACTATATTTGTATCCATAATTTCTTATGTATTATTTATATTTATCATTATATTTCATTTTTTTTATTTTAGATATCATAAATGTGACATCAAATAATTTTTTAACCAAAATATAATTTTCTTAAATGTTTTATGGATTTAATGTTTATAGGGTGACATAATATTAATATTAAGTAAATTAATTGTAATTTATTCTTTAATTCCAATATAGTTATGTAATTTTATTTTTTATATGAAATATAATGCAATATAATATTTTCTTGATAAATTTTTTATTACAGCACGTTATAACACACCTTAATATTGTAAGGATTTTAAAAAAATTGGATTTTAAAAATTGAAATAGATCCATCAATGAAAGAATTAAATATATATTTACAAATTGTAAATATATATTATGGTTGTGGAGGGATGAAATTTTTGAGGACTTTTTATCGAACTAATTTCTTCTTCAATGTGTGTAGTAGTTTTTTCTTGAAGAATCGTATTAAAAAAAGATGCTGTAGTGATATACGCTATCAAAATGAATATTTTGATTCATTGATAGTGGATAATAAAATCCATAAATTGAAAAATGTAGTATTCTGCATACTATAGAAACTCTTTCAAAATGGTAAGTCATCTATCGATCCACATGTTTCTGATCTATCTATTAATATTGTTTCAGAATATGAGTAGGACCTTGACATATTGATAACATATTAATGGATGATGTTGTGTAATATAATGCATGATAAATACTTACTTATTAGGTAAATTAATATTAAAAATTCAACAAATATAGAAAAATTACTACATGAAAGATCTATTATGTATTATTAACTATCTTATCTATTATATTTGTACATTATATTGATTATTTTTTGAATTAATCATTGATTAATCATTATAGAATTGCAATGTTGTCATGATGAATTAAAAAACATAGATCCTTGTATATTTTATGAGACAAATAGGGTTATTATCCATCTTAGACTTAGTTATACAATGGTAGATGCATTTAGTGAAACTAATTTCATATATTAGGGAAAAAAATTTCAAGAGAGTATTGAAAACAGGTTTTAATTATATATTTAAGATAACTGTTCATTGTTCCAATTTGAATCAATGCTCTTCCATAGAGTTAAAAACGTCCTATAATGGTTTTACATTAGTTATACACAAATATATAGTTGGAAATTCTTGTTATGTCATTTTAAATAGTTGAACATATGAGGTGGAATGATATGCGTAATAAAAATGATGGGTGGTTGCACCCAAATTTACCCCAGTTTTATGGTGTATGCGGTCATTGTAGTACGGCATGGGTTATCGATCCTCAGAAACCTAAGAAGACCTTAGAAACATGCATTCTAAGAACGTGATTTGATGGTGTTGATTTGGCCATGCAGTGGGCAACTATGGATTTAATTGATTGGGTTATTTGATATTTTAAATATTTAAGTGAATTCAATTTAAAAGCATGAGTTGATCCTTGGGTATCACATGGGGGGAATTGGATGAATTTATTTTTAAATTATTTCAATGTCTTAAGTTTGAGCGTTTCTTTTAACAAAATAAAATCATCCCAAATCACTCACCTATTTAGATTTTCAACTATACTAAGTCTAATCACCTATACACTTGGAGGATCATATTGATGAGGACTCCAAGGTATAGGATCATTTTATCACTCGGGATGTGTATCCTCAAAATTGATGAGTTTTAACGGATAACGTAAATCATTGAATTAAAATATCAAAAATAGAATTGATTAAATTAAAAAATAACATCCAATTCTCCCATTTCTACTCCCTTGGATCAACCCATTAAAGGATTATCCCTCCATTGATTCTATTTTCTCAATGAAAGTGGGTATTACACTTATGATTTTAGAATTGGAGAAGAATAAAAAAACAATCACTCCACCGTTGGGTGAAGAGTTTCACAAAAGATAATGTGAATAACGTCACTCCCTAAGTCATCAGTATCAACATGATATGGAAAAAGAAATAATAAATTAAGAAGAAGAAGATGATGATGACATTTTATTAATTAAATGATGGTGAATGAAATAAATTACATGGGAGAAATTGAAAAGCGATTACAAAATGAAAGCATTAAATTCAAAGAAAAAAAAATTCCATTCCAAACAAAAATATTCGATCCCCATTCCCTTTAGCATAATCTCTTTATATAGGAATATTTGGAGACTTAGATAAACCCCCAAAAATAAATTACATCTCTTTTAATTTATAGAGTCAAAAGGAGGGTGAGAAAATTATGTGATTTTGATGTTTCGAAGTTGACCCAAAAATTTCGTCTAGATTCGACCACTATTTTGACATGTGACTTTGGAATTGAAGGATGCCGAATAATGATGGATGGTAGAAGATAAATATGCTCTTCATTCTATCCTCTATTATATGTCGAAATTTTAGGAAATTTGGAGCATCTGTTTAGACGTTATGGTCGAAATGGTCGGATGAATTTATCTGCATTAATGTCGGGCCCACCATTTAAATCTCAACTTTAGATCCCTTTATCATCATAAAAACTTCAGAAATAGCTCCAGCCACAGTTTAATAAAATGTTCCTCATATTTTTATCTTTCCACTGTAAAAATTTGTGCTTCATTGGGCTTTAATTGTGGGCCCCACATTTGTTTGATGGGACTTAGGCCCATTAAGCTTTTTCTAGTAAATTTCTGCATTCAAGAGAATAAATCTCCATCTTCCTATTGGATTCATCCATCAGACCTAAAAAATAAAATGTGATAAATCATGTGATAAATCATGTCCCGAAATATCAAATTCAGAAAATGAATATAGTGCAATCCAAAAACAGATGAATGATTGGGCCCAAATTTTCATTTTAAACATTAATTGCATTTAAGATGAGAAATGAAGTACTATTTATGTAATTCACTAAAATCAATGTTTATGGACTTTGAAACAATGAGTATAAAGATATTAAAAATGAAATTTAGCCCCTTTTTGTCACTAATCACACCCCCTATCTTGAGTTTTTCTAGTCCCGAGAAAAATATATTACAAATATGAAATTCGAATCCACTTTTCCAAAAACATTTTAATACACATTACTCATCCAAATATCTCATACCAAAACAAATTATGAATCCCATCAAACATATTTAAAACAATCTATGTATATAAGCATAACCCAACCCCTAGACCATTAATTTGTTCAAATTAATTTCCACATTTTATCCAATTTCAATTAAACATGATAATGTTTTGTGCATCACAAAAGATATGGGGCCCATTTTATTGTTCAAGGGGAAAAAATTGAAGTGCTACATGGAAATCACATTAAACCGTAAGCTGAGTATCCATTTTATTTGATTTTATTGATGATTTTTTTAACCACAATATATATGAAAATACTAACTCTGGGAAAGAAAACTAAGGAGTCACGATCCCCAAGTGCCAGATGCCACACATGTTGTCAATTTCATGCTCTACAATAGAGATATGAAGCCTAACTCCGGGCAAGACAACTTTGGATTCATGATCCCCAAGTGTCGGACGCCACACATTTGGAAAAAACATTTCTATATATGGTCATAGTTTTTTTTTGTTTTTTTTTGTTTTTTATACGCAAATTATACTAAACGTGACCCCAAAACCCTATAATATAATGAAAGGGACCCAAGAACTAAAATTTACACCCATGGTCTAGTAGATGCGCATTTTGGTATTTTTATTAAGAGGATGAAAATGTAAATTTTGAAAATTCACATCGGACAACCACACTTTCCAAAAACTATGCTCATGAACATAAACTTGCATTAAAATCAGAATCATAACATCCAAATTTTTCAATATAAAATTTCATAGTTTGCAATTTGTGTTATCATGTTCAAGGATAATGGAATTTTTATATCCATGCATGTTCTTATAAAAAAATCATTTTTTTAATTCATCTCCCCAAACATAGAATAACATTGTCTCTAGTGATTAAAGAAAAGACATGTTAGAACTGAGGTAGGAGAGGAGTTCAAAGGGGAAATTTAAAATGATAAACATGGAACAAAATCACCTGGTTTTTTTGAAATTGAAGTTCATGATGCTCCATATTACTCCTTTAATCTGTTGGGGGATTTAGGCATCTCCTTGATTGAACATGTATCACCCAAAATAGTTCCTGAACCATACAAAGAAGAACAATCCATACAAAACAAACAACACAATAATTTATTTAAAACCAAGTATCAATATTTTTATGGTTTTCTTTGTTTTTATTAATTTTAAAACTTAAACTGATGATACATTGTCTTCTTTATATTATATGGGTAAGGTATTAATCAGGTATCATGCTGCATGACACAGATGAATATGGTGCTCCCTTTTCATACCCATCCTTACTCATAAAATAATAATAGATCAACAATCTATTTTTTTTAAATACCTATAAAAACATAAAATAAAATAAAATAAACTGATGATACATTGTCTTCTTTTAAATTTCTGGGTAAGGTATTACTCAAGGTTCACACTACATTGCACGGATGAATATACTGCTCCCCTTTTATACCCATCCTTACTCATAATAGTAGAACAGGTCAACGGTCTATGGTAATTTTTTATATGAAAATGATTCAAAATTATCGGAAACATGAAAACCATGGGTTACCTCTAATGCATTGCTTTTGTTTAACATCGTTAGCCCGTCATAGACCCTAAATCTATTTTTTTTAGTTCATATGTTGGCTTAGTTAACTCCTCCTTGGTTTCTTGTTTATTGAATGATTCAATGAATGGTTTTTACCTATGACCATTGAATTTGAAGACATTACCACTTGTGGGATCCTGAATTTATATTTCCCCATGAGGGTACACATGATGAACTAGGTATGGACCAGACCATCTAGACCTTAGCTTTCCTGGGTGTAGATGAAGTTTTGAACTATACAAGGGCATGAATTTTGTCAGTTCAAAGTGTTTGACTTTGATATTTCTAGATTGGTAGGCTTGAACTCTAGATTTATTGATCTATTAATTTTCATAAGCCTCCATCCTATGTTCCCCATGTTCATTTAGATTTAATTTCCTTTTTGTTTCAGAAAATGATATGTCAAAGTTCATTTTTTTTATTGCCCAAAAGGCCTTATGCTCTATTTCAACAGGTAAATGTCATGCTTTTCCATAAACCAATCTACACGGTGACATTCCTAGGATAGTTTTGAAAGAATATTGATATGCCCATTGGGAAAATAAGAGTTTCTCAGACCAATATATCCTAGAGGTATTGACAGTTTTTCAAGATTTTTCTTAATTTATCTATTTTACAACTTTGCATGACCGTTGGTTTGAGGATGGTATACAGTGGAAAATTTATGAGTAATTACATACTTAGACATGAGTGAAGAGAATGGGAGGTTGCAAAAATGGGTTCCACGATCACTGATTATAGCCCTTGGAATTCAAAATCTAGAAAAGATATGTTCTTTTAGGAACCAGATCATGACTTGATGATCATTAGCCTTGTTGGGAATGGCCTCAACCCATTTTGAGATGTAATCAACAACTAAGAGTATGTAGAGATATCCCCTAGAGTTTGGGAAGGGTCCCATGAAATAAATTTCCCAACAATAAAATATTTCAATCACTAAGATGGGAGTGAGTGGAATTTGATTCCATTTTGTGATGTACCCTACTTGTTGACAACTAGGACAACTTTCAAAAAATGTGTATGAGTCCCTTGAGAGGCTGGGCCAGAAGAGACCACACTGAAAATCCTTAGCATAAGTTTTCATAGATTAAACGTGACCTCCACATGTTTCACGATGACAGAATTTAAAGATGGACTCTTGTTCAGATTCTGGGACACACCTCCTAATGACTTGGTCATGGAAGAACTTATAGAGGTATGGATCATCAAACGCATAGTTACTGACATCAGAAAGAAATTTCCTTCTAGATTGAGTCCCTACGAATATTGGAATGACTCTTTTAACTAAGAAGTTGGCTATGTCGGTATACCAAGGGAAATCACTCACAGTGTATAAGTGTTCATCAATGAATGAATCAAAAAAATAATGGTGAGATGATTTTTTTTAAATTCTATCCTAGAGAGATGGTTAGCTAAAACACATTCAACACTATTTTTGTCTTTGATTTTGAGGTCAAATTTTTGTAAGAGAAGGACCCACCTAATCAGTCTAGCCTTAGAATCTTGTTTCTGGAATAGGTATTTTAGCGCAGAATGGTCAGTGAACACCATGATGGGGGATCCTAAGAGGTAGGACCTAAACATTTCTAAACCAAACACAACTGCAAGTAACTCCTTCTCAGTGGAGGTGTAGTTTATTTGGGCATTATTTAAGGATTTTCATGTATAAGCAATTACATAAGGAGTTTTCTCACATCTTTTTCTGAAGACTGCACCTACAGAAAAGTCACTCGCATCACACAAGAGTTCGAATAGAAAGATCCACTTTGGAGACTTCATAATGGGAGGATAGGTGAGAGTGAATTTGAGGGTTGAGAATGAACCATCATAGCTTTCTGTCCAAACAAATGGAGCATCCTTTACTAGGAGATCACAAAGGGGATGGGAGATTGAACTAATGTCCTTGATGAATCTTCTATAGAAACCAGCATGTCCTAAGAAAGATGTCACTTCCTTAACAATTCTAGGTGATGGAAGGTGAAGAATGATGTCAACCTTTGCTTTATCTACTTGAATCCCCCTACCTGAGACTAGATGACCAAGAATAAGTCCTTCCTTTACCATGTAATTTCATTTTTCCCAGTTTAGGATGATATTTTTATCCTCACATCTAGAAAAAACTCTATCTACATTCCTAATACATTCCTCAAATGTATCCCCAAATACATAGAAGTTATCCATGAAGACCTCAATATTTTCCCCTTCCATATCTTAGAAGATTCTCATCATGTACCGCTGAAAGGTTCCATGGGCATTATATAACCCGAACGACATGTGTTTGATGGAAAAGGTGCTGAATGGACTGGTGAATGTAGTCTTCCCTTGATCCTTTAGGGAGACCTCAATCTGATTGTACCCGGAGTACCCATCTAAGAAAGAATAGAACTCATGACCTTCCACTCACTCAAGGACATGGTCAATGAATGGTAAGGGGAAATGGTCCTTCTTGGTGAATGAGTTTAGCTTTATATAGTCAATGCAGATCCTCCATCCACTACTCAACCTAGTTGGATGAATCTCTCCATCCATATTGGTTATCACTGTGATTCCTACTTTCTTAGGAACCACTTGGATTGGCCTCACCCACTCACTCTCAACTATAGGATAGATTATACCAGCTTTTATTAATTTCATAAGTTCCTTCCTTACTACCTCCATGAGATTAGGATTGAGTCTCCATTGAGGTTGACGACATGGATTTGAATTAGATTCCAGAAATATCTTATGCATCCCTATTAGTGGGCTAATCCCACGAATATTAGACAGGGTCCAACCAATGTCTCTCTTACATATCTTAAGGACATATAAAAGCATCCTCTCATGATTGTCTTAAAGTGAAGAAGAAATGACAATAGGTTGTGTTTGATTGTCCCCTAGGAAGGTATACTTGAGTGCAGTGGGATGTTCCTTCAATTCAAGATCAGGTTGGTTCAGAATTTCATTAGAAGACTAGGACATTGGATCAAGATCAATTTTGCTTCCTATGGTTTTAGATATAATTGAATCCCCATGTGTAGAAATTAGAGCTACAAGATTGGTTTGATCAAATTTAGTGAAGTAAATTTTATAGGTCTCCATGAAAGTGGTTTCCGGAAAGGTTTCACTAATTTTTGGACCTAAGATTTCATCATTGGAGCAATCTAAAAGTGAGTCTAGCCATGGAGATAAACGTCCTTCATGTGAATAAAGGAAATTAATCTCTTCCTCACATCAAAAATCCTCGAGTATCCCTTGATGTTCTATGGATTCTTTATCAACGAATCCTATCATGTTTACTTCATGAATATCCACATCACCCCCTATTCGTGAGCTTGTATTATAGATGTTCAAGTATAGAATCATGTTTCCAAAGGTGATGGTTATGTTCCCATTTCGGACTCAGATAATAGAGTTGATTGTTTCAAGGAAGGGACTACAAAGGATGATTAGCATTTTTTTCCTTATTGCCTATGGTTGGATTGCTGTCAAGGACAATGAATTTAGAAGGGTAGATGAAGTTTTAAACCTTACCAGAATGTCCTTTAAAATCCCCTATAGAACCCTAATGCTACGATCAGTAAGTTAAAGTGTGACTGATGTGGGTTGGAGCTCTTCTAGGCCTAATTGGCAGTACACAGCATAGGGGATGAGATTGATAATGGAACCTTGGTCACATAAGGATTTGACAACATTGTTATCTCCTTTTTCAACATTTTTGTAAGGGAATCTTGGGTCTTTCATCTTTGGTGGAATTGTTCCTTGGATTTTTGTGCTAACATTTTCTTCCAGAAGGACTTGGTTCTTATGTGAGAATTTTATTTTAAATGTGCAGAGGTCTTTTAGGTATTTTGAGTGTCCAGGAATGGATTGAATAGCATCGAGGAGTGGAATTTTCAACATGACTTGTGAGAATATTTCCCACAATGTTTCACTCAATTCAGGCTTGTTTTTTCCCTCATTAGTTGAGGAAATGGTGTAGGTTGTGGGGTTGTTTTTTGAAGAGTTGTTTCTTTCACATTGTTATCAATTAATTCAGTTTGATCTTGTGGTTCATTTTGATTTTCATTAGGGTTTTATGCTTCACATGGTTTCTGAATTATTTGTTAAGGTTTTTCAAAAGATTTCCCACTTCTTAGAACAGTCACAACCTTTAGTTTTTCATGAGTTGTTTGAGTGAAACTTGTCTATCCCCTTAAATTTGAGGATGGTACCACCTGATTAGGAATGGGTGACTTTCTAGTTTTGATGGTTTGAATTTCTTGTTTAATGGATGATAATTTTGAGTTCATTTTGTCCATTTGTTTGTACAGTTTTTCTAGTAGGCTTTGTGGAACAATTTGTGTTGGTTCTTGAGATTGTTGGTTTATCCCAAGAGGATACATTGATTGCTGGATTGGCTGTTTAGTGGGTTGTTGGATAGGTTGTTGATATTGGAGATGAGGATGTTGGAATTGGACCTGTTGTGCTTGAAACTGATTATGAGGTTGAATGTTTTGTCGATGGTATGGGTTGATACATTGTTGTTGTGTTGGTTTTTGATTGTCCTTCCAACGAAAGCCCATATGGTCATTATACCTTGGATTTAAGGTGTTTGGGAATTGTGGAATTTGAAAGTTAATTTCATTAAATTCTTCTAGTTGTCCTCTTAAAAGAACAACCTTGATGGAAGGAATGGTTGGGCAATTATTAGTCTTGTGGTCATGTTTGTTACAAATTGTACAAACAAGCTCAAAAATTTGAGTTTTGTGGACCTTCCTAAGATAAATCTCCTCAACTTTCCTCCTGAGTGTAGAAAGTTTTGCTATAAGGTTTTCTTATTCTCCAAGATTGTACATTCCACCAGATTTGGGTGGCTTCTCATAGTATGGTGATGTTCCCCATGTTTGGTTCTGTTCAGCAAGATTTTCTAGATACTAGCAAGCATCTGTTGGGGATTTGTTTTTAAAGGTTCTATTACACATCATATCAATGAATTGTTTGTTTCCAGGACCCAACCCTCCATAGAAAATTATCACATATTCCGGGATTAAGAAACCATGGTGTCGTACCATGATTAATGTGTCCTTGAATCTTTCGCATGTCTCATAGAATGTTTCTCCCTCTGTTTCAAAAAAGATTTGTATAATATTTTTATGTGCAATTGTTTTGTGATGGGGGATATATTTTTTATAAAATTCATATTGAAATTGGTCCCAAGGGTAAATGGATGCTGGTCTGAAATTTTTTAACCAATTATTTTCTATGTCCTTCAATGAAAAATGAAAAAATCTCATTTTAGCAGATTCAATTTGATTTAGAGGTCACATGGTTTCAACAATGTCATTAAATTCTTTAACATTAAGGTAAGGAATCTCATATTCCATCCCATGAAAGTTTGGAAGGTGGTTCAGGACATGGGGTTTGAAAAAATATTGGGCATATCCTATGTTATCATGCCCAGTGCATGAGGGTGCATTGGTCCAGGTTGGTGTAAGGTAGTCATTCATGGTCGGGTCTGCAACAATTCCCAAGTTAGGGTCTTGCCCATTATTTCGGTTCCCTCCCTGGTTTATGATTTGGTATTATGGTAGATTCTCCATTGTATCAAACTAATATTCTTAATCTGGAGTATTGGGAATATTTGTATCTAATTGAAAAAGACCTATATGATTGCTTGACTCCCCAGCCCTAAGACTATCCACCCTAACTAATCTGTTTGAGTTATCGTGGGTGTATGCAGACATGCGCCAAAAGAAAAAAAAGCGAGAAAGGAAAAGGATAAGAGAATTGGGACGAGAAAAGAGAAATGGGGGAGAAAAGAAATATGTTCTAAGGGAACATACTTGGTCCCCAACAATGGCGCCAAAATTTGGTTGCACCAAAATTTAACCAAGTTGTATGGTGTAAGTGGTCATTGTAGTACGACTTGGGTTATCGATCCTCAGAGACCTAAGAAGAAAACTAAGAAACATTCATTCTAAGAAGGTGATTTGATGGTGTTTATTTGGCTATGCAGTGGACATATTTGGATTGAATTGATTGAATTATTTGATATTTCATAGACTAAAGTGAATTCAATTTAAACGCATGAGTTGATACTTGGGTATCGCATGGGGTGAATTGGATGAATTTCTTTTTAAATTATTTCAATGTCTTCAGTTTGAGCGTTTCCTTTAAAAAAATACAATCATCCCAAATCACTCATCAATTTAGAGTTTCATCTATCCTATGGATAATCACCTATACACTTGGAGGATCATATTGATGAGCACTCCAAGTTAGAGGATCGTTTTAGCACTCGGGATGTGTATCCTTAAAATTGGTGAGTTTAAAGGATAACATAAATCATTGAATTAAAATATTGAAAATCGAATTGATTAAATTAAGAAATAACATCCAATTCACCACTTTATACTCCCTTGGATCAACCCATTAAAGGATTAGCCCTCTATTGATGATATTATATCAATGAAATCGGGTAGTAAACTTATAATGGAAGATTAGTAAATGAATAAAAAAACAATCACTCCACCGTTGTGTGAAGACTTTCACAAAAGATAATGTGAATAACCTCACTCACTAATGCAACAATATTAACATGATATGGTAAAAAGAAATAATAAATTAAGAAGAAGATGATTATGATGATATTTTATTAATTAAATGAAGGTGAACGAAAGAACTTACATGGGAGAAATTGACAAGCGATAACAAAATGAAAGCATACAATTCAACGAAAACAAAAACATCCATTCCAAAAAAAAAAATTCGATCCCCATTAACTTCAGAATAAGATCCTTATATAGGAATATTTGGAGACTTAGATACACCCCCCAACAATAAATTACATCTCTATTAATTTATAGATTCAAAAGTAGGGTGACAATAATTAAGGGATTTTGACATTTCAAAGTTGACCCTGAAATTTCATCCAGATTCATCCACCATGTTTATGTGTAAATTTGGAATTTAAGGAGGCCGAATCCTGAGAGGTGGTAGAAGTCAAATATTCGTTTCATTTTGTCCTCTATGTGCTTTAAAATTTTCAGGAAATTTGGATCATCTGTTTTGATGTTATGGTCGAAATGGTGGGACGACTTTATGTGCATTAATGTCAGGCCCACCATTTAAATCTCAATTTCAGATCCCTTTATCATCATGAAAAATTCGGAATCAGCTCTGACCACAGTTTAAAAAAATTATCCTCATATTTTTCTATTTCTACTGTAAAAATTTGATCTTCATTGGGATTGATTTGTGGGCCCCGCATTTGTTTGATGGGCCTTAGGCCCATTAATCTATTTCTAGTAAATTTATGCATTCAGGAGCAATGATCTTCATCTTCCCTTGAGATTCATTCATCAGACCTATAAAATAAAATGTTCAAATAAAGTGATAAATCATATCCCAAAATATCAAATTCAGAAAATGAATATAATGCAATCCACAATCAGATGAATGATTGTGCCCAAATTTTCATTTTAAACATTAATTGCATTTAAGATGAGAAATGAAGTTCTATTTATGCAATGCACTAAAAACAATGTTTATGGACTATTAAAAAATGAATATAACAATATTAAAGATGAATATTATACACTTTTAGTGACTAATCAATGGCTTCACGAACCATATAATATATTCAAAATTATATAAGTTTTTTTCCTTTTAACTATATTACTTTTCAGGCCCTAGAAATGTGCAATTAAGATTGGAAAGTGATTGATTCAACAATTTTTTGAAATTCATTGTTACTTATTCTATATAATTAATTGTTCTAATATATCATAATCCACATACATGGATAATCATAAAGAAAATATAATTTTTAATATCAATTATTGTTCCTCGACTGCAAATATCTAAAATATATTTAAAATCAGCCTGCATACTATCAGCATAGAATTGCATGAGTTATTTAATGATGGTATATAGACCAATAATGCATAAAAAAATATTCTCAAATTTATACCTCCTTAATGTGTACCATTAAATATTTTTATACACTAGGAAATAAGTATTGTTGGAACATATACAATAGTTTATCTTATTTTTTCAATTAAGATTTTAACCCAAGAAATCACCATATATAAAAATATAGTGTTTTATATTTTATCATCGATCACATGAAATGTATCATTAATTATTTTTATCGTAAGTCCATGTTTTATAAGAGAACGTATTAAAGGCATCTACTAAAAAATATATATGGATTACCAAAACTATCAGAATTATTTATGTTTGATACAATGTAAGTGTAATATTGTATATTTAATGAATGTGAAAAAATAATTTTAAGAACATTTAATACAAATAAAATACCTAAAATGAATAAAATGGACTGTTTTTTAAAATTATATATTAAAATATTAGTTTTCTACCTCATAATTTGGATTTTATACACATCATGAAGAATATGTGCAAAAATACTATATATATATATATATTAATTATAGGGTGAAATAAAAATACCATATTAATTATTATAAGGGCTCATAATCACTATATATTAAGTGTGGATGAAGGGAAAATAAGGATGAAAACAATCAAATTGAAACATATTCACAAATAAATATGTTAACATTTATTTAATGAATACAAAATATTAAACTATTAGGGGGATATTCAATTCCGATTTCATGATGTATTATTCTGGATGATTTAACATGAAATGTATTAAAATGTAATAGATCTCATATATTATTGTAGTTTTTGTTACCTTTAATTATCTAAAATTTATTATCAGAAAATATAAGTTCATTTCTAATTAAATATTTAATACTCTTCTAAGAAATATATTGAAAAACCAATCCCAATTGATATATAAAAACATTATGAATTAATTTTCATGACATTTTATAATTTGGAGATTATTCTCTACCGCACTTTTTTACTATGACGATTCATTTAACTACATCATTTGTTGAAGAAAAAAATGGAAGAACTATACGCTACTGATAGATGTGTTCCATTTAGAGGAACAAAAATTGTATTTTCCAATTATCAGTGTATTATAATTTTAAAATTCATTAATTATTAGTTTTATTTATTAATTTATTTTTAGTTTTTATTTGGTATCAAAAAGTTTATGTGAAAAATAATGAATAGCTAAATGGATTTATTACTAAATGTTTTATAGATGAATAATAAATAATCTTATATTTGAGTTAGTTATATTTCACATATAGAAGAGTACATCATATGGGGTAAGATGATGGTAATAGAAATCATTCTACAGTCATCAATAAAATTTCAATATTTCCATATTCAGGATGATATAGTGCAAATTTATCATTATTTAAATTGAAAAATTTATAGGTAAAAAAATCACTGATATATGTGATATTAAATAAAGACATTTTTATCAATATATCAAATAATTCGGGACATAAATAAAAAATTTCATTAATATTTGAACTAATAATGAATCAATGATAACAAAAGTGGTTAATAATGTTATTGTTGATTTATTTAATATTTTATCTTAATTAAATTAATAATTTGAATATGTTATTAAATCATTATTGAAATTAAAATTATTTTATATTATTTTAAATATATAATCATTAATCATATGAAATATTTACTATCATCATATTTGAGTAATTTTTATCAAGGTACCATAATGTAAATAATTGATTCAATTATTCTGATATTTTTTTATTGTTTCATAATACTGATGAAGATCAATTTATGAGAACATATAATAATTGTTTATTTATTGTTATATATTAGGGTTATTAAATGATTTTTTATATTATCTGGTAGAATTATAAAAAAATATTTTTTTTGTTCTATTCAAATAAAATATGGTAAATATTAATAGGGGTGTTAAGAAATATTTGTTAAAATTTAATTTTGAATACATTTATCAGTTGATCAATATTTGTGGGAATGATGAAAATAATATATATATATTTTTTTCATAAGAAAAAATGGTATATTATGGTGATGATATATTTGATAATGGGTGTAATGCTGCCATCCATGGGAAACTAGGGGATATATTTGATATAAGTAAAAATGGTGGGGGTAATTAGTCACAATAAACAAAATAAAAAATAGAAATTTTTTCTCCCAACTCATTTTAAAATTCGATTCATATATAGGAAGGTAAATAAGTGGAGGAAATTATTTTAATGATGGATTTTAATAATGATCTTGTCAAAAAATATTCCAAATGTGGAAGCCATATAATGTATTTTTCAATCATTAATAACAAAAATCATTATATTATTAAATTTTTATTTTTTATTATTTTTTTAAAAAATAGTTTATGATTTGCAGGTGGAATTTATTATAACGAATGAAACTTAATTTCAATAAATATATTTAATTAAATATAATTTAATGTTTTTTATTTTAGATATAACATTAATGTGATCACATATTTTCATGATATTTTGTGCATGAGATGTTTGATTAATGATATTTATATATAATTTCAATATATAAAAATGTATAATTGATATAGAAAAACAAAATAATGTCTAATAATTATAAATAAATATCAATTATAGTGTGATAAAATAGGGTATGATTTATCCAATACCTTGTATATTTATTTCAGTAATATTTTGAAGAAATTTTTCAAAAAATTCATTTGCAGAAAGGTGGGCTATAGTGAATCAGCATAAAATTTAGACTTTGGATTTGTCTCCATCAAGATGAATTTTTCATGTCAATATGTATGTCAAAATTATAAAATTAATTTCAATAATATTTTGTGAAATTCAAAAATAATATGATAATGTGATAAAATAATTATATAAAGGGTATACAATTTCAGTTATTGTGGATTGTTTAATATGATTTTTCTATGAGTTATAGTTATGTATTTTTTTAAAATCATTAAGGATGATTAAATTTAATATAATTGTTTTAATACATTGATTAATGAGATTTATTTTTTATCTTAAAGAGATTGGTTTTCTCAACGATTTATATTTAGTTATATCATTATGTGTCTCTATTTCATAATTAACTGAATTATATTTAACATAATATTAATACCATTAATATTAATATATAGTTAACTATCTTAAATTAATGTACTATATATTGGATGTATGTTTGAATATTATTACCGTATG
This sequence comes from Viscum album, assembly GCA_963277665.1. Lineage (NCBI taxonomy): Eukaryota > Viridiplantae > Streptophyta > Magnoliopsida > Santalales > Viscaceae > Viscum > Viscum album. The sequence continues at coordinate 1,696,479,947 of OY728142.1, read as the reverse complement.
GATACATCTTGGAGAAATGGAGGGTTTTCATTGGAGTAGTGTATCTAATATTTTTATAATAATTTCATAAGTTAAAACGTTGATGAAAAAATTGATTTTTCATATTTTTTTACTTTAAATATTATAAAATATTATTATATTCCTGTTTCATATATAATAATGGTTAAAATAAATTATTATAATATTTTACTTATTTAATAGGGTCATATGTTAGCTTAGTGTTTAGAATTTGTTTTCAAATGCTTGCATAGTTATTGGAAATCATATTCAAATATAAGTTTCAAATAAATATGAAAAAACCATGAAATAAAAAACATCAAATTGAACATGAATGTTGAAATATACTATGGTTTGTATAAATTTCAAGAAATCTGAAAGAGGCATTAAAAGCTTCTATTAATCATAAAAAACAATTGTAAAATATGTTATTTATTGTTTTTAGGTAATGTTGTGTACTATATTTAGGTAAATATTGTATCTTATCCTATATAATAAGAATAATGGATTATAAAAGGTTCATAGACCATTAACCCTTCCCAATTAACATAAATAATAATGTTTCACATGTTATAAAGGAACTGTTGATCAAATAACTAACTACTATATAGGATATTAGGGTGTATTTGGATATCAATGATAATTAAATATAATATCTCTATATGTTTTCTATACACCAAATTACATATACTATTTTGAGGGTATATTTATCTATCTAGATTTGTGTCTATATTTGAATCTCAAAGAAAAAAAATACTACTTTTAGAATGTTATATTTTTTATGACATGACTTTTATAACATCACAGTCTTAACACACATGGTTATTACCTCATTTTAGAGGAATATTAATTACATTACAATAATGCATACCTAAGAACCATAATAGTTTAGTATCTTTGGAATATTGGAAACAAAATCTTCTATCCCCAAGAAAAGATATTCATCATCTCCCATAAATATCCCAAACATTTGTAATTATACCTAATAGCATTCTTCGTATCCTCAGAAAAAAAGCATAAGAAATGGTTGAGATCAAATACATAGAAAGGAATAACGAGGGAGATATATAAGAATAATCATGATAATAATTCTATGAGAAAATGATCAGGAAAATATAATATCATACCTTTCATATAAAATTTCATATACATGAAATATGTCATAAATAGTGGTAGTTCATAAGGCATGAACTGTAAGGAAATGAAAGAAACATGCCATGAAATCCAAAAATAGTAATACAACATTGATTTTCAGTGGACACATATGAATATAATGACTTCCATATTATCCAATTAATTACTTTTAACACCATTTTAGAAGTATGGTAACACTCCCCATGCTATCTAGGGAGTCATTGTTCACTCCCATGTCTATCTAAATAGCATGAGTTCACTACTCATACCATCTGGGTAGTCATGGTTCACTATAATGGCCATTTTTTGTAGTCAAGGATCACACCAAAGGCTATCACAGTCTACATCATGAGATATAAATATTTAACCAATTCATTTGGGCAACATATATGTCCCACCAATCTAATAATTAAATCATACATACATGTGCCCCAAGATCATAAAAATCATATAATCACCCATAAAATAAAATGGGGATCATAAATGTGTAATTATATCACAATTTGTGGAAATGATATATATTTTATAATCATTTCATTAATATAATAATCCATGAAAATAAGTGGTTTTCTTAACCACCATGCAACAAAAACATAAATAGTTTTGATTAGGAATATGAATGGTATTGCTGAACTATAACAATGTAATTTATTATAGTAGGGGAAAGATTTTGAAAGATCACATGGAACATAATTCTTAATTAAAAAAACATTATAAAACATAAAAAAAATTTGAGAACAATTTTCTTTGAATTAATATTGAAAACATATAAAATAATCATGAAAATATATTTAACAGGTTCCTGAGGAAAATTCCCTTTCTTCACAAAAATAGTTTTCTAATCATAAAACGATGAAAAATCTTAAACGAAAAAATATTATTTGATAATAAGGTTGTATGTTTTAGGGGAAACATCAACGTAATATGGTTTTATAAATGTTAAAAAAAATTCATTCATTCCATAAAAGTTATAATATTATATTTTTCTCATAATTGTTATGGAAATGTTTAAAAATCACCACGATTGGAAAAAGAAATACAGATTTATTTATAAGCGTAAAGTAAAATGTAAAAAATGGGGAAATAATTTTAAACATCTATAGGAGAATATAAAAACATTTTATAATTTTTTATATAACATGGACATGGAAGATAAATATTCCCCAAAGGATACATAAAAAACCATCACAAATATATAAGTGATTGGAAGTTAATATTAGTCACATTATAATCAATAGAATCATATTCTACATGTAGTAAATAAAATTATAAGAATATATAAATATAAAAATATTTATTGTAAGACTCATAAAATATATTTATTTGTATTTTATACACCACATAGATGAAAAAATTATTATATGAGGCATGTGTCACATATAAATAATGATGAGACAAAAATAATCCAATACTTTGTGTATTGACTCTCTTCGCCCTCGAACATGCATCGTTTATAAGAAATTTTTCTTTAATATATTTTTTTATAGAATTATGTTCATATATATAATACCTCTAATGGATTTTTATAACAACATAGGATCCACTTGTTAACGATCCTATGTTAAGGTTTCACTTCATGTAATACATGGTTTGTTCTTTATATGAGTCTTAATTTGTTATATCACAGGTACTTATACAGGTATCATGATTGAAAAATGTAAAAAATGGAATTAATCTAATGTATATATATTATATTTATATTATAATAATGTATATTATAAATAAGTATGAAATGTAATACATGGTTCATGGGGACGGTAAGCCGTACGTACACATGAATTTTTTTTGTATTAATTTTCATACTAATATAAAGTACGTAATTGAAATATGTATATATATTTATTTGTATATATATATCAATAATTATTCTAGTAGCATTATTATATCATAAAAAATATATAAGGTCACTAAACCTATCTGTAATGCATTCATTGTTTGTGTAATAACGAATCACATCGCTTTGAGAGGGTGGTAGTCCACACTTCTTCAATCGAGATTATTTTAGTAACACCAAATTAAATGTACAAAATTTTGTGTTGAAAAAACAAATGAGGAATTTTAATGACATATTAAATATATTATATAAAATTTATAGATCGGGTGTCCATAATAATGTCCCAAATGATTGTTGTTAATGTAAAAATGAATAATCATCATTTCGTGAGGTCAAAGTTTGCCGTAATAGAAACAATGTGATAGATATCCAATAGATGAAGGTATGTATACATGTAGGTATAAAAAAGCATAAAAATATAATAGAACATTTATGATAAAGGGTTTTTTAAAAATTAATGGTATATAGGTAGTGTTGGTGTTGATGAATAAAAATAAAGGAATGGAGCTTGAGAGAAGATTTTACCTCTTAACTAGGTAACTCAATTTGGTTGGTTCCAAAATGGAATCCTTGAGTTTACTTATTACCAATGGCAGGATTCTACTAGTAAGGGTTGGATTTTATGAGGGAACATTTCCATTTTTATTCTGGTACAAAAAGAATTTGTTGGTGTGAATAAAATACATGTAGATGTTCCCTTTTATAAGTAGAAGGATGGTCACATTTGGAAACTCCAAAAACATTAATTTACTATAAACTTAATTGCAATTTAAAAGTGATACCAATTGAGTTATCTAGAGTCTATGATAAGTATGGGTCTAAATGATGTCAACCAATATATTTTAGACATGTTTAGGAAATAAAATATACCTTATTCTTTTCCTTTATCCCGTAGTTAAATAATTTATCTTTTTCCATTACAATTTGTTTCTCACACTATAGGGTTAAAATAGTTACTATAAAATATTAGACGAACCAAAATTGGATTATTTATGACATATTTTATATTATCTGAGTTATTTGGCCAAATATTAGTTTTTTATTAATTTCATAACAATTACTAAAATATAATTTAATTTAAGTTATCATTAATGTCAACTTTGATAATATTCAATTTTTAAAATTTTTAAAATATCATACCAACATGATAACTTAGAACCAATGCATATAATATGTCTCTAACATGTCTTATATGTCTATAAAATACCAAATTTCATTAATTATTTAAAATTATAATTATTATAATTATATTAATATCATATATCTGATATATCAATTAACTAAACCATTACTACATCAATAGTATATACACTTTTAATCAAGTTATTTTTCCCTAAAAATTAATAATAAATTATCATGATGAATATAAACATCCTTTACTAAAAATGAATAATTATAGTTGAATATATCTTATGTATTTCTTTATATTAATAAAGTTATTTATTATAGTTTGAATATGTGAAATTTACATCTTCTTTAAAAAAATATAATAAATTTCATAATATGACAGAACTAGATTAAAAAAAATTATTTTTTACCAACATTTTATTTGGTTTTATATAAACTTATCCAATTAAATTAGGAATGCTATTAGGGTAATTTTATATTATTATAATATAATCAGTACCATTAATTACACTATTTACATTTAGCTATGGAAAATAAATTTAAAAAGTGACTATTTAATAAAATTTATTTTGATCCAATTAGAGAAAATTCATCATACTAATTAAAACCATTTATGTCTATTTTTTAAATTCAATTCATAGAAGTGTTAATATTACATTTACTGTTAATCCTGTAAATGTGGTTAGAAGGTGGGTAAAATAGATATTCTAATGTTCAAGAATAAACAATAACTAATTCTAGTATAGAATTGATTCAAATTAAATAAATGGGATTAATATATGTATGATTTATCTATTGTGACATTAAAATAAATTCTTGTATAAAAAATATTTAAATGAAAATTTTAATTTTTTGCTACTATATAATATTTTTTACTATTCATCAAAATTTTAATCTTTTCAGAATGATACAAAAAATGGCTGTAAGCTAATTTTGATATTTTGAATTAAAATATGTTATATATTTTTTTAAAAATAAATTTCTATGGGGGAAGAAAAATAATTTTATTAATTTTCACAGGATGTAAAAATCAGTTAATTTGAGTTAATAGTAGTTTTCAACATAAAATATCTTTACCATATTATTATATTTTTTCCTTATAAAAAATATTATAAATATTATGTAAAAATTAATTTTTAGTATAAATATGAAAATTTTAACATCTATGTCATAAATAAATTATATAAATAATTATAATAGTAATGTGTTCTTTGTAGAAACACGGTGTTGCGTGTAACACAAGAAATGTTAGTTTTTCATGTAATGCAAGATTATCATAGTGTTGTGTATAACACAATAAAAAACATAGAGATATTATATAAAAAATAAAATCTATATTTACTGTTTTTTTATTTCAAAATTTCAAAAGATTAAAATAATTAATAAAATTAATTCACAAAATATTGGGGTGTTACATTCAACCCACCTAAAAATGAATTTCTCCCTCTAAATTTGTTGGGGATATAAAAGAATAGAATTCCAAGTATTAAAATAATTGAATATCTATTTTGAAAAGTATAGTTGTAAAATATTTGTTTCACAATGTAAATCATGTCTATGTCCCTACATAGGAGAACATTGGTAATGTTTTGGGCATGTAGGAAATGTATAAATAATCTATGATATTGATAATGAAAGCTGATCACGAGAAATTGGGTGACCAATAGAAAGATATAAATCATAAAACCATAAATGAAAGAAGTGTGAAAGAGAAAATTGATATCATCAAAATGAAGATAACAAGACATACTTTTACATCATTATTTGTTTCTTAATGTTTACCAATTTTCAAGAGTAAATATACATACTTGATTTGAGAATAACGTCGCCCATGGTTGTTCTAGGATTAATTTACACATAATCCCTAATTCCAAAAATTAAAAAAAAAATTCCATTCTTGATGTGTTAGAAAATAATGAGAAGAACGATATTTCATTCTATCAATCATCAACAAAAAGGATAGCACAAGTTATAAATTATGTTTAAATCTAATCAAATAGAGATTATTATTTATTCTAAAAGAATTCATCTAATGTTTAACATTGACAATGCATATATGAATAAACTTATTATCCATTCATACAATAGAAATTCACAATGTTAGAATTAATACCACTAAATCAGTTTAACATTTATATCCCATATATAATAAGATATTGCATGGTTTTTACATTCCAAATATAATAATACCATTATTTTTTATTCTCTTGAGTAATGGTAATAACATTAATTACTATATTTATGTATTGAAAAAAATGCATTTTTCTTTATTCTAATGCTTATTGGATATATTAGATAAGCCCCAAAAAGATCTATACTTCATCCATGTTAGTATAACTCGCATGTTAATAAATACAAAATCAGTTCTAATGTAACTAGTATCATCCAATATCATTATTCATAAAATTATCCAAACATCATTGTATTAATACAAGGGACATATTATGGGTTTTCATTCCCTTATTCATGTGTTCTCCAAATATATATTCTTACCCTTAAATCTGATTTCTAGGTACTCAAAACTATTCAAAATGTCCGTTCAAATCTGTAATGAAAAACATATACGTAAAACAATTATACAATGTATGGTTCATATATCATAACCATTTAATTATAAATCATTTACATGTCAATCATCAATCTTTATTCTTAAACAATTACTCAAGATCCATCATCTTTGACATTCATAAAATATGAATCATGTCTTGATGTTTTTTTTCAACCTTAATCTAACCAAGATTCATAGATTTATTGTAAAAAATAGTTATAGAACATCCCATTCCTTTCACATTTGGATGAAAATTAATTTACCCTCACAAGTATAACCAATACTTGTAATGCCTTTAGGATTCAGTTAATGTGATTACAACATAAGAAATAAATATTCATAAATCACATAATTTCAATGTCTAAAACATTCAAGGATAGCTATGTTATTTCTCGTTCTATATATTTTCTAAGAGAAGAATGAATAGTGTGATTAATATATATTAGATATTAAAAAATAATAATTATGGTAATTACATATAATATTTCAATATATGATATTGTAGGATTAATCATAGGTTATGCAGGCTTCTCAAAAATATCGTATGATTGTAACATATAATTATAGTTGTCCTTAGGAAATCCCTGTATATATCCATTGAAATATATATTGGGATCTTTCTAATGTTTTTGAATCCTAAATTACAAACGATATCAAAACCATTCCTCTGGTACCAACTATATCCAACCATGTTTAACATAAATGGATATTACAACATGTTTTTATGCATATTCAATACATTCCAATAATACATGCCCAAATACCATAATATTCTACTATCTTTTAAAAAATGGAAGAAAAATCATCTATACTAGTGAAATATTTTCAAAATATCTAATAAATATTTCAACATTTATTAATTCTACATAAAACTATTCCTTGAGATATGGGAAATGAAATATAAGAAATTGGTGAGATTACATGCTCAGTAAGTATAAACAAAGGAGATATATAAGCATAATCATGAGCATAAGGGTATGATATCATTATCATGAAAATAGTGGATAATACCCTACATATCAAAGATCATATACATGAAACATGGAATAGATTATTGCTGTTAATATGACTTGAATCATAAGGAAATAATTCTTTTGGCTAAGTTAGTCGATCAGAGGAATAAAACATAGAATTATGGTACACAAATAGGAATATAATGGCATCCATAGTTGAAAATACATCACTTACAAGACCATATTAGTAGTATGGGTTCACTCTTCATGATATCATGGTAGTCATGGTTCACTCCAATGGCCATCATAGTAGAAAGAGTTCACTCTTCAAACCATATTGGTGTAATGGTTAACTCCCATTGCTATCATAGTAGTCAATACTCACTCCCAAGACCAACATAGTCCATCTCATAAGATATGAATCTTTTACCAATTCATTGGAATGAGATATAGGTCCCACCCATCTCATAATGGAATCATATATACATGTTATACAAGATCATAAACAATCATATTATCTCCTATAAAATAATATGGAAATCATAAACATGTAATCATATCATAATGTATGGAAAATATAAAGGATTTATAATCATTTAATCAACAACATAATACATAAAAATAAGTGGGCTTCTTAAACATCATGACAATAAAACATAAGTCATTGAGAGAATTAATGTGAATGGTATTCACGAAAAACAAAAAAATTTCATCATTGGTGGGGAATAATTTTTAAAGATCACTTGGAACATGAGTTTTCCATAAAAATCACTTGTTAAAACATATAACATTTTAAAAAACCTTTTCATTAATAAAACTTTGAAAAAATATAAAGGAATCATGAAAATCATTTAAAACAGTACGTAAGGAAAATATAATTTTTTAACTGAAGTACTTTTTTTCTTATAAGATTATTATAATTTTTAAAAGAATACATTTTAATAGAAAATTACCATATATGTTTTTGGAGAAGCTTCATGTAAATATAGAATCATAAAAATGTAAAGATATATTCCTAAAACATATTATCAAATAAAAAATTCTTCTCATAGGAGATTAATAAAACATTTTATAATTTTTTTATAAAAAATGGACAGGGATGATAAATATTTCCCAATGGGGACATAAAAAGAAACAGTAACAAATAATGAAGAAATTGTGAAATCAACACTAATAACATTATAATCTAATGAATCGGTTTCCCCTAGTAAAAAGAAAAAATAATAGAATAAATAAATATCATATTCTTCCTAATATGACTCAGAAAGGTTATTTAGGGCTAGTATATACACAACATATAAGAAAGAATTATTGTTTGAGGAACGTGTCTCACATAAATAATGGTGACTCAAAAATAATCGGTTACCTTGTTTCTTGAAATTATTCATAATAAAACTAGCAAGGTGTATAATAAATTATTGTTTATTTAATATATTTTAAAGAATTATAATATTATATATAATACCATAAATGGTTTTATTATGATATTACATTACCTAATAGTTAACTATTCTATGCTAAGGATTCATTTTGTTTAATATTAGAATTGTTCTTTGTACGTCTCTTAATTAGTTATATTTTTTGTTCTAATAATTATATCATGATTTATGGAATTAAATAATGATATCAATACCATGTTTTTTGGTATATTTATATTATAATAACCTATAGCATAACCATGTTTGAACTTTAATATATTGTTCATGGAGAGGGTAAGACACATGTACACATGAATATTTGATTCGGTTGTTTAATTTACATATGTAAATTAAAAACGTATATATATGTATATATATATAATTGTTATATTAGAATTATCATAACATATATATTTTATTAGTTCACTAAACTCATCATTAACACATTCCATGTGGAGTGTATATGAATCACATCGCTTTGAGGGGGTGATAGTCCACACTTCTTCAAATAAGATTATATTATTAACAACAAATGGAAATAAAAAAGGAATGAATTGTAATTTGAAATAAATAATATTAAATAAATAATAAATATCATATTTAACACACACATATATATATATATCATTTTTCCATCATAATGGCCACAATGATTGGTGGTAAAAGAAAAATGAACAATCATCGTTTCCTGAGACAGTAGTTCGCCATACACAGAAACAGTCAGTTCAATATCCATTTGATGGATATTAGTGTATTTTTAGGTAAAAAAACTAGAATTACATAATAATTGTATATTTAGGTTATTATTCTATAATTAATTTGTGTAATCAATATATTTTATGAGTTGAAGAAGGAAACTAAAGTAAATGAGCTTGAGAGAACATGATACCTCTTAATTGGGTAACCCATTTTTTGACAATATGATTCATTATGTTTAATTGTTCCAACGGAAATGTTTATAAGAGTAATGGAGGGTAGTTGGAAAGTAAAATGGGAATGGTTTGGCAGAGACAAATGACATTAGAGGTGTTATTAAATGAGAAGGAGATGAATCCTTTTATAAGACATAGGAAGGGCATGTTTGGAAACTCCAAAACTATTAATTTATTATAAAATTGATATTTATTTAAAAAACCTCCCAAGTGAGTTCATCATCGGATAAGATGGTTATAGGTTGAAGTAATATTATCCAATTATTTTTAGACATTTTTAGGACCAAAAAATACCCTTATCTTTTGTCTTTAGCCCACATTTATATTATTTAACTTTTACCATGAAAACATTGTTTTACACTATTTGGTTAATATAGTTACTATAAAATTCAAAAAACCCCAAATTATATTATTTCCGAATATTTTGTAACTATTTAATATAGTTGGACATATATTATTATTTGATGAATTTTATAACATTTAATAAAATATTATTTATTTTAAAGTATCATATATGACACTTTGGATAATATTAAATATTTCCATTTTAAAAAAATTCATACCAACATAATAACTTCAAAATAATACTTCCAGTATGTCATAACCTTTATATGTTATCTAATTTTTTTGAGTTCATTAATTTATTCAAATTATTTTTATTTTAATATTTTTAATATCATTTAATTGGTATCTCAACTAACTAAATAATTATTGCATTATTTTTATACAAGACAATAATTAAGTTATTTATTCATTACAAATTTAATTTAATTATCATGATGAATAAAAATTTACTATATTTAATATGATTTATTATAATCCAATTTCTCTTATTTATAATCTTATGTTAAAAATTAATTAATTATTAAAGATTCAATATTATATTTTTTACTCTTCATTACATAAAATTTAATAAATGTCTTAATCTAAAAAAATTGGATTAAAAGTATAGTATTTTATAGATATGGTTGATTAGGCTTCATATACACTTATGTAATTAAATTAGTACAAGTGTTAGGGTAATTTTGGGTTATTATATTACTATTTTTACCGTTAAATACCATATTTACCATTAACCATGGTAAATAAAATTCAAAACTGAGTATTCACCAAAAATAATCTTGATAACATTAGAACAAAATTTTCCTACTTATTACTACTATTTATGTATATTTTTCAAAATTCTATAAAATTTTTTTTAAGATACCTTTATTACTAATCCAGTAAATGTGGCTAGAAGGTAGGGGAAAGAAATGTTCAAAAGTTTAATAAATATTCTATATCTAATTATACTAAAAAATGATTCTAATTAACAAAATTAGATCAATATATGAATTATTTATCTATTTTTTTACTTTAATGTAATTTTTATCTAATGACTTATATTTAAATTAATATGTCTATTTTTAAATACTATATAGTAATTTTCACTATTCATCAGAAATTGAAAAAATAATTAATGATACCAAAAAAATCTACCTAAGATAATTTTTATATTCTCAATTCAAAAATTATTTCTATTTTACAAAAATCATTTTTTTGAGTGTATAAACTTAAATTTATAATTTTTCATAAAAGATAATAAAAATAATTTCATTTGAGAAAATATTAGTCTTAAAAATATGAATACGTTACTAGAAATTATATTTTTCATTAAAAAAACCATATAAATAATATTTTAAATATAATTATTTCTATTCATATCACATGTATTATAGATATGTTTTAAATATCTTATTTAATTAATTATAATAGTAATGTATTATTTCATAGAATCTTAGTGTCTCGTTTAACCCATGCTAAGTTAGTGTTATAGGTAATGCCAGTTTCCCTTGGTTTTGTATATAATATAATCCAAAACATAGAGATATTATATAAAAAATTTATATTTTAAGGTTTTCTTTAAGTGGAAATATCAACAGACTAAATTATTTAAAAAAATAAATTCATAAAATATCAGGGTGTTACATTTTCCATAATTAAATTTTTTTGAAAGGTTTTATTCTCTGAATAAAATTATCCTCTATTAATAAAATATCTTTAAACTATTACTACAAAAAAATATTATTTTTTCATTAAAATCTACAATTCTTGGACCAAATTGTTGTATTAAATTTGATAAGGAAAAAATAATTCTCATAAAATAAAATTTAATGTTAATGGATTGAAAAATTACAAATAAATCTTAAAACTGTATTAAATGGAACAACATCATACATAAAAACATTATGTTTTGATTGGGAAATAACACTATAGATGTAACAAAAATTTATATTATATATACCTTTTCATTCAACCCATATATCTTATTTGTTATATCTCTATCAATAGAAAACCATACCAATGAATATTTTTGGATAATTTATTGGTAAAAAATTCTGGTGCTGGTGAAATTATTTCAACCACATATATTAATATAGATATGATATGAAAAAAATACATGGGTAGAACATGGTATTGATATTAAAGATATTGTTGTAATGTTTATAACTTTATCACAATGAGACAATTTTGAAGACATAAAATGTATATGACAATATATATCTATATCTCATATAACACATTATAACATTTCTATGAATTGATATAATTTAAAGGATTCATGAAAATTTATATCAATGGCATGGAATATATATATTTTGATGAAAATTATATATATTTAAATTATAAATTATTTTAAAATATCTAAAAAATCTACTCATATAATTGAATATAAAAAACATAGGATTACACGACTAAGAAATTTCATAAACAAACCATTCACAATATATTATGAAATTTTTTTAAGTAAAATGTTTAGAATTGAGAAATATTATATAAATTCATAAAAAATCACAATTGAAAATCATCATCATGTTATAAAAGATATATTTGAAAGACAATCCATTATAATTTTAAAAATGTTATTAGGATGTAATATCAATATTTGAAAACACGGGGAATGATTATCCGAAGAAGAGGCTTGAAATTAAATTATGTTTCTTTAAAAAATGAACATTTTTTTAAATTATTTCAAAATTTAATGATCAATTAATCACATCCTAATGGATTATAAACACCTCCTTAGAACAATTTTTCACAATTAAACTGAAATAATACCTTAATTAAAATATTTACAAAATCAAGAAACAAGAAACCCAATGTATAAACTAGAAGAATAACCTCTAAAAACATCTAAAATCATAAAATCCGAAATCCAAATCCAGAAAACGGACCATTTTCTATTTTTATCCCTAAATTGTAAACACCATTTAAACCCCAAATCTCAATAAATTCTTATATAAAAGTGATATGTGAAAGGGGAAAAATCATAATATATTCATTATGTAATGAAAAATAACCCACATAATTTGGGATGAATTTCACAATGTTCTAGATGAATTCGTCAATGAGTTCCAAAAAGAAGCATGGGAAAAAGTGAGGTGGTAGTTAATTTACAGAAGAAGTGAAAAAAGAGAGGGGATGAATTTAATTTGTAAATATTATATCCCCTTGAAAATATATTGACAAATTGAGCTACTATGATGGGAAAATATGTGAAATTATTAGACATAGATGGATCTCTTTGAGGTTTGGATTGAAATAGACTAAATTATATGATAATAAGTACGTAAAATATAGATATGAAATGACTTAAATTCTTCATTTATGGGAAATTATTGCTACATATAATATATACATGTTATAGTTCCATTACGTTCCTAAATTCTACCCCCTAGTACACCAATTAAAACCTAGCATAATAGACACCCTACACCACTCATTAGGTACTCAGTGACATGTGTAGTTTTAAACTACATGCGGTATCACCATCATGGCCAAGAATATAAACCACATATGAAAATTTGAAAAATATCAATAAAAACAAAATATTTAATCCTTTAATATTAAAATCCTTGACCATATACCTAAATTAAAAATCACCAATTATCTAAAATATAAAAAAATAAAAAAATCATGTATTTTAAAATTTTAAATCCCTTGGTTATCAAAAAATAAACTGTAATTAAATCTCTTAGGACAGAGTTGTTTAAAATATATATTTTGATAATAAATATTAAAAATATTTAATATTTTTACTTCTTGTCTCAAATATATACAAGAAAATTTATGTATATGATACATATATAAGTCATAATACATATATATATAATAGAAAAACTAAAAAACATCATATAAACATCATATTGTTTTATTTATATATCTTACATTTATTTAATGTTAGATGTAATTCCATTAATTAAAGATCCAAAAGTATCTCTCTATGATATTTTCTATATATATTACATTATCTCAAATGTGAGAACATCAAAATTGTGTTTATATTCCAAGGATTGTCCTCAATAGAAATATTATATTTATATGTAATTGGATTAGTTTCCAAAATAATATATTGGCCATTTTTATTTGTAGGATTTGTTATGTGGTATAATTACTATGATTGTATTTTCATTGTTAATTGATCAATTTGTTACCTATATTTAGTAAAATGAAATTTTAAAAATATATATATATGATAATTTCAACTAAACTCAATTTATAAACCAATTTTCATTGAATAATTGGTGTCTGATATGAATTTTAATCAAATTCTATTTTTTATAATCTTTTAAAAGTAATAAGTGTTATTATAATTGGTACTTATATCCTTTACACTAGATGTTCCTCCCTGGACCTTTAAAAGAAGAAAATATTGTTAAATTTTATATATAAAATGAAACTCCAATGTTATAATAGAATTATATACCATGAAACTCTATGAAATATATATGTATTTAATAAATTAAATTTCATAGATATCTTTGGATTCTTGCAACATTAGGTTTTAACGAAAAATTATATTGTTTAAATATATTATTTATTAAAAATTAATAATATAACATAGACATTATGTTGGAATGTATGAATAATATTTATTAAATTTCTAAAAATTTATTATTTAAAGTAATTTTAAAAAAATTTCACTAATTGAAAAATTAATAAATTCTGAAACACAGAATTTTTGTAAAAAATTTGTTTATTGATGATTTGAAAATATAATTTAAAACTAATTTTTACCAAATATATCAAAACTCATTCAAAAAATAGAATTAAATTTTTAAATATAATGTAAAAATTAAATTAGGGTTAATTATTTAAAATTTACAAAAAGATTTATTTTCTTAATGAATAGTGAAAAATATAGATTTTTTTTAAAACATTATTTTCCATTATGTTCATCCTTGGTAAATAATATTATTAATTAGATTTATAGTAAAATTTCATAAATTTTTTTACACATTATCTAATTTAGGAAATTTCAATGAATTTCCTATAGATTTATAATAAAAAAAATTAAACTCTTAAAAGTCATCCATTAGAAAAATCATTTTTCAAAACATATTCATGTTAAATTTTAAATTAGATATTTATGATTTAGTGAAATAAATAAATAAAAATGGATTGCCTATTTTTAATAATAAATATTTATATTATATAATAATTTCAATATAATTATTTTCCAATATAATTTATAATAAAAATAAAAATGAATTGACATAGTTAAGGTGAAAACAGTTTTACTAAGGGGTTAAATGAAGCTGATAGTGGATAAAATTTATAAAAAACATTTAGAACACTAATTGTAAGAAAATATTTTGATGCTATTTTTTATATTGTTTTTGGGTTATCTGTATTTTAGTTTTTTTCTATGATAAAAATATAGTTATAACTTTTTATTTCATAAATACTATGCTTGTCATCGCCCCCAATTATGGTCACCCACTATCAACTCTTATTCACTAGAAAAAACACATTTCTTTTATTGAAGACCGTACCATATTCAATCCATAATTCCATCCCAAAATTATATATTCCTTATTTTGTTCAGAATCCATCATTTGAATGCTTTACGAATAATCATAAAAATTCTCTTTGAAGAATAGGTAAGATTCATAAACAATTATATTGGTTTTACTATTTCTTCCAACTAAAATATTTTTAAACTATAAAAATATAATAATAAAATTATAAACAATGTAATATAATTTTATTATGTTAATTTCATATACAAAATCTATATCCACTACAATAAAATTTGAAATGAAACCATCGATTGTGAGTATGGTTGACAACCCCATCAAGAATTGGTGTAATTTTTTTTCCATGACCACAATCAATGGATTGATTTAATTATGGATATAAAATTTATATATGAAATTTATGACATTATTATACTTATTTAATTTTGTTATCACATATAAATTATGTCACATGTAACTTTGTACATTACCATCCTCTTGAAAACTATAATGTCACTCATTCGTGCATGTACACTAATGCCCATACGTAGCAATATGAAATGTTTGGCATTTTATTATTACAAGGATGGTAATAAGGATTTATTTTATTAAAATAAATTCTATATATAGAAAAATTAATTATTCTATAACTATGAATTATTATTTATTTTTCTTTTATTTCATCATTCGATAAAAATAGAAACACTGTTAATTCATATGAACGCCATATCGCCTCCTTGTATGGTGTAATAAATTTTATTTCAATAACTTGTATATATTACCAAAAAAATATAATGAATATAAATTATATTTACATTATTTTTCAAATTATTGAAATAATGAAATCACAGTCGATATAATATAACTGAAATTAATATACCAAACATACATGAAAAACAAAGAAATTGTCCACTAAAATTGTTATTTTTACAAAGTATTGTTAATTAATGGGTCATGAACAAATTATCAATAAATAATATATGGTATGAAATATATTATTATTATTCTGAAATAGATTTTTAATAGACCAATATTTTATAAATAGTAATTCCACACTTATATGAATGATGTTGAAAAAGAGTTCAGGGTTTCTCACCTCAATTTTACTTATATGATACAGATGTTATATTCCACAATTATTCCTTTTTATAGTGTGTATTCAAAAAAATTTATATTTAAGATAATCATTATTTATATATTAATGGAATGTAATTTTACATTTTTTATTATTTAATTTATAGGTATTGTGATTCAAAATTATCCAGTAAGGTATAGTTTTATTTCAAAAACTCATCATTATTTTAAAATTAATTTTTTTTATGTCTCAATTGGGGTAATTATTTTTTATTAAAAAATTAAATCCATTATATTTTCATTTCTAATGGTCATTTATAAATGTTTAATTTAATTTTACCATTTTCCCTCTATATGATACTTAAAATTATAAATATTTATTTAATAAAACGTAACGTTATTTCATTTTATAATTGAAAATTTCTATTCATTAAAATCCATTTATTATAAAAAATGATTTAAATTTTTTATCATCATATATTTTTTTTATTAATGATATTTTTTTCACATTATTCAATTTTTATAATTTTTTTTGAAATAAATCATCATTAATTTTCAGACAAACCCATTTTTTTTACAAAAAATGTGAATGGAATCATTATTTTAACTTGTACTAAATGTAAATTATTTTCAAGCATAATTACCACACATTTTTTTGAAGAATACATTATATTCTTCTAAGGTTATATTTCGATTAAATTATTTTTATTCTTTCCAAATTATTTTTCCTTTTTTAAAAATATAGGATTAACAATATTTTCTATGTAATTGGTTATTTTTTCCTCATGAGTGTTTTTAATGAAACATTTATAGAATTTATACTATTTTTTGATATAAACACAATATTTTACAAATGCTCCATAAGGTATATTTGGTAATGATTCTATATTTATTATTTTTCAAGATGGTTTTTCATCAATTTGAATAGGTATGAACTTTTTTATTCCCAATCACTATATTTTTCTAGATGATTTAAGATTATTAGTATATTTTGGGGGTAATTAATAATATTTTTTTTATGTTTTTCAATATTAATTTCAAGTATTATTATGAATCAACAATTTCATATGGTAATGGAATTATAATTATTATGTGATGGGTCGGTCCTATTTATAGATTGTCTCTGGATGCCTAACATGTATCATGGGAAAAGTATTTCACCAAATTAAATTGGGAGTTTACCCATTGCATTAAGATTTCGTGTTAATGGTCATGATATTATTTATAGAATATCTAATATTATGCATTACCTCATTGTGAGATTAATTATCTATTTCAATGTTATTATTTTATTAGTTATAATTTCCATGGATATGTTTAAAAAAGATGTGATTATGTATAGAAATTTACTTGATCATCTTATATTCTTACCATATTATGATCATGATATTATTTAAGAGGAATGTGGTTCATCAATTTACCTTAAGATATTTACTATTCATATTTATTAATGATATCTTCTATTATACGTATACCTTTACTTGGAATCTAAGATAAACTGTTTCTTATATTTTATTTTATATAAGATAAAATTATGTGTTTTGTGATTGATATGAAGGTATATGATAAGGTGATTATTGGTGTTCTGATGGATAATTCAATACTGTATATTATGCTTCCATCATAATATTATAATCATGTATGCATCTATGTTAGAAATAATAATAAAATATTTGGTCAAATGTGATGCTATTACAAATAACTTATGATAGTTTAATAATGTAACCATAGAATCTCGGTTTCGAGGGACATGGTATTTATAGTTGGTATCAAATGATATTTAGTATAAAACATGGTCTATATATTGAGTAAAAGATAAATTAAAAAAATAACACAATTACTGACTTTTAGCTTATGTCTAAATATATAATAACATCTAGTTTTTTTTGTAATGAAATTTTTTATCGATTTTCAAATTAATGTTTCTATTTTCTTATTCAAAAATATAGTGTGGTAATTGATAATAGGTATCTGGGGATTATAAATATAAAAAAGGAATGTTAATATTTTCATGATAATTTCATGGAATGTGATGAAAATCCTTACTCCACACCTATATTGATAGTACATGGGGATATACATATGATAATTCACAACTTTTTTTAATCCATTATGAATGATTTGGAAAAAAAATTATGACTAGATAATTTTTCCTATGAATAAATATTTATGATTTTGAGATTATCTTTGAATAAATTATTTAATTTATGACATGTGTTTCACTAGTATTTGGATAATAAATTATGTGTTAGAATGTTAAGTACTATTGTAGGGTATTTTGTTATTGAGAAATAAATCCTAGAGTAATGAATAAAAATAATATCAATAAAAAAACCCCATGCATTTATTTCCATATAAGGAATTATAATGAATCTAATGGGGGGGTATGCAACTATAACTAATAAAATTATAAATATATCACTAAAAGTGTATTAGTTTATGAGAAATATACATGCATGTATGGTGAATCAAACTGATCCAAATTGTGGTGTAACATTGTTAGACCACATTTTTTGTCAGTAAAATCAATATTTTAATTATTCTAAATGAAATTTGTTATTAAAGAATGTAAATGTTCTTTAAGGAATAAATTTCATTCTTTTCAAATCAATGAATGGGAGATTGTTTAATAGAAATTTAATTTCTCTCTTAAAATATGGATAAATGGTAGTAATTGATTATAAATATTAATGATGAAGAAGATATAGTAAAAAATGAATGAAATTACATTAATATAATCATTGGAAATTTTTTTTCCTCATCAATAATGAGTGGATATAGAGAGAAAATTACTGATTATATAGTAAATAGAAGATAAAAATAATGTTACGTATGAATCAAAATTTACCTGAATAATAAGGAATGATATAATATATATATATATTTATGAGTATAAATTACTATTTTTTAATGGTATTGGTCCAATAATTAAATGTTACTAGTTTCCCAAACATTTTATTTATTAGAGGTCATAATATTAGGCGGAAAAAGGAAGAGAAATAACACTCCAAAGCCTATTGATTATACTGGTATATAAAGTATAATATAACGATATATAAAAATAATTATAATTTGATGTAGGGCATTAATTGTTTACCATATTTAATGATTGTGTAAAGAAACACTCTGGTACATTCATGATGAGAATATGGGTTTTATACATGATTCGAGAAGAAAGCCACCATAGTGGTTATTTCAAGGGAAAGAAAAATATTTTCTATATTAAAGGGTTAAAATGTTTTGAGTTGAGGAACTATGAAAATTATTGTATAAATAATTAAATAAATATAACCCATATGAAGCCAATGGGTCAAGGAAACATATATGTTATTACTAAAACTAAAGTGGAATAAAGTACAAG
This sequence comes from Viscum album, assembly GCA_963277665.1. Taxonomy (NCBI): domain Eukaryota; kingdom Viridiplantae; phylum Streptophyta; class Magnoliopsida; order Santalales; family Viscaceae; genus Viscum; species Viscum album. Next base: position 1,696,459,788 of record OY728142.1, on the reverse strand, counting down.
TGTATTTTGTTTTAAAAACCTCTACTTAAAAAGTATTTTATCATTGATATTCTATTTATAAGAAAATACAATATATAAAGATTTTATTGTATTAGATTTTATATATGATTTCTGACACACATGTTGAATAGATCCAAGAGATGTGATAGAGTGGAAAATGGGTCTTTTTAGATAACATAGATTTGACAGAATATAACCCTTAATATGCACATTATGTAATGATCATAATCCTAAATAAATTTTTATGGGAATATATTGTTGAAATTTTAACTTTTTTTTGATTTTATTGATTATGTCTTCTTTATTAGAGTTTACTTCATAGTTGAATTTATGTAATATCAATGGTAATATGAGATTTTATTTTTGGAATAATTCATTTGATCATCTTGGTTTTTTGTTTATATGTTTATCCACATATTTCAAATGAATCATTAACATCCACTATATATTTTATATGTAATATAATTTAAATTTAGTTACCTTCCTTCAATTCTTTTTGAATTTAAATTTGGTCAGAAATATTTTGGACGAGTCTTGTAGTAAAATAATTATTAAATAGATTAAGTTGATATTTTTTTGTTATTGTTGTGGTTTATAGATTTATGTATTATATTTTATAATTTCTTACATCCATTTTGGTGTTATTTAAGATAGGATGAATGAAATATCATTATTTTGTGGATATAATGATCAGTTGTAAGTTATGATTAGTGATTTTGGTATACAACATATTCAATTTTGATATTCATGTCATAGTGATATATAAAAAGTGTAAATTGATGTAGTCCAAAAATTATGAAATTATTCTTATGAAATAAAATTAAATCAATTTAGATTTTATTATGGATTTTCTTTAATTGATAGTAAAATAATCCATCAACTTTATGAAAAACATATTGAAATAATAATATCATCGTAGAAATTTCATTTTTAATTAACTTGTGGTCTTTGTATGACTTTATCAGTTTATAGTTTTGTGTTTCTTATAATTATATTAATCTTTCACATATTAATAATGAACGATCTCTACCACTAACTATAATTATTTCTGCTTTTATTTTATTTCGATATAACAATATTCAAATAATGTTCTCCTATTCAAAAACATAGTATATATTATTCTAGATGAAATTCATACTTCGATTTATCTATTTTCCAGAGGTATCCTTATTAACCCTTTTTATGATTTTGGTTTTCAATATAGATTATACACAAGATGAGAAAAATGGAATTATCAGGGTAAAATTTATTTAAGTGGGAGAGAATGTAACGCCCGATGATTTTAAAATATCTATATCATGTTCAATAGTGTATTTTTCATGAAACAGTAATAGTAGAAGAGAATTTTACACCAAAATACATTATGATATATTTATTTTTAAATAAATTCAATATATTTAATACTTTACAATGTGCACAACAGTATGATTAAAGGACATGTGACATAGTATAAATTTATTATTATTTAATCAAGAAATTTATAACATTTTTATTATGTTGAAATGTAAAAATATGACCAAATAAATTATACAAAATATATATTTCTACACATGTATATAGAAAATTGAATTTTTATATATTCATTATAAAAAAATATAACCATTATAAATTAAAATATGTTTCTTCTAAAAAACATAATTTTTCTAAAATTTGGTTTAGTGTTTCTCTATGAAAATAATTTAAAGATAATATTTACAAATTTAATAAAATATATTGATAAAAAAATAAATAATGTTTTTAATTTATATATAAGAAAATAATCTTTATTTAAATTTTGCATAATTTTCTGAAAATTTTAATTTTTCAATGAATTGTGAAAAATAATAATTTTAATAGAAAACCATCATATCATTTAAATTATTTACAAAGAAAACTATTATTTTAAATTGCTTTTAAAGTAAAAATATTTCATTTAAATAAATATTTAACTATTCTATATTTTTGGAATCAATTTCATATTGAAGTATGATATTAAATATTTCTAAGTAGTTGAATGTTTTTATTATGAGAACTCAAATTTTACCTTGTCTATGGGTTTATTTTTTAATTTAATGTTCCAAATCTTTCAATATAATTTTGAAAAATATATTAAAATTATGTAATGATAGTAATTTATATTATATAATAATTATAAAATAATTTTTCTAATTATAAATAGAAAATATAGAAAATATTTATTACAGTGGTTAAGGAAAAACCCATTTATAAGAGGTTAAAATAAAAAGATAATGGCTAAAATAACCAATAATGTTTTACAAATTCCATATGATATAAATATTTAGACCTTAAATCCTATATTTTTTTTAAATATAATTTTCTAGGCTTTTGTAATGATATATATATGGGTATCACTTTTTCTTTTCAAAAATATCAAGTGTGTCCTCTCCACCACATATAAAAGGCCACTCCCTCTAATATCATTTTGAAATATAAAATACCAATTATTTGAGAATATAAAATCCAATATCACATAATAATCTCTAAATAAAAATTATATATTCATTATTTTGATTATTATTTCTTCATATGAATGTTGTAGGTATAAAACTATAAGTCCCTCTAAAGAGGGGCTAAAATTTGTAATCATGCGTATTTTTTTAATATAATCATCCACCAATATCAAATTATTTTAATATATTATAATTTAATAAGAATAATATATCCTATAAAAATATATTTTACAATTCTTTATTTCATTATCCAAATTTATCTCAACTTCCATTAAATGGTAATCAAACCACTCGATCGTACATAATGATGACTTCCATATCATGAACCGATGTAATGGGTTTTCATTACCACCATTCAAAGATAGATATAAGATTTGATTTCTCAAATTTATATGAATCTTATAGTATTATTAATATTAATGAATTATGATATTTGATATATCATCTTACTTTTGATTCTGTGGGGGATACTATATTGTCACTCGTTTCCGTGGCGGAAAACTACCTCATGAAGTGATTTAATTATTTTCACATAAACATTACATGGAAAATAGAGAGGATAATGTATATTAATATATGTTATATTAAATAAATATCCATTATATTGGAAAATAATATCACATTTATCTTCCAATCTTCCTGTTCTTTGGACAACAATTATATTTCTTTTGAGTACATGTGGACTACCGCCTCCACATACTGATGCAGAATTTTTTTTACTTTAATTTTTTATAAATGGTTCTAAGAATTAATTTAATTAATATAATATATATATTTATATTAAATAATAATGAACTAATAATTATTAATTAGTATTATTTGTCTTTTCATTCAATCCGTTGAGAAAAATTGAAATGAAACTCATGCCTACATATGACGTAGTGTCTCCATTAACGGTGTAATCCATTTTCAATCTCTAAATTTTAGAGAAAAATATAAAAATATATATAATTAATATATATTATTTCTATATCATGGATATAATTCTTCATATTATTTATCCCCAATCTATTTAAAATGACCAAAATTACAAAATCCAAACATACATGGAAAAGAAAGTAGGTATCACTTTAAATTTTGATTTTTCAAAGAATTCTTAATATATGGTTTATTAAAAACAATAAGTAAATTATATAAGATATGAAATAAATTAATATGGGTCTATAATATATTTATAATAAATATATATTTATTATATAAGAGATTTAGACACAAATTAAAAACGTTGAACCTCATGCAAAGGTTTCACATCTCACTTTTACAACCATATAACAAATGCCATATACAAAACCTATTAATTTGGGTGGTGTATTTAGATTCCAAATTATATATTTTGTGGATAATACATTAATATTGATGTTATTTATTTATTGATTTGATATTATTTATTTCATGGTTCTTATTATTCAAAATTTAAATATTAGAATAGTTTTATTTCACAATCTAGTCATTCATTTTGGATTATTGATTTTTAAGTAACACATGAGAAAATTATTTACTATATATATATATATATAAACACCAAAATATTTTCATCTCTTATCGTTATTTATAAACCTTTCTAATAATATAACAATTTTTCATTTCTATCGTATTTTAAATTAATGAGATATTGTTTCAAGAAACCATAACATTATTTATTCTGCTCAAAAATTACTTATATTCTATGTCTAAGTTTTCTAAAAATTATTTCAAAAATGTTTTAAAAATTATAATAATTATTTATTAAATATATTTAAAAATATGTCTAATTTTTTTAAAAATACATTTAAAGAAATCGTCGTGTCATTTTCTAAGAAAGGCCTCTTTTTATTTTACTATAAATGTGAAAAGAATCATTACATTATCATATAACCCAAGTATGAAATGTACCGACTTCATCAATACTCAAAGATTTAATGGTATATATTTTTGGAATAATTGTTTATTTTCAAAAAAATTATTTTTTTAATATTTATTGAAAAAAAAATTAAAATATTTTTAAGCTTTAAGAGGTTGTTTTTTTAAGACTGCTTTTAATTGATTTTTATTATATTTATATTCATTAATCATAAGAAAAATTTATTTATCTAATTATCCACAAGTTATATGTTATAGTTAAACCATACATATTATTTATCTTGATAGTTTATGATAAAATTTAAAATTGATGTACAAAATTTATAACCATTAAACTAATTAATCTAGATGATTTATGATTATTTTTATTTGTTATGATATGTTTGAAAATCACACATGATAGTTTTTTAATAATAATTTAATGTTGATTATTCTTCACCCATTTAATATGATGAATTCATTGGATATATTATTTGAATGTTGGGGCCTAGTTATAGATTCCCCCCTGATGTGTCAATAGTTATCATTAGACAAATTAGTTTGATAAATTTAATTCGTTATTAAAATAGTTTTTATTTTTCTTATGAAATGCCCTGGATGTATTCTTAAGATGTCTATAATTTTTAAATACATCATTATGAGATCAGTTATTGATGTTCGAGAAGTAATTCTATTAGTTATAATATCCATCGATATGTTTTAAACTCACGTGATTATGTATATGGTATTAATTGTTTATTTAGTATTCAAACCTTATTATGTAACTATTATTGTTCAAATGACATATATAAGTTATTTAATTTTTCTTATTGATTATCATTATTTATAAATTATAGCATTCAATCAAAATATACCCTTATAGAGTATCAATATAATGGATCGGACCTCTCCAGCCCATTACATTGTGAAAATACAGTGATGGATGTGTTCTGGGAGGTTAAGGTGACTTGAGGTGAATTTTGGAGGACTTTTAAGGGAAACTAAAGGGTATTAGCTTTCACACAGGTTGCGCACGGTTTGTCTAAACTGTGAGGCTAGACCTTTCATAGGTAATCTTAGAGGGAGTGGCTAATGCACTATTAGGGCATAGATTGTCTAACCGTGCGACCTAACCATGCGATGAGTGTTTGATGTGGCAGTAGCATCGGCATGGGAGGTGCAAGGTTTGACTAACAATGTAGCCAAACCATGAAAGAGGGGTGGCCAAGGCAGTAGAAAATGCACGGTTAGCGCACGGTTTGTCAAACCGTGGGGACTAACTGTGCATGAATGTAAATTAGATCCTAAAAGTGTGGATATCAACCGTTTCGCCTCTTAATTTCTCATTTAAGCTCATAAGTGGCCATAACTCGGGATTACCCTTTTTCGAAGGTAGCAGAACCTCTCCAAGCATTTTGGAGGAGATCCAAAGTCTTCTCTTTATGAATCAAAGCCGGTTTCTGGAGGAATGTGATCGTTCTTGTTTGGTTTCTTAGATCTACTTAGATCTACTCCTCCTCTTCTCTCGATTTCATAGATCTATGTCCGTTATGGGTAGATCTATGTGTGTGGATGTCAAATATGATAAGCTTTGGTTTTGACCTTGTGAGGGGGAGAGATCAAAGGCTGGTTTTTGGAGAATCGTCCCCGGTTTCTTAAGCGTTCTTCGTTTGTTGGGATTTTCATAAAAAATCCTTGAGGTAGGGGATTAGTTGCTTCTCTTTCTTTTACGTGCAACTATATAGTTAGCATGTTTAATCCCACTAGATAGAAATTGGTTTTAGATAATAAATATTTTGAACCGGATAAAGAAATTGTATCGATCCTATGTTGTTGCCTCTTGTTTTGCTAGATGTTGTGATCTCTATGCTTGCTTTTCATAGCTGTTGTCCGTGATGGAAATCGGTAAAGAACGTAAACCGGGACTAATTAATATTTTTCTGGATAAAGATAAAAAGCCATGTGAACGAATCTAGTACTTGTTGTAGTTTTATGTTAATCAAATTGGAATAGTTAGCATGTATAATCATCTGTGATAGCTTACTGGTCTGGTTTCCTGATGTTGGAACCAGCATATATTATATATGTTAGTTCAATATGGAATAAAGAATTGGTTGTTTGAAAAATCTTTAAGGGGTTCTAAGTTACCCTCTTGATTGTTAAAGGGACAGAGACCAATTGATTTGATGTTTGCTTTCCTGCTTCTTGTCCTGTGGTGTGATCCTAAATGGTTGTTGTGATATGTTGGGGCATAGAGGCCTTTCGGTTGTGGCAGCGGATGAAGCCTAGATTGGAGATATGCATTGGTTTATGAATGAGGGTGTCAGGGAGGACACCATGGATGATGGAATTGGATGGATGTGGTTATTGGATGATTAATGTATCTTTGGTTGTTCATTTGCTTTATTTTCCCCACTGCTCAATGAAGTTGGTCTTGCTTACCCTTCTCCCGAAAGAGGCAAAGACGCACAAGGTATGCCACATGCTTTCTGTGTCTAGCTTCTCAAGGGAGGATGGGTATATGCCTTTTATAGAGGAGGAAAAGACTCGATGGGTAGTACATCAACTCACATTGTTGATCCACTTGTGTTAGTAGAATAGAGTGCTTGTTTAGAATGCCTGGGAATATGGGAAACTGGTGTGAAATGAATGTTTGAATAAATTGTGTTAACTCATGGGGTTGGTTTTTTCTGAAACATAATGATGAGGTTGAAAACATTTAAAGGAATAATGGACTTTGGGTGTGATGTTAATTAAATATAATGTGGATTTGTTCATGGTTAATTAATGTTTGATGAATTAATTATCATAAAGTGGAATTAAAAAAAGGGAATGAAGTAATCTATTAAATCTATTTAAATGGTTGTGTGCATATAGGATACCTATTCAAAGAAGTAGCATCCCAGAGTCCGAGAGACGTTGGTTGCAGTTTGTATCTATGACTATGTTATACCCATAGTGTGGTAGTCAGTTATAGTATATTTTGAACTTTTTGTGTTTTATACGCTACTCCACCCTGTCAGTAAGGGAAACTGAAACCCAGGGGATTCTGAGCCATGGGGGGTGTTTTCCCCAACATTCTGGTGGTAGGATGAATGGCTGACTACCCCCTTTGGCCCCACTCTCTTATCTTGTTATATACTTGTTCCATTAGGCACAGCGGTTAGTTTTCCCTATATATGTGTGTAGAGGGGTGTAATGGCTTGTGGTTATTCACACACATATATTCTGGATATAGTATCCTATGGACTACTATAGGTGAAACGTGTATAGGTTTTGATGTCTTGAATATCCTTACTTAGTGTACGGGATGTAATGTCTTGAGGTATAATAGCCAACGTATGATACATGTTATGCGTGTTGTGGTGGCTCCCCGAAACTACATGGTAACTTTTGGTTGTGAGGGCGGTGTGGTGCTTCTCCCAGTTGTCTACAGGAAAGACATTGTGGTGCACGAGGTGGAGATTATGGTTCTTCAACCAGGTGTCTGCGGGCAAGCCTTTTTAGTTAGAAATTCTTAGGACGTGCAACGTTGGGGTAAAGTGTCAAACTAGTGGGGATGTAATAGTGGGGTAACCTTGATATTCATTATTATATTCTATATTCTTGTATGCGTTACTTGGTGATTGTATCCATGGTGAGGTTGGGAACTTAGTATACCTGTTTAGGTGACGATTTAGTTTCACTTTTTGTTCAATATACTTTTTCATGCTCTCTTTACATTTGCATAAGAGGATTCAGGGAGGATCTTACTTATTATACTGTTTTACTCACCCTACGTATATATAAACTATTTTTCAATTCACTTGGAGCAGTTTGGAGATCAGGCTGGTTACTACTAACTTGTGGTTGGAGGAGTTGATCTGGCTTGTGCTTGCTGTTGTTTTTACATTCCTTTGGGTACTCGTAGTTTTCCTGTTTCATCTGTATTACATTTTCATGACATTCCATATATTCACTTGGGTTTCTTTTATAATCCAGTTCTGAGTTAGAGTTGATTGGTGTCTATCTTATCTCTCTCTTCCTCATGTGTTCTTTTAGAGGATAATTCCTCCCATTTATGTGTCTACTATACCCTCGGGGCTAGTCGCCAACCCGGGGCCTACTGGAGGCGGGACTTGGTGGTCATTATCTCACTTCTCACATTGTCGGCCCGGGGGGGGGGGGGGGGGGTACACATTGTGGGGAGGGGGTCCTGACTGTAACTTCCGAAGTAAGTAATGAGTAATATATATTTTTATCTATGTCTATTAAAGAATTTGATAGTGTTTTAGAGGCTTAAAATGAAAATAAATCCAATCTTAAGCATGGAAAACGCTAATTTTTTTAAAAGATTGTTTTACTGCCTTTTGATGGAAAACCATTTTTAAATATATCTTTTGACAATTTTATAAGCATTTTTTGTAAAAATAAACTTAATCTTTATGATTGGGAAATCAAAATTTACTTTGTGTGAATTTTTGGTATTTTTCAGACAATGTTCATTTTTTAATGAATAGTGATAAATACTGCATTTTACATCAAAACTGCTTTTTAATCTAATTTATTTATATGATTAGATTATCTTTTGAATTGGTTTTGAAGTGAAATTAGAATATATTTTTACCATTTAAGCTATAGGTGGTCATTAGAATAAATTTCACTTTGAAATTGGACTTAAACTGGTGTCAATTGTTTGATACTTATTGTTTCATAAAAACACGCTATTTGTCATGACAGCGGGAATTAATTATTAAATTAATTAATCTGACTTATATGTTTTGAATTTTGTAAAATAGACTTCATTTTTGAATTTGGAATATCAAATATATCTTAGGGTGAATTTTTGGTATTTTTCTGAAAAACTTCAATTTTTGATGAATAGTCAAACCACTAAGTGGAACTTATAAAAACTGATTTTTCAATTAAATGAAATTTCACCACATCTGTGATTTGAATTTCAAAAATCCAACATACATGGTTGTAATTAAGAAGTAAAATGTGGTTCAATGAGATTAAAATAATATTTTTGTTAATAGTAACTCTTAAGTTCTTAATCGCGATTAGAGGTAGTTTGTGTAGTTTAAGGTAAAAATAATGCTTTAACAAAATGAGATGAGCTTGAAACATGTACTACCATCATTGGATGTGTCATGGACGACCAAGAAAATCCATGGGTCAAATTGGGGACCCCATGGAGCCACTTTGGTTGGGAAATGACATAAATAAATTTTTATTTAATGTAAAAGTAAAAATGACACAAACATGAGATGTTTTACTAAAACAATTTTTACATGGGGTTATAAAGATCATATTTTTGATTATAAATAGTCATTGGAAAGCCAAAAATATTTCCTACATCATCGTACTTTTGTTATAATTTTTAGACTTTAAATATATTAAATGATTTATGACATCATGATGATGCGGCGAAACCTCATTATTTAACGATTTAAATAAAATGGAATGATAATGTAAAATCTATGACCTACACATGGACAAAACCTATTGGATGGGTGGATTTCGAACCCTTCTCACCTTATCCTCGAAACACATCAATGTGGGGCCTCTTAAATCCGAATACCATTTTAAAATAAAGTTACGTTTCTTTACCTTCCAAGAGTGCCCCACCTCTCCTCTTATAAAAGGCCCCCACCTCTACCTCCTTACCCACACTCCCAAAGCCGTTGGCTCGGCCAAAACCTACCCATTTTGGCTCTCCACATCCCTATATTACTCCTTGAAGCCTCACTTTGGGGAGAAGTCATCCCAAGGAAGCCTTTGAGCTCAAATCTAAGGGAGTTACCCGATTTTAAGGTAATGTCTTCTTTTGATTCCTTTTGATTGTTTTTGCTTCTCCAACCCCATAAACTCTTTTTATTCTTTTCTTTTGTAACAAATACAGTATCTTCAATATACTAGGATGTTGTTATAAGAAGTATTAGAGCTACAATTACACACACCTACATCTAATGGTTAAAGGACATACTGTTTCCGTGGATGGTAAATTTATGCCTCCCGAAACGATGATTGTTCAACATTATTTTAACACCTTCAAAGGTGGCCAATAATAGATCACTATATTTATATATGATATATAACATGTTTATGTTTTCCTTATGATTCTGTATTTTTCATTTTGGTCATACCTTTATGGTTTCCATTATGGGTAAACGCAATAATTTCATTTAAGAAAGTGCGGACTACCGCCCCCTCAAAGTGATTTGATTCGTTAAATACCATATGTGGGACGTATAAAGGATGGAACTATGATATGATATATGATATTATAATGGAATTATAAAATACCTTTATATCATTATGATTACTTTATATAAAATACGAAATAGAAATGAAAGTAGCATTCATGCGTACGTACGGCTTACCGTCTCCATGAACGGTGCATTTCATTTCTTACCTTTAAATGATTATGTAATATTATAAATGCATGTATATAATAGATATATATGATATATAAATAATTATAAAAATTATGGATATAATGGATACATGAACAACATGTGATTATAAAGGGTTTATTTTTTACTCAAGTACCGTTGATCGGTAAAACGACTGTTATTAACTTAAATAATTACATAGTGTTCATGACATAGCAATAAGTGATATAAAAGGAATAATGAACTTGAAAAGGTTCTTAAACATGTAGACTATAACTAATGATTATTATTCAGGATATTAAAGAACGACTGAGTCAAGTCGGACCCGGGGTGTGGGACTTCGTCTCAATCTCCTTTCATTGAGGCATATTTTGTTTTATACACAACCTTCTTTTATACGGTGTATAAACCCCTTTGACATTTATGTTTATCGAAATGGATCTTTTTTATACGAATCATTTTACTAAATGAAAAAAGGGAATGTTTTTGTCGTACGTATGCGGCGACAAATACTTCTCCGCCGTCGTGACCATTATTTGAGTTTCGGCTTCCTCTACAAGCCATACCTTTTTTTAAAAGAAAAATAAATACCATGTTTTACTTTTCTTTTGTTTTGGTATTGAAAATAGTTTTCATAATGTTTTTTATATCAATTTGATGTATTGATATCTTGTGATTGAAAGGTGAAAATGTTATGTTTCTTTTATGCATGTTTTATGTGATACGATTATGTTGAGGTTCTTGGGCATTATTTTGAAGACGGGTGGTTCCGTGATAAAATAAGAGCGGGTGAGCCCGATATAGCTCTCCAATGCATTGGGTAACGCGAAAGAGTGTAACGTTATGGTTTCTCCGAAAATATTTAGGGAATATACTATGATGTGTATTCCAAACATAACCAAGAGGGTTACTCCCTACGTAAGAATGTAATGAATGCCTCAAGTTACCTTTATGTCTTATGATTTATATGATTTATTCATGATTTGATGAGGTATGCTGAAGTGCTTATGTTTTATGGGTAAATTATGATTTCATTCTTATGTATATATGTACCCATGTTTCCTTTCCATATATATTTTATATCCCTTACTGAGATTTTTATGCTCATCCCATATTTTTTTGAAATATTTTTCACATGTCAAGGGAGAGGAACATGATATGATGATAGTGTCAAGGGAGTGTCAAGAAATAATCCATGTTTTATTTTAAATATGTTGCCATTGATGGGAAAGAAGAATATTATCTTTATGTAACCACTTTGTTTATATGTGGAATGTAATCCATGTTTTATGATCTAATTCTCTAAAACTCTAAACCCGAAAAGATCCTCAAGGTGTAATCTTTTAATAACTCATGATTAAGTAAGGTTTAAGGATAGGGCCTTATAGTTGGTATCAAAGGTTGGTTTAGATAACTTTAGGAGTTAGAATTCTAATAAATGATTATCCAAAAATATTTTTTATGGTCAAATTGAAGTGATATAGTATTTGAAGATTTCCATGTTGCTTCATCTAAGACATGTTTGTTCAGAATGGTTTTCCGCAGAGGAAGCAGGGAAGCAGTGCTAGGAAGGCATGGAGAAGGAAATAACCTTCCGAATCAGCATCCTGAGATGGTCGTAATTGGAACTGAACAGTTTGTTGTAGTAATGGCGCAGTTGAATCAAGCGATAAATGGTGGTGGCATCCAAACACGAGATCAACCAGGTCAACCGTAGAGGAACATGTCAGTGGTGGAACATTTCATGAGGCGACATCCCCCATCATTCAAAGGATCATCTGACCATGTGCTAGCTAAAGGGTGGATTAAAGCACTGGAGAAGATTTTTGATGTCATGGGGTGTTCAGAAAATCAAAAGGTTAGTCTTGCTATTTATCGTTTGGAGGGTGAAGTAGATCATTGGTGGTCGACGGTTAAAAATATCAGGGACGCTGATGAGATTGATGCTCTCGACAGGGATGAATTCAAAGGTATGTTTCTTGAGAAGTATTTTCCTAAGGATGTTCGAAATAGGATGGAAAATAAATTATTGGAATTGAGGCAAGAGGATGACTTAGTGGCTGCCTATAAAGAAAGGTTCACTCGATTTGAAAGGTATGCTCCAAATTTTATCCAAGACCTTGATAGTAAAATCAATCGTTTTTACTCAGAAATAAAGCCAAAATATCGAAGGGAATTAGCTTCTCGTGTGTTTAAAAGTTATGAAAAGCTTGTTCGATGTGCTGAGAAGGTGGAAATGGAGTTTTCCGATGATCAAGTGTTCTATAACAACCAACAGAAGAAGAGACCGAGGTGGCAGGAGAAAGGTACGAATTCTTCAAAAAAGTTTGACGGTAAGAAAAGTAAGTTTCCATTTTGTGATAAATGTTGCAAAAGGCATGCTGGGGAATGTCTTCTGAATTCTGGAAAGTGCTACCGATGTGGTAAGATGGGACATAAGGCTCGTGATTGCACTGGAAAAGATCAGGGTGATGGTAAGACCAAATTTGATTTACAGTTAGTGAATTGTTATAAGTGCAATGAGATGGGTCACCATGCAAATGAGTGTCCGACAAAGAGCTTGGGTGATGGGAAGCAGTTATACTACAAGCAGAAAGGGGTGTTAAAATCCTTTGCAACTACTTCAGCAGATGTCAGGCCATCAAATGAAGTTGTATCCGGTACTTTGTTTGTTTTTTCAGATTATTCCAGTGTGTTTTTTGATTCGGGGTCTACACATTCTTTCATCTCTGAAACCTTTTATAGTAAAATGGGAATACCATCTCAAGAAATGACTCCTGAACTTTTGGTAAAAACAACTTGGAAAAATGTTAAGGCAAAACGAATTTATAAGAATCTTTTTATCCTTATCTGTGGAATGAACCTACTTGAAAACCTTATTGTTCTACCTTTAGTAGAGTTTGATGTTATCCTGGGTATGGATTGGCTCTCTATTTTCCATGCTAAGATTGATTGTAGAGATAAAGAAGTTTCTTTTCAGAAAGACATTCAGTTTGTGTACAAGAATGAACCCTTACTGTTGATAACTTATCAAGAGGCCAAGAAACTAGTAAAAGATGAAAATGAATGTTACCTTTCACACATCGTTGAAAATAAAGGAACTTTTCAGATTAATGATGTGCTAGGGGTAAATGAGTATCCTGATGTTTTTCCTGATGATTTTCCTGGAATAATACCAGATCAGAAAGTTGAGTTTACTGTTGACATAGTTCAGGATGCTAAGCCAATTTCAAAACCCCCTTATTGAATGGATCAAATTGATCTTTTAGAGTTGAAGGAGCAATTGAAATATTTATTAGAGAAAGGTTTCATTCGACCTAGCACATCACCATGGGGTGCTTCTGTTTTATTTCTTAAAAGGAAAGATGGTTCAATGAGACATTGCAATGATTATAGAGCCTTGAATAACATCACTGTTAAGAACAAATATCCTTTTCCCCATATCGATGATTTGTTTGATCAGCTCCAGGGAGCTGAGTATTTTTCAAAGATTGACTTGAGATCGGGGTACCATCAGCTGAAGGTAAAGGAATAATATGTTCCGAAGACCGCGTTCCGTATACGATATGACCATTATGAATTTGTAGTAATGTCGTTAGGGATAACAAATGCACCTACTGTATTCATGGACTTAATGAATATAATTTTCCATGTGTTCTTGTATAAGTTTGTGGTGGTTTTCATTGATGATATTTTGGTGTTTTCTAAACGCAAAGAGGAGAATGAAAGACATTTAAGGGTTATCTTTCAAACCATAAAAGAAAAGAAACTGTATGGAAAATTCAGCAAGTGTGAGTTTTGGTTGCAAAAAATTTCTTTCCTTGGTCATATTGTTTCTAAATATGGGATAACTGTTGATCCTGTAAAAACAAAGGTTGTTGAAGAATGACCAAGAACCACAAATGTAACTGAGATTCGTAGCTTCCTTGGTTTGGCAGGCTATTACTGAAGGGTTGTTAGAAATTTTTCACTGTTATCTAGTCCAATGACTAAGCTAACTCGGAAGGGTGTTAAGTTTATCTGGACAAAAGATTGTGATGATTGTTTTCATGAATTGAAAAGAAGATTGGGGAATGCTCCAGTTTTGGCACAACCTTCCAGGAATGGTGAGTTTGTTATATACAGCGATGCTTCATTGAAAGAACTTGGTTGCGTCATAATGCAGAATGATCAGCTAATTTCTTATGCTCACGACAGTTGAAAACTCATGATGTAAATTACCCTACACATGATTTGGAATTACATGCTGTTTTTTTCGCTTTAAAAATTTGGAGGAATCATTTGTATGGAGTAAAGTGTGAAATATATACTGATCCCAAAATTTTAAAGTATATATTTACTCCGAAAGAGTTAAACATGAGACAGAGGAGATGGCTGGAATTAATCAAGGATTATGATTTTACAATTCATTACCATCCGGGAAAAGAAAATAAAGTGGATGATGCTTTGAGACGAAAAAGTAATGCTTCATTAGCAATGTTGTGTTTGGAACGTGATCCTTTGCTTAAGGATTTGATGAACTTTGGCATAGAAGTTTTTGGTGTAGGAAGTTCTTCGGTTTTGTTTCAGGTATCAGTGAGATCATCTCTATCAGATTGAATCAAGAAATCACAGAAGCAAGACAATGAGTTGTAGAAAAAGGTAGAGCTGGTTCAGAAAGGTAAGTTTCCTGAATTCAAAATTGATAAAGATTGCATTTTGAGATTTGGGAAGTGATTGTGTGTGCCTTGTGATTCACAGTTGAAGAGAGAGTTGTTATGTGAATCTCATAGTTCTCCGTTTTTAGTTCATCCTGGCAGTAATAAGATGTACAGAGATCTGCGGGAGTATTACTGGTGGGATGGAATGAAAAGAGATATTGCTGATTTTACTGTGAAGTGTTTGACATGTCAACAGGTTAAAGAAGAGCAGCAGTTACCGAAAGGGATGCTTCAGCCTTTACGAGTGCCAGAGTGAAATTGGGAGAATATATCCATGGACATTATTGTGGGATTACCGAATACATCTCGAGGTAATAATGCAATCTGGGTTATTGTTGATCGCTTGACTAAATCTGCTCATTCCCTTGATATATGAGATACTTTTTCCCTAGATCAACTTTCCCATTTGTATCTTAAAGAGATAGTCGGGTTATATGTAGTTCCCCTCTCCATTGTATCTGATCGTGATCCCAGGTTCACTTCTAACTTTTGGAAAGGCTTTCAGAAGTCATTGGGTACTGAATTAAATTGTAGTACATCTTTTCATCCCCAATCAGATGGGAAGTCATAACGAGAAATTCAGACATTGGAGGATATTCTATGTTCTTTCTCTATGGATTATCAGGGAAGTTGGGACCATCATTTTTATTTGGTTTAATTTTCATATAATAACAGTTTTAAATCCAGTATACAGATGGCACCATTTCAGGCATTATATGGGAAGCGATGTCGAACTCCAGCTTTCTGGGATGAAGTGGGTGAAAGGAAGTCGATGGGACCAAAATTGGTAGAAGAGATGGCAGAAAATGTTCAGCTGATTCAGAAGCACATGAGAATAGCTCAGAGAAGGCAGAAGAGTTTTGCGGATAACCGGAGGAAGGATCTACCTTTCGAGGTAGGTGATCATGTTTTGCTCAAGGTTTTTCCTTGGAAAAGTGTGATGAGATTTGGTAAGAAAGGAAAGCTGAGTCCAAGGTTTATTGGACCATATGAAATTCTGGAAAAAGTTGGATCATTTGCATACCAGGTGGCATTACCTCCGAGTTTATCTCAGGTACACAATGTTTTTCACATTTCGATGTTGAGAAAGTATATGCCAGATCCATCTCATCTATTGAGTCCAGAGGTAGTTCAGCTGGAAGAGAACCTATTTTATAAGGAACAACCGGTCCAGATTCTTGACCACAGGGAGAAAGTGTTATGGAATAAGGTGTTTAGTCAGGTAAAGGTTTTGTGGAAAAACCACATGATGGAAGAGGCAACATGGGAATCTGAAAATGCAATGAGGGATAAGTACCCCCATTTATTCGATAAGTAAATAAATTGTGGGGACACAATTTTCAAAAGGGGGGAAGGATGTAACATCCCAAGTAAATAATGATTAATAGATATTTTTATCTATGTCTATTAATGAATTAGATAATGTTTTAGAGGCTTATAATGAAGATAAATCCAATTTAAGCATGGAATACACTAATATTTTTAAAAGATTGTTTTACTGCCTTTTGATGGAAAACCATTTTTAAATCTATCTTTTGACGATTTTATAAGCTATGTTTGTAAAAATAAACATATTCTTTATTATTGGGACATCAAAATTTACTTTGTGTGAATTTTTGGTATTTTTCAGACAATGTTCATTTTTTAATGAATAGTGACAAATACTGCATTTTACATCAAAACTGCTTTTTAATCTAATTTATTTATATTATTAGATTATCATTTGAATTGGTTTTGAAGTGAAATTAGAATATATTTTTACCATTTAATCCAATGGTGGTCATTGGAATCAATTTCACTTTGATATTGGACTTAAACTGGTGTCAATCTTTTGATACTTATTGTTTCATAAAAACACGCTATTTGTAATGACAGCAAGAATTAATAATTAAATTATTTAATGTGACTTATATGTTTTGAATTTTGTAAAATAGACTTAATTTTTGAATTCTGAATATCATATATATCTTAGGATGAATTTATGGTATTTTTCTAAAAAACTTCAATTTTTGATGAATAGTGAAACCACTAAGTGGTACTTATAAAAACTGATTTTTCGTTTAAATGAAATTTTACCACTTCTGTATTTTGAATTTCAAAAATCCGACATACATGGTTGTCATTAAGAAGTAAAATTTGGTTCAATGAGATTAAAATAATATTTCGGTGAATAGTAACTCTTAAGTTCTTAATCGCGATTAGAGGTAATTAGTGTAGTTTAAGGTAAAAATAATGCTTTAATAAAATGAGATGAGCTTGACACATGTCCTACCCTCATTAGATGTGTCATGGGCGAAAAATAAAATCCATGGGACAACTTGAGGACCCCATGGAGCCACTTTGGTTGGGAAATGACATAAATAACTTTTTATTTAATGTAAAAGTAAAAAATGACTCAAACATGAAATGTTTTACTAAAACAATTTTTACATGGGGTTATAAAGATCAGATTTTTTATTATAAATAATTATTGGAAAGATAAAAAGATTTCTTACATCATACTATTTTTTTATAATTTTTAGACTTTAAATAAATTAAATTATTTATGACATCATGATGATGCAGCGATGACGTCATTATTTAACAATTTAAATAAAATGGAATGATAATGTAAAATCTAAGACCTACACATGGAAAAAACCTATTGGATGGGTGGATTTAGAACCCTTATCACCTCATAATCGAAACACATCAATGTGGTGCCTCTTAAATCCGAATACCATTTTAAAATAAAGTGACTTTTCTTTACCTTCCAAGAGTGCCCCTCCTATCCTCTTATAAAAGGCCCCCACCTCTACCTCCTTACCGACACTCCCAAATCCTTTGGATCGTCCAAACCCTGCCCATTTTGGCTCTCCACATCCCTCTCTTACTCATTGAAGCCTCAATTTGGGCAGAAGTCTTCCCAAGGAAGCCATTGAGCTCAAATCTAAGAGAGTTACCCGATTTTAAGGTAATGTCTTCTTCTGAGTCCTTTGGTTTGATTTTGCTTCTCCAACCCCCTAAACTCTTTTTATTCTTTTCTTTTGTAACAAATACAGTATCCTCAATATACTAGGATGTTTTTATATGAATTATTCGAGCTACACTTACACACACCTACATCTAATGGTTAAAGGACATACTGTTTCCGTGGATGGTGAATTTATGCCTCCCGAAACGATGATTGTTCAACATTCTTTTAAAACCTTCAAAGGTGGCCATTAAGATGTCACTATATTTATATATGATATATAATATGTTTATGTTTTCTTTAAGCTTCTGTATTTTTCATTTTGGGTATACCATTATGGTTTCCATTATGGGTAAACGCGATATCTTCATTTAAGGAAGTGCGGACTACCGCCCCCTCAAAGGGATTTGATTCGTTAAATACCATATGTGGGACGTATAAAGGATGGAACTATGATATTATATATTATATTATATTGGAATTATAATATACCTTTATATCATTATGATTTCATTCTATAAAATACGAAATAGATTTGAAAGTAGCATTCATGCGTACGTACGGCTTACCGTCTCCATGAACGGTGCATTTCATTTCTTACCTCTAAATGATTATCTAATATTATAAATGCATGTATATTCTGGATATATATGATATATACATAATGATTATAATTCTGGATATAACGGATACATGAACAACATGTAATTATAAAGGGTTTATTTTTGACTCAAGTACCAATGATCGTTAAAACGACCGTTATTAACATAAATAATTACATAGTGTTCATGACATGGAAATACGTGATATAAAAGGAATTATGAACTGGAAAAAGGTTCTTAAACAAGTATAAATTAACTCAAGTTTATTATTGAGGCGATTAAAAAACGACCGAGTCAAGTCGGACCTGAGGTATGGGACTTCGTCTCAATCTCCTTTAATTGAGGAATATTTTGTTTTATACACAACCTTCTTTTATACTGTGTATAAACCCCTTTGATTTTAAATTTATCCAAATGGAATCTTTTTTATATGAAGTGTTTTACTAAACGACAAAATGGAATGTTTTTGTCGTACATATGCGGTGACAATGAATTCTCCGCCGTCGTGACCATTATTTGAGTTTTAGCTTCCTCTACAAGCCATACCTTTATTTTAAAATAAAAATAAATACCATGTTTTACTTTTCTTTTATTTTGGAATTGAAAATGGTTATCATAATTTTTTTATATCAATGTGTTGTATTGATATCTTGTGATTGAAAGGTGGAAATGTTATGTTTTCTTTATGCATGTTTTATGTGATACGATTATGTTGTGGTTCTTGGGAGTTATTATGAAGACGGGTGGTTCCGTGATAAAGTAAGGGTGGGTGAACCTGATATAGCTCTCCGATGCATTGGGTAACGCGAAGGAGTGTAACTTTAAGGTTTCTTTGAAGATATTTATGGAATATACTGTGATGGGTATTCCAAACGTAACCGAGAGGGTTAGTCCCTATGTAAGAATGTTATGAATTCCTCATGTTACCTTTATTTCTTATGATTTATATGATTTATTCATGATTTGATGAGGTATGTTGAGGTGATTATGTTTTATGGGTAAAGTATGATTTCATTCTTAGGTATATATGTACCCATGTTTCCTTTCCATATATATTTTATATCCCTTACTGAGCTTTTTATGCTCATCCCATGTTTTTTTGAAATGTTTTTCACAGGTCAATGGAAAGGTACATGATATGATGATAATGTCAGGGGAGTGTCAAGAATGAATCCATGTTTTATTTTAAATATGTTTCCATTGATGGGAGAGAAGAATATTATCTTTATGTAACCACTTTGTTTATATGTGGAATGTAATGAAAGTTTTATGATCTAATTCTCTAAAACTCTAAAACCGAAAAGATCCTCAAGGTGTAATCTTTTAATAACTCAAGATTAAGTAAGGTTTAAGGCGGGGGCCTTATAGTGACAGAGTTTTATCAGAGGTCTGGTTGGGGGATATGGTGGAGTTTGGAGATAGGCACTTGTGAGGTTACATGGGTTGGTAGGGAAATGGTGTCATTCATGTTTAGAAAGTGAGGTAAAAACTGGGGACCGGCTGAGACATAGGTAATTTGGCCCCCCTATGATCTGATGTACGGACCTTTATGTTTATAATGGCTACTAAACAAGGTGATACTAGTTGCAGGGTGGAGACCAAGGAAAGGATCAGGCATCATTATTCTTTGTGCATGTGTTTTAATGGGAAGAACGTGGGATTGGTAAACCTAAAATGATTAAAAGATAATAATTAATTAATTAATGTTGGGTCTTCTATATTCCAGGTTTTGGAGCTCTAACGGTTTTCTATTTTACATGTATGGATCTAGGTCGATGTCCACATCAGGTTTTCCCAAAAAAAATTCAACAGGTTGTTCCAGCAGATCGCCCTAGGGTAGAGGTTGACGATACCGACACTTGGAGGAAGACACTCCAAGATTTTCCGTGCCAGAGTCTGCGGAAGTACGAGGGTTCCATTTCAGATGCTGTCACATAAGACTTTTTAGAGGAGGTTGAGATTGAAATTAGTTAGATTCATGATCGGATGGAGAACTGGGTGTCCGTATCTGTGATGATGCTGCGTGAAGTGCCAAAGAAGTGGTGGTTCTTGTTCCTCGGAGATCGTAAGGAATCAGTGATCTCATTGGAGGAGTTTCGAAACAAGTTTAGAGTCTACTTATTTTCTACAACGGTGAAGGCGTCCAATTGGCAGAATCTTCTTACCCTTCGATAGGGGAGAATTACTATTCAATAGTTTGGAATCCATTTCAGGAACCCTTTACGATATGCTTAAGACCTGTTTCCAGATGAAGAGGTGAGGGTGAGGCATTTTGAGGAGTTTTTGTGTCAAGAGATCCAGCGCTAGGTCACCCCATTTATACTGAAGACATATCTTGAGGTGATGGAAATTTAAGAGGTTGTCAAGAGGGCTTTATCCAAGACCGGAACATCACGAGAGGGGGATCATAATGATCCCTCACAAAGCAAGGTTGTGGTCTGGGGTTCTCAGTTTTCAAGACAGAAGAGTTTCCGTTCAGCTGAGGGTAGGTCCCAACCCTTCACATCTCATTTCTCCAGAGGTAGAAACTCTCAGGCTTATACCAAGGGATCATGCGCTTGTTTTTTCTTATTTTGGTTGTGACCATCAGTAGTGGGAGTGACCGGCCTTTCAGAGTGGTCATCATGCACCAGGTGTTACGCAACCGGTTCCTCCATTGAGGTAGTTACAACCGAGGCAGCAGCAGCCAGTTGCACTAGTTATAGACCAATAGAAGGTAGATGGGGTAGGTAGAGGACAACCCCATGATGCTCCCCTTCCCAAGAGAGCATAGCCCAGCTGTGGTGGTGGCTATCATCAGGGCTAGAGAGGCCGTGGAGGAGGTCGTGGTCAGCTTCATGCTCTAGCGTTGCCAGCTCCAGGCGAGCCAGACGTCGTTCAAAGTACCCTTTTCTTGTTTTCTACCTTGGTGTATGACTTTTTTGATTCAAGAGAGACACACTCCTTCATATCACCTACCCTTGTCCATGCTTTGGAATATGAGAAAGAGAGGCTTCCAGTGCCCTTGGCATTGACTACGCTAGTTGGAGGTCGAACTGATTTGTTTGAAATATGTTGAGACTGTGAGCTAGTGTTGGGGCAACACCACTCTTGGGGAGATTTCCTATGTTTACGAATACAACCATATGATTTAATCCTTGGAATTGATTGGTTGTATTTGGTGTAGTCTCTCATGGATAGCTTCAGGAAGAAGGTCATTTCCCATAGTGAGGATGGAGAGAAAGTGGTGTTTGTTGGTGATCTAGATCCTCAGATGGGTCATATGTGCATATCATCATTATCATCCATGATGGCTGAGATGGTGCTGAGTTCTTCATAGGTTCAGTAGTTGGCGTTTCCTAGGGTCGTACATGACTACCCTGATGTCTTTCTAGAAGAGGATGTAGCATTTCTCCATCGAGGAGAGATCAATTTTGGGATCGAGCTACAATCAGGAGCGTCTCCTATCTCTATGTATCTATATAGGATGACACCTTCTAAGTTACAAGAGCTACATATATAGCTTGATGGTTTTCTGCAGTGTAGTTTTTTAGGCCAAGTGTGTCACCATGGGGTGCACCAATTTTGTTTGTGCAGAAGGCCGACGACAGTTTATGATTGTGTATCGATTATCATTGCTCAAAAATGTGACAATAAAGAATCCATATGCTCTTTCGCGGATTGATGACTTATTAGATCAACTAAAGGGTGAATGTTGGTTCTCAAAGATCGACTTGCAGTCAGGATATCATTAGATTCGCGTGAAGGATGAGGATATTCCAAAGACTGTATTCTGTTATCATCATGGGCATTATGAGTCTGTTTTAATGTCGTTTGGTGTGACGAATGCTTTAGCTGTGTTCATGGGATTGATGAATGCTATGTTTTGTGAATTCCTGGACAAGTTCTTGGTAGTTTTCATCGATGAAATTCTTGTGTACTCCACATCTGAACTAGTGCATGGTGAGCATCTACTAGCCATTTTGGGTGTTCTTCGTCGACATAAGCTGTTTGGGATGTTGTCGAAGTGTGAGTTTTGGACTCTAGATTTTTTTTCTTGGGGCATGTTGTGTCCCAACAGGTAGTTTCCATGGATCCATTGAAGATAGAAGTAGTTTTGTATTGGGAAGCCCCCCAATACAATTTTAGAGGTTCAAAGTTTCCTTGGTATCAATGGCTACTACAGGAGGTTCATAGCCAGTTTCTCTTGAGATGCAAATCCTTTGATATCTTGGACCAAGAATTATCAGGAAATCATATGGACAGGTCAGTTTCAGGAAGCATTCGAGTATCTAAAGTAGAAGTTTGTAAGTGCTCCAGTCCTTTGTATTCCAACTGAGGTAGTCCAGTTTGTGTTTTCTACGATGCTTCACCTCTGGTGTTAGGATGTGCTCTCATGAAACAGAGGTCAGTTGTTTCTTATGGTTCATGGAAGTTACGTCCCTATGAACATAACTATTCCACTCACTATCTTGAGGTGGCACCCATGGTGTTTTCTCTGAAGTTGTTGTGACAATACCTCATTGGTGAGGTCTTTGTGGTTTTCACCGATCATAAGATTTAGAGGTATGTTTTCTCCCAATATGACTTGAACATACGACAGTGTCAATGGAGGGAGTTCTTACAATAATATGACATTGAAATATAGTATACACCTTGAATAGAGAATGTTGTAGCTGATGCACTGAGTCGAAAGTCACGTAGTGATGCCGTGCATGAATCTGGTGATTCCTTGAGAGTAATGGAAGAACTGTTAGCATTACATCTTCATATGAGTGAAGTTTGGTGTAGAGGTTGTCTTTTTTAGATGACGGTATAGTCATCCCTGATGCAGAAGGAGGAAGAGTCCCAGTTGGGGGATATAGAGGTAGAAGTCTGGAGAGACCGAGTAGTTTGTGGTGAGGCCCCTGATGGTTGGTATGAGGATGAACAACATAGGGTTTTGTATCATGGAAGGATTTTTGTTCCTTTTTTGATACGCGAGACGATTCTCATAGAGTTTCATAGTTCACCTTCAGCGGTACATCCTGGCGAGACAATGATATACCGATCCTTGAAGAGTCTGTTTTGGTGGCCTGGGCTGAAGTGTGCAGTTGCAGTGTTTTTGTCTCGATGTTTAGTCAGTAAGAAGGTGAAGGCCGAACACTGTATTCCGGGAGGTCATCTCCAGCCATTAGAGATTCCTCATTGGAAGTGGGAGGATATCTCAATGGACGTTGTTATTGGTCTACCTCGAGCATCAGGAGGACATGATTCTATTTGGGTGGTAATGGATCGTTTAACAAAATCATCCCATTTTATAAAAATCAAAGAGTCAAAATCAATGGAAGTTTTATCGAGGATGTATCTAGATGAGGTGATGAGACATCATGGAGTCCCTATGATGATCATCTCTGATCAAGATCCTTGTTTTACCTCCAGGGTGTTGAGAGGTCTCCCACATGTTTTCGGTTCTAAACAATACCATAGAACTGCTTTTCATCCTCAAACGGATGGTCAGATAGAGCAAACCATCCAAACCCTTGAAGACATGTTACGCTCTTCTGTTATGGATTTTTGAGGCTCATGGATAAGGCAGTTACCATTGCTGTATTTTTTGTAAAATAATACTTTTCACTCCAGCATCGGTATGGCGCCGTTTGAAGACATGTATGATCAGCCATTCCGTTCTCCATTGTGCTGGACTGGGGTCGGAGAGTTAGCAATTCTCAGAACGGAACTAGTGCAGAATACCACATAGATGGTTCAGGTGATTCATGAGAGGATGAAGATAACAAAAGATCATCAGAAATCATATGCTGATCACAGGAGGAGACCCTAGGATTTTAATGTTGGGGATCATGAGTTTATGAAGGTGACTCCCGGTCATGGGTAGCGAAGGTCTGGTCGTGGAAGTATGCTTTCTCCCCGGTTTGTTGGGCCTTTCATGGTGTTAGCTTGTCTTGGAGCTGTGGCATATTGAGTAGCACTTCCCACACAGATTAGTTAGATACAAGATGTTTTCCATGTATCACAGCTCTGTCGTTATCATCATAAGGACTCTCACATCATCGATTGGGGAGATATCGATTTTGATGATGATGCATCCTTTGAGGATAGACCTATGTAGATCAAAGAACGCATGAAGAAGGTTTTCCGTGTGTGTTTTATTCCTTTAGTTCATGTCTTGTGGTGACACAGTTGCTTGGTGGAGAGTACATGGGAACGTGAGTCACAGATACGTGCTCAGTACCTAGAGTTATTTGATGTTTAACTCCTTCAGGTATCATTTTAGCTGATGTGGTTACGAAACTTTCATGTTTATTATATGGCTCCCTTTATTTCATTTGTGGCTTGCTCTCTTCTGAGAGGTATCTCTAGGGGTGGTTGTTCAGAGCCCGATTAATTTTTTCTTTAGTTGGGTTTTGGATTCTTGAGGACAAGAATGTTTTGAGAGGTATCTGATGTAATTTTATGGACCTCTCCGATCCATTACATGGTGAAAATGCATTGTTGGAGGTGTTCAAGGAGGTTAAGGTGACCTGAGGTGCGTTTGGGTGGACTTTTAAGGGAAACTAATGGGCAGTAGCTTTCGCACGGGTTACGTACACATTGTCTAAACTGTGCAGCCAGACCATACAAAGGTAATCTTGGTGGCAGTGGCTAACGCACTATCAGCGCACAGTTTTTCTAACCTTGTGACCTAACCGTGCGAGGAGTGTTTGATGAGGCAGTAGCTTCCCCACAGGAGGCACATGATTTGTCTAATCGTGCAACCGAACCATGATAGAGGGGTGTCCAAGGCTGTAGAATTCATGGTTAGTGCACGGTTTGTCAAACCTTGTGGACTAACTGTGCGTGCACTTAAAATAGATCCTAAAATTGTGGATCTCAACCGTTTCTTCTATAAATTGCTCGTTTAATCTCCTAAGAGGACATAACTCGGGATTGCCCTTTTTTGAAGGTAGGAGAACCTCTCCCAAGCATTTTAGAGGTGATATGTAGGCTTGTTTTGGAAAATCAAAGACGGTTTCCGGAGGTATGTGATCGTTCTTGTTTGGTTTCATAGATATACTTAGATCTACTCCTCCTCTTCTCTCACTTTTTTAGATCTACGCCCGTTATGGGTAAATCTAAGTGTGTGGAAGTCAATATGATGAGCTAGGGTTTTCATCTTGCTAGGGGGAGAGATCTAAGGAGGGTTTTAGGAGAATCGACCCGGGTTACTTGAGCGTTCTCCATTTGTTGGGGTTTTCTTCAAAAAACCATGATGTAGGGGATTTGTTGCTTCTCTTTCTTTTACGTGAAACTGTATTTTTATCTTGTTTAATGCCACTGGATGATAATGGAATTGACATAATAAATATTTTGAACCGGATAAAGAAATTTTATTGATCGTATGTTGTTGCATATTGTTTTTCTAGATGGTGTGATATCTATGCTTTCTTTTCATAGCTATTTTCCTTGATAGAAATCAGTAAAGAACATATACTGGGACTAATTGATATTTTTTTGGCTAATAATAAAGAGTCCTATGAATGAATCTAGTTCTTGTTGTAATTTTATTTTAATAAATTTGGCATAGTAATCATGTATAATAATTTTTGATATCTTACTGGTTCGGTTTCCCGGTGCGGGAACCAACAGATATTAAATAAGTTAATTCAAGATGGATTAAAGAATTTTTTGTTTGATAAGTCCTTTAGGGGTTGTGAGTAAACCTCTTGATTGTTAAAGGGATAAGAGCCCAATTGATGTCATGTTTTATTTATTTCTTCTTGTGCTGTGATGTGATCCTAAGTGGTTGTTGTCATATGTGGGGGCATAGAGGACATTTGGTTGTGGCAGCGAATGACGCCTAGAGTGGAGAGATGAATCGGTTTATGTATGATGGTGTTGGGGAGGAAACCAGGGATGATGGAATGGGATGGATGTGGTTGTTGGATGCTTGTTTTTTATTTGGTTGTTTATTTGCTTTACATTTCCCCACTGCTCAATGTAGCTGGTATTTCTTACCCTTCTCCTAAAAGAGGTGAAGACACGTAGGGTATGCCACGTGCTTTCCATGTCTAGCTTCTCAAAGGAGGATGGGTCTATTCCCTTGATTTAGGCGGTATAAACTCGATAGGAAGTACATCAACTCACCATTTTGATCCCCTTGTGTTAGTAGAATAGAGTGCTTTTCTAAGATGACTAGGAATATGGGAAAGTGTTCTAAAATATATGTTGGATTAAATGGTGTTAACCCATGGGGTTGGTGTTTGCTAAAACATAATGATGAGGTTGAGAACATTTGAAGGAACAATGGACTTTGGGTGTGATGTTAATTACATTTAATGTGGATTTTTTCATCATTAATTAATGTTTAAAGAATTAATTAACGTACAGTGGAAATGGAAAAAAAGAGGATGAAGTAATATAATAAAGATATTTAAATGGTTGTGTGCTTATAGGATTCCTAGTCTCAGAAGTAGCTGCCCAGAGTCCTAAAGAGATGTTAGCTACAATTGTTTCTAATACTAGATTAGGGAAATAATGTGGTTTTGAGTTATAGTATATTTTGTAGTTTTTTTGTTTCTATACGCTACTCCACCCTTTCAGAAAGGGAAACTGACACCTCGGGGATTCTAAGCCCTGAGGGGTTTTTTCCCTAACATTCTGGTGGGAGGATGAATGGACGACTACCCCCTTTGGCCCCACTCTCTTCTCTTAGTAGATACTTGTGCCATTATGAACAACGGTTAGTTATCCCCATATATGTGTGTAGAGTGTAGTAATGGATTATGGTTATTCACACACATATATTCTGGATATAGTATCCTATGGAATACTATAGGTGTACGATGTATAGGTTGTGATGGCTTGAGGATCCCTACTCAGTGTATTGGATGTAATGGGTTGTGGTATAATACCTGATGTATGATACACATTATGCAAGTTGTGGTGGCTCCCAGAAACTACGTGGTTACTTTTGGTTGTGAGGGTGGTGTGGTGCTTCGTCTAGGTGACTGTAGGGAAGACTTTGTGGTGCACGAGGTGCATATTATGGTGCTTCGCCCAGGTGTCTGTGGGCAGGCATTTTTAGAGAGAGATGCTTAGGACATGCAACCATTGGGAAAAGCCGCAAACCAGTGGGGATGTAATAACAGGGTACCCTTGATATTCGTTATTATATTCTATATTCTTGTATGCGTTACTTGGTGATAGTAGCCATGGTGAGGTTGGGAACTTAGTATACCTGTTTAGGTGACAAATTAGTTTCAATTTTTGTTCACTGTGCTTTAGCATGCTCTCTTTACTTTTGAAAGTGAGGCTTCGAGGAGGATCCTACTGAGTATACTGTTATACTCATCCTATGTATATATAAACTTTTTTTCAGGTCACACGGAGTGGGTTGGAGATCAGGATGGTTACTACTAACATGTGGTTGGAGGAGCTATTCAGGACTGTGGTTACTGTAGTTTTTACATTCCTCTGGGTACTCGTAGTTTTCCCCTTTCAGATGTAGTATTTTTTCATGACATTTCATCTATGCACATGGGTTTCTTTTATAATCCAGTTCTGAGTTGGAGTTGATTGGTTCTTTTC
This sequence comes from Viscum album, assembly GCA_963277665.1. Lineage (NCBI taxonomy): Eukaryota > Viridiplantae > Streptophyta > Magnoliopsida > Santalales > Viscaceae > Viscum > Viscum album. The sequence continues at coordinate 1,696,431,342 of OY728142.1, read as the reverse complement.
TTATCTATCTCTTCTGAATGTGTTCTCTTAGAATGTAATGCCTCAAATTTGTGTGTTTACTATACCATCGGTTCTAGTCGCCAACTCGAGGCCTACTAGAGGTGGGACTCAGGGGTCATTATCTACATTCTCACATTTTTTGCCTGGGAGGGGTACACTTTGTGGGGAGGGGGTCGTGGCAATCAAATATCCCCCATTATTATGATTTGTTTTTCCCAGGATAATGATAAGTTTTTTTGATTGATATATAGGGATATTCTATAAAGATTAATGGAATTATACAAGAAAATTAAATTTTGTATTTTTTGTATTCAATAGTTATATAATATTTACATATGTATATTGTTTCCTCTGAATACTAATTTATTATGTACCTTAGGATGTGATTCTTTGTATCATATGAAAATGTAATAATGTAACCACCGACTCTAGGGTACTAAGGTTTGGGTTATTTAAATATAAATTAATAATTATGTGATAAGATTGAATATAATATTTCAATCAAACTATATTCATTGTGTACCTTGTATAGGTAATATAATAAATTTTTTTGTTTATATTTTACGGTGCTACGTATACAGATTGTTCTCTAGATGACCATCATAATTCTGTATAATTATATTTCAATTACTATATTTAAATATGTTGTATGAAATAAAATTTATATATATATATATGATTATGTACTTTTATTAGAAATATATGAACCCTTATTGAATTTATCTTCATAAAATGGTTATTTATATTTTAAATGTATGAAATTATCAATAAAATAATGTATGAAAAATACATGTGATAAATATACCAATCTATAATGGGATTCATAAATAAATTTCATTATAAAATATTATTCACATGTGATACATCCAAAGAGTAAATAATATTTTATCTTAATTAATTCAAAATTGAGTAGATATTTAGCTAAAAATGAATAGTTTTTTATTAATATACAAGAAAAAATAATCTACTATAGTTAAAATTGAATTTTAGTGTAACCATTCATTATAGTTATATAACATTAAATGGGTTAAATCAATAATAATTGTAATGTACTAACAGTTTATACCTCAATCTAAAATTGAATAATCCAAAAATGTGTAATAGGAAATAATTATAGTGAAATCAAATATACACTTTGCATAATATAATATTAACTTCATCATAAATAGATGGAAACATCTTCATGTCAAAAAAATTATTAAATATAGATTTGAGAAACCAGCACAATTTAGTGGTTTTTGTCATATTTTTTTATGAAAATTACAATTTACTTCTACAGTCATTGAATATTTTATCACTATGTAGAAATAATGTGACTTCAAACCCCTTAACATATTTTTATTATTAGATACACTAATATTTATGTATAAAGAATACATCTATTGTATTGTAATTATATTAAATAATTTCTAAAACTAAATTACCTATTTTATATAATGTTTTTTTGATCCACTAACGAAGGAAAGGTTTCTATAGCTCAATAATTAGTTCTTAATCATCCCTTATTCCCATGATAAACATCCCAATAATTTTCATGGCATATTAGGGTTTTCATTATTCATTGAATAAAGTACCCATGAAACAATCTTCATTTTTTTCTAAATATGAATATACCTATATTCATTACAAAATAAAAATAAATTCAGTAAGGTAATTTAAATAAATACATTACTCTTAATGGGAATCTTGAGAGGTTCTCTCCCTACAGAAATGGTGTCTAGGGTTTCGATGTGATGGTCGCAGTTGGCTACTTCAACCCCGCTGATGCTTTTATTGGACCTTCGAAGAAGGCTGATGGAAGATCTGGACCAAATTTTCCTCAAGAACATGTGGGTTATGATTTGGGAGGGGTTTATCTGATGAATGCTTTACAGACTAGTGCTGAGCAGGTTAGACAACCCTGTACTGAGGTGCATCTGGAAGATGTGGCTCAAAGCGCTGTTGTAAATGATCATGATGTTATTCATGTTGTCACTACGAATAATCAAGTTGATGTCCATCATGAAAATACTAAAATTGATGATGGAGGATTGTATCATCTAGATGATGTAGTTAATATTGCGAATCAATCTACAAGAGGCAAAAACATAAGATTACGTGTTGGCCATCGTGGAAGGGGTGGGAGAGGAGTCAGGAATAGAGGCTGATTATGTTTGGAATAAATTGGCTTTCATCGCTTATACCATGTAACCTTATCCTTCTTATATGATTGGACATTATTTTAATAATAATTTTTTAGATCATGGACTAATATCTATGATTCCACTGTTTTGGTAATTTAAAGAAAATTAATCATCTCTTCCAACATAAAACAACATTTTCTGAGGAAATATTTTTAAAAATAGTGATAACAAAGTTAACTTATGAATATTTTAACATCTTTTTAGTAGATAATTTCTATACATTATATACATCAATTGATTATTATTTTAGAAGAACATGAATCAAATTTCATTTAGGTAAATGTGTAAGATGTTTATAGAATAACATCTTCATAAATTTTTTTAATAAAATTGAATGTTACCTTTTTAACAAATAAGAAAAAAATACCTTCCTTTAATACCATATATTAAAAAATAATTATAATAAATAAATTCATTTATTATATAGAATCATATGATCATAAATGTAAAATTGGCTTCATTGTAAACTGTAAAAATTATAAAAACATTTCCCCAAATAATTATATTTCTTTATTAAATGATTAAATATATATTTAAATATAATTACTAACATTTTTTTCTCCTCAAAAGTGAATATATAACATGACACACATTATCAACATGTAGAAATGTAGAGGTATGTAATAACTTTCAAACATAACAATCCATGTACTATATGGTATTCTCTGAATACAATACAAACTTGTTCCATATATAGATAATATAAGATGGATTTTCGATTTCTAAATTCAAAACATCGGAAATATGTGAATAATATTCATCTATTTGGGAACATCTATAGGGAATCATTATATTTCATCTTAAATTATTTTATCTACATACCATGTAAACCAATTTGAAGACTCTTAACTACCAATACGGTGTATTAATAATCTACTTATTTTATATCAGTAAAACATATTTACTAACAAGATTTAGTATTACTATATAACGACACATGTATGTATCTTTTCATAGCTTATACACATATAACATTACACATGTTTAGATTCATATTTTAATGAGGGAAATATATTCTCATAAGATAACATTCCATTGAAGAGATTAAGTAGTTCTGTTAAAAAATTAACCAAATTGTTTGATAAAATTCATACTATATAGTTTAGTATTGTCAATAGCATTTTTTTACAACCTTCAAAAAAATAATTATGAACAATTTCGATTAACGAATCATACATTTTATGATTGTCTAAATGTTCTTATTAAATGACCATTCTTATTTACTTTAACAAAAACACATTATCTCATACAATTATAATAAAATAAATTGATTTTTCAATTTTATAATTAATACACCCACAATATACATTTATTTCATCCCTAATTTTAGTTTATAATATATAAATTTCTGTAATATGACCTAAATAAAATTTCAGTTTTGATTAGGTTAACCATTCCCAACCCTCTAACCAATGAATCCTATAATAAATTATATTGATAATTTAATATTTTAAAATTATAATAATTATAACTAGTAATCAAAGATGTTAATTTATTATTTAAAATATTATAATTTAAAAGTAATTAAGATGATTGTAAAAATTTTGGTATTTTCAATATTTTGAGTTGGTCAAGTTATAACATTAATATTATATGTTTAATTATAATTGTGTAATTGTTAATCTACATTAGGTAATTTAATTTGGTCAGGTCATTGAATATTGTTTATGTAAACCTGTCAGACACCTCATGGTGTTTTCTATATTATATATTTAAAATATAATTCATTATTGTGATGTGTAATTATTAAATCATTCATAAATTTTTTGATTAAAGAAAATGTAAATAATTAAATTGGTTGGGGTATGATTGAGCACGATTAGAGACATAGGAAATGAAACCCATCACTAACATAACATGTGAACTCAATGTTTCTCTATAAGATATTACTTTTAATAAATAAAGAGACCCTATAAATAAAATATTGATAAAATTCTACTTTTTATTTTAAATTTATATAATTATGATATCAGTATTCAGAATTTTGTTTCAAATAAATTATCCTTCTAAATTTAAAAGTTCACAACATTGAAATTTCATTTAATTTAACGATTAACATAAGACTGATTGGATTTGAAAATGTTATAAATAATCAAATAAAAGTACAATTTTATGAAATTTAGAAGGTTTTATTTTAAATTTATACGTCACTATAAAATGTCTTATTATTATGGACCAAAACCATGGATATAGGTCACATGACCATGACCATAGAACGAAACCTTGGTTAAGGAACCAATATATTATTTTCGAATAGTTGTAGGATTATGATCATGAATATCCTATAGTAATGGTCATGGAATCTTAAAATGATGTTTGATAATATATGTAGTAGGAATATAAAAATAATAATTTTAAATATATCTTAATTATTAATTATTAATTAAAAAATAAAAAACTAATAATTTAAATGATATTTTATATTCACATAATATTGTATCTTTAGAGTTCTAATTTTTTACTTAAGAAAAACATCATTTCATGTGGTCCCCCATCAAATGCTCACCAAATCACAATATGCATCATAAGTATTGACTCGTGCAGCAAATGAATTTCCATTTATTTAAATGCTAATAAAATATATTTATGTTGTTTGAAAAAATAAATTCATTATATAAATAAGAAATAATAAGTACAGAAAATCCGAATTAAAAAATAATTAATAATTTTTTGGAATTTTCAATGTTTAATAATAAAGTTTTATAAATTTTCAATTTTCTTCTATCTGATATATATTTTTAAAATATTCATGAATATATATAATTACATAATAACAAATATTAAATAACTAGTAATTAATTATTCAAAATAAATATTATTTAAATAAAAATAATTTCCAAAATATAAAAATTAAAATTTAACAATTATTCACAAATAATAATTAATCATTAATAATTATAATATTAATAATCAATACCATGTAATTAAAATAACATTTTAAAATTAAAATTATAAATTTAATATCACTAATAATAAAACATTTATTTATTAAAATATTTATTATATTATTTTAACAAATTTATTAAATAAATAATAATTAGTTATTATCCATTAAAATATTGATTTATTTAATGTCAAAATTTTAGCCAATAATAACTTATGTCTTATAAATAATTATTAATAATAAAAATGAAGAATATATTATTATTTGATATTAAATAAATAATAATTTATAATTATAGATTACAATTATTACATATTAACTAAAAATTTATTTATTGAACATATTGGTTAAATTGTAATAAAAGGTAATCGATGAATATTAATTAATAATATCATAATAAGAATTAATTTTCAATAGTCAATTAATATTATTGGATAAAAAATAGTTATTAATTAATGGCTAGTAATTATTAATTATTAATCAATTTCTCTTATTTAATAAATTTTAAACAATAAATAATGTATTTGTAATAAATAATAATTATGAATTCTTATTTGATTTTTGTTATTAAAAATAAAGTATCATATTCTTATGAAAATTTAATAATCTATTCATTATTAATTTATTATTTTTGAATTTATATTTAATAATTATTGGTCATAATATTAATTAATTATTAATTACTAATTAATCGAAGAAGAATATTTATATTAAATAATTTTTTGCTTATTAATTTTTAATTATTAATAATTTTGTTTTGGATGTTACTATTATAATTAGATCATTAAATAATAATTTCATTACAAATTACCATTATTTGACGATGACTGTGGTCAAAGGCCCACCCTATATCTATAACCAATGTCCCCTTTGAGCCAATGGTGGATGTCAAGGAGTTATTTCAATGATGATTCCCAACAGTGATCTTAGATCCACCATACATGCATATTCGAAGATGATTTGGGCAGTAGGGTGGTTGTTGGAGTTCTATATCCACGAATCACCCAAATAGTGGTAGTTGATTTCGTGAAACCATAGTCAAAGTTTACGATAAAATATAATAGTAGTCTTATATTTATTTGATACTTCTTGTTTAATATATATTTTTCATGTAAAAAAGATGATAAATTAAAAATAATTTCTGTCTATAATGATAATAAAATTTTAGGTCATTGTTTTTGGAAAACATAGGTTGTTTTCTTCATATAATATTATCATTATTAAAATGATATTGAGGTGTTTCAAGACTGCACACCATTTTTGGAATAGAGTGAATTTGAGTTGTGGAATTTGTGTATATATCCTAAAAAATTACCTCAATGGAGAATTAACATGTGATACACATTCATAGACTATCCCATGGACGGGATAGAGGGAAACTTATATAGGAGGACCCATGTGACTCTCCCAAAGTTCATGTCCACCATGGTAATAATGTAAGATAACTTCTTGGTCATAAATTGTCATGAAAAGAATGATGTTTTAAAGATCTATATTGTGGTGGATTTATCCTAGTGATGGCTCGATGTGCATAATGACAAGAGTCTTTATTTCTAGAATTATTGGACAATCCATTGATAATGGGGAGTAGATATAACTTTCCCATTATGATGGTGTAGTTATTGCCCCATTTATCACCTTTTCTTGTCCAAACCATTCTAACTGTATTCTTGACTATTTGAAATATAGGGATTTGTTCTCCAATCATAAGATTATTTAATTATACCCTTTCATATTGGAAACTATGTGTTGAGAAGTTTAGATTTTTTTATGATTAAATAAGTACTCAAAACCCCCCTTTATATGAATTTTTTCTCAAATGTTGAGAAAGGGTTTCCAGATTTCAATCATCGACACATTATTCTTTACGTATTCTACATCATATCTTGTTTTAGCTCCAAATTAGTTCAATTATGTTAATAATAAATTTATTTATCTTTGAACCAATATAAAATCCATTTTATGCGATTCATATAATTTTATAATGCTATAAATACTTCATTAAATAGATGGTTTAATCCAAATCTATCATGGTTTTATGTTTCTTCTTGGTTTTATCAATTATTTTTCCTGATCTCTCACACACATATATCATAGAAACACAAATATTTGAATATATAAATATAAATATATTTGAATTTACATAAAAACACATTCATAACTATAATCTATATGTTTGTATATATATGTGTCTTCATTTGTAATTACATAAATTATTTATGATATGTAATATATTTTACAATTTTATATATGTGGTTATATTTTAAACTCTTTATAAATTTATCTATTATTATATCTTCAAAATGAATATTTATAAGGGTTAGCTATATATTTTCTCACTTATACTATATATATAGCTCATTATCATGTTTATAATATATGTATATATATATATATATTAAATTTACATTCTTAATGATAATACTTATATTTATATATATTATTTCTTGTGTGAAAATACTTGTCTATGTTTTTTATATAGGACACACACCCAAAGGCACAAAAATACTATTCTATATATACTAATATTCATTTTATTTATGTATATACATTATTTATATCATATTTTTATTCATTATATATATATGTGTGTGTGTGTGTGTAGTTTGATGTTATGTTTCTAACATATTATATATATACACTGTATATTTATGTTTATATATAAGTGTGTACATAATATATATTTCTATATATATATATATATATTTAATATTGTAAGTATAAAATTTTGAATTAAATATATATTTTTGTGAGTTTATATTTCCCTCTACGTGATTGATTTTTGAAATTGACAATAGAATCAATATATAAAACTAGTTGGGGGAGGGAATATAGTGTCTCTTAAATTTACCAGATTAGAAAATTCCCTTAAAATCTTTTACACAATTCAGAATTTAACCCTTATTTTCTGTTAGTTCATATGGACTTATTTTTATGGAACAAATAAATCGTCAACCAAATGCATATAGCTAAATTTGATAAAAGGCACGTCAATTTTTTTACAATGTTTTGTTCGTATATATTCGTTATTCCATGATAGTTGTTCATCCATCTCTTGTTTTCTCCACTATAATGAAATGAATAACACAATATTTATTTTTTCTTAAACCTATATGGTGTCTCACCATGTATTCACTTTCTTACATCTCACATGTATCCTTTTTCATAATCACATTGAATGTATCTCTCAAAAATCACAAAAATATCAAAACATTGTTCTAGGTTTTCTAGAAACACTATTAGTTGCATATATTCATTTCATTTAATCCACATATATATATATATAGTTGTTTCTTTCATCTCCTTTGTAGATTTAGATAATAAATTTTCATATGATAAATCTATAACAAAAAATATGATCTTCAAAAACTCATAGTTAAAGAATTCCACTTGGTCATCAATTAAAATACATGAATCAAGGTCACAAATATATATCAACAACACATGATTTTATTTTATATTTTCATCATGAAATATCATTCTTTCAATAAATAGAATAATATAAATAGTAAATACATGAATTATATAGGAATGTCTCTTGAGATTATCCATCGTTTAACTATATTTGGAAACGTTAAATGAACTCAAAATGATAGTCATATTTTTCTTATTTTTTTATTCATATAAATTCAAGTGCATTGGTCTAATCATAATACTGTGATTAAGTCTTTTTTTTCTTTTCTCAGCCACATGATAGTCAAATTCATCATTTGATAAAAATCATTACCTTCTACCTTGTGAGTTCTCTATTTTTTCAAACACAAATCAATTTCATAGAATATTTACAAATAATATCTAATCATTAAATATTATATTAATTTTATATATAATTTTTACACATACAATTTATATATTATAAATATAGAATACTATTTTCTTGTAATCTGTTCCCATAATGATCATTCTCACTTTTCACATTTCTGTTCATGTTTTTCCCCTACAATCAAAATTTTCCTTTTTCCTCTAAATGAATGTTTCCTTATAAATTGCATGACTACCCATAACATGATATCTTTTCATATTCATATCATTTAGCTCGAACAAATAATATATTTATGATTATTATTATTTTGTAGTAATCAAGATCATTTTCCTTCTATTTTTTTCAAAATAGCTCAATAAAATCAATAGTACAGATAGATACCATGATCCATATGTTTTCTATGTGATGAATTTCATTGATGAAGAACTATTTTTATATCTTGTGACTTGAATAAATATTCCATCACATATATCAAATAATTTGAAAAATGAATATCAATTATTTAATACACAACGATCTCTAACTAAACATAGTCATGTAATAATAGATCACAAAATTATTCCTGACATTTGAAAAATTTTAATTCAGAAGAATAATATTTATATTTATAGTGAATTTGATGACCTATGATGATTTTTAAAAATTTAATTTGGAAAATAATTTATTGATATAACATTATCCCTTCATCTCATCTCCATATATAAATGGTACACATTGGATCATCTATTCAATGAATCATGATGTTTGGATAATGACAAAAATTCTCAAGCATTAGTTAAACATATTCAAATCAATTTATTATTTTTTTCATTTTAAATAGTAATTAAAACATAAAGAATTCATTTTTCTTTGATTGTATTCCCATATCATGTAGAATAATTATCATAAATTTAGGTAAAAATCACACTCCCTTCTTGGTGTTTTTTATGTTTAAATAAATTAGGATGTTTCCTTATATAATCTCCTTTATATTCATCATCAGTTATTAAAATCCGGAATACTCATCTATTAGTATGAAGTTTCATTAGTTTTCACTGTGTGTAGAATAAAACTTAGGCTATAGAAGATTAAAAAATACACAAAATGAATTTTTTACCATTTCATTGGATATTCTAAGGATCAAAATTATGTAAATTTCTCATGAAAACTATTTCAAGGTAGATGAAACATATGTTGGGTAAAAAATCAATTATGATTATCTTGGATCATACATATGTAGAGTATACCGACACTTACACAGGATTTATTTCAAAAAAACACGGGGAAACATACCGTAATTTATACTTCAAACTCTAAATCTATAACTTCTGCAATTAATTTCATAGCACATTTAAATTCTATAAACATTTCTTTATCATTTAAAAACAATTATCAATGTGGGTTAGAAAAATATTTCATTCGTCACCAATAAACATACACTAGGATTGATTATTATAATATCATATATATTATTTTTCGATTTGACATGACTTTCAATTATTTCGATCAAAACCCTTTATTTTAATTATGTTATAAAATTAGTGTATTCCATTAAGAATATTTTCTATAGAAAAATCTATTTGTTATTAACCCTGATTACATCAATCAATATATGTGACATATTATGATATCTTCTCCAACACATATGTATATCAGTTCTTAAATACATTCATAGATAGATATTTCACACACCGTATCATGTTTCATTTCCATGAGTTATAGTTCAATAATCATTTTATAATTGGAATACTATATAAATATATTAAATCAGGTATTTAGGAAGTAAAAACTGTAATTCTGTTACCCAATATGTACTGGAAGAACCATAATAATATATTCAGTGGGAACTCACATCCATTTCCAAAGTTCACAAATTATTTTATTTCCAAGAACACATAGAGTTACAAAAAAACCATAAAAGAATCAAAAATCCAAATGTGAATCCCAATCTCCATCTTTAGACTTGTTGTTAATACCCATATTATTATAAAATTAATGTATCTTACCCATAATTTATGAATATAAATGAAATTATTGAAATATTTTTTCCTTTTATATAATTTTCATATGATAGGGAACACATCTCTCTAACCATGTATCAAAATAACATATTCATCACTATTATCATAAATTTTCATTAGAGAAGATAATGATAAAAATTCTTCTTAACAAGGAGTTTTTTGTATGGAAACTCTAAGAATACATTGTATAACCTAGAAAATAAAACAAGATCTATTTTACCACAGTATAATATTTGTTAAATTAAATTTTAATACGTTTTAAAAACTATAATCTTCATAACATAGGGGTTTTATAAATATAATTTGAATAATATTAAAAAACATACACTCCACATCAGAAAAAAATAAAACATTCCAGGGAAACTAATTTAACTTTTTAATTTTATTATCTAATCACCCATAGATGATTAAATATGAAAATATAATAATATAGATATGAGAGTGAAAATCATGCCTCAAATAGTATCATCTTTTTGGCTAGCCAAATTTAGAGTTTTATGAAAAATAAATAAATATACATAGACATTACAATAATTGTTATCCCCTACTAATGTATCAAACTCTTTACACCATAAAAATAGTGGTATTATTTTATAAATATGTTCTAACAGTGTGTGAAATAGTGTAAAATGGATAAAAATATGAATCAAGAAGTTCATTTTTCTAAACAATATAAATATTATATCCCTCGTTCAAATAACACCTTTATTCCCCATGATTTTAACACAAACACTATTTATTTGATATTAAGGTTTAATTAATCACTTTATTTGTCACATTAAAATATTTTAAAATAAAACCCTATGTTTCATAAAATACTTCTTATGCAATAGCAATCTTAAACAAAAAATTAAATATTAGTATTAAATTGTGATTGTTATACCCCTACTATTAAATTAGTGGAATGAATAGTATTAGTCATGTTATGAAATATATAATCATATTACAAATTTATAATATATTAATTAATGTTTCTAAATACATTCAATATTTGTTATAATATCTTATTATTCCTAAAAGGATACATTTTCTTAAAAACTGATTGTTATTATCTTTATAAGTGTTTATTAAAATATATTTCTTGAAAATTATGAAAATTAATTTCAAAAAAATTAATTTCAATTAATAATAATTTATTTCAAAATTTCCTTCAACTAAATATTTTTTAATTTTTCAAAATATATATTTTTCAAGGAATATAAAAATATTATGATTTTTATTGAAAATTAAATTTCATTATAAATTACGTATAAGGTAAATTTTTTATTTAGTTTAAAATATTAAATTAATATTTTTTATTTAAATAATAAATTTATTGTTATATAAATTTACTCTGTAATTTAATTATGAACAAAACATTTTAAATGTAATGTTGGCATTTTTCTAGAAAACAAATTTTTTTGTGTTTTTCTAGTTAAAGTTAAAATTTAATTTTTCAACTTATATTTTACTAATTTTGAAAAATGTATTCCATTTCAATAATAATTTACTCCAAATTTATTAAATAGGTTAGTTTAATTTTTTTGACATTAATTGTATCATTAGTAATTTTTTTTTACGATAATAAAAGTTTAATCGAGTGATTAATGTTACATGTAAAACATAAGAAACAAAAAATCACTCTAAAACATGATTATATATTACACAGTGATTTTATCTCAATCATAAACATCAAATGGTCGAATTTAAGACATTTTGTGGCCGCATGGATAGGATTATGGATTTCATAGTATTTTATTTAATGAAATGTCAAAAAGTAACACTCATATTTGTATTAAATAAAACATTTATAATATTATTGTATCTATAGAGTTTTTTTAATATAATTTTCATTTTTAAATATAAAAAATTTAAATTCTCCAAATCAATTTATCATTAATTTTTATAAAATTAAAATTTACTTTAGATTATTTCACAATGCCAATTGAGTAATCATTTAATTAGTGACAAAACTAAATTACAAATATTTAAAAATAAACATTTTTTATAATTAATTTGTTAAAATAACATTTAATTATAACATTGAGATGTTAAATATATAATAACTTTTTTATTAATAATTTTAATCTTTATATTTTTAATGTTAAGGTATTTAATATTTCTAATAATTGACATTATTGATATTTTATAGTAATATTATATTATTAAATGATTAATAATTCGTAAAAATATTAAAAAGTTATATGTTATTATGAAAAGTTTTAAAATATCAAAAAATTCAATTTATTGGTATTTTCATTTTATTTCATCTCTATTTTCCCTCAATGAATACAAACATATGATGTCACGGTAAGTGTTATAGTGGTTAAAAGTGATAAAACCTAACCATAAGTGTATAAATATATCCAAACATAACTAATTTTTATTTTATAAGAGTATTTCATCCCATAATAATCTTATCTAATATATTAATAATTTTTGAGAAATTTATAATAAATTTGATTTTATATTCAATTGTTATATTGAGAAATTCTGAGAGTACCCCCTCTCTTTTAAATAGAATCCACTTATTCACTTTTATTCACACTACATAAGAAATATGAATAATAAAATACCTACCAAAATACCTTACTATAAACCATCTAAACAGTATATAAGGATTATTGTATTCATAACACCAACCATAGTAGTCTTAAGTTGTTTTTCAAAGGGATTGTCCAAAGCAGTGGTATTGTTTTAAATAGAACAATCTAATTTTTTTGCTTCAACATTTATCAACCCTTATTGAACAATTATAAAATAATAAATCTTGTATATGAAATATAAAAAAACTTTATTATATTTGTTTCATGGTCAATATTCACCTATATTTCTATCCAATTATAAAAATAATCATCATTTGTGTGTACATCAAACAATCACCCCCCGAAACGATGCAATTAATTTTCCATAACCATATCCCAGGGATGTGTTAAAAAGTGGAAATTAATATTTATATATGATATTAGTGATATATTTACCATTTTTAAATTTTAATATTTCAGTTAGGTTCATACATTTCTATTCACATAAAATTTATTATGTTGTTCAAGCATCCATGTTGAATACCACCTTTATAAAGCGATATGATTCATTTTTATCACCACATCATAAGAAAAATATATAAATCTATATTTACGTATTATATTATATTTTTTATATGATGATCATTCGGTGATGATATAATAATACATACCTTATTTCTGTAATGATCATTAAAAATGGAAACATTACTCTTCCGTATGTACTCCGTACCATCTCCATTTCATAACCATCATTCATAGTTATATACAAAATTATAATTTATTTAAAGAATATGAAATTCTATAATTGATATTATTTTTAAAATTATTGAGTGTTATAAAATTTGACCACATACAAATGATAAATGTCATTTTGAACATTTAAACTAAATATATTCAAATCATCTAACGTGAACATAAATAATAAAGTAATTATGATAAAAGTGTTGTAAGTGATAAAATGAATAAAAAATGAAATAGTTTCAAAATAATATAAATAATTATCAATTTTTATTATTCATGGTGATAAATAATGTACATGTTGAGTCACACTCAAGGGAATAGAGTGTTTCTGAAAAAAAAAATTAGTTAATGAATATTTTTACAAAATTCAAAAGGATCATTTTTATCTTATAATATATGAAAATATTTTTCTTCCTTCATGAAAGCCTAATGCATTTATAATTTTCACGATTAAAATTTTATTATCAAATATTTTTTATATATATTTGTCTATCGTTTTCGAAAAAAAAATCCAAAATGAAAATTTTTATTTCAACAAAATTTAATTTTAGAGACTTTTCTTTGAATAAAACACAAAATTACCTTACTTTGATTATTTTTTATTAATCAAATTCATAAAAGTTTAATTTTATTCTACAATATGGTTCACATATTTGTTTGAAATAAAATTTTATTGCTTTAAAATGAAAATTTAAATAATAAAATATTTTATTCAGGATATGGTAATTAAGTAATATATGTGAAAAAAGTGATCCAGATATAGATTATATAAAAGGATGAGCCCCAAATATATCATAAGTAATCCAAATAAATATTAAAAATTGGGTGTTTCTGGATAGCACCAGTCGAACATGTTATATATTTCAGTGTTCCTATATCGTGTTCCAATTCATTGGGTAAAGTGCCTTTTCTTTCAAGGAATGTGGGAGGGTTTCATTAATGGTTTTACCTAATGGTTTTAATTGGGGTCCAGTTATTTATAATACAATTTTAATATGGTTTATTAATTTCATGTACTAACCATCAAAAGAGTGTTTCTATTTTTGTACTATTAGACTTCATACATTCATTGGGAAAAATTAGTGTGATTTTAATATGGAGTTTATTTGTATTAACCTCTCAAAAAATAGTGATAAAGGTAATATTTTAATTAGTTTTCATGTTTTCCTCTAGAATAGAAGATTAAATATTTTTATGTTGCTTCTTGAGTGTTTTTTTCTCAATCCAATTTTTTTAAAATGTTTTCCTAAATGGTTTAATGATTATTAGGGGCAAGGATGAGGTCGAGATGAAACATTTGATGATTTTTTATGAAAACAAACTATATTATAATTTAAAAAGTTTTATGTGTGGGTAAATAAAAATGGATTATAAGTGTCTAATTTTAATGTTTGAGTTTAATTTATAAATTTTTATTTCATTCTCATAAATATAAAAATTTAAAATATCTGTTTCGTATTAATAATATGAATTTTATTTCATAAACACATGGATATTTAATTCTTATGGCGGAGTATTTATTATTTTAATCAGATGAGTGATTTTAAAACATTAGATATTTGAATAGTTTTTAAGTGTTATCAAAACCATCATGGGTTTATAATTTTAGGGTTTAACATAAGTTCAATATATTATAAACCACTTTTGAGACTTTATATTATGAAATTTTAAGGTTACTAATGATTTTTTTAGGGAAATTTAATTTTGAGGTAATTATGGTTTATTAATTTTTTCGGATGAAAAAATAATGTATGAGATAGCGCTAGAGGATAAATTTTTTATTTAATATTAAACATATTATTGTTAATTTGAGTATTTTTTAATTTTATAATGAATTATTTAAAAATTATATAGTTTTATAAATGGAAATCCCACAAATCATTGGATAAACATTAACATATTTTTTTTCATGGGGATTGAACCCACAAATGAAGGGGGAAAAGGGTACATATTCTACCACTATCCGATATGATTTCATGGTTATTATGAAGATGTTTTTTATTTAAAATTTATTATGGATAAAATATATTTTCATTTTTTGATAATATTATTTTTCAAAATTATAACCTTGAGATTGAATTTTTTTTGGAGATTAAGTGATTAATGTTTTTTTTGGAAGCTGATCACTAATTTGGGAACACTATATAATTATGATAAATAAATAAAATGATATTTTGTTTGATTAATAAAGGTTGTATTATATTTTTTAGGAATATATTACATTATTTAATATTTATGGTGATTTTGGATTTTTATAAAACTAATTATCATATCATGAATATTATTAATGTATAGCAATTACATTTTGGTTTATTACATTAAGTGTGATTGTGGTGATTTAGAGATAAATGAATAATATTTTGTAGAATACCATGGGACCAAATAATTCATATATTAAGGATTAAATATTATTTTATAATATTTTGTATAATATTAAGGCTAGTGAATTTTTGAATGACATATGATTAATAATGGTTATCACTATTGATTCATGGATAATAAAGACGGTTTTCATCAAAAGAAGGATCACTCATTGGTGAATAATATATTATACTGTATTGATGTTTTTGGGTTTGGTTAAAACATAATTATAATTGAAATTGATAACTATAATTTTGTGGGTTTTTGGATCCATATATGTTGATTTTGATGCTTCTAGAATGAAAAAATCATACTGCATACTCATTATTGGAGGAAAGGATGAGACTTCATTGGAAAATTGATTAAAGTATGAATCATTAGTTTTCCTGTAATTTTATTTTAAAAATTTCTATGTATATATGGAAATGGAATTCCTCAAGTCTATGAAAATGATCTTCAAATAAAGGTGTTATCCGTTTACTTTTCTAACCATCAATTCAACGTCCTTTTATACCTTCAAAGATTAAGGATTTTGTAATTCATAACAATCTCATGACCATGTTCTATATCACTATCTATAAATATTTTGGAAATATATTTCTCTTTCATGCATATTATTTCATAAATTTAAAAAAAAAATTGCTATCTTAAATGACTATTATACTATCTTTTCTCTCTTATTTATTAGATGTTTTATTAATCCTCATTATGACCTGACATATAAGTAAAGGTATTTTGAAAAGTTAAACCATAGTTCCCAATCCAACATTCATTACTGTGAGGATAAAATTTCAACGATAGGGTAGAATGTCATATCCTGCTATTTAAAAATGAAACACTATATTTGATAGCATACACAATACACAAAACTGAGGTTAAACGAACAATAAAATAATATTATTTAAATGTAACCACTATAACACAATAGTGATATTAGAATAAATAAATATTATAAAATACATTTAGAAATATTTAATAATACTATTATTTTATAATATATTAACTAATTATATCTAAATAAGTATTATTTTTTTAGAAAAATCTTTTTATTCTTCAAAAATATGTTTACTTAAAATTGAATTTTAATTTTTTTATGAGTGATATTATAATAAGTTTCTATAAATTTTAAACTATTTATTTAGGAAATGAGTTTAGTTTTCAACATAATAATTTAAAAACTATCATAAATGTATTTTTTATAATTTTTATTAATATATTTATTTTAATAGAATGATGAAAAATAATGATTTTCATTGAAAATAATATTTCATTTTATGTTATATACATTGTAAAATTATGTCTAGAATTCTCTTTAAATTTTTATTATTTTATTTTTATTTTAAAATAAACCAATTATCAGTTTTGAAATGAACTATAAACATAAATATAGCAGAAACATTTTTTTTATGATGTAGTTTTTTTGAAAAACTATTTTTTTTTGTGTTTTTATTGATTAATTACGAATTAAATGATATAAATTCCATATATATTTTTTTAAAATGTATTCCTTCTTTGAAATCAATTATTCAAAATTTATGTAGTATTTCACTATTATTTTTTGTCAATATGAATAATAACCTCAGTAAATTTTGTTGCCATGGTAAAGGATATATAAGATAATTAAAGTTTAATAAAATGGAATGCACAATAAAATTACCATAAAACATTTGTAAATATTAATAGATGAGTATATATAGACCATATTCAAACAAGAATCAAATATAATAACATATGGGTCTAAATGGATGGGATTATGACCTTTGTATTATTTTATCTAACAAAATGTAAAACATCTCACACACATATTTTTAATTACTATATTTTTTAATATGTGTTTATAAATATGATTTGTTTGTCTAGAAATATTATTTTAAACTATAACAGATTTATATTAATCATTATAATATATTTTTAATTTTTAGTGATGAAATCATTTATTTAAATTCTAGGACAATTTTGGATGAAATAATTTTTTTTAATCTATAAATAAAATGATTTCCATTAGAACAAAAAAATAAATAAAAGTTTTGATTTTTTAATAGAAAAATTAAACTTAAAAATAAACATTATATGAATTATATCTAATGACATATGTTTTTATTATCATAGGTGTTATATTTATATTATTAGTGATAAATTAATAAAAAATGATAAAATTGAAATTAATCATATATTATAATAAAAATATTTTATTAAATAATATTAAATTCCCAAAACATTAAATTAAACTAACTGGATTTATAAGATTTTACATATAATCCATAATATTTTTTTATTTTTTTTATTTTAATATAAACATTATTAACCCTTAGTGGATAAAAAACCATGCTGTCTTGGTAAGATTAAAAGGGGTTAAATAAGAGTTAAAACAAATATTTATGGGTTGAAATATTTTAAAAAACAATAGAAGTTTTTTTTAATGAGGACATTTTGAACCATTCAAATTTTATATTTGAAATTAAAAAGTTTGGATATAGTTTTTATTAAAACATATTTCATATAAAATTATTATATTGGGAAATTTACAAAGTTTCTCTCCCCACTCTTATACATGAACATATATTCCTCTATTTTCATCATAATCGAAAATAAATTTGGTGTCACGACCCATCCCCCAGGAACCATGGCATGACCACCCCAAGCCAACCATTCATAGGCCAGGGGCTGGTGACTAGCACCAAAGGCGTAAATCCATAAAACAGGGAACACATTGACTTTATAACATTAAACTCACACGATGGAGTACAAGATGGATGAAAATTAGTATGTTAACCTGTATACAAAGAGTGTTGAATTGTAAAAGGGGCAGGAAATAGAAGCCCAATTGTAATGAACAAGTACAGCTAAATATGAAAAAATAGATAAATGGTGAAAAGAAGCTCATGGATCATCCACCACGGAACCTACCTAAAGGCTATGTACAGATAGCCTCCTCAGAACTCCACATCGATGGGACTCCTATCTGTACCAAAAAGTAATATTGTCCACTGCCATGTACTGTCCAGTCCTGGAACACGCAGCCTCGGTCAGCATAGTCTGTCGTCTGCATCCAACACAACGAGGAGCGGGCATAGCCTGTGCAGGGGTGAGTATAACGATACTCAATAGGGACCCCAAGACCCCCAAGGTCTCTCCAAATCCACCAAGGATAAACAAAAGATTATTAAATCAACATATATCCATTATTTAGGTATATTCCCATATATATACCTATGTTATCAAGTATCCCATCTCAATCATGAGAAAAAAATAGGAATCAATGACTCAGCTCACATATGTATACCAAATATGTAGAGAGATATAGATAATCAGATATAGCCAATGATTCATCTATGTTGTCAGACTCACATAGGATTCAGGACCAACAGTTAGAACTATTAGACCCACACAATATCAAAAATAGTAGTTGGATAGTCAGACCCGGACATGATCCAGGACCAGCTATTCTGTCGAACACACATAGGATCTAGGAATAGAAATCAGAAATGTCGGACCCACACAGGATCCTGGAACTATAGTCAGAGCTGTCAGACCCACACAAGACCCATGAATAGATATTCTTTTGATCCCACATAGGATCATGGAACAGAAGTTTGAACTGCCATCCCCACAAAGGATCCAGGAACATTAGTTAGAGCTTTCAGACCCACAAAATATCCAGAAACAGTCATCAGAGCACATCCAGCCACAGGGTTTCCAAAAATCATGCTTGATTCTAATAGGGTCCACTCTTAAATTCAAGAGGTGATACATCAACTGTCACAAAGTACCATGAAGAAAGATCCCAAAGACCAACCTATTCAAAAGGGTATCAACGCAACAGATGATGCTTTAATCGGACGCCCAGTCTTTATGTTATTTTCCTTTCTGTCCTGGGGGCCCGATTAGATTTGTGCACGATCCAACCTTACTGTATCTCAACTGTAACCCAAACACTGATGGTTATTCTAAAAGGGACTTTTGTGCCCCAAGAAAACCAATTCCGTTGACGGTTTGTCAAATGGTCATCCAGTTCCAAAGATATGGCCAAAAAAGGTAAAAGGTTGGTAGTGAGCCTGAGTCCGGTCTGACACGGTCGGACCGACCCAGCCTATCCCAGTCTAGGCCGAATCTGTTTGGTTCGACATGATCAGTCCAGTTAGGTCTGGTTCGACCCATTTGGTGGGCCATCCTGTTACGCTTGACCCGGTCTACGGGGCTTGGCCCAGTAGACTACTAGGGCGGTTTGTCCCCAAGGTCACCGTGAGGGGCGCGGCTCGGCCCAAAGGGCACGACTGGTTCAATTCAGCCAGCGCCTTGAGAGGCATGGTTTGGGCGGGACGGCCTGGGAGGCTGAGATAGTTCATCCAGCGACGCTGCGAGGGAGGCTGGCGCGGCTATGCCTGGAATCCTGGTTGGTGGCCTGGGCAGGCTGGGGGCGGCCGGGGAGGCCGTGTGGCAGCCTGTCAGGCTGTCGGGGTGATCAGGTAGGCCAGGGGGCGGCCTAGGCAGGACCGCAGGGCGACCGGGCAGGCCAGGAGGCGGCTTGGGTAGGCCGACGGAGCAGCCAGGGAGGCCGGAGGGTGGTTGGTTTGGCTGGCGGTAGGGGAGGGCACTGTATGCGCGACACAGTTTACAGAGGCCACGAGTAGCGTGGGAATTAACTTCTGCTGCCTCTGTCATCTCACTACATCTTCCCCAGGCCAAAAATTACCATAAACAAGATCCGCGGAGGGGTCAGGCCAAGTTGGATTGGCCCGCACCCTCCACGGTTAGGGTGGTATCAAGAGGTTTGTATGTATGAAGCACAAAAACCCTCGTTCGTTGTTTTGAGAGAAAGGAAGAACATGGGAAAGATCATACATAGATAAAATTTAACCCCTTCCTTTGATTCGTCATTCATCGTTCATTGATGGAGTCACGGAAATTAGATGAAGACAATTGTCAGTCGTCATGTCTATCACACGCTTCTAAACACATGATTTTTTGGCGGTGGAAGATGCTCCACGTTGGTAGGTGTCTGGGAAAGAAGTTGAAGAATGATCCTCACCGACATTTTTCATTGTAAGAACGCATTTTTCAATATTCATTGGGAGAATTCTAATCCTCCCAAGCTCTCCTATTTTCAAACCTCCACCTAAATGCCAATCGAAAATAATACTAGACTGTGTTTTCGAATATTTTATTGGCACAGAAATTAAAAAATAATAATTAAATTAATTAGATAGGCTCCACCTAATTAATGTGAAGGGTTGGAAAAAAATAAATAAAGGTTAGTTGAAGAGGCTCCCATATATTAATTGGAGCTTGAGGTTTTCTCCAATTTAATGGGGAGTTTCCATGGATTAATAGCTCAGGTGGTCACCACCAAATTAATCCATTCAAGGGAGGTTGAGTTCAGCTAGTCCCCACCACCATAACCTCTCAGGTAAGGTTATGGTGCATTTGTCCCACCTCCAACCTCCATGAGGAGGTTTTAACCACCACACACCAAATGGATTCTCAAATAAAATTATATGTAGCTCACTTTATTTTATTATTTTGCCATGATAACCCAAAATATAATATTTATTCCTAACCAACAGACATCGAGGTGAATGTCTCCTAAATCAATTACTGATGTTGTGAGTTCAACGGTGCCTTCAGATTTCAATTCTTAGCACTAGTTCAAAAGTTATAAAATCATGATCATATGTTTACAGAACGTAACTGAAAAAAATTTCAGAATTTGATTCCAGGCACACCGGGCCTTGGAATCATGTGCCATCAATTTTTACAGACACGTAAAATTCCGATGTATTTATGAAAAAAGAATATCCCACAGAAATTCTGGGACATTACATTCTCCCCACCGCAGGGTGTAATGTCCCCATTAGCTAAAACTTGAACTAAGGGAACAAGTGGAGGTACTGAGTAAGCATCTGAGCCTCCCACTCCCATGTGCTCTTCTGGAGGTCCCTATGCTTCCAATGTATGCCCACCAGAGGAATCGACCATCCATGAAGGACCCGCTCCTGTGGATCTCAATCTCCACTAAAACCTCTGTAAATGTCACCCCATCGTCGACGTTTAGCTTCCCATGGTCGATTATGTGAGAAGGGTAGTACACGTATCTCCTTAGCTGGGATATATGGAGAACATCATGCACCCGGTGCAACTAAGTTGGAAGAGCCAGGTGGTAAGCCCCATCACCTACTCTATAGAGGACCTGGAAAGGTCCGATGAATCTCGGAGTTAACATGATGCCTCGACCAAGTCTCTGTCGACTTTATCGAGATGAGACCCGTAGAAAGACATGGTCTTCATCCTTGAACTCCAGAGGCCTTCGTATCCTATCAGAATACGACTTATGCCTACTCTTTTCAGTCTCCATCTGCTCCTATATGATCTTTACCTTCTCTGTGATTTCCCTTACCATCTTTGGTCCCACTTGTGCTGACTCCCCTGGGTCTGTCTAGCACAGTGGAGATCTGCAAGTTCGACCATACAAGGCCTCAAGAGATTCCATCCCAATGGTGGATTGATAGTTGTTGTTGTATGAAAACTCCACCAAAGGTAAGTAATCCTCCCAGATGCGACAGAATTCCAGGAAACAAGAACGTAGAATGTCTTCGATGGTCTTAATGGTCCGCTTGGTCTAACCATATATCTGATGATGAAAGGCAGTACTCCGAAAAAGATGTGTCCTGAAAGCCTCCTACAACCACTTCTATAGTCTTGAAGTAAACCTTGTGTCACGATGGGAGACAATAGATAAAGGTACTCCATATAGCCACACAATATTCTGCTCATAGATTTATCCCTATCTCTCTACTGAACCCTGTTCTATGATCGGTAGTAAGTGGGCCAACATGGTGAGTCGGTTGACGATCAACCAAACTGAGTCGTGACCCCTGGATGTACGTGGAAGACCAATCACAAACTACATGTATATCCTAACCCACTTTCACTTTGGGACCTCAAAAGGCTAAACCAAGACTTATAGTACCTGATTCTCTGCCTTCACATTTAACAAGTGAGGAATCAAGAGACAAACTCCAATACTGCCTTCTTCAGACCTAGAAACCAGTGTTGTCGCTGAATGTCTGTTTCCTTCTTCACTACTCCTTGATATAACTCTTGAACGGATGTGTGGAACTCCCTCAAAAATACCTCCTGAAGTGACACTAGTTCCATAATACATCCTCGGAAGAGGATAACATGCTCCTCATCTTCATAAAATCCATCTGGTGCCTTCCCTATAGATATTTGTGCATATCGCGTCTCACAGTCAGTGTCCCCATGATGTGCCTCCCTGACTCACTGAAGAAGTGGAGTGATGGTAAGAGACTGAGGGAAATATGCTCCATCACATTACACATATAAATTTGAAAAGAAACGAGCTTCTCTGTCGCTTCTCTTAGCACTTTTATACCAGAAGTCATGGTGAGTGCATCCACAACAACATTCCCCTTTCCATGAGTATAGACTATCTCGATGTCATATTGCTGGAGTAACACAATTCAACATTGTTGTCTCAGGTTCAGTTCCTTCTGAGAGAAGATATTCC
The DNA here is from genome assembly GCA_963277665.1 of Viscum album. Classification (NCBI taxonomy): domain Eukaryota; kingdom Viridiplantae; phylum Streptophyta; class Magnoliopsida; order Santalales; family Viscaceae; genus Viscum; species Viscum album. Next base: position 1,696,407,378 of record OY728142.1, on the reverse strand, counting down.
TCAGACTCTTGTGATGAGAGTATATGGTAATATGTTTTCCCATAAGATAGTGCCACCACATCTACAAGGAAAATACCACTGCTACTAACTCCAGGACATGGGTAGATGTGTTCTTCACATGTTGTCTCAGTTGTCGAGAACCATATGGGAACATTTCTCTCTCATGTATCTGGACACATCCAAGTCTAGTCCACGGTGAATCACAATAAAAAACATACGCTAAGCCCTCCTCTGAAAGCCTCAAGATGGGGGCACTAGTCAGCATCTTCCTCAGCTCTTGAAAGATCTGTTGGAATCTCTTTGACCAAACAATGGGTTTCCCCTTTTTCGTCAAAGCTGATACTGGTGCTGCAACACTAGAGAATTTAGGTATGAATTATTGGTAGTACCCAGCCAAACCCAGCAAACTCCGTACCTCTATCACCCTCCTGGGTGGCTCCCAAACAAGTACTACCTCCATCTCTGCTAGATCTACAACAAATCCAGCATCTGAGAAGACATGTCCCAAAAAGTGAACCTCTCGGATCCAAAATTGGAACATAGATATCATACCATAATGATGGTGCTCTCAGAGTGTGTCATGTACTACCCGAAAATGGTAGGCATGCTCCTCCTCAATAGTCGAGTAGATCAGAATGTCATCGATGAAGTCTATGACAAAGGGTTAGAGGTATGGCTGGAAGATCCCATTCACGAGTCCCATGAACACGGCCAGAGAGTTGATGATGTCGAAAGGCAAAACCAAGAACCCTTAGTGGCCATACCAACATCCAAAAGTCGTCTTCTGGACATCCTCATCTCAAAATATGAGCTGGTGATACACTGATATGCGGTCTATCTTTGAGAACCATTGTGCTCCCTTCAACTGAATAAAGTGGTCGTTAATCCTCGGGAGTGGGTATTTGTTCTGCTCCATCCCCTGGTTCAGTTGACGGTAGTAGACACAAAGCCTCAAGATTCCATCCTCCTTTGCGAATAGAATTAGGGATCCCAAGGAGGTACACTAGGCTAGATGAATCCCCTCCCCTACATTTCCTCTAGCTATACCCACGTCTCATGAAGCTCTGCGGGAGAGATCCAATATACTGGTGTAGATATAGTTGACGTATCGTGGTACATATCAATGTATAAGTCCACATCTCTATGAGGAGGTAGTCCTGTATAATCATCAGTGAAAAAATCCACATACTGATCCACCACTACAGGATTTCCCGGACTCTCCACATCAACTGCTCCGAGGGTAAGGCATGCCACCTGATTAGTGATCGGATGCACCCTCCTCCGAGTAAGACATTCTTGTGCTACAAAGGCTTCGATCTCACCAGTGAAGGTGAACATGGTCCCAACCGTGCAGACACACCGCACATTTCACCTAATACAATCAATATAAGCATGGAATGTAGATAACTAGTTCATACCCAAGAAGACCACGTAAGGAATCGATGCTTCGTCAAGGAGATTCCTGCCGAAGTTATCACCTCCTTGAGTAAGCTCACACTATAGGAACTAGTGTGTAATCATTGAATCAGCTACCATATGAGTCTGTAGCCGTAAGGATCAATTTAAAGGCTCCTTCAGAATCTCAGAGCTCTGAAAGAGGGAAGTATATATGAATGTGTTACTAGAACCTATGTCTATAAGAACTACTGCTAAGGTGGAGTAGATAGAAATCATACCTCGAATCATCTCCAGAGTGCCATGGTCGTAAGCCATAGCTTCCTGGAGTAGAGCTCTCCCCTTTCCACCTACTCCCTGTAGTCGTGGTGGACTTCCTGGTAGTGGTGGTGGTAACACCTCATAACATCATCCACCACCATCTGAATGACCATCTCTTCTACCACGTCCGCCTACTCCTTGCGGACCGCCTCGATCGAACCTATGCCTCTACCTGGGAGGTCCCTCAACTATCAGCTGATCTTCCGAATGGTGGGTCGGATAGTCACGAGGCATGTTTCCCTCCCTGCTTCATGTGAAGTAATGTCTGATCCTCACATGACTGGCTCTATCTCGTATGCCTCGCACAACCGAACCCATGTCCTGAGGTCATCCACTAGATGATCTATTATTCTTGGACCTCTGTGACATCTTTCTGCTGCCATCTATATAAGGCTCTGCTACATGATCCCCAATGGTGGGTATCACACCTAGTGACTGCTCAGCAGGAAAACACTCCACTAAGAGGGCTCACTCCAACACCGCCGCCTACATCGGGATGTTGAGGGAGATCATCGAAGCTCTGATCTCTCACATGATCCCCTGCTCAATGTTCGGGGACTTGAAGAATGGGTCTCGTACCATATCTGTGAAGTAGCATGAGTGGTCGGTGAACCTCACAGAGTAATGTGCCACTGTCATGCTACCTTGCTATATATGTAGTAGCTCCTCTATCTGTACCACACGTAGGGTGGCTAGGACAAACTCATCCCGAAATAGGCTCTCGTACTCCGCCCAGAGAAGTGTCACCTCGTCATGCACCTTGAGGATCAGGAACCACCATCTGCCTGCTAATTCTTGAAGAATACTCGTGGCAAGGATAACCATAAGGTCAGCTGGTTTCTCTACTAGTCTGAAGACTCTCACCACAGCCTCCAGCCAATTCCCATCTACCTTTGGGTCTGTATCACCCATGAACCTGGGCGGCCTCTAGCGCTGAACTCATGAAACATACTCAGGTTGCGTGCACTCTCTAGTACTAGGGATGGTCGTATCGGTGGCCCAACGGTTAGTGGTACCACTGGTTCCACCGCTGTGATAGGGTCCTGCACCGAGAACTCGTCTCTCGGTGGGATGTCATCTCATATAACTCTAAGAACCTTGGATGGATGTCTACATGGGGCCATCCTGATAAGATACAGGTTCACTACATTCAATAAGTTATACCAGGTGAGATGAATCAAGTGATCACAAGGAAAACTCTTGAAACATACACGCAATCAGTTTTTTCGTGCATTGAGTCAAAAATCAATATCCAGGGTCATGGTTTATGGATACGTAGGATGTCGCACCAACACTGGACTCCTTGATCTTATAACCACACTCAGTATCCTTAACACAATATCTTCATAGAAATGAAATATTAGAGTTATATGTTTTGCGATAGAAGCTCCCTCTGATACCAATTTTTCATGACCCGTCCCCCGGGGCTCGTGCCGTGACTCCCCCAAGCCAACCTTCCATATGATAGGGAATGGAAACTAGAAACAAATGCGTAAATCCCTAAAACATGGAAGGAATTTCCTTTATAACTGTAAAAAACACAACAGAGTACATGCTAGAAGCAAAACAATATGGAATATTGTATACAAAGAGTACTGAAATGTAAAAGGTGCTGGAAATACAAGCCCAACTGTAAAGTACATGTATAACTAAAAAGGGAAAAGCAATTGAAAGGTGAAAATCAACTCCTTGATCATCCACCATGGATCCTACCTAAAGGGTAGATATATATAGCCTCCTCAACACTCCATATATATTGGTCTCCTCTGTGTACTGACTAGTCGTTTGGTCCAACTCAAGGTACTGTCATGCCCTAGAACACTCAACCTCTGTTAGCACTATCCGTCATCTGCATCCATCATAATGAGATGCGATCATAGCCCGTGAAGGGGTGAGTATAACAATACTCAGTAGGGACTCAGAGACCACCAATGTCTCTCAAAATCCACAAAGGATAAACCCCAGAGTATGAAATCAATAGATATCCATTACGTATGTATATTCCCATTTATATACCGAAGTTATCAAGTAACTCATCTCAATCATGAGAAAAACATATGAATCACTGACTCAGCTCACAAAAGTTTACCATATATATATAGAGATATATATGATCAGATATAGCCACTGAATCATTTAAGTTGTTGGACACACATAGGATCTAGGACTAGCAGTTAGAACTGTCGGGCCCACACAAGATCCAGGAACAGTTGTTCGAGCTATCGGACCCACACAGTATCCACGACCAGCTATCCTATCGAACCCACACACGATATAGGAATAAAAGTCAGATCTGTTGGACCCACACAGGATCCATGACCTATAGTCAGAGCTTTCGAAGCCACACAGGATCCAAGAAAAACTATTCAGCCGAACCCACACTAGATCTAGGAACAAAAGTCAGAACATTCGGACACACACAGGATCCAGGAATAGTATTAAGAGCTGGTGAACCCAGACTTGATCTAGGAATAGTTGTCAGAGTGTAGCCAGCCATAGGTTTTCCACAATGCATGCTTGATTCTTGGAGGGTCTGCTCTTCAAGCCCGGAGTGGATACAACATCTTCCACAATGTCCCACGAAGAACTATCACAATGGTCTGCCTCGTCAAAGGGGTCTCAACGCAGTAGACAACACGTCAATCAGACACCCGATCTGTATGTTATTTGTCTTTAAGTACCGGGGTCCCGATTAGATTCTTGGACGATCCTACGTGACAATATCTCAAATGTAATTCAAACATTGAAGGGTATTCATAAAGGGACCATCACGCTCCAAGAAAACTTGTGCCGCTGACAGTTCGTCAAATGGTCGTCTGGTGCCAAGGATTTGGCCGAAAGAGGTAAAGGGTTGGTAGTTGGTCTGGGTCCGGTCCGACTCGGCCGGACCAACCCGGCCTAACCTAGTATGGCCTGACCTGGTTTGGTTTGACCTGATCATTCCATTTCGGTCCGGATTAGCCCATTGGGTGGGCCAGCCTATTTGGTACGGTCATGTCTTGACCCCCTCCAAACAAAGTATATCCCTCCTCGGCCGGCAATGAGAGAAGGGAGATAATGACCCCCCGATTCCCACCTCCAGTAGGCCTCAGGTTGGCGAATAGAACCCAGGGTATAGTAAACACACAAATGGGAGGAATTACCCTCTAAGAGAACACATGCAGAAGAGAGAGAAAAGATAGACACCAATCAAATCCCAATCAGAACTGGAATATAAGAGAAACCCACGTACACATATGAAATTTCATGAAACAGTACTACAACTTGATGGGAAAAAACTACATGTACCCAAAATTAGGTAAAACAGCAGCAACCACAAGTCTGAACAGCTTATGCAACCTCAATCTAGTAGAGAACAGCTTGATCTCCAACCTGCTCTATGTGGCCTGAAAACCAGTTTATATATATATATAGGGTGAGTATAACAGTATACTTAGTAGGATTCTCCCCGAAGCCTCTCGTGTAAAAGTAAAGAAGGCATAATAAAGCACAGTGAACAACAAGTGAAACTAACTCGACACCTAAATAGGTATACTAATATCCCAAACTCACTATGTCCACTATCACCAAGTAACGCATACATGAATATAGAATATATTAATGAATATCAAGGGTACCCCACTACTACTTCCCCACTAGTTTTTCACTTTTCCCCAACGTCTAACATCCTAAGCATATCTCTACAAAAAGGCTTGCCCACAAAAACCTGAGAAAAGCACCACAATCTGAACCTCATTCACCACAAAGGCTTTCCGACAGACACCTGGGCAAAGCACCCCACCATCCTCACAATAAAGAGTAACTAGGTAGTCTTCGGGAGCCCCCATAGCTCTCGTAACGTGTATCATGTGTCGGAAATTATACCTCAAGCCATTGCAACCCATACACTGAGTAAGGATTCTCAATCCATCACTGCCTATACACGTTACACCAATAGTAGTATATATGATACTATATCCAGAATATATGTTTGTGAATAACAACAAGACATTACATCCCTCTACACACATATATGGGGAAAACTAACCAATGTTCCTATCTGCACAAGTACCTTCCCAGAGATGAGAGTGGTGCCAAAGGGGGTATATATCCATTCATCCTCCGACCGAAATGTTGGGGAAAACACACCCCCCAGGGCTCAGAATCCTCGGGGTGTAAGTTTCCCTTACTGGCCGGGTGGAGTAGAGTATAGAAACATAAAATGTACAGAATATATTTTATCTCACAACCATACTATGGGCAGTACCTAGTCTTAGACACAACTCCATCTAATGTCTCTCAGACTCCGGGCTTCTACTTCTATGACTACGTATCTTATAAGCACACAACCATTTGAAGAGGTTTATTAGATTACTTCATTCCCTTTTTATCAGTTCCACTGTATGTTAATTAATTCATTGAAAATTAATTAACCATGAACAATTTAACATTTGACTTTATTAGTATCACACCCAATATCCACTGTACCATCCAAACTACAACTTTGTCATTATGTTCCAGTAACTACAACCCCATGAGTCCATTTATTCAATTATTCATTATAGAATTACTTTCCCATATTCCCAGGAATTTTATAAAAGCATTCTATGCTACTAAACACAAAAGGAGAAACATGGTGAGTAGATGTAATACCCGTCGAGTCTTTTCCGCCTATACCAAGAGCATAGACCCATTCTCCCTTGAGAGCCTAAAGACGGAAAGCGCATGTCATACCCCGTGTGTCATCACCTCTTTCGGAAGAAGGGTAAGCAAGACGATCTACTTTGATAAGTAGGTAAAAGTAAAGAAGATAATCAACCACAGAATCAACATGCATCCATCAATCACATCCTTACCATTCCATCATCCCTGGTGTCCTCCCCAACACCCACATGAATAAACAGATGCATCTCACCACTCTAGGCGTCATATGCTGCCTCCACCAAAAGCCTTCATGCCTCCACATATCACAACAACCATCCAGGCTCAAATCATAGCACAAGTATCAGGAAAAAAACAATCAGATCAATGGGATCATGGCCCTTTAATAATCAAGATGGTAACTCAGAACCCTTTTAGAAATTATCAAACAGGCGGTTCTTTAATCCATCATGAATTTAGAGATTTATTAAATGTAGGTTCCAAATTCGGGAAACCTAGTCAGTAAGCTATCACAGATAAATAATCATGCTTAATGCAATAATTTTATGAATGTCAATTTATAATAAGAACGAGATTCTTTTTCATTACACCTTATCTTTATCCAACATGTATTAATTAATCTTGGATTTCTTTCCTTACCGATTTCCATTTAGAACAAACAGCAAAACAAAGAAAGCATAAATATCACACTATCATGAAAAAGAATAGGCAATAACATAAGATAGATATCAATTTATTTATCCAGTTTAAATATTTATTATTTCAATTCCATTTTGATCCACTATGATAAAAAATTCTAATGATAAAGTCTCTCATAAAAGAAAAGAGAAGCACCAAATCCCCTACCTGAACAATTATTGATGTTCTTTATCCACACAATGGGTCACAATCCTCCCCTCGTGACAACTGCATCCACCAGAGGATGCCACGATACGATAGCAGCAACCAAACTCCATGAAAAACCCATTAGAATCTTGGAGATTACATGGTATAATATGGAAGGGAGAAAGAGGATAAGATGATCCCCAAAGGAACGACGATAAAACAAACCATATATAGAATATTCACCGATATAGCTCGGTTGCATCCAAAATAGAGCGGAACCAATTGGAGGAGTAGGGTTTGATTGTGAAATTCCTGTGGGCCTCTCATAGCCGAGAACAATGAAGATGAACAAGGGCGGATGATATTGTGTTCCTTTTGAATATTTAATGGGGAGACGGTTTAAGATATGCATAATTCTCCATTAAAAATGGATCACATTATCCCACATGGTTTAACCAAGAAAAAAAATCCCGAGCTATAGGGATAATTAATATAGGATTTGTGACATTTAAATCGGCCTTAATGTCCTTAAAATAATTCATTAAATGTTTTTTACCTCAAACAAAACATCAAAGGGGAAAAACTGTAGGAAGCTGGAAACACTGTTCACATACTCAATATTTTCCAAAAGAATGAGGAGGTCAGCTTTAGACCTCACGGTGAAAGGTTACCGATAGAACTCACCATTAGAGGTTACTGATAGACCTCACCGTTAGGGTCTACGGATACACCTCAACATTAGAGGATACCGATAGAGCTCACTGTTAGAGGTTACTGATAGACTTCACCGTTCTGGAAACACTGTACAAGTTTACCGATCTGAAAACACAGTACAAGTCTACCGATCTGGAAACACTGTACAAGTCTACTGGTAGACCTCACCGATTGAAACATTGTACAAGTCTACCAATCTAGAAACACTGTACAAGTCTACAGAACTGGAAACACTGTACAAGTCTAATGATAGACCTCACTGATAGAAACACCGTACAATTCTACCTATCTGGAAACACTATAAAAGTATACCGATAGACCTCACTAATAGACCTCACCGATAGAAACATTGTTCACTGAACCTCACCGATAGAAACCTTGTTCACCTACCGATACTGTTCATAAAACTGGAAACACTATTCACTGATCTGGAAATTTAGCAAAGTGTTGGGGATAAGTCACCATGACCTCCCAGAACACCTCCAACACCAAATTTTTACAAATTAATGTACCGTAGAAGTCTGGTCCATTACATCAAATACATCTCAAAACATTATTGTCCTCGAGAATTCAAAACCAAACTAAAGAGACAAAAAAAGAAACAGGGTCTGAACAACCACCCATCGAGAAACGTCTAAAAAGAGTGAAGGCCACAAAAGGAACAAAATAAGTTCATAAATAAAACCTGAAAGGTCTAACCATGAAGGAAAAATCATTACATGAAAAGATTTAAACATTAAACAACTCTGGTTTTAGAACACGTATCTGTGACTCACGCTCCCAGGTGCTCTCCTCCATGCCACAGTGTCGCCGCAAGAAACGAACTAAGTGGATAGAATGCCCACACAACACCTTCTCCTTGTGGTCCTAGATCTCCACATGTCCCTCCTCGAAGGTTGCATCATCATCAACATCGATCTCTCCCAAATCGATAATGTGAGTGTCATCATGAAGATAACGCCAGAGCTGTGATACATAGAAAACATCATGTATCTGACTCATTTGAGGGGGATTTTCCACTCTATAGGTCACAGCTCCAACATGAGCTAACACCTCGAAAGGACCAAAAAACCAGGGTAAAATCTTACTTCTACGACCAAACCTTCACTTCCCACGATGGGGTGTCACCATAAAAAACACATGATCCCAAACATTAAACTCTAAGGGTCTCATTATTTGATCAACATATGATTTTTGATGATCTTGCATAGTCTTCATCCTCTCACAAATCACCTGAACCATCTCTGTTGTATTATGCACTAGTTCTGGTCCATGAATTTCTAACTCTTTGACCCTAGTCCAGCATAACGGAGAACGGAAAGGCCAACCATACAAGGATTCAAATGGAGCCATAGCATTGGTGGAGTGAAAACTATTATTATAAGAGAACTCCACCAAGGATAGATGTTTCATCCATGAACCTCCAAAGTCTAGAACACAAGACCTCAACATATATTTAAGAGTCTGGATGGTTCGCTATGTCTGACCATCCATTTGAGGATGAAAAATAGTGCTAAGGCATAGTTGAGAAAAAAATCATGTTGGAGACCCCTCCACACCCTGGAGGTAAAACGAGGATCTCGATCTGAAATGATCATCCTAGGGACTACATGAAGTCTCACCACATCCTCCAGATACTACCTCAACAAAACTTCCACTGATCTCGACTCCTTGATCTCTATGAAGTGGGCCGATTTTGTTAAACGATCCAATACCACCAAAATAGCATCTTGTCCTCCCAGAGCTTGAGGTAAACTGGTAACAAAGTCCATTAGGATGTCCTCTAACTTCTGTTGAGAAATCTCTAATGGCTGGAGAAGACAACCAGGAACATCGTGTTCAGCCTTCACCCTCTGGCAGACTAAACATCGAGACACAAACTCAACAACCACACGCTTTAGCCTAGGCCACCAAAACTAACATCTCAAGGATCAGTACATCATTGTCACAACATGATTTACTGCTAAACGTGAACTGTGGAACTCTCTGAGAACTGTCTCATGCATCGTCAAGGGAACGAAAATCCTTCCTTGGTACAACACTCGGTGTTGTTCATCCTTAGACCAACCATCATGGGCCTCACCACAAACAACTCGGTCCCTCTAGACCATCACCTCAAGATCTCCCAACTGGGGATCTTCCACCATTTCCATCAGGGATTACTATACCGTCATCTGAAAAATACAACTCTACCCCCAACTTCATCTATATCAAGATATAATGCTGACAGTTCTTCCATTACTCTCCAGGAATCACTGGACTCACGCACAACATCACAACGTGACTTTCATCTCAACACATCAGCTACAACATTCCCTTTTCAAGGAGTATAATATATTTCGAAGTCGTATTCCTGAAAAAAAATCCATCCACCAATGTTGTTGAATGTTCAAGTCCTGCTAAGAGAAAACATACCTCAAACTTTTATGATCGGTGAAAACTACAAAACACTCACCAATAAGGTAATGTCACTACAACTTTAGAGAAAACACCACAGCTGCCAAATCAAGATAATGGGTGGTATAGTTACATTCATGGGGACATAAATTCTGAGACCCATAAGAAACAATTGACCTCCACTGCATGAGGACACACCCTAACAACAGATGTGAAGCGTCGTAGAAAACATCAAACAGAACTCCCTCATCTGGAAGACAATGAACTAGAGCACTTACTAACTTCTCCTTTAAATACTCGAAAGCTACCTAACACTGATCAGTCCATATGAATGCTTGATCCTTCCTAGTCAAAGTTGTTAGAGGAGTCGCAACTCATGAGAAATTGGCTATGAAGCTCCTGTAGTATCATGCGAGCCCAAGGAATCTTCGCACCTCTGAAATTGTCTTGGGGGATTCCCAAGACACAACTGGTTCTATCTTCAATCAATCCACAGCTACTCGCTGTTGGGACACAATATTCCATAAGAAATAGACTCCTCAAGCCCAAAACTCACACTTCCACAACTTCCCAAACATATGATGTTGGGGAAGAACTCCCAAAACAGCTCGGAGATGCTCTGCATGATCCTCTTTAGATGTGGAGTACACAAGGATTCCATCGATAAAAACCACCACAAACATGTCCAAGAACTCACAAAAAACAACATTCATCAATCCCATGAACAAAGTCTGAGCATTCGTCATGACGAATGACATTACAATGAACTCATAATGCCCATGACGACAACAGAAAGAAGTCTTCGGGATATCCTCATCCTTTACATGCATCTGATGATATCCTAACCACAAGTCGATCTTTGAGAACCAAATTCACCCTTCAGTTGATCAAATAAATCATCAATCCATGGAAGAGGATAGAGATTCTTTATTGTCACTTTTTTAAGTGACGATAATTGACACACAACCTCAAACTGTCGTGAGCCTTATTCACAAACAAAACTTGTGCACCCCACAGTGACACACTTGGCCGAACAAAACCACAATGTAACAGACCATCTAGAGGCATACTTAGTTCTCGTAACACTGAAGGGGTCATACTATTTGGAGACATAGAGATATGAGACGCTCCTAGTTGTAGCTAGATCCCAAACTCAATCTCTCGTCGAGGGGGTAATGCTACAACCTCTTCATGAAAGACATCAGGGTAATCCTCTAAGACCCTAGAAATCACCAACTAGTGAACTTCAGAAGAACTCAGCATCAACTCAGCCATCATGGATGACAAGGATGGAATGTGCCTATGAACCATCTGAGGATCTCACTCACCAACAAACACCACATGCTCACCATCCGCACCAATGAAGATGACCTTCTTCCCAACGAAAACCACTATAGCCTGCACCGAATACAACCAATCAATGTTGAGGATGACATCATATGGTTTTATTCATAATCCTAGGAAAACCCCCAAAGAGTGGTGCTTCCCCAACACTAGTTCACAATCTATACATACTTCAAAAAAGTCGGCTCGACCTCCAACTGACGTAGTCAATGCCAAGGGCACTGGAAGCCTCTCTACCTCAAGTCCCAAATCATGTACATGGGTAGGTGATATGAAGGAGTGTGTCACTCCTAAACCAAACAAGGCATACACCAATGTAGAAAACAAACCAAGGGTACCTTGAATGATGTCTAGCTCACCTGGGACTGGTAACGCTAGAGAATGAATCTAACCACGACCTCCTCCACGGCCTCTCTAACCCTGATGACGACCACCACCCCAGCCATGATCTATTCTCTGAGGACGAGGAGCATCATGGTGTTTTCCTCTACCCGCCCCATCTATACTCTGCTGATCTAAAGCTGGTGCAACTGGCTGCGACTTCCTCGGCTGTAACTGCCTCAATGGAGGAACCTGGAGCGGAGTGCCTGGCGCATGATGGCTGTTATGAATGGTTGGTCACTCCCGCTGCTGATGGCCATTATCACCAGAAGAAAAAAAAGAACTTGATCCCTTGTCATAGGTCTGAGAGTTGATGCCTCTAGTAAAATGAGATGTGAAGGGCTGGGACCTACTCCTGGGTGAACAAAAACTCTTCTTCCTTGAAAAATGAGAACCCCGGACCACAGCTCTGCTTCGTGTGGAATCAATCTGATTCCCCTCTCGTGATGATTTGATACAAGACAAAGTCCTCTCGACAACCACTTCCCTCGCCACCACCTCATGATATGGATTTATAATAAATGGGGTGACCTGGCGCTAGATCTCTGGATTAAAAGCCTCCTCAAAATTCCTCGCTCTGGCCTTCTCATCTGGTAGTAGGTCTGAAGCATATTGTAAAAGGTTCCTGAAACAGATTCCAAACTCTCAAACACTAGAGCTCCCCTGTCGAAGGGTAAGAATATACTGGAGACTGGAATCCATCACAGTCAAAGAAAGAAAATCGACTCTAAACCTATCTTAGAACTCCTCCCATGAGATCGCTGACTCCTCAAGATCCCCGAGGAACTAGAACCACCACGGCCTCGCAGCTCCACGCAGTATTGTCACAACCAAGGACACCCAGTGCTCTTTACGAGCACGAAACGAATTGAAGCTGATCTCGACCTCCTCTAACTAGACTTCTTTGGATGCATCTGAAGCAGAGCCCTCATAATTCTGAAAACTCTGGCACTGAAACTCTTGAAGTGTCTTCTTCCATGTGTCGTCGTCGTCAACCTCTACCCTGCGGCGTTCTTCTAGAACTGCCTGCTTGACATTTTCTACGCAAACCTGATGAGGACGTCGACTTAGAGACATAACTATAAAATAAAAAACCATTTGAGCTCCTAAAAATGGAATATGTAAGAATCTATATTAATTAATTTATTGTTTTATTTCATTCTATTTAGCTTAACCTATCCCAAGGTCTACCCATTCAAACAAAGGCACAATAATAATGATGTAGGATCCTTTCCTAGGTCTCTGCCCTGCAACTACTATTACCTTGTTAAGTAGCCACTATAAACTTAAAAGTTCGTACATCAGATCATAGGTGGCCCTAAACGCTTATGTCTTTGCGGGGTCTCCAGTGTTTACCTCACTTTCTAAACATGAATGAAATTTTTTCCCTTCCAACCCATGCAGCATCACCTGTGCCTAACTCCAAACTCCATCCTATCCCTCAACCTCCATCTGATACCAATCTATCACAACCCCCTCCCCACAATGTGTACCCCTCCTAGGCCGGCAATGTGAGAAGGGAGATAATGACCACCAAGTCCCAAATTCCGTAGGCCCCCGGGTTGGCAACTAGCACCGAGGGTATAGTAAACACACAAATGGGAGGAATTACCCTCTAAGAGAACACATACGGAAGAAAGAGATATGATAGACACCATTCAACTACAAATCAGAACTGGAATATAAAAGAAGCCAAAGTACACACATGAAATTTCATGCAAAAGTACTACAACTGGAAGGGAAAAACTACAAGTTCCCAAAAGTAAGAAAAACAGCTGCAACCACAAGCCTAAAAAGCTCCTACAACCCCAAGCTAGTGGAAACCAGCATGATCTCCAACCGGCTCCAAGTGACCTGAAAAATAGTTAATATATATAGGGTGAGTATAACAGTATACTCAGTAAGATCCTCCCCGACGCCTCTCATGAAAAATTAAAGAAAGCATAATAAAGCACAGTGAACAACAAGTGAAACTAACTCATCACCTAAACATGTATAATAAGTTTAGAACCTCACCATGGCCACTATAACCAAGTAACGCATACAAGAATATATCATATATTAATGAATAACAAGGGTACCCTGCTACTAATTCCACACTAGTTTTCCGCAATTCCCAAACGTCACACGTCCTAAGCATCTCTTTCCAAAAAGGCATGCCTGCAGACACCTGGGCGAAGCACCACACCATCCTCACAACCAAAAGTAAACAGGTAGTTTCTGGGAGCCACCATATCTCGCATAATGTGTATCATACATTGATTATTATACCTCAAGCCATTACAACACATACACTGAGTATAGATCATCAAGCCATCCTATCTTATACATGTTACAGTTATAGTAGTCCGTCGGATACTATATCCAGAATATATGTGTGTGAATAACCACAAGCCATTACATCCCTCTACACACATATATGAGAAAAAAAATGAATGTGCCTATTAGCACAAGTAACTACCAAGAGAAGGGAGCATGGCGAAAGGGGGTAGTCAGCCATTCATCCTCCCACAGGAATGTTGGGGAAAACACCCCCCAGGGCTCAGAATCCCCAGGGTGTCAGTTTCCCTTAACATACAGGGTGGAGTAGCTTAAAAAAACATAAAACATACATAATATATTATATATCACAACCATACTATACGAATTACCTAGTCTTAGACACAACTACAGTTAATGTCTCTCAGAATCTGTGCTGATAATTCTAAGACTAGGTATCATATAATCACACAACCATTTGAAGAGCATTATTAGATTACTTCATTCCATGTTTATCAGTTCCCTTGTATGTTAATTAATTATTTAAACATTAATTAACCATGAACAATTTAACATTAAACATCGTTATCATCACACCCAATATCCACTATACCATCCAACATACAACCTTGTTATTATGTTCTAGTAACTCCAACCCCATGAGTTAACACCATTTATTCAATTAATCAATAAAAAATTACTTTCCCATATTCCCAGGCATTCTATAGAAGAATTATATTCTACTAAACACAAAGGGGTCAACATAGTGAGTAGATGTACCACCCGTCGAGTCTTTTCCGCCTATAGCAAGAGCGTAAACCCATTCTCCCTTGAGAGGTTAACACAAAAAGCACGTGGCATACCCTGTGTGTCATTGCCTCTTTCGGAAAAAGGGTAAGCAAGAACAGATGCCCTGAGTAGTGGGGAAATGTAAAGCAGATAATCAACCAAAGAATCATCAGGCATCAAATAGTCAAATCCATCACATTCCATCACACTCAGTGTCCTCCCCGACACCCAAATGAATAAACCGATGCATATTTCCACTCTAGGAATCATCTACTGCCTCCACCAAAAGACTCCAGCCCTCCACAAATCACCACAGCCATCCCGACACATATCACAACACAAGTATCAGGAAAAAAAATCAGACAAATAGGTTCTTGGCCATTTAACAATCAAGAGGGTAACTCAGAACCCTTTTAGAAATTATCAAACAGGCGGTTCTTTAATCCATCAAGAATTTACAGATTTATTAAACGTAGGTTCCAAATTCGGGAAAACTAATCATTAAGATATCCCCTATAAATAATCACACTTACTCCATTAATTTGTTTAACATAAATTTATAATAAGAACCGAATTCTTTTTCATTCATCCTTATATTTATCCAACAATGATTAATTAACCTTGGTTTATGTTCCTCACCGATTTCCATCGAGAACAAACAACTAAACAATGAAAGCTTAGATATCACACTATCAAGAAAAAGAAGAGGCAATAAAATAAGAGAGATATCAATTTATTTATCTAGTTCAAATATTTATTATGTTAATTCAATTGTGATCCTCTGGGAAAAATATGCTAATGATTCAATTGCATGTAAAAGAAAAGAGAAGCATTGAATCCCCTACCTTAACAATTCTTGATGTTCATTATCCACACAACAGGTCACAGTCCTCCTCTCATAAAAAATGCTTCCATTGGAGGATGCCACGGTATGACAAAACCAACCAAAGCCCATGAAAAAACCATTAGAATCTTGGAGATCACATGGTATAATTTGGAAGGGAGAAATAGTAGAAGATGATTCCCAATGTAACGATGATAAAACATACCTTATATAGAAGATTGACCGACACAACTCGGTTGCATCAAAAATAGAGCAGAACCATTCGGAGTAGTATGGATTGATTGTGAAAATCCTACGGGCGTCTCATAGCTGAGAAAAAAGTG
The DNA here is from genome assembly GCA_963277665.1 of Viscum album. Classification (NCBI taxonomy): domain Eukaryota; kingdom Viridiplantae; phylum Streptophyta; class Magnoliopsida; order Santalales; family Viscaceae; genus Viscum; species Viscum album. The sequence continues at coordinate 1,696,391,145 of OY728142.1, read as the reverse complement.
GAAGAACAAGGGATGATGATATCTTGTCTGTTTTGAAGATTTAATGGGGTGACAGTTTAAGATACGCATAATTCCCCATTAAAAGCAGATCACATTATCCCACGCGGTATGGCTAAGTAAAAACATCCCGACCTATAGGGATAATTAATATAGTATTTAGGGCATTTGAATCGGCCTTAAAGACCTTAAAATAAGGCTTTTAATGTATTTTACGTCAAAGGAAACATCAAAGGGGACAAACTGTAGGAAGCTAGAAACACTGTTCGCATACTCAAAACTTTGCAAAGGAAAGAAAAGGTCACCTTTAGACCTCACCGTAGAGGTTACCAATATACCTCACCGTTAGAGGTTACTGATAGACCTCACCATTATAGTTTAATGATAGACCTCACCATTAGGAGCTACTGATACACCTCACCATTATAGGATACTGATAGAGATCATCGTTAGAGGTTACCGATAGACTTCACCGTTCTAGAAACAATGTACAAGTCTACTGATCTAGAAACACTGTACAAGTCTACCGATCTCGAAACACTGTAAATGTCTACTGATAGACCTCACTGAAATACCTCACCGATTGAAACACTATACAAGTATACCGATCTGGAAACATTGTACAAGTTTACCGATCTGAAAACACTATACAAGTCTACCGATAGACCTCACTGATAGAAACACTGTACAAGTCTAACAATCTGGAAACACTATACAAGTCTACCGATAGTCCTAACCAATAGAAACACTGTACAAGTCTACCGATCTGTAAACACTATACAAGTCTACAGAATATATAGAACAAACTAGATATATTCAAAACCCAGACCTGTAGTCAAGGGACAAGTCACACAACCGCATACCCCTGTTAGGGATTATGTATGATGATTTTGTGATACACTCATTCCGGGAGAACACACTCCATGAGTCTTCCACTCTTGATGACACCGTCCGAGAAGTGCTGTTTGTCGGGAACCGTCACGAGACGTAACTTAACTCATTACGGGAGACACACTCATGAGTGGGAAGGTTACGGTAGATAGAAGGAACACATTACGGGAGACACACTCTTGACTGGGAAAGATCACGATACAAAGATGAGGATCACTTCCATGGCCATGGTGGATACTGCGACTCATCTAGAATCACCAGTTAGGTGATACACCAGTTAGGTAGAGGATAAAAACCCAGTAGATTTGGTCACGTTGATGCCTGACTCTACCTAGGATCAGCAATGGATAGAGGATCATGCTCTGGGCCTCTCGGAGGGATGAAGACTCTATCACAAAAAGTCTGACTGATTGGGTCATACTCCTATAGAAGGAAATGCTGCCTGGCCATCAAAGGAATGAGAAGAAGGGGCACTAACCCAAACGAAATATGACCTCGAAACGGTGAACAATAGGACCGTGCTGATTTCCAAAATATACATAGCGTATTGAAAATATACAGGCCGTGTTGTCTGACCCTGGGTACAGCCCATGTAAAATGGCTTGTGTCATAGGCTGGCCTTGTAGGAAAACATAGTACAAGGAATGTAGTATGGTATACATGCCGTGTCTGGGTAATTGGGTTTGGCCCCGTGTACGCTGGCCATGTGCCAGCACACGGTCATCAACCCTTGTACTGCCAACCCGTGTAACTGCCACATAGGGTGACCCGCGTTACTGGCCTCTCCTGGCCATGTGATGGAGTACACGGTCGTGTACTCTATCCCATGTTCACTTATCCCCGGGATACACACCGACTCTTGCGTAGCCGCTTCTGTCACACTGTACAAGCCGTGCCGCATGAAGCCGTGTAGGTTGTCCCATGCCAGTGTACTACCCAAAGTACATGTCGATTTTTCGGGGAAGGCCCAACACGCCGTGTGACCAAGGTTACACACCGTGTGACCCCTCTCTGACCACCGAAACCCTAGGCGCCACCAGAACTACATGGCGTATTCTTCAGAAGTATAGGTCGTGTGTTCTGGAAATTTCCATAAAGGATGCTCCTCACCGACGCGCCTCCCGTGCTGCTCTGATCGTCGATCCAGCCGTCGGATCACCACGATACCTTCAGGTTAAGGTCGCCTGACACCAGGGAGCCGCTTCCAGTGTTTTTAGGCCCCCGATCGGCTCTGAAAACATGATTTGATTCTCCTGTGCGAAGAACGCTCAAAGAACACCCTTTACCGATCTGGTACGATTCGTTATCTTCCATCGTCGCCGTACCTCCACAATGTTTTTGCGGTGTCGAACCATTGATTTGGGATTGTTGATTCACAGAACAGATGTGCAACGATCCATTGTTCGTCGCCCAGTGAAGAACGTAAATAATGCATGAGAAAATAATGGGGGAGGAAATCCAATAGACAAATCGAGGAACGAACCTCCACCGTCGTTCGTCACAGTATTGATCTGCACCAGTTAATAGGTTTAAACGGAGCAGATATCAACATAAAAAAATCATGGATTAGTTCCCCAAAATCATCCCAAAGAAAACCCGCTGGAAAGAACGTACGAATCCACATATCAACTTGTTCGTGGTTGATCTGCGTTCATCGTTTAAAATCAAAAACGGGGAAAAGAAATTGAAACAACAAATCCCTACCTCAAACCTGTTCAAGGGGGATCGTCGCGACGCGTCTTCCAAAGGGATTCGTCGAAATCTGAGGGGTGTCGATTGCTCACGTCGTCGTCATCTGCCAACGCATCCTCCTCCTCTGCCCAAGCTCCAAGAGAAATATATATCTCTCTCTCAATTCTCAGGGGTATGAGGCTAACCCTGTGAATTTTCCATAAGCATGCATTTATAGGGGAGGATTAGGTCACTGCTAAAAAAAAGGAAACGCTTTAAAATTATAAAATAAATCATTAATTTATTTATATTCCTTCTAAAGTGGTTCCATTTTTAAAACTCCCAAAATTAAACTTCATAGCTGACCTACGCCGGTCAAGGTTAGAACCGTTCTTAGGTAAATTAATCGTCTCGGACGCAATCGTGCCCTATGATTTTTAATTCGGGTACCCGTTTGGGAACAGTCCCGACTATGCGCGAGTGCCAACTTACTTAACTAGAAACAGTTCAAACAACCATTCCGGGCTTACTGGAACTTGGAATGATGTGTCGTCTTCTCACCCAGTCTCGAAAAAAGATTCCATATAATATTTAAAAATAATACACGAAAAATAATAGACATTATATTCTCCCCACCTTGGGGCTTTACATCCCCGAAAATCCAAAACAAAGGCTACTCATAAAGAAGAGGGTACTGGGCAAGGATCTGAGCCTCCCGCTCCCACATGATCTCCTGAAGATTCATGTGCTGCCACTGGATGCGCACCCATGGAATCGATCACCCACGAAGGATCCTCTACTGCAGATCCTCAATCAACACCAGGTAGTCAGTGAAGGTCACTCCATCATTGATGTAAAGCTCACCCCAGTCGATGATGTGAGACAGATCATGCACATACCTCCTCATCTACGAAACGTGGAAGGCATCATGTACCCGATGAAACTGTGGTGGTAGAGCTATGAGGTACGACACCTTTCCAACTCTGCACAGAATCTGGAAAGGACCAATGAACCTCGGAGATATCTTGCCTCCTCGACCAAATCTCTGTAACCCTCGTCGAGGTGAGACCCGAAGAAAGACGTGGTCTCCCTCTTTGAACTTCAGAGGTCTCGGTCGTCTGTCAGCATAATAATTCGGTCGTCTCTGTTCAGTCTTCATCTGCTCCTGGATGATCGGCACCTTCCCTATAGTGGCTCACACTAACTCTGGACCCATGAGTGCTGACTCTCTGGGGTCGGTCCAGCAAAGTGGTGACCGACAGAGTCTCCCGAACAAGGCCTCGGATGGTGCCATACTAATGGTGGAGTTGTAGCTTTTTTTGTACGCAAACTCCACAAATTGTAGGCGGTCCTACTAGTAGCGACCAACGTCCAAGATAAAAGCTCGCAACATATACTCCAGAACCTGAGTGGTCCTCTCAGTCTGACCATCATTATGAGGATGAAATTTGGTGCTCAAGTGTAGCTGAGTCCCAAAAGCCTCCTGAAATCCCTTCCACAACTATTATGTGAAGCGAACATATCTATACGAGATTATAGTCGAGGGGACTCCATGAATCCGAACTATATCCTGAGCGTAGAGGTGCCCCATGCTCTCTATGGAACTCTACTCACTGATGGCTAGGAAGTGGTCAGACTTAGTGAGTCATTCAACGATCACATAGATGGAGTCATGCCCCATGGACGTCCCTGGTAAGCCTATCATGAAGTCCATCAATATTCCATACCACTTCCACTCTAGAACATCCAGGGGTGAGCTAACACTACTGGAACCTGGTGCTTAGCCTTCACCTGATGGCATGTGAGGCATCAAGAAATGAACCCTGCTTCTGCCTTCTTCATGCATGACCACTAGAACTATCATCAGAGATCCCGGTACATCTTTTCCACTTCGGGATGTACCACCAAAGGGGATGTATGAATCTACCTCAGCACCTCCACCTGGAACGCCACTAGCACAACAATGCATCCTCTGAAAATAAGTACGTTCTCCCCACCTTGTGAATATCCATTTGGAGCATGTACTATGGATAACTGAGCACGTAAAGCCACACATTCAACATACCCATGTTGTACCTCCCTAACTCACTATAATAGTGGAGGGGTGACAACCATCGACTGTAGGTAAGTTGCATCCTCTCCATCCCCAAAGGATAACTGTAACGCGACTAACTGTTGTGTCTCCCCACTCAATAGTTGTGAGCTCGAGTTCCTACTAGGGGGATCCGCCACCTTGTTACCCTTTCCAAGAGTATAGATGATTTCAAAATCATAGTCCTGGAGGGACTCTATCTAATGCCTCTTCCTTAGATTCAGATCCTTCTATTATAAGATGTACCTGAGGCTCTTGTGGCCAGAGTAGACAATAAACCGGTCTTCCATAAGGTAGTGTCGCCACATATTCAATGCGATGACTACCAATGCCAACTCGAGATCATGGGTCGCATAGTTATTCTTATGTGTCCTAAGCTGGTGCGAACCATAAGCATTCACTATATGTCGCTGCATTAGGGAACAACCGAGCCCGGTCTCTGATGCATCGCAGAAAACTACGTACTCGAGACCCTCCTCTAGAAATCTCAAGACTGGGGTGCTCGTCAAACTCTACCTCAAATGCTCAATAGCCTGCAGGAACATATCTGTCCACACAAAGGGTTTCCCCTTCCAGGTCAAGGCCGTCATCAGTACTGATATCCACGATAAATCAAGAATGAATCTCTGGTAATATCCAACCAACCCAAGGAAGCTCCCCACATCTGTCACGCTCCGAGGTGGCTCCCATGCTAACACAGCCTCCACCTTGGTAAGATCTACTGCTACTCCATCTTTTGAGATGAAATTTCTCGGAAAGTGGACCTCCTGAATCCAGAACTTGCACTTCGAGAGCTTCCTATAAAGCTGGTGCTCCCAGAGTATGTCCAGAACCATCCACAGGTGTCTCGCATGCTCCTCCTCTAACACTGAGTACGGGAGGATGTCGTCGATGAAGACCAATAAAAACCGGTCCATGTATGGCTGGAAGATCATGTTCATCAGCCCCATGAACACTGTGGGGGGGTTCATCATGCCAAAAGGCATCACAAAGTACTCATAGTGACCGTAGCGGCATCTAAAAGTCATCTTCGGTATATCCTCGTCCTGAACTCATAGCTGGTGATAGCCTGATTGAAGGTCAACCTTTGAGAACCATTGTGCCCCTCTCAGCTGATCGAATAGGTCATCAATTCTCAGTAGCAGATACATGTTTTTCACCATCACATCGTTTAGGCGCCGGTAATCTAGGAAAAACCTTATACTTCTATCTTCCTTATTAGAGAACAAGACTGGGGCCGCCCAGGGTGAAACGCAGGGTCTCACGAAACCCCTACACTGCAAATCCTCCAACTGCACCCTTATCTCATGAAGCTCTAAAGGAGCTATCCTATATACCGATGAGGAAATCGGTGTCATCCCGGTGTGTATGTTGATGCAGAAGTAAATTTCCCGTCTGAGAGGTAATCCTGGAACATCTTCGAGAAAGACATCCTCATACTCTGCCACCACTGCTGGGAACTGAGAGCTCACAAAATCCACTACTTCGAGGGTAAGGCTAGCTAACTCATGTGTGATCGGATGCACCCTTCTATGCATGAGCACATTTTTTTCTTCCTTAGATTACTTTCTCCGACAAAGGAAAACCTCATTCCATCATGGAGGACACACCATACTCCTCTCCCAAAATAATCAATCTGGGCATGGATTGAAGATAACCAATCCATACCGAGAATGATGTCGTAAGGCCTCGACGTTACAACCAAGAGGTTCCAACTGAAACTCTCACCTCCACGTGTAAGATCACACTGTCTACAAAGGTGCGTGATTATCGAGTCTCCTCCCGTAGGTGTCTCCAAGCGTAAGGATCGAGTTAACGGTTCAACCGGAATCTCGAGGTTTTGAACAAGACATGTGGATATAAGGGAATGAATGGAACCTATGTCTATGTGTATGGAAGCTAAGGTAGAAAAGACACAGATCGTACCTCGAATCATCTCTAGAGCCCTTGGTTCATATAACTTGACTGCATGCAACTATCCCCGCCCATGTCCCCCAGCTCGCTGAGCCTTGTGTGGACCTCCTGGTGGTGGTGGTGCAAGTAAGTCGAAGCGTTTTCCACCACCCAAAGCTCTCCCTACTCCTCTGCCACGTCCACCGCCTAGCGGGTCTGCCAACTCTGTCCTCTGCCTCTTCTTCGGTGGTCCATCCATTGCTTCCCTATCAGCAGCTCGATGGGCCGGCCAATCCCTAGCGAGATGTCCCCTACCATCGCATGTTTATCTTCATTTCTCCCTAGGATGACTGGATCCATCTTGAGAGCCCTGGACTATCGATCCCCTATCTTGGGTCCTCCTCTGAAATCTCTCACGTCCTGATCCCTGCTTCTGACACCGGCTCCCTGCCGTCGAGGACTCTGCACTTGTCTGCCTACTGTTGACTGCCGGTGGTTGTCTCTACTCTGCCAAGAAGCTCTCAACCACCAATGCTCGGTCGAGAACTCTAGCATAAGTTGATATGAATATATGCATGACACTATCATGGATATCTCATCATAAACCCATCTCGATGTTCCATGATCTGATTTACTGATCCCTGACCATATCCATCGAGTACCTGGCGAGGTTGGTATAACCTCGATGAATAATCAGCCACAGTCATACTGCCCTCCTGGAGCTGAAGAATCTCTTGGATGCGTAATTATCTCAGCGTAACTGGAGAGAAATCCTCCCTGAATAGTCTCTCACACTTTTTCCATAAAAGGGTCTCCTTGTCGCGAGTCTCTGTGGTCATACTTCACCATCGCCCCGCCGAACCCTAATGAAGGCTCACTCGTAGGATCACCAACTGGTCTGATAGTGTCCTCACTGGACCGAAAACTCTTGTCACCGCCTCAAGCCAATCCTCAGCCGCTTGATGGTCGATCTCACCTAGGAAATCGAGGGGTCACTTTATCTAGGACTCATGGAGCGCGCTAAACCTATGCTCCTCGTCGGTCGGTACTGCAGGTACCACTGGCTACTCCACTGGTGGTGGAATAGCAGGTGCTGCACCCAGTGGTAATGCCTAGGGAACTGGTCCCTGTATCGAAGCCTCGTCACTGAGGGTGTCATCCTCATGATCGTGCTGTTGAATCCTAGAGGATATGCATCACGGGGTCATCCTGTATGGAAACAAGATGTACCATGGTCAACGAGTATATCTAGATAGATGACACAATGGAAATGGAAACCAAAAACCATTCCTAAATTATTCATGAACCTTTTTATTTCCCCTCGACCAGTGTTTTCATTTACTGAGTCGGAAAGCAGGTTATCAGTTCCCTAGTGTATGGATACGTCAGCCGCCGCACCAACACTAGAGTCTCTGGAATGAAAGCCAAAATCGAAACACTTAACACTGTTGCCCGAAACCAAACTCACGGACTCTTTCTCCCAATGTAGAACCAACTAGCTCTGATACCACTATGTCATGACCCGTCCCAGTGGGGCCCACGCCGTGACTCCCTAAGCCCACCTGCAATAGGCCAAGGGCTAGTGACTAGCACTGAATAGGCATATTACTAACATGGGTGGCATTGACTAAGTACATGTACTCACACACACATATCCAAGCCCACAAATGATGAATTGTAAAACACTAAGGGAAAAAATGCATGCATACAACTAAATACCAACCTTCAGAGTACGACGAAAGGTACAGTACTGTAAAAGTAAACTGGGCCAAAATACAAGACCACTAAAAAAATAGTCTGAAAACTGTAAAGTCCAACCTGTAAACACAAAAGGTACTGGGACAACCGCTCATAGCCGTAGGAATGCCTCAGCCTGTAGGGAAATCAGAAGGCTCAGGTCTATCCTGGTCCGCCTTGGACTCTGTCAAAAGGCTGCTCGTCTGCACAAGACAATAGATGTGCGGGAAAATCTCATGCAGGGGTGAGTATAACAATACTCAGTAGAGGACCTTGAAAAACACAAAGTAGTAAACAAAGTAAAGGCACCGTCATCTATGCATATTATATGTCAACAGAACATATAGAACAAACTAGATATACTAAAAACCTAGACCCTTAGTCAAGGGACAAGTCACCCAACCTTATACCCCTTTTAGGGATTCTGTACGATGATTTCGTGATGCACTCATTTCTGGAGAACACACTCCACGAGTCTTCCAGATCTAATGACGTCCATCGGAGAAATGATGTTTGTCGTGAACCATCACGAGAGGTAGCTGCACTCATTACGGGAGACCCAGTCTTCAGTGGGAGGGTTGCGGTAGATAGAAGGCACTCATTAAGGGAGACACACTCTTGAGTGGGAAATATCATGATACACAGATGAGGATCACTGCCAGAGCCATGGAGGATATCACGACTCATCCGTATTCACCAGTTAGGTGATACAATAGATAGGTAGAGGATCAACGCACAATAGAGTTGGTCACCTCGATGCATGATTCTACCTAACGCCAGGAATGAATAGAGGATCTTGCTCCGGTCCTCTCGGAGGGATGCCGACTCTATCATAGAAAGTTCGGCGGAAGGGATCATTCTTCTATAGAAGGAAACGATGCATGACCTTTAGAGGAATGAGAAGAACGGGCACTAACCCAAACGAAATATTTACAGGATACAGTGAACATGAGGACCATGCTAATTTCCAAAAACTACACGGTGTGTAGAAAATATACACGCCATGTTGTCTGATCCCGGGTAATGCCCATGTACAATGGCATCTGTCTTAGGCTGGTGATGTAGGAAAACTTAGTACATGGCGTGAAGTGTGGTATACACGTCGTGTCTGGGTAATTGGGGTTGGCCCCATGTACGCTGGCCAAGTACCCGCACACTGTCATCAACCCGTATACTGCCAACCCGTGTAACTGCCATACGGGGTGACCCAGGTTACTAGCCTCGCCTAGCCGTGTGATAGAAAACATGACCATGTACTCCATCCCGTGTCCATGTATCCCTAGGATACACGCTGAGTCTCGCATAGACGCTTCTCTCACGCAGTACACGCCGTGACGCATGAAGCCATGTAGGTCGTCCCATGCCCGTGTACTATACAAAGTACACGCCGAATCTTCAGGGAAGGACCAACACGCCCTGTGACCAAGGTCACATGCTGTGTGACACCTCTCTGACCCCCAAAACCCAAGCCACCACCAGTACTACACGGCGTGTTCTTCAGAAGTACACGCCGTGTGTTCTAGAAATTTCTAGAAACGGTGCTCCTCACCGGTGCGCCTCCCATGCTGCTCCGATCGTCGATCTAGTCATCCGATCTCCACGAAACCTTCAGGTTATAGTCGACTTGACACCACGAAGCCGCTTATAGTGTTTTTGGTCCCCCGATCGACATAGAAAACATGATTTGATTCTCCCACACGAAGAACGTTCGAAGAACGCCCTTTACCGATCCAGTCTGATTCATCGTCTGCCATTGTCGTCGCACCTCCACAAGGGCGTTGTTGTGTCGAGCCTTTGATTTGGGATCATTTCTTCACTGAAAAGATGCGCAACGATCCATTTTTCATCACCCCATGAAGAATGTGAAGAAAGAACAAGAAAAGAATGGGGGATGAAATCCAATAAACAAATCGAGGAACGAACCTCCTCCGCCATTCGTCACGCCGTTGATCCGCTCCCGTTAATAAGTTTAAATGTAACAGAGATCAACATAATTAAAAGAGTGAATTATTTCCATAAAATCATCTCAAAGAAAACCCTCCCGAAAGATCATACGAATCCGCCGATCAACTTGTTCTTGGTTGATCCGCGTTCGACATTTAAACTCAAAAACGATGAAAAGAAATTGAAAAAAAAATCCCTACGTCAAACCGGTTGAAGAGCGATCCTTGTGACGCGTCTGCCGAAGGGATTCATCAAAATCCGAGGGACATCAATTGCTCACGTCTTTGTCGTCTGCCAACGCGTCCTCCTCCACCGCCCAAGATCCAAGAGAAATCTCTCTCTCTCTCTCAACTCGCAGGGTTATGAGGATAACATTGCGAATTTTACATAATCATGCATTTATAGGGGAGGATTAGGTCACTGCTCAAAAAAAGGAAACGTTTTAAAATAATATATAAGTCATTAATTTATTTTATTTCTTCTAAAGTGCTTCCCTTTTTAAAACTATCAAAATTAAACTTCCCAACCGACCTGCGCCGGCCGAGGTTAGAACCGTTCTTAGGTAAATTCGTCGTCCCAGACTCAACGACGCCCTCAGATTTTTAATCCATGCGCCCATTTGGGAACTTCCCTAACTGCACGCGACTACCAACTTACTTAACTAAAAAACGTTCAAACCACCATTCCGGGCTTACTGGACCTCAGAATGATGTACCATCTTCACAATCGGTCTCAAAAAAAGATTCCATATAATATTTAGAAATAATACACAGAAAATCCGAGACATTACATATATCTTCTCAACTAATAATGTCCCAATCTTTACAATTTTTGTAATAGTATTTTTATATACTATGATTGTCTCTATTCTGGTAGAAAAATATTATTTGGAAATTTATTTTAATTTTTATGGGAGATAATTTTTCTAAAGTATTAATGTTTATTAATTATCCTGAATTTTTTATTTTCACCATTATTATTACAAATATAATATTTATTTTTATATTCATTGAGTGCTGAATAAATGGGCTTATTTGAAACCTATTTTCATCAATTTATTATGATTCTACCATGTATTCAACAACCTTTCTAAAATATTCGATTTTTATTTTTATTTTAAATTATGCTTCAAGAGATTGAAACTAAGTGTTTGATTTTTTTCTTCTTTGGGAGTAATATTTTATTCAATATCATATTATATATTTTTAATTTCATCCACTTTAACTTTATTAAAATTTATTTATTTAATGTAATCAATATCTTTCATATTTAATCAATCATTTTACTATGTTATCGATTTTTTATATCAATGACTGATACTTCTTATTGAGTTTCATATTATGATTAAGACATGATTAGAATTTATTTTTCAACATTTTCTCGAGCTTAGTTCATTCAGTTTCATCATATTCACTTACAGAGGTGTCAAAACCATTCCCACTATTTTCCAAGAAGTTAGTTTCATATTCTAATTGTATTCTTGCAGTGGTGTTAGATTCACCTTATTTTAAAAGTAAAATACATTGTTTAATTTTATTTAAATACTTTTTTTAATCCATATAATTTGTTTTTTACATTAAAAATCTTAACCCATTTAATTTTCTATGTTTGTTTATAATCTATCTCAGGTTCCATGGACTTAATTTAAAGAAAGTTTATATCATTATTTCCAATTTATTTAAATTTTTAGTACATTAGTGCTAATTTACATTTTCCCAGAACAATTTCATTATTGAATATTTTTTAAAAAGGATAAATTATACTAATTAAAAAATTGTCATCATTTTAATCATCATATTCGCTTGATTATGAAATGCCATCATTTTTATTTTTGAGAATTATCATGGATTTAGATGGAATATCATATCTAATATTATTCCTAAAGGGTATGATCTATCAAATTTAATATCAAATGAGTATATTATTTATTTATTATAGGATAATATCATCAATTTCTTCAAAAGATGATCCTTGATGATTAGTCCTATTAGTAAAAATTACTATTAATTCATTGATGATAGTTTATTCATCCATAGTTTCCCACAAACCCTGAATGTTTTTGAAACTTTACTTGACTTTTGTGGAGAATTCATTAATAATCATTTATTAACAGATCATGGTATCTTAAAATATTTATCTCCTATGTTTCAATTTTTCTTCATTAACATTCAGAATTCCATGATAACATATTTCCAATATATCCCAAATTCCATTGAATTTTGGAGTCCCAAAACCATTTTGTATATTTTTATTTTAGGGATATCAAAATGTAATTTTGATATCTTCTATTAACTATTATATTTTTAATCTCTGTAAAAGTAAAAAGATCTTCATCTTACATTGGTGGGAATAAAAAAGTAACTGCATATTTAACTTCATGACTAAGATATAAATGCTAGATAAATATCATATTCTTCCCTGTATTATTATTCCTACAGTCAAAATTAGGAACACACTAACTACTACCATAGTTCTAATTATTCAGATTCATTTCATAGTGTCTCTTTATAGAGGGGACATATCCCTCTGATACCAATTGATATTTCTAGAAGTATTTTCACCACTATGAATATGGGTTTGAATATTTGGTGAATTTTAGAATTTTTACTTCTTTTTAAATAATCCCTTATTGATCAATTTATATCTGATATACTCTTATGATAAATCAACCTCTCCTAAGTGTAGTAAAAATAAATGGCACAAGAATATATTATTTTTTCTAGGTTGGGTCTTTAAATGATGAAACCCCTTGTTTTTTGTTAGTCTCCACAATCATAGGTTCTACAATATAATAAAAAGAGGTTAGGACATACATTTCTTCACTAAAATAGAGTCCCCATATACTTATAGAGTCACACTCAAACATCATGTTCAGACTATTTTATTAAAAAGTTGATTTAAAAAAAAAATCAAATACCACATCTAAATGTTGAATAAATTTTCACTAATAAATTATGATGTTTATTTTTGAGTATTCAAGATAAATAAAATTTCATATGCTCACAAACTGAAGAAACCAACTGAATAAGTTCTTACTGAAAATTTTCTATAATGACATCTCAATTATTTTATTCTCTTAATGTATTATAATATATCATTATGTTGATTAAATATTTATGGAATAACATATATATCATTATACAAACTATGTTCTATTAAATGAACATATTTTTCTAAATGATGACTACAATCAAATACACTGTTCTAGAATGACTGTAAATAATTTTATTTTAGTAGGAGGATGCTCTAAACATATGATTGTTAAATGACATTATCAAAAAATTATTTGTCTTAAACATAAAATATAATGATCCCTATTTTTTCATCGCTTTTAACAATGAATAAATCAATAATTTTAGAGTCATAAATGTAGCCATTAGAAAACTAGTTATTAGAAGACTGTTTTCTAATATTGAAAAAGTGTTTTATAATGGTTCATAGGACATAAATGTACCATTAATAAATCTCTTCATGGAAACATAAATTTTGGCCACTACCTATAATAGTATACTCAGTGCATACTATAACTATTACACACAAAATTTCAAGTGACTACATAGGTTCATTCTACAAACAATATCCTATTTAGAGTAAATTATCTTCATAAATGGTGATTTGCAAAAGACTGAAACAGTATGGGAGATTCATCATGCATCGAATCCATCATCATGTACAAGATTCACAAAAAATTGTACATAGGGATCTTGAATATCCATAAGGGGTCTTCATTTGCAACGTGTCTCATCATCGATGGATTTTCACCATGAAGAATCATTGTAAAGCATCACCACCCAAAACACAATACTTACAAATCATTTCATTTTTTACCATTCATGGGATTATTCTTTATCCACCAACTAGAATTATCATGTATCATCATCCTCTGAAAGTCATTTCTAAAATAAACTCTTTATAAATCATTCATCACATAAGGAATCATCTAATAACAGTTTATTTCAACGTAAAAATTAGCACATAGATGCTTTTTTGAACTCAATAAATGTGAAATTGATGTTCCTTCGTATAACCTGACCTTACATGTGCTCATTCTTTCAACCCTCATTCATTAATGATTTCTTTCCTAAAGGGATAGTTTGAGGGGTATAAGAAGATAACACACACATAGATGAGATGAATTGAATTAAAAAATATATATAATCATACAACTAAAGTAATTTCCACATTTTTAATCGACACACTAACATTACCCACATTGGGTTTTACAAAATAGAACTATGAATCCTTCAGGGTTGTTGTATAATAGTCAATGACCACCTATATAAATCCATAATTCCTAAACACATTATATTCATTCCTCCCACATATTAGAACCACCTATACTCTATTTGGTTGTGGGTTTTTGGGCCAACACGTTCTCACATGGGGTGCACCATCCATGCATGTACTAAATATAGTGGATTTTAAAAAATAACCACCAGATATATTTAAACCTTAAACATGACTAAAATAAACTCAGATACTGAAATTAATTCAGTGATATGAAAATACAAACAAAAAACTATAAAAATCATCGAATGAACACTAATTTTATTTGAAAAATTATTCCTACATGGACAAGAGAGTCACTTTTAATGTGTTTTTATTATAATTAGAAGATATAATAATTAAAAAATAGATTAATAAGGACATGAAATTAGGAAACAATATGTTCCCACTTATTATCTCCTTCTATATATTCATTTAATTATTTACAAGGGAATATTAAGATACTTATATACTAATGATAATTCACATTTTGGGGTCCCATATATGTTTTCTAAAACCATTTTTATGTTATATTGAATGGTGCATCATATACGAGGCCTAGAGTGAGTCTTTGTGGGTTCATATGTTAAATACTAAAGTATAGATAAATAAAAGAAGTGTAGGGAGTCTTCACATTTTTTATGAGAAGTTGACATCCTGTTAGGGGTGGTTCACAATGTGCTTCTTGAAATTTAAATATTTGGGATTAAACGGTTCAAATTAGTAAATATTTTCAAAGAAAAATTAATGAAAACATTTACATGACATGTAAATCATCTGTGCAGTGAATCATTAATGGGGATATCTATATAGTACCTTCCCAATCACTACTTTTTCTCAAAATTAAGGGTGGTCTTGGATCACTTTATATCTTTTTTTGGGATTCCATATATTGGGATTGATCATTTGCATTCCTTATTTGACATGTGGTGAACGTAGTTCTGTTCTACCTTCTTTTATTGCGATTTATTCCAAATTTCTCTTGTTTTCCCACATTTTATTCATATCATGTAATGGTGGATGATCTCATATATTTTAAAAAAGGTTTTATTGGTTTTTTGAAATTTGGTTCTATGAAATCCTTATTTGTTGAAGTTGTTATAGGATACAATATTGGATATATGCATTGTTGTCTCATTCATGTGTGATGATTTCTAACTCCATTTATATAAGAAGTTTATTAATTATATTTTTTATATTTATCAAATTTAAAATTGATTATGCCTTATCCCAATATATGGTAATGGAATTTCCATATTAAATAAAAAACCAGATTAATGAAATTGGATAGAGATATCATGTTGATATTGATTCTTTATACCATTATGATGGTTTTCATATTATTTTTGAAAATAGAATAATATCTATGTTATTCTATGTTAGCATATCCTTATTCATTAACTTTCATGTTGTAATTTTTTAATAAATTAAATCTAATAATTATTAATTAATATGATTATGAATAATTAATCATCATTAACCAAGTTATGTTTAGAACACTACCACTTGATTAATGATTTCATGAATTTTGGGTTGGAATTTTTTGAAGTGGGAAATTCATCTTTTTTGTTTCAGGTGATACTGTAGTCATCTCTATTAGACATAATTAACCTAGCATAGAAGTAAGATAGTGAGTTATAAAAAATAATTAAATGGTTCAAATGGGGTAAGTTACTAGAATTTATTGTTGATAAAGACTAATATTAACATTTTGAATGAGATTATAGGTTCCTTGAGTCTCCTAGGGGAAAATTAATTGATATGTGAAGCTTATAGTTCTCAATTTTCAGTTTACCCTGGTTGTATTATTATGTATAAAGACCATTAGGAGTATTACATGTGGGATTTAATGAAATGACATATTGTATATTTTACCATGAAATATTTGACTTGCCTATATGTAAAAGTAGATTGACAATAACTAGAGGAGATGCTTTAGACTTTTCTAGTGCCAGAGTGGAGACACCAAAATATATAAATGGAAATTATGATTGGACCACCAAATACTTCTCTAGGTCCCAATGCGATTTGGTTTTTTTGTTAGATAACTAAATATATATATTTCCTTTCTGTTTGAGAAGCTATTTCTTTGGATCATCTTTCTCAACTGTACCTCAGAGCTATTTCCCTATAACATGGATTTTCTCTTTACATTGTATATGAACATGACCATAGGTTCACATATAACTTTTGAAATTTCCTTCAAAATATGTTGGGATCTAAATTAAATTTCCAAATAACCGTCCATCCTCAATTTAATGGATAGACTAAGAGAATAATTATTAAATTTCTATATATTCTTAGATATTTTTAATGTAATATTATACAATTTGGGATTCATATATTTCATTAGATGAGTTTTCTTATAATAATAGTTTTAATTTCGATATAAATATGACAAATTTTGAGGGATTATATGGGAAGTGGTGTCGAACTCCCCCTTTTTTGGATGAAGTCTGGGAAAGGAAGTCAATGGGATAAGAATTAGTAGAGTATGTTTCTAAGAACATGAAGGCGATTTAGCAATACATGAGGAAATATTAGAGAAGGCAAAAAATTTATGCACATAATAAGATAAAGAACCTTTCATTCAAGGTTGGTAATCATGTCTTTCATAGAATCCCACCATGGAATATTGTTAAGGGTTTTGGTAAGAAATGAAAGCTAATTCCACATTTCATTAGACCTTATGAAATCTTATATAAAGTTAGACCAGTCACAAGCTGTGTATCATTGACTCTGAGTTTATCTAAGGCACATAATTTTTTTCATGTTAAAATGTTGAGAATGTATTTTCAAGAACAATCTCATGTTTTTAACAGATAATTAGTTCAGTTGGAAGAGAACAGTTACTATGAAAAAAATACAATTCATATTCATTAACATATAGAGAAAAAATTACGGAATACACTAATTAACCAGGTTAAGGTTCTATGTTGAAACCAAATTATTGTAGAATAAACATGAGAATATAAAAATTATATGAGAGAAAATTATCCTCCCTTTTTTAATAAGTTAACAAAAAAATATGAGGATGTAGTTTTCCGAATCCAAGAAGAATGTAGCAACCGAGGTACTTATAAAATAATTTTTTTCACTCTATAATGGAATATTTAAATTCATTATTAAATTAAAAATAAATAATTTATATTTATTGAAATTAATGATTTTATACTGATGGAAATGTAACTTGACTTTAGAATCTTAACATGACCATTAGGTATAGTTGTTTTCCATATTCAATAGTAACTTTTACTATGAAACAATAAATAAAATTCATGTATCTCATATGTAAAAATATGCTATATTTATATCATGGAATAAGAAAATAAATATTTTGAAAATAATAAATTATGTGTTTGTATTTTTGTGAAAGATAATTGTTTATTTATAATGTTATAATTAATCTACCAATTTAAATGGAAATTTATATTCATAAAACAGATTCAATTATAATTTTTTTATTTTTCTATTATTATAATATAATTTTATGAGACTTTAATTATTTTTCCAATGATTTATAAAATTATATATAATTTTAAATCATTTATTTTTATAATAATTTATGATTTTAATTAAAAATTAAATTTCAAATATAAAGAAAATTAATTTGAAAAGATGATGTTCATTTTTTAATTCTATAAGTTGTAAATTGTTTGCGGTAAATTTATAGGATTTTTATAAAATACATGAATATTTTGTGAATCATAAAATAAAGTAATTTTTGATATTTATATATTATAAGGTAAATGAACAATTACGTGAGTCATTAATACTGTAATAACAATAATCTAAAATATCTAAGATTATTTTTATATATTTCATCATAATTATAAATCTATTCGTAGTCTTTATCCAAAATAACAAACTAGTGCTTATAATATCAATAAAACACCTCTCTTCTCCACCATAAATACCACCCCTAACCACCACTTCTACTCACACATCAAATCAATGTATCTTTCTTAATTTATATAAAATATCTTTCCCAAAATTCTTATCTAATACCATGACCATTTGGTATCACCAAAAGTCCAAAACCATGGGCCTCAAGGAGGTTCTCAATGAACATAATTCAAGAGGTGAATATCTTCATTCCTATTCTTTTATTTTATTTTTTATAGTATATTAACCTCCCCTTATCTAATATTTATGAAAACTATTTTTTAATATATATACTAAAATTATTTCATGTTTTTGGAAACATTCATCATCATACATCGTATTCTCTATCTTTTATTCTATAATTAAATACATCATATGTGATTTGTAGATTAACCGAGATCATGGGTGATGTGTTTTCTATTTATATTAACACTTTAATTTTTTTTATAAAATAATTAATATGGTTAAAATTTATGTTATTATATATATTAAATGATTTATTACGTTTTGAAACATGTTATTATACATAATATTAATTATTAAAATAGAAGCTATTCATAATGATCAAAATTCACTATAATAAACTAACATTAATCACAATATTTTTATCATAAACTTAATTCTCATAAAATATAAAAAATGATAAATAATACCATTTAATATTAAAGATTTTAATTAATAAATTTTAATTTTAATAATGGAGTTTTTCTCCCTACATTCAATAAAATCCAAAATAAACGACTGTGGAAACCAGGAAATAAATGAACCTATAACAATGAAATTATTATAATATTATTAATAAACTTGGGGAAATATTTTATGAGAATATCATATAAGTAATTATAAATATTATTATTGTTCTACAATATGTTTATAATACTCTATAATGAAATATAGAAGACGATTGAACATGTTTAAATTAAGACAAACCAGGGGTATGGGTATTCATAACCCAATATCCATTCTTTAGATTAAAATTATACTTCATTGATTATGTAGTAATAAGAATATCTATGAGATAAAATTTGTTAATATTATGTTTTATTAGGTTGATATATATTTTATACACATATTATATTTGTTAAATTAATTATCACATTAATTATATAATAATTTTTTGAGAATTTTATTTAAAAATATTCGTTAAATTTTTTACAAAATTAAAAAATGAATGTTTTATGAATGTATTCTTATTTTATGACAATTTTTTTGAAATATTTGTAATATAAATGGTGGGAACTATATCTCAATTAGATTTTTTAGGTATGTTTATATTGGAGGTTGACAATATTGTTACTCTAAGTGTAATTGCTATGGTTACCCCATAAGATAGCCATGAGGGTAACATTGTATAATACTCATGAGGGTTACAATGTAAGGTAGCTATGAGGGTTACAAATAATATGAAATCCATGATGGTTAAAATATATTATATATAATAACCCATGTATCATTTATGGTTTTATTTTTGATTGTTATGTTTTATGGAAAACTCATTTTTTCATAGACTAACTATATGATAATTGTTGGGCGAGAAGTATGTCTTTATGAGAATTATTTCAGATATTTATAAGTATAAATGTACTAACAACTTATATCATTATTTTTATAACACCTATAAAGAATTTTATGCTCATACAATGTATTAAAATTTATATTCACATGGATAAATGATGGGTTAGGGAAAAAGAGTTTCCAAGATGGAGGTTGTGAAGACTATTCATGAAAAGATTTCATGTTTTTTTTAAATTATAGTTGTAAAAAATTAAAATATTGTTTTTGTTGTACCAAAATTATATAATTTTGATATGATGTCTATTAACTATGTATAAATTTTATAAAATTATCAACTGGAAATTTATTTGGGAATGTAATGATGTGAATTACAAATTAATCTAAAAGATTATTTTATGTTTAATGTTGGGACATTATAAAACTTATATGTCATCCTTGAAGGTTACCTTCACCAATTCATCCTCCCTATGGATGATGTCAAACTAATTTACATAATCTACCATTAGTCTTCCATCTGATATTCTTAAACATAGAAAATATTTATTCATGAACACATTATTAGGTTTCAAAATATTTCATATATATATACATATTCTAATTAATTCATCAAATATTAAAAAAAAATTCATTTCATGAATTATAAAGTCTATATTCATTGGAAAATAATTCCTCACCAATGCTAACTCATTCATATCCAAATATATTAATTTCACCATATCCATTCTCTTATGGAGGAAATCAGTAAGTAGAACTCCCACGACCATTTTAATTATAAAATAGACTATATAAATTCAAAAGAGTTAAAAATTTGTTTCATAAAACTAATTTCCAAATCATGTAAATCATTTCAATTGAATAAATTTTATTTATTGTGAACTTTATTTAATAACAAAATTCTACCTAGGGAAGAGTTAGTTAACCCTACGCTATCTATGAGTTTTGTTGGGTGATAACAAAAACCACTAACTATAATACCATTTTTTGAGATATACAAATCACCATATGACCAAAATAACAAAAATATTGAATAATTATAAAGGATACATTCTAAAATATTAGAATAATAAAAATCTAAACTTGGGAAAATCTTTTAAATTAGTTGACGAAATTTAGGAGGACTATGCACCCTTCCAAATGCATAATTGCAAACATTATACATGATCCAAAGAATTCATAAACTTGCCAATGTTAAAATATAACGACATACAAACATCATAACAAGAAATATAAAATAAAGAAACCATGTGATTAATGTGATTTGGTTACATAGTCCTAAATTTATGGGGGGAAATACTATTGATACCTTATTTATAATAATAAAATGATATAATAATTTTAAAATATATTTATTTGTATATGTAATCAAGACATAATTGGTGTAAATCATTGTTTTTATTCTCTAAATTCATATCAATGTTAATAACATGTGACCCACTCAATATATAGTAGGTTTCAGTAAGTGGGCTAGTGAAATTAAATTACCTAAAATCATAGCTATCTTAATATCATCATTGCAGCTAGTAACAACAAAACAATATCTAATACTAACTAAAATTATTTATCTTTAATTTTTCATATATTTGTTCCACAAATGATCCATAAAATGTATGATCTTCTAATGTTTCAAATGTATCCTAGGGAGGTCCCAATTCATCTATATAAAATTCACAACGATTCGTCATCAGATGAAAAAAATATGATGTAAAAAATTACATTGAACTAGATCTACAATTCACATCCATACTGTTAACTTGTCATTATGGTTTCTGAAAGGATATATATCATTTTAATGAATATATATTCATAATAGTTTTTATCAAGTCATGTAATGGAATAAAAAAATTATCTAAATTACTAAATATATGTTACTAATAAAATATCAATTGAATATAGAATACGAACTATGGCATCATTTTTTATGGGATCGATAAAAAACATCTCAATATTTTATGTCTCCACATTAATACCTACCATTGATATACATGTATATGGGGGAGTCATATAATGTATAAAATGTTCACATTGATATTACCATATAATATTATTTATTTTATAATATTTTAAAACTTATAGTATAATAAATATCATAGTCATCAACATCCTCAAGCTAATGAATTCTATTATTTAATAATTGTAAAAAAAGATAAATTCTTCTGGTAATTTCAATATTTTATTCCTATGTAATGTTATAGTGAAATATAAATGATAAAATTTTTATTAAATATAAATATTTTATAGTGGACTATATATAATGTCACTAATTAATGTATAACTCTCATAAAATATGTTCTCTAACAATAATCATGAATATAACATGCATATAACATGATGTTAGTGAATAATATATGTAACACAACATCGATTACATGATAAATTAAAAAATAATTATTCTTTTATTCTTTTTACAAAAATTATAAAACTATTGTCAAATCATGTGTTATAAATGAAAAAAATACATTTCTTAAAAATGAAAACATTGAAATTTACATAAAATGTTAATTATGGATTTGTCTACATTGCTTCACTGTTTTTCCCCTTTTAATCATCTATTCACTAATATCATTATAATCCATTATTTCCATTCATTCATTGATTACATTAATGTTTAAAAAATATACAGTGTTCATTATAGCATGAGTATTGAAGAAACTGTATAATTATAAATACATTATTGGCTAAATAACAGTACCTTTAAGGGGGTGATATGTGAATATCATTTAATTAAAATTTTGTTTTCAAATACTACATGTACCCCATGAAACTGTATTTCATTTATTTTATGAACATATATCATTTACCAAAAATTTATCATTATTAAAATATTAGAAATAAACATTCATATATTTCATTGATTGTAATTAATTTTTAAAGAAGCTACATTTTTACCATAATGAACTCATTTTTTCACAGTGAGATGCTTGGATTTTAAAAAAACTATAGTTTAGTTATTTATAATCCGATATAGATTGATTTTTTTGGATCGCCCACTATAATATTATATTTATGTTAAAATAACTACAAATTTATCTATAATTGTTGATATAATATTTATATGTAACATTTTATTTTGTTTTTTATATTAGTTAATATAAATTTAAGTTCAAATTGGGGTTTTAAAAAACATTAATTTTGTATTTTTTATATGTATTTAAAACTTTAAGGGTGACATAAATATAATAAGGTGTGTATTAAATAATTTATTTATATTATCCTAATATATTTATGTAATTTAATTTTTTTATATAAATGTGTAGGGAATAAATTTGTTTTTGTAAAATGTTATATTACATAACCATAGAACACACTAAAATATGTTAATGGTTTGGAAATATATTTGGATTTTTAAAATTCAAATAAATCCATCAATGAAAGAATAAAATGTCCATTTACTAGATGTAAATTTCTAATATGGTTTAGGAGGGTTGAAATATTTGAGTATATTTTATTAAAATAAGTTTCTCTACAATATATAATGGGTTTTTACTAGAATATTGGATGTAAAAAAAAGATAATGAAGTGATTTAAACTATAATATTTAATATTTCGATTCCTTTAAGGTGAATAATTAAATCCATAGTGTGGACTATTAATGGATTTATTGGACAAGGAAAGTCGTTATTTTCAACATAGACACTTGTTTATCATTTTGTTGGATATTTTGACTTGAACCTCAAGTATTTCAATATATTAGAATATAATTTTTTGTGTTTCATAATCAATTACATGATACATCACATCAATTTCTTTATAATAAACCAATTCTTAATAAATAGAATATATCTAGGGCCTCCACTAAAAAGAATATTTGGATTACCAAAAATTTCCAAATTATCTAAGGTCAGTAAAATTTTTTAATAACATTTTTAGTTAAATGATGGTGTTAATAGCATTTAAACAACACTATATAGGACAAAAAAACATAAAATGAATAAAAATTTCATATTTTTTGAAATTATATATTGGAATGTGATTTTTTTACATCTTAATTCAGATTTTATACACAACTAGATGAATATGTCTGAAAATGCACTCTATATTTGTCTTAATCATACTAAACAAAAAAAATATAATATTATAAATTATAAGAACAAATAATCACCAAATATCAATTGTGGATTAAGGGAAATTGAGGAAGATTTTTATCAAGATTATTTTTTTCACATGAATTCAACAAAAAAATCATTATTTATTTTAAAATATTCGACTCCTAGAGGGATAATGATGTACCATTTCAAGACTTTTTTTGTCATATCATTACACATTACACGGATAAAAATTTAATGAATCTCAAATATTATTAGAGTTTTTTGATCTTTTTTGATCTAAAATTTATTACATGAAAATAAAAGTGTATATATAATTGAATTTTTCAAAATATTATGATAAATATATAGAAAACTCCAACCAAATTGATATAAATAATCATCAGGAATGAATTTTACAAACAACTTTTCTTTTGAATCTAATTACCTTTTCTAATATTTATAATTTTGATTCACATTACTATATGTTAGGTTAAGGAAAAAAATGGGGGACCCATTCATTAGAGATAAATGTGTACCATTGGGAGGAACATAATTTTAAATTATATTTTATCAGTGAATTATGTTTTTCAAATTCATTACATATTTGGTTTATTTACAAATTAATAATTATTTTATATTCTGTAAAAAAATTATTTTTTAAAGGTAATGCTTAGCTATTTTTCCAATTTATAAATGTTATGTAGATGCAAAGTACTTAAACGTTTATTTAAGGTAGTCATATTTGATAAATCAAATTTTACATCAAGTGGGACTTGATAATGATATTATAGATCATTCTTTGGTCTATCAAATTTTCTCAAACATTACAACAATAGTTTTATATGCTTGAAAAGCATTATTATATATATCGACTGATTTATATTAAGGAAAAAACAGATATGTTCTACTAAATATAGATATTTTTAATCCATATATTAAATAATTGGGAACAAAAATAAAATTATCAATAAATATTTGAACTAAACATTTTTCAGAGATAACAAATGGGGTAAAGAAAGTTTTTTTGATTGATATCATATATGTTCTTGTTCAATTACATTATTTTAATATTTTATTAATTATTTAGTGTAATTAATAATAGTTTATATTAATATTTATATATAATTAATAATAATATACTATTTTTACATTCAATAGATTTAAAGTATTTTTATGAAGGTCATTTTAAGAAAATTTTGTGATCCATTTTTTTTAATTTTGGTTTCTTGTTTCATAATGTTTTTCATGAGCATTGTTTGAAATCATTGAAAAATGTTGTATTTATATTTACACATTAAGGTTACTAAATAAATTATGTTAATATAATCCTGTCAAATTATCTAGATCTTTTTTTATTATGTTAGTCAAAAACAATTTGGTAAATTTTAATGGGGGACTAAAAGTATATATTTATTATAGTTAACTTTAGAAACCATTTTTCAATTCTTCAATACTGGTGGGAATGAGAAAAATAAACTATTTGTTTTGGATACCTAAGAAAAAAATAATATATTATTCAGATGATGTAACATCCCAGGTAATTATAGAATAAAATTATTTTATATCTATCAATACATATCAATATGATATTAATTTTATGTTAAAGGCGGATCTTTGTTTGATAGCAATCTCGATACACAAAAAGGGAGTTTTTAAAAATATTTCATTTCACAGACATAATTATGTTCTACCGAAAATGAATACATCAATATTATTATTATTTTAAATGGTAGTCAATATGAAGAATGTGTATTTTAAATAATGAATATAACCGATTACAACATGATTACATATGTTAGTTACATGATTTTACATTTATTAAATAAATATTATAAGCTTAAAATGAGAATGAATCCAATTTTAAGCTTAATTTATCTAATATTTTTAAAAGGTTGTTTTACCACCTTTTTATGGTGAATAATTTTTAAATATAGTTTGTTCAAATTTATTATGTTATATTTCGTACAATATAAATTTTAATTATAACAGGATCGTAAAAATTTACATTAGTTTAAATATTTTTATTTTTCAGATAAAATTCATATTTTAATGAATTGTGAGAAATACATAATTTTAAGTAAAAATTCATTTTCCTCTAATTTATTGTTATTCATATATTATCATTTGAATGGGTTTCAAGTATATTTAGATTATATTATTATCATTTATTTATATTATGATCATTGGAGGTGATTTCATATTGAATTTTGATATAAACACATGTCAAATTTTTTGATGGTTTTTACATTAAAGTAAACATGGTTACTCATCGTGACAATAAGAATTTGTTTTAAATTAATTAATAAACATTTAGTGTTATAAATATTGAAAAATTGTTTCCATATTTGAAATTAGATGTTCTAAATTATTCAAATATGTTCCTTTTAATTTTTTACTAGATGAATAGTAAATTTAGTATTTATTTTTTTACCATGGTTATAAGGAAAATATGGTAAATAAGGGAAAAAATAATATTATAAAAATATTTAACTACCATAAAGCATTATCTAATTATATTTTATGAGATATGGTTGTCAAAGATAAACATCAGAATGAAACATTGGCCTTTGGAAGACACTTGGGAGTATTGATGACAGTTATATCTTTAAATTTGAATGAAAATATGTTATAAAACATAATATTTTTTATAATATTATTTTAATATGGGATTATAGAAGGGATATATTAGAATGTAAATATTAATTAGAAATATAATATTATTTCCTAAATAATGTTATTTTATTAAAAAAATAGATATTAAATAATTAAATTTAATTATAACTGAATAATGATGCTATAATTTCTTTATTAATGAAGGAATCAAATATAGGATATTATAAATAATAAAATAAATAATATATGAAATAATTTATGTCATATACACATTTTATAGGTGATTATATATTTTTTGAAGACTATTCAATTCATTTTTTTGTAGTTATCATTTTATTTATATTTTATTTAAATTCAATAAAATTAATAACATATGAATGGACATACTTGATGTTTTTTAAAAATAATATTTGTTTATATTATTTAAAAATCAGAAAAATATTTTAAAATCACAAATATACATTTATAATGTGTACAAGTTCATTAAGTGTCCAATTGTTGTTAATTTAACCCATATATGTAAAATTAATATCCTCTTAATAATTAAAATGTTATTCCAACAATTAAAATTATCCTAAACTGACACACAGATATATATCCATATTGATCGGCCAATACATGCCCACAAATCATCATATAAACCATCCCCTCATTCTATAATCCTCACTTAGGGTAGATGGCCTCCCAATGAATCCTTTTGGTTTAAACCAAAATAATTTACGTCATTAATAGGTAACACAGTCACTTATGATTTTTAGTTTCATTTACATTATCCACTCTTTATTATAATATTATTTTATTATTACATAACAAAAATAGTATCCTAAACATAATATATTGTTGGTAAGATATTTTTTAACGTACATTAACATACACCTCCGTTCAATGAGTAACCAATAAACAGTTTTTTGTGTCTTGAGCACTTCGGCATTGCAAAACGATGATTGTTAAATTATTTCCCTACCACCTATCGTGGTTTCCATTATGATGAAGAATATATTAATATATTAATATATTATACATAAATTTTTTAAATTTTTTTAGTTTTTTAGGACATACATTTTCTCTTTACATGTTGTGTAAATATGATAATTTTGTTTGAGGAATTGTGGACAACCTCCCCCTCAAAATAATATGACTAATTAATGCTAAACATAGAATATAATATGTATGGTTTAATTAAACTTATGAGACATTAATGAAATTAATAAAACAATATTTTTATAATGTTCGTACGATTTTATTATTATCTATTAATATGACAAAGGAATGGAAGTGACATTCATATGTATATACGATATATTATCTTCATAAATGGTGAAACTCGTTTTTATTTCCAAATATTATTGATATTACAAATACATATATACTAGATATATATGATATTTGAATAATGAATATTATTTGACAGATGGTGGACATTTGACACTATGGACAATGTTTATCAAAGCAAGTTCGCTTTCGAGTCAGGTACCAAATATCGACAAAACATTCGATATGAAACTAAATAATTATATAATTTTGAGAAAAAATAAAAATGTTATATAAAAGGAATAATAAAATTCAAATTTTACACAATAAATAATAAATTATCCCATTTTTATTATTTTGGAACAAAATGATTGTACATGATGTGTTGGACTCAAGGTAATAGACATTGTCTCAATCTCTTGTAATAAAGGTATATTTCAAAAAACATCCCCACCATCATTTATATGGTGTATAATAAAATTGTTTCAATTTTAATTTAAAGGGAATATTTATTCTATTAATCATTTTACGAAATTTAAAAAAGGAAATTTTTAATGTATGCACTGACCACTTCTTCTTCACCACCATAAACGTTATTTGATATTTGGAGTCCTCTATAATCATTAATGTTTCATTAATAAAAAATAATCCCCTTATACAGTTTTTAGGTTTTCTTGTTATTTGAAATGGTTTTGGAAGTGTATTGACTATTTCTATATCATGATTTTATTTCTTGTGATTCCAAATTTAATTTTCTGAGTGATATGTTTATAATAGAATTCCATTACATTTTATGGTTATGTAATGGTACATGGACATTTAAAGGGTGGTTACATGATAAACCAAAGATGAATGATTATTTGATAAACCAAATATTTGTGTTTTCGTGACAAACAATAGACTTTTGGTTACGTTATACCCTCTAATGCATTGGGTATTGAAGTCATCCATATTGATATTCCATTTTTAAGAATTATATTGTTGAATTTGACATTATGGTTTTTCCATTTAAGTATGAATGTGTCCTAAGTTACTTTTAAATGTTAGGTTTAATTTATATGTTTTTATGGATACCTAAGGGCATTAAATTATATTATATTCATTGAATAATATTTACTACTTCATAAAGGTGACTAGTATTCCTTTAGGAAAATGTATTCGTGGTTTTAATGTTTTACAAAGGCTAACAATTTTCCTTCGTCGTGTATCCCTTACTGAGATTTTTATTCTCAACCAATGTTATTTTAAAAAAATCAAATGGTATAAGGATGAGTAAGAGAAAGGAAGAATTATAGAATATTTTTATCAAAAAATAAGTCATTCTTAATTTTTAATAGGGGTTCATTTGGATGAAAAATGTATATTATTTAGATAGTATCCTCTTGTATGATTATGTGATGAAATGTATAAATAATTTCCTAATACATTAAATCACTAAACATGAAAATATCTTTAATGTGAATGAATATAAAATTATTGATGCATCACCTAAATATGTAATGTTTTAATTCTAATGACTTATTTTTGGTATTATGGGTCTGTTTAGAAAACATTATGAGATAGAATATTTTTGATTGAATATCCATAAAATATTTTTTCATTATGGTCAAATATAAATGATATAGAATTTGAAAATTTCTATATTTATCTATCTATGATATGTTTTTTAAAAATGGGATTCCACAGAGGAAACATAGCAGCTATGCTGGGATGGCATACAGTGGGAAATAACCATCGAAATCAACATCATGAGATGGTCGTAATCAAAAATGAATATTTTTTTATTGCAGTGATTGGTCATTTTAATCGAGTGATAAATGGTGGTGGTGTACATGCACCAAATATACTAGAACAACTGTTGAAATATATTTCAGTAGTAGAGTATTTCATGAGGAAACGTCCACTATAATTCAGAGGATCATCTGAACCTATGCAAGCTGAAGGATGGATTAAAGAACTAGAAAATATTTTTGATGAAATGGGGCGTTCAGAAAAGAAAACTGATAGTTTTTAAATTTATCGTTCTATGGGTGAAGCCGATTAGTGGTTTTCAATGAAAAAAAATATCAGAGGAAGTTAAAGATTGATGCTATGGAATGGGATTTTATTTAGAATGTCTTAATTTAGAAATATTTTTCTAAGGTGATTTTACTTATAATGGAAATGGAATTCATGGAATTGAGACAAAATTAGGATAATTTTTTTGTTGAATATAAAGAAACATTCACCAATTTTTTGAGGTGCGTCCCATATTTTAGCAGGTATATTGATATTATGATACATCTTTTTTACTCAGGATTGAAGCCAAAATATAGAATGGTGTAAGATTCTTAATGTGTTAAAAATATATAAGAAACTGGTTTATTGTGATGAGAAGGAAGAAATGAAGTTTTATGATGACCGTTCATTCCATGAGAGCTGAAAAATGAAGAAATCCAATTTGTAGTTAATAGGAAATAATTCATCAATGAATACTCAAGCAATGAAAAATAATTTTACATCTTGTGAGAGGTGTTGAAAAAATCATCATGTAGAATGCCTCTCAACACTTGGTATTTTCTTCTGATGTGGTAAGTCTGGTTATATTTCCATTAACTATAAATAATATTATTATGCAAGACATCAAAATACGGTGGTATGATGTTATTGTTGCAATGAGTTAAGTCAGTATGGAAATGTGTGTCCATTGATTATTACCCAGAGTGGAATCCTTTAAGATCAAAAGAAAATGTGAAGGGAAAAATCATTTCCGACTACTATGATTGATTTGGGACTATCAAACTAACATGTGAATGGTATGTTAGAGGTTTTTTATAAAATTTACAATACTTTATTTGACTCTAAATCATCAAATTATATCATTTCTGAGAGCATTTTATATAAATTGGTAATTTTAATTCATGAATTTGTTATAGAAATTTTTGAAAAGACTTCAAGAGGAAGTAATAAAGAAAACAAGATTTATAGGAATCTTCCTATTATCATTTGTTGGATAGTTCTTTATGTAAATCATGTTGAACTTGATATAGTGTAATTTGATACAATTTTGGGTCTGGATTTGATTTTAGTTTATCATGCTAAAATATATTGTAAATCCATTATTGTTTATAAAGATGGAATAACTGTTGCCCCTTCAAAAAAAGATTATTGAAGAGTGGTGAAGACCCAACAATATCACAAAAAATGTAGTTTTCATAGATTAGAGGGTTATTATTGATGATATTTTGAAAACATTTCTACTTTTTATAGATAAATAACGATGCTAAAACTTAAGGGAGTTAGGTTTATCTGGTTAAAAATGTGACTATTGTTTTTTGGAACTGAAAATAAGATTTGAAAATGATCTAGTTTTGGACCATCATTCAAGGAATGATGAATTTTGTATCTAGAGTGATACATAATCTAAATGAAATGGTTATTTCCTAATATATAATGGCACGGTAATTGATTATGAATCATGTTAGTTGAAACCTCATGAATTAAATTACCCAACACATGATATGAAAATATGTTTTCTTGTTTTATTCTTAAAAATTTAGAGGCATCATTTTTATAGTGTAAAGTATGAAATATATATTGATCCCAAATTTTTGAGGTATATATTAAATTATAAATAATTAAACATGATAAATATTTGATAGAAATAATTAATAATGGATTATGATTGCATGACTCATTACCATCCTGGAAAGTAAAATAGAGTGACTGAGACATTGATTCGAAAGAGTAATACAATATTAACCATGAAATATTTGGAAAAAGAACCTTTAGTTTTTAGTCTGTTGTATTTTGGATTAGAAGTGGTTGGTACAGGGAATTATTCTGTTTTGATTCAAGTGGAATTTATATAATCTATATTATATAGAATTAAGCAAGAACATAATGAAGGGAGTGATTTAGAGAAAAACGTATAATTAGTACAGAAGGGTATGTTTCCCATGTTTAACAGTGATAAAGGTTGTGTTTTTATTTTTGTAAAGATCTTGTGTTTTCAATGTGATTAAAAGGTGGAGAAAGAGTTATTTTGTGAAGCTCATATTACCCATTATCAATTAATCATGGTAGTACTAAGATGTATAGATATTTTCGAGAGTATTAATGGTGGGATGGAATGAAAAGAGAAATTGTTGACTTTACCCTAATATGTTTGTTTTTCAAAATGGTTAAAGAATAGTTGTAGTTACCGAAAGGGATGCTTCATCCTTTTCCAATGTCAGAGTTGAAATGGGAAACTGTATTCATGGTTTTTCTAGTTGCATTAATAAATATATCTTGAGGTAGAGATGCAATATGGGTTATTGTTGATCGATTAACTAAATCTTCTCATTTTCTTCCTATTCGAGATATTATATATCTAGATCACATTCTTGATTGTTTGTTAATGATATAGTCATGTTAAATGGAGCTCACCTCTCCATTATATCTAATAATGATCTCAAGTTCAATTCTCAAATTTTAAAGGCCTTTATAAGTCATTGGGAATCAAATTAAATTTTATTACTGCTTCTCATAAGTAAGATGTAGAGTTTGAACAAAAAATTTAGATCATAGTGGATATTATATGTTCTAGTTCAATGGATTACAAGGAAGATGGGATCAACCTATTTCTTTGGTTGAGTTTTCATATAATAGAATTCTAGTTTTTGCATACTGATGGATCCATTTTAAGAATCATATGGAATGCGGTGACGAACTCTAGTTTTTTGGGATGAAGTAGGTGAAAGAATGCCGATGAGCCCAAAATTTGTAGAAGTGATGGAAAAAAAAGTTTAGTTTTTTTAGAATAACATGAGGAAATATCCAAAAAAGAATAAAATTCCTGAAAATAATCAGAGGATGGATAATTATTTCGAGTTAGGTGATCATGTCTTACTAAAAGTTTCACCATGGAGAAGTGGGATGAATTTTCATATGAAAGGGAATCTGAATCCGAGATTCATTGGAACCTATGAAATCATAGATAAAGTTGGGTTAGTTTTATACCAAGGGTTTCTACCATCATGATTATTCGTGGTTCATATTGTTTTTCATCTTTTAATGTTAATAATTTATATGCTAGATCTATCTCAATTTTTGAGCCCGAATGTAGTTTAGTTGGAAGAGAATCTATTTTGTGAGGAACAACCAGAATATATTCTTGAATGTAGATATCATGTGTTGTAGAATAGGGTGATTCATCAGGTAACAGTTTTTTGGAAAAACCATATTATTGAAGATGGAACAAGGAAATTTTAAAATAATGTGAGGGATATATACCCCCAATTATTTAATAAGTAAATAAAATAATGCGGATGCAATTTCTAAAAAAGAGGAAGGATATAACATCTGTGGTATTTATAGAATAATAAATTATTGTATATATTAATATTTATGAATTATATATTAATTTTACTTTAAAGGGGACTCTTTTTCTAATAGCACATTCAAAAGTCAACAACAGGTTTCTTTGAAATCTTACGTTCCACACAATAGCGACGTAAACAAAAAAAATAATACAATAAAAATATTTTTATTTTAAATTATTTAATGACTATTTATTGAATAGTTTGGAATTAATTATACAAACTATAATATTATTTCACATGTTTTTTAATGTTTTTACATTTATACAATAAATTTTACAGTATCAAAATATGAATGAATCCAATTTTAAGCATAAAATACATTAATATTTTTTTAAAGGTTGTCATAACCCTTTTTGATGGAGAACCATTTTTAAATCAATTTTTTAAACTTTTATATGTTATATTGGATAAAATAAACTTATTCTTTTGAATGAGGACATAAAATTTTTACATTGCTTTAAATTTTGGTATTTTTATGATAAAATTCATATTTTAATGAATATTTACAAGTACTACATTTTAATCCACAACCAACTTCTTATATAAATTATTTGTATTGATATATTATCATTTTAATTGTTTTAAATGAATATTTATATTATGTTATTATCATTTAATCCAATATTGTTCATTAGAGCAAATTTCACATTGAAAATTGATAAAAATGGAGTCAATAGTTTGATGGTTTTTACATCAAAAAACATGATTTCTCATTTTCACAATTGGAGTTAATTTTAAATTAATTACTACAACTTCTATGATTGTAATGTTTTAAAATTGGTTCCTTATTTATAATAATAAATTCCAAATATTGTAAATAGGTCTCTTTTATTTTTGGACATTATGAGTAATAAACTTTTTAATTATTTTTATTTAACATGTTTAAATGTTAAATTAGGTAAAGAAGGGTAAACAATATA
The DNA here is from genome assembly GCA_963277665.1 of Viscum album. Taxonomy (NCBI): domain Eukaryota; kingdom Viridiplantae; phylum Streptophyta; class Magnoliopsida; order Santalales; family Viscaceae; genus Viscum; species Viscum album. The sequence goes on along the minus strand of OY728142.1, from coordinate 1,696,357,100 downwards.
TTATAACACTATTAAACTACACTAAGAATTTTCTTATTCCTATTTTATGTGATATGGGTGACCAATAAAACCCTTGGAACGAAATATTAGCCTTTGGAAGCCACCTGACAGTGATTAGGACACTTATATGTTTTAATATAAAGGAAAAAATATTATAAACAAAAATCTAGTTAATAATACATTTTTAATACATTTTTATATAATTAATATATTAGAATAAAAATAGTAATAATAAATCTAAAATTATATTCTACATAATGGTATTTTATTTATGAATTTTTGACATTTAAATATTATATTTAATTTTAACATAATTATGATATACTAAATGATTTATTAATGAAGGAATCAAATACATGATACTATAAATATGAAAATAAATATAATCCAAAATAATTAATGTCATTATATATTTTTAGGTGAATATGAAATTCCATAATACTATTAAAATATTTTTATTGATTTAGTATTTTTTCAGATTTTATTTAAATTAATTAAAATTAATAGTGTGAAAGTTGGCATAATTGAGGTTTTATAAAAATAGTAATTTAATAAATTATTTAAATAAACTAAAATAGTTTAAAATTTAAAGGGTATTGTGATAAGTATTAAATGTTCCTTAAGTGTTCAATAATGATATATATTCCTCTTATAAGTAAAATTAATACCCTTTTAATAACTAACATGTTATTGCAATAAATAAAATTAAAAGATAATAATTAAATATAAACATAAAAGATACGGTTTAAGTTAAAATCAATACATGCATAAAAATTATTGTATGAGGTGATTTCGACCTAACCTCATATTATCTTCGACATATATCAAGTTGCATTATTCTGAGTTAAAACTTTATTTTATATTATTTTAATAATTTTAGAGTTTCCAAGGGTTCCCAATCCCTCTGAAATAAATAGGTGCCCCCTCTTTACAAATACCACACTCCAAGAACCATTTGGATCAGATAATCCCATCTTAAATATCTTCCAAGCAAAACTACCCTCATCATAGATGCCTCACTGAGGAAAAAATCCTCCCAAGGAAGCCTTTAGGTATAAACCAAAATAAGTTACCTATTTAAGAGGTAACACCTTCTCTAATGATTTTAAACTCCCTATACTAATATTATTTTATGAATACATAACAATATTAGTATTAAAATATTCAAGTTTGTTGTTATGATTTGGGCTTATCATACATGTACACACACCTTCATTTAAGGGGTAATGTACACACTATTTTTGTGTACGACGAACTACTACCTCACAAAATGATTATTGTTAGATTATTCCATACCAATATAAAGGTGGACATTATATAGGACTTTATATTTATATATGATTTATATTATATTAATATTTCCTCTAATATTATTTAATTTTTATTTAGAATAAACCTTCATTATTTTCAGATTGTGTAAATACGATATTTTGGTTTGAGGTAGTGTGGACAACCCCCCCCCCCCCCCAAAGCGATAGGACTGGTATATGATATAAAGAGAATGGATGTATTATGTTTTCACTAAACTAGTTATACATACATGAAATTTATATAAAACTGGAATAATAATATACATACCATTTTATTGTTATTATATTAATATGACAAAGAAATATAAGTAGCATTCATGCATACGTATGACCTACCGTCTCCAAGGACGGTGCATTTCATTTATTATATCCAAATATTATGTAATTTCTATATATATATCTACTAGATATATATGATATTTAAATCCGGAATAATATTCCAGAGATGAAGAAATATTTTCTCCATGGACAATTTACACCAAAATAATTTCATTTTCGACTCATATACCAAATATTTACAAAATTTCCGATATGAACTTAAATAATTTCTTAATTTTTATAACAAGGTAATAAGTCATATAAAAGGAGTAATAAACTTGAAAAAAGTAATCTGGAATGTATATATTAACCTTATTTTATTATTTTGGATCATAAATATTTTGCATCATCAGTCTGACTCAAGGTATGGACATCCAATCAATCTCTATTCGTTGAGGAGTATTTTGATAATATACACCACCATATTTTTTACAGTGTATAATTAAATTATTTTTATTTTTATTCAAATGGAATATTATTTCATTGAATCATTCTAATAATCATGAAAAAATATTGTTTTTAATATATGTGGTGACAACAACTTCCCTACCTCCATAACCACTATTTGATATTTGGCTTCCTATATATGCTTTAATGTATCATTAAAGGAAGCGAAACACGTTATTTAAATTTTGGTTCTATTTTTATTGAAAATGGTTTTGAATGTGGATTCTCTATTTCAATATCGTGATATTATTTCTTGTGATTTAAATTTAAAATTTATTAGTGAAATTTTTAAAATTTAAATCATTTATATTTTTAAATTATATAATTGATCTTGGAAATTTATAGGTGGTTACGTGATAAACCAAATACAAATGGGTATGTGATAAAAAAATATTGGTGGCTCTATGATAAACCTAGGATGGTTGGTTATGTTATAACTCTAATTCATTGGGTATAGAAGTCACCTATATGACTATTCCATTTGTAAGATTTATATGTATTGAATTATTCCTTATGGTAATTTCATTTATGAATGATTTTGTCCCATGATACATTTTATATACTATCTATTCTTTCTATGATTTTATAGAAATATTTTGGTCAAAAAGGGTACACCTTGATGTTATATTTAGTGAATAATATTTAATACATCATAATGAATTAATCTAATTATTTAGGATAATATATTCTTGGTTTTCATGTTTGAGAAAGGCTATCAATTTTCATTATTTATGTATCCCATAAATCAGTTTTTATGCACAAATCCACTTTTTTTTAAATGTTCTCACAAGGTATAAGGATGTGTATGATAAAGGAAGAAGAAAATAATATTTTTATCAAGAGAAGAAGTCATGTTTTAATTTTTTTTAAATTCCTTTGCTGCTAAAAATTATAATGATTTGATAGTATCTTCTAGTATTATTATGAGAAGATATATATTAATAATGGGTTAGTTCTCTAAAACTCCAAACCTAAAAAGATCCTCGATGTGAATGAAAGTAAATTATTGACATATCTCTTGAATATGTATGGTTTTAAGGTTGGCACCTTATTGATAATATAGTTGAGGATTGGTGGAATGTTTTATTCAACATGAAACTAGGGGGAGTATTTTATATAGTTGAATAATGTAAGGTAACTATTTAAATTATACCCCATCAATAAAGACATATAGAGTTTTTTCTTCAAAATAAATTTAAAAATAATATTCCTATAAGGGATTGTGAATAAATAGATGAAATAATACTAATGATGTAATTTTGTAATAATATGATCCAAAAAAATTAAAAATGTGCAAGCCATATAATGTAGTTTTTAATATTTATTATCAAAAATAAAAATATAATTACATTTAAATATATTTTATCATTGATAAAAATATAATATGATTTTTATGTTGAATTTTGTACAACATACGAAAAGTTTTTTTAATAATTTATTTTAATAAATATAAATTTCATGATTTAAAATTTTAAATTTTTTTAAATAATTACTTGTTTTCATGATATTTTTTATAAGAAATGCAGCCATGAATTGGAAAATAGATATTTTTCACAATATAATAATGGATAATTATTATATATAAAAAACATAAAAGACACTGAAAATAAAAAATAACCATTATAGTCAAATTAAATAGGTTATACATTATCACTAAGATTTTAAATTAATTATAGTAATACATTGAGTTATATATGTATACATTAATTTGGAGAATGGTCAGATATGGATCATCCGCCTAAAATTTAGAATGTGTCTTTATTTAAACCATGATGAATTTTTAGTATCATATTTATCATTATGTACATCAAAATGATAAAATAAATTTCTATAATATATTATAAAATTCTCAAATAATATTCTATGTTGAGATAATAATTAATTAAAGGAGGTATAATAGTACATATGGTGGCTAGTTTAGTATTTTTTCTATGGATAATCATTAAATGTTTTTAACAAATTCTTAAGGTTGCTTCAATTTAAAATAAATATTTGAAATAGAATGAAGGATGTTCTGTCAAGTGAGGCACCGATGGGGAGAGTATAGTAACTTTCAATTCAACCTAGACATGGCGTATTCTCTCGATCATGGAGTTATAACTGATTTCCATCACAGATTTGGTCAATCATGTTTTCTATTTTGCTTTAAATGAAAATCATCTCTCTATTCCTGGTCTTGGCACTTCATTAGATCCCAGATATTTATCTACCCCAAGAAAGAAATGTGTTTCTTTTCCCAAAGCTCTATTTAATTCTTCTGATCTGAGAAAAATGGTATGTTTCATTCCTCAAAAATTTCTAGACTTGAAAATTGTTTTTTCTGTATTCGCGGATCCGAATGCTTTTCAATAACGTATTGAAATTTATATTTTTTCAATTCATGGTCCCATAATTTATTCCAAGGGTGATAAAATTTTGTCTTACATTGATCTTATAAATAAAATATCTCATTTTTGGGGTTTTTGTAATTGGATAATGATTCTTATTGGGATAGGTTTTTTCATTTCATTCTTCAATCAGGGGATTATTTTAATAGATTATGGGATCTTAGAAACCAATATCTCAAGCCTAGATATTTCAGATTATCTGAATGGGATATCAATTTTAATCCCTTTAATAATAAGAAAAGTAATGCCCATATTTGAATCAAACATCCTGAGTTGAAATAGATGTATTGTCATCCTAAGATCCTTAATGACCTTACTTCATGTATTGGCACTCATATTAGAATGAATCATAAATCATCGGTGTGGTATCATTGATATTTTTCTAGAATTTTTGTTCATGTAAATTTGGAATCTACAATAACATATAATTTCACCATGATTTATAATGGTAATAAGATTCATGCTAAAGTAGAATATGAACGTGTTCCCAAATTTTGTGATGTTTTCTATATTGATTTACACTCTATCATGAACTATAGGATTCTTCAATGGAATGTTAATGAGGTTCTCAAAGAGACTGATTTGAAGGAGGATAACTAGAATAAAAAAATAAGAAGGTCATTGTGGAAAAGGAGGTCCCTCAAAGGATATACCTTGACCATGCAGAGTTATAGTAACTTATATGAAATTATAGGCTGATATCTTTGATGATGTTGAATAAGGTAGGATTTATGATACACCTAGTCCTTTTTCAAGGATTGGTCAGGAAATGGGTAAATATGGTGGATATACATTCATAGAGTATCACCTTTTGGAATAGAATTTATCCTCTGAGATTTATAACTTTTTTCATTTTGGAATAATAGATAGATGATTATTTTTTGTGGAAGTATATGAAATATAATATAAGTGAACTTGTGGTATATTTATAAGATAGTGAGAATGTAGGATATTCCCATGTCCTTACTGATTCTGTTGTGTCCTCTATTGCACTTGTCACTTCCCTAGTTCAGGTGGCATGTGTTTTTTCAGTCCCGATTTTGAGGTTTTGGATAGCTTGATCGAGGGTCCTACTGCTTCCATTGTAGATTCGGCTATAAAGTGAGTGTAAATTCATACTTCATTCAAGGCATATTCTTCATCACTATAACGGGTAATTGGGGTTAATTTTTCAATAGTTGGTAATGCCATAAGGTTTTAGGAAATCGAGGCTCATATTTCATCCAATGGTTAAGTGACATTACAGGATAAGGGTCTTCCTGATTCATCCAGAGGTCCAGTCGACACTCTCACTATTTGTGTGAAAAATGGTAAAGGAACAACCAGTACTTTGGATGTCTGTGATATCTTACAAGGGGCCTCCAGTCCTAAGTGAAAGGGTTGAAGGCCTCCTATGTCTGAGGAATTAGGTTACTGTTGGAGTAAAAAAAGTAGAAATCATCTCGATCATAGATATTAATTAATCTTCTATTATTTAATTTATAGGGACTGGCCAATTATGAAACAATGATACCTATTAGGCTCTACATTCAAAATCATAGGCCCCTTCTCATTGGTTTGTCCAAACCTAAAAAATATTTTTCTCCAAATTTTTCTAATTTTTAAAATCAGGGTTTTCATTTTGTGGATTCTAATAGATTCTTAATGGATGTTAAAAGAATATGGGTATCGGATCATTATTCTTTATATAATATTTATCTGATAGATAATACTGATCATCATGTCACATGATCCTTCAATTTTCAATGGATTCAACGTTTCTGATGTTTTATTTATTCCTGTATCTTTATTCAGTGTCATAAGAATTTATGGTTGGATATTGGATCTGTCATCCTTACCTTCTCTAGTCTGTGATCAATCCTTGGTTATTTTAATGCCATCATTAATTTTGATGAGAAGATTGGATCCATGAATAATGTCATTTCTCTAAAAGATTTCAAAGATTGCATTTATGATAATGGGTTGATTGAAATTTAACCATGATGGGGCTAATTATACGTGGTACAACAATGTTTTGGATAGATTTTTTACAAGAAGTATCGATAGAGATTTTGTCAATGAGTCTTGTCTTTATTTCTGGGGATCTATTTCTTGTATGAATCTTTCTAGAATTAATTCTAATCATCATCCCATATTGGTAGACCTTGTGCGTATGGAACCCAAAACACCGTTGCATTTTAAATTTAATAAATATTGGGTTAATCATCCTGAGTGCAGAAAAATTGTAAAACAAAACTAGAGTTATCAAAATGGTTGGGATAATGATTTTTCGTGAGTTATCAAGCTGAAACTCCTTAAAAGAACAATTAATTTGTTGAGTAAATATAGTTTCAGTTCCATTGATTCTGAAATTTATTCTCTTGAAGAAACACTTCAACGAATGCAGTATCATAATTATTCAAATGATATCTATGATGATATTTTGGGTGAGACTCATATTATTTCCAAGATTAATAATTCGTATAAACTCAATGATACTTTAGAAATATGAAATTTTAAGGCTAATGGTTTGAGAGATGGTGATAGAAATTTTAAAATTTTGAAATCTTTTTATAGAATTAGAAAGGTCTTGAGCCCTCTTTCTTTGGTTTGAAATGGGAATAATGTCTTTGACAATATAATGGATCTTTATGAGCATGATGTTACTAATTTTACGGATATCTTCAAATTTCATGTCCCTCTTACTGATCCAGTAGAGAGTATTATTCAATGTCTTGTCAACCAGGAGGATAATTACAACCATACATCTATCCCTTTGGACTTTGAAATCATAGAAGAGGCCTTTAGTCTAACGTCTAATTGATCCCTGGGTCGATATGGTTTTGGTAATTGTTTCTTTAAAAATTATTAGGGTGTCATTCATATTGATGATTTCATCTTAATTAGTCGTTTTTTAATGGTGAATATTGTAAAGACCTGTAAATTTCAAGGAAATTTTTTTTCTTAATTTTTTTTGGAATTTTACAAGAGCGCAGTTTCTGACAGCACCTAATTCCGAGGCCCGGTGTGCCTGGAATCATTTTCCGAAGTTTGGCTCGGGTACGTTCAGTAAACGGACGAGCAGGTTTTTCTAACATTTAAACTGTTGCCCGGAATCGAATTCCGAGGGCACTGATGATATCGCAGCGCCTGTATTTTCTTAGAAACACCTCTTCCGGAGTTGCGTTTGCTCGGTGGTGGTTTTTAATTTCTGGGCTTAAAGTTAAGAAATAAAATAAATTGTTCAACAAAATTTATTTTATTTCTCTTAAGCCACTTGATGCCACTTGAAATCCAATTAAACTGAGTTGAAATGGATAGGGTGCTATCCAGAAATATCCTACCCTCTTGGTAGGATATTTGTGCGGTGGGGCCCGCACGAGCCCCATCGTTTCTTTTCCTCTATGTAACGCACCCGTGAAAGCCCGTCATTATGAAAGTCAACTGACGTGTTTTCTTAAATTCTTAACGCACCATTTAATTGAGCGGTTTTATTCGCTGAATTAAATGGTAGTTTCTTTCATTGAATTAATTCTACAAATTAATGGGTCGTTACTTACCTCTTATTCGTTGGTTGGTGTAATAATAAAATAAGACCAACACGACATTTGGAGGATTCCACCTTGAGAGGTTTTTGACAGAAGTTCTTGTGCCTTCACCCTTCTTCGTGAAGAACGCGAAGAATGCTAAGAACGCTATGAACGCCGGCCTCCGACGAAGAATGCCGAACCCGCGGAAATCGACGATGTGACGCCGTTTTCCGCGACGCCGACGTTTCCTCTCCCACGACGTTCTTCGGCGACGTTCCTTAATCCGCAACAAAAACCTTCGATCATCCGTTGAGGTGAGAGTTTCAGATTTCTTTTAATTTTCCTTTGTGGTTTTCAACTCAAGAAGGATTTAATTAATATTAATTAAATCATTTTGTTCTTGAACCTCGGAGTTTGTCGACGCGACACCCTTCCGCGATGACGTGACGTCAGATACCGCGACGACGCGATGATCCCCAATTCCACGAGGAACCCGTGGGCGACGACTTGAGGAGGTAGGGGTTCTTGTGAATATTTTATATTCCCGTGTACGTTTCTTAAAAATTAAAGAACCGGATTCATATGAACAATTTTATTTTATTAAAATTGTTGGTTCATGAGTTGAATAATTTACTCCCGTTGTTTTTATCTAACGCGGAGGGTGCGGGCCAAACGAACAAGGCCCTAAAACCATCCACTATTCTTCATGGTTGTGCAGATTTGGTGGGTGACGGCAAAACGTGACACAAGGGCGTTTTGATGATCCCGAAGTGAAGAACGGAACCCGGGAGGAACAACGGCGGAGACGGGAAGGAAACGGACCACCAGAGCAACTCCGGTGGCCCGCGGAAGCTGCCGGCGCACCGCCGGATAGGACCGTCGCGGCTGAAGCCACGGTGGCGGCGGCCAGCGGACCCGCGACCGCGAATGTCCAGTTCGACCGCACGGGACGCGGCAGAAGCCGCGTCCACTTGACAGCGCAGCCCTTCGAGGGTCGCGGCACCTCCAGACCGTGGGGGTAGCGCCCCGCGGCGCACGGCCTCTCGGCCGCTCGGCTGAACCGAGCCAGGCCAGTCCGACCGGACCGGGTCGGGTCGATCCGGTTCGGCCACCCGGGGGGGGGGGGGGGGGTCGGCCCGGGTCGGCCCGGGCCCGGACCCCCCGTATTCGAACAGTTTTCGGTCTTTTGCTCATAACATGAGCTATAGGCCTCTGAACGACGCGCCGTCAGCGGAAACGCGATCCTTGGATCAAGATGGTCGTTTCGGTATATCGCACTCAAGGTTTCGGAATACTTTGGGTTCAGCCGGTTTGGTTCGTACATGAAACCAACCGGGCCCTCGGAGCGGAAACACTCATATCTTGAGCTACGGACGTCCGATTGACGTGCCGTCAGCTTTGTTGAATTCCTCTAAGTGAGATGGATATTTTTGCTCACTCTGCCCGAGGTTTGGATGCAGGTGGAGTACGGTCGGGTTGGTTCTGCCTTGAAAACCAACCGGGCCCCTGGGACGAAAAAGCCAATAACTCTTAGACCGAGCGTCCGATTGACGCGCCATCTGCGACCTTGAGTTCCTGTTGAAGATACGGAACTTTTGGATACATCCACTTCGGACATTGTGATATTTGATGTATCAGCCTTTCGGCTCGTGGAGCGGACCCTCTCGAACGAGCTTGCTGTGTGTGGGAACCCTAGAGCTCGCTGCGACTGCTACTTCGACAGTGACGACCATGCAGAGATCCTCAGTGGACTACGACGACGCCTATGCAGAGATCCTCAGTGGACTACGACGACTACTGCACTCAGCGATCCTACGTGGATCAGTGCTACATGTCATGTGTGGGCCCGATCCTGTGTGGGTCCGATCCTGTGTGGGTTAGCGCTCAGCGGTTCTGTGTGAGCCAGCGCCTACAGGTCCTGTGTGGGCCCGATCCAGTGTGGGTCATTACGGGGGTTAGTTATCTATCAATCCTTTGTGGGTCCGACGACTTAGATGGATCTGTGATCATATTTATCGTCATTCGAAGAAGTATACCCGTGTGAGCTGAATCCTGTGTTCGCCTCCTTTGTGGGTTGTGTTGAGCTATCCTGTGTGGATTTACTTTTTACTCTCCTTTGTGGATTGTGTTGAGCTATCCTGTGTGGATTTACTGTTTACTCTCCTTTGTGGATTGTGTTGAGCTATCCTATGTGGATTACTGTTTACACTCTTTGTTGATTGTGTTGTGCTATCCTGTGTGGGTATACGTTTTTGCTTTCCTGTGTGGACTGGGTTGTGCTTGGGCTCGGACGTTGGAGCCGAACGGGAATTGATAACTTAGGTATATGTATGGGAATATACCTAAGCAGTGTCGATTGTTACTTCATGATTGTATCATTCCTTTGTGGATCATCCTTTGTGGATTTCGGGAGACCTTCGGGGGTCTCGGGGTCCCTAATGAGTATCTTATACTCACCTCTGCACGGGCTATGCCCGCACTACGTTGTGTTGGCTGCAGATGACAGGCAGCGCTGATCGTGGTGGAGGCGTGCGGAGCAGGACGGTACTTGGAGGTGGACCACTGGGTGGGACGTACTCGGAGCAGACGGCTGGACCGAGGAGCTGTGGGGGCTATCTATACCCACCCATCAGGTGGGACCTTCAGAGGACAACTCGACGCAGCTGATTTTCCTTTTAGTTGTTGTTTTCCCCTTTCAGTTGTACTTTACCATTGGGCTGTATTTCCGGCCCCTTTTCCTTTCAGCACAGCTTGTTACAGTTTTTACTTACTATTTACTATTCCGCTTGCTTACTCTGTGGTTCTTGTTTACTTTTCAAAGGAAATGCATTCCCTTTTTTCGGGAGTTACGCCTTGGTGCTAGTTGCCAGCCCCTTGCCTATGGAAGGCGGGCTTGGGGTAGTCACGACATGGGCCCCGAGGACGGGTCGTGACAAATTGGTATCAGAGGTGGTTGGTTCAAACGTAGAATCTCATCTTTCTTCTATGTGAAGCAATAGTGTTTAGCGTATTGGGTGTGGTTACCAGTCCAGGGAGTCCAGTGTTGGTGCGGAGGCCGACGTATCCATACACCAGGACCCTGACTTCAAATTTCTGACTTAATGCACGAAAACATTGATTGCATGTGTGTTTCTAGTTTTCTTTTTGATTACTTGTGTCAGCTCAGAAGGTATACTGTTCTGACCATGGCACACTTGTTTCCTTTTCAGGATGGCCCCACGACGGCAGCCAGCTAGGGTTCCGAGAGTAGAGCGTGACGACAGCCCGCCGAGCGATGAGACCTCGATACAGGGCCCATTGATAGCAGAGGCACCGACAGTACCTTTACCCGCCGAGCCCCCGATGCTTCCAGCACCGACCGCTGACGATGCACATCGCCTCAGATCTCTGCACGAGTTCCAGTGCCAGCGACCACCCAGGTTCCATGGGGAGATGGACACCCAGGCAGCTGAGGACTGGCTGGAGGCGGTCGTTCGAGTTTTCAGGCTAGTGAGGACACCAGCAGACCTCATGGTGATCCTCTCGGCGAGCCTTATTCACACAGCAGGAGGACGATGGTGAAGCTTGATGCTCCAGGTGCACGATGAGCCCTCTTTCATCTGGACAGACTTCAAGAGCCTCTTCCGCTCAGAGTTCATCCCTGCCACCCTCCGTGCGGTGCGCATTCCATATCATCTTCAGCTACGTCAAGGCAGCTTAACGGTCGCCCAGTACGCGGCGAGGTTCACCGATCTTTCTCACTACTCGACCGACATGGTACAGGACCCCTTCTTCCGGGCCCGGACCTTCGAGCAAGGATTGAGACACGAGATCAGGGCATCGCTGATCTCCCTCAGCATCCCGAACCAAGCAGGAGTACTGGAGCGAGCCCTTCTGATCGAGAGCTTTCTGGCTGAGTCCACAGCAGGACCTACCGCAGGGCGGCAGGTGGCGGAGTCTTCGGCAGCAGGTAGCCGACGGATGACTCAGGGTTCTAGGCAGATCAGACCATCTCATAGACGACCTCAGGACACTGGCTCAGCGGTGTGGGGCACACCGCGTGGAGCCAGTCTTCGGAGAGGCAGGCAGAGCTACGTCTGCGGCGGGCAGGGCCACATGGCTCGTGACTGCCTGACCCGCCATACCGAGGAGCAGCAGACGGTGGAGGGGCCACCCAGGTAGAGGCAGAGGGTCGACCGTGGTGGTCCACAGGGAGGATGCGGACGAGGCAGAGGAGTTGACCGAGCAGCAGGTGGTGGGAGACGCTATGAGGCTCTACCACCACTACCACCAGGAGGTCCACCCCGACCACAGGGAGCTGGCGGGCAGAGACGGGCACAGCTCTAGGCAGTGGAGGCCTATGACCACGGCACACCATAGATGATTTGAGGTACGATCTATGTCTATTCTACCCTTGCTGCAGTTATTATAGACACAGGAGCAAGTCACTATTTCATAGCCGCTGCCCTTGTTCGGAGCTCGGAGATTCCGACAGAGCCGTTGGCTCGATCCTTACGGCTAGAGACCCCTACGGGAGCAGACTCGACGATTACGCACTGGTTCCGGCAGTTTGAGTTTACTCTAGGAGGCGAGAGAATCGGCTGGGATCTTCTTGTAGCGGCGTCGAGGCCTTACGACGTCATCTTGGGCATGGATTGGTTATCTATAGTCCATGCTCAGATTGACTGTTTTAGGTGCAAGGTGCGATGTGTGCGCACTGACGGGAGCAGGTTCACCTTCACCGGCGAGAAGGGAGCCTTTGAAGCACAGGATGGACTCTCGCAGAGGAGGGGACAACCCATCACTCATCAGTTGGCTAGCCTCATCCTTGGAGCAGTTGACGTGCGGAGTCCTAGTTTTCCTGCAGTGGTGGATCAGTATGCGGACGTCTTCCCCGATGACGTTCCAGGACTACCTCCTCTCAGAGAGGTAGACTTTTATATTGATCTGTACCCCGGGATAACCCCGATATCCACTCCAGCGTATCGTATGGCCCCCGATGAGCTTCGAGAGAAGCGGGTACAGTTGGAGGACTTGTAGGGCAAGGGGTTCATCTGACCCAGTGTTTCACCCTGGGTTTCCCCGATTTTGTTCGCCAAGAAGGCGGACGGGAGTTTGCAACTGTGTGTCGACTATCGTCGCCTGAACCAGGTGACAGTGAGGAACAAGTATCCGCTACCGAGGATTGATGACCTCTTCGATCAGCTCGAGGGAGCACGGTGGTTCTTGAAGATAGACCTTAGGTCAGGCTATCATCAGCTCAGAGTTCGAGACGAGGACGTGCAGAAGACGGCCTTCAGGTGTCGCTATGGCCACTATGAGTTCTTGTTTATGCCTTTCGGAATAACCAACGCTCCAGCAGTGTTCATGAGTCTCAAGAACAGGATCTTCCAGCCATACCTTGATCGATTTTTCATGGTCTTCATTGATGACATTTTGGTGTACTCGACCACGGAGGAGGAGCACGCCTACCACTTGCGGGTTGTACTGGACACACTTCGAGAGAACCATCTTTATTGGAAGCTCTCAAAGTGCCAGTTCTGGTTACGTGAGGTCCACTTTTTGGGGAACGTCATTTCTGAGGTGGGATTTGCAGTGGATCCTGCGAAGATCGAGGTAGTGCTAGCTTCTGAACCACCCAGGAGCGTGATAGAGGTGCGGAGTTTCTTTGGACTAGCTGGATACTATCGGAGGTTTGTGCCAGACTTCTCTATAATTGCGGCTCCACTCTCAGCATTGACGATGAAGGGGAAACCCTTTGTGTGGTCAGACAGATGTCAGCAGAACTTTCAGGAGCTAAGGCATAGGTTGACTAGCACACCTATCTTGAGGTTGCCTGATGAGGGAGTTGGATACATAGTCTATTGCGATGCATCAGGGACCAGACTCGGATGTTTCCTGATGCAGGATCTAGTCGTGATTTCCTATGGATCACGTCAGTTGAGGCCACATGAGTAGAACTACGCTACCCATGATCTGGAGTTAGCATCAGTGGTCTTCGCTCTGAAGGCTTGGAGGCACTATCTGATGGGCGAGTGATTTACAGTATTTTCTGACCACCAGACTCTTAGGTACATCTTCTCTCAGAATGACCTGAACCTGAGACAGCGGCGATGGCTCGAGTTCCTCCAGGACTATGACTTTGAAATAGTTTATACTCCTGGGAAGGGGAACGTGGTAGCCGATGCCCTCAGCAAGAGGATGGGCATCCAGCTACTTGAGGAGGAGACAGAACAACTAGCCGCCTTGCATATATCTTTAGTGGATTGGGATGGAGCAGCCTTCCTTCAGTCTTTCATAGTCACTCCTCCACTACTGCAGTCGGTCAGAGAGGCACAGCGTGGGGACGCCGACTGTGAGATGCGGAGTGCACAGATATCCTCGGGACAGGCACCTGATTGTTTCTCCCTTGGAGCAGAGCATGATGTCCTTTTCAGAGGACGTACCTTGGTACCAGTCGCTTTACGAGAGGTGGTGCTGAGAGAGTTTCACACTTCTCATTTGGCAGTACATCCTGGAGTGGCGAAGATGTACCAGGATCTCAGACGATAGCACTGGTGGCCGGGCATGAAGAAGGCTGTGGCAGAGTTCATTTCATGGTGCCTCACCTGCCAACAGGTGAAGGCAGAGCATCAGGTACCAGCAGGCTTGGTACAACCCTTAGAGGTCCCAGAATGGAAGTGGGATGGGATATCTGTGGACATCGTGACTGGACTTCCACGCACTTACAGAGGTCACGACTCCATTTGGGTGATTGCTGACCGACTCCCCAAGTCGGCACACTTCTTACCCATCAGAGAGTAGGGCTCAGCGGAGAGCTTGGGGCGTCTCTGTGTTCAGGAGATTGTACAGCTTCACGGTGTGCCATCGTATATCATCTCTGATCAGGAATCTCGTTTTACTTCCCGACTTTGGAATGGGTTGCAGGAGGCGTTTGGGACACGGCTACATCTGGGCACCGCCTTTCACCCTCAGACGGACGGTCAGACGGAGAGGACCATTCAGAATCTCGAGGACATGCTCCGCGCATGTGTCCTCGACTTTGGTCACAGTTGGGAGGACCACCTACCCTTGGTGCAGTTCGCATACAACAATAGCTACCACTCCACCATCGGGATGGCACCATATGAGGCGTTGTACGGCAGACCTTGCAGATCTCTTTTGTGCTAGACAGACCCTGGGGAGTCAGCACTCGTGGGACAAGAGATGGTCCGAGCCATGACAGAGAAGGTCCAGGTCATCCAGGGGCGGATGAGGACAGCTCAGATATGGCAGAATTCTTATGCTGACAGGAGGCGGAGGCCACTAGAGTTCGAGGATGGCGACCACGTCTTCTTGCATGTCTCACCTCGATGTGGGTTGCGGAGATTTGGACGAGGCAGAAAGTTTTCTCCACGCTTCATCGGGACTTTATAGGTCCTCAGCAGGATTGGCGAGGTGGCTTATCGCCTGGCTCTGCCACCTCAGTTGCACCGGGTTCACGATGTCTTCCACGTATCGCAGCTAAGGAGATACGTGCACGACCCGACACACATCATTGACTATGGGGAGCTAGACGTGGATGATGGGGTGACTTTTACGGAGGTCCCGGTAGAGATAGAGGATCGACAGGAGTGGGTCCAACGTGGCCGATCGATTCCTCTTTTGCGCATCAGATGGCAGCACGGGAACCTTCAGGATAGCACATGGGAGCGGAAGGCTCAGATGCGTGCTCAGTACCCACATTTGTTTCCCTAGTTTATGATGTATCTTTACGGAGACGTAAATCCCTGAGGTGGGAGTAATGTAAAGACCCATACATTTCAAGGAATTTTTTTTATTAATTTTCTTTGTAATTTTACAAGAGCGCAGTTTCTGACGGCACCTGATTCTGAGGCCTGGTGTGCCCGGAATCATTTTCCGAAGTTTGGCTCGGGTACATTCAGTGAACGGACGATTGGGTTTTTCTAACTTTTGAACTGGTGCTTGGAATCAAATTCTGAGGGCACCGATGATATCGTAGCGCCGGTATTTTCTTAGAAACGCCTCTTCCGGAGTTGCGTTTGCTCGGTGGTGGTTTTTAATTTTTGGGCTTAAAGTTAAGAAATAAAATAAATTGTTCGACAAACATTATTTTATTTCTCTTAAGACACTTGAAGCCACTTGAAATCCACTTAAACTGAGTTGAAACAGATAGGGTGCTATCCAGAAATAACCTACCCTCTTGGTAGGATATTTTTGAGGTGGGGCCCGCATGAGCCCCACCGTTTCTTTTCTGCTAAGTAACACACCTGCGAAAACCCGTCATTATGAAAGTCAACAGACGCGTTTTCTTAAATTCTTAACGCACCATTTAATTGAGCGGTTTTATTCGCTGAATTAAATGGGAAGTTTCTTTCGTTGAATTAATTCTACGAATTAATGGGTCGTTACTTACCTCTTATTCGTTTTTTAGCGTAATAATAAAATAAGACCAACACGACATTTGAAGGATTGCACCTTGAGAGGTTTTTGACAGAAGTTCTTGTGCCTTCACCGTTCTTCACGAAAAACGCGAAGAACGCGAAGAACGCGAAGAACGCGAAAAACGCCAGCCTCCGACAAAAAACGCCGAACCCGCAGAAATCGACGACGCGATGCCGTGTGCTGCGACGCCCACATTTCTTCTTCTGCGACATTCTTCGGCGACATTCCTTAATCCGCAACAAAAACCATTGATCATCTATTGAGGTGAGAGTTTCGGATTTCTTTTAATTTTCCTTTGTGGTTTTCAACTCAAGAAGGATTTAATTAATATTAATTAAATCTTTTTGTTCTTGAACCTCGGAGTTCATCGATGCGACACCCTTTTGCGACGACGTGATGCCGGATACCGCGACGACGCGACGATCCCCAATTCCGCGAGGAACCCGCGGGCGACGACATGACAAGGTAGGGGTTGTTGTGAATATTTTATATTCCCGTATACATTTCTTAAAAATTAAAGAACCGAATTCATATGAACAATTTTATTTTATTAAAATTTTTGGTTCATGAGTTGAATAATTTACTCCCGTTGTTTTTATCTAACGCGGAGGGTTCGGGCCAAACGAACACGGCCCGACAACCCTCCGTCGTTCTTCGTGGTTGTGAGGATTTGGTGGGTGATGGAAAAACGTGACGCAAGGTCATTTTTATGATCCCGTAGTGAAGAACGGAACCTGGGAGGAAGAACGGCACAGACGGGAAGGAAAACGGACCACCGGAGCAACTCCGGTGGCCCGCGGAAGCTGCCGGGGGCGCCCTGGCGCGCCGCCAGATAGGGCCGCCGCGGCTGAAGCTGCAACGGCGGCGGCCAGCAGACCCGCGGCCGCGCGGGTCCAGCTCACCTGCACGGGAGGCGGCAAAAGCCGCATCCGCGTGACAGCGCGGCCCTTCGAGGGCCGCGGCACCTCCAGACCGCGGGGGTAGCGCCCCGCGGCGCACGGCCGCTCGGCCGCTAGGCCGAACCGAGCCAGGCTGGTCCGACCGGCCGGGTCTGGTCGACCCGGTTCGGGTCGACCCGGGGCGGCCGACCCAGGGGGGTCAGGGCGGGTCGGCCCGGGCCCGGACCCCCTGTATTCGGACCGTTTATGATCTTTTTCTCGTAACTTGATCTACGTGCCTCCGAACGACGCGCCGTCAGCGCCAACGTGATATTTGGATCGAGACGGTCGTTTCGGTATATCGCACTCAAGGTTTCGGAATACTTTGGGTTTAGCCGGGTTGGTTCGTACACGAAACTAACTGGGCCCTCAAAGAGGAAACTCTCATATCTTGAGCTACGGACGTCCGATTGATGTGTCGTCAGCTTTGTTGAATTCCTCTAAGTGAGACGGATCTTTTGGATCACTCGGCCCGAGGTTTGGACGCAGGAGGAGTACAGTCCGGTTGGTTTTGCCTTAAAAACCAACCGGGCCCCTGGGACGAAAAAGCCAATAACTCTAAGACAGGGCGTCTGATTGATGCGCCATCTGCGACGTTGAGTTCCTGTTGACGATACAGAACTTTTGGATACATCAACTCCGGACCTTGTGATAGTTGATTTATCAGCCTCTTGGCTCGTGGAGCAGACCCTCCCGAACGAGCTTGCTATGTGGGGGAACCCTAGAGCTGGCTGTGACTGCTACTTCGACAGCGACGACCGTGCAGAGATCCTCAGTGGACTGCGACGACGACTGTGAAGAGATCCTCAGTGGACTGCGATGATTAATGCACTCAGCAATCGTATGTGGATCAGTGCAACAGGTCCTGTGTGGTCCTGATCCTGTGTGGGTCCGATCCTGTGGGGGTCAGCGCTCAACGGTTAAGTGTGAGCAAGCGCCTACAGGTCCTGTGTGGGCCCGATCCTGTGTGGGTCATTGCGTGGGTTAGTTACCTATCGATCCTTTGTGGGTCTGACGACATAGATGGATCAGTGATCATCTTTATCGTCATTTGAAGAAGTATACCTGTGTGAGCTGAATCCTGTGTTACTCTCCTTTGTGGATTGTGTTGAGCTATCCTGTGTGGATTTACTGTTTACTCTCTTTTGTAGATTGTGTTGAGGTATCCTGTGTGGATTTACTGTTTACTCTCCTTTGTGGATTGTGTTGAGCTATCCTATGTGGATTACTGTTTACTCTCCTTATGGATTGTGTTGTGCTATCCTGTGTGGGTATACGTTTTTGCTTTCCTCTGTGGACTGGGTTGTGCTTGGGCTCGGACGTTGGAGCTGAACGGGAGTTAATGACTAAGGTATATGTATGGGCATATACCTAAGCAGTGTCGGTTGTTACTTCGTGATTGTATCTTTCCTTTCTGGATTATCCTTTGTGGATTTCGGGAGACCATCGGGGGTCTTATGGACCCTACTGAGTAGCTAATACCCACCCCTGCACGGGCTATGCCCGCACTTCTTTGTGTTGGCTGCAGACGACAGGCAGCGCTGATCGTGGTGGAGGCGTGCGGAGCAGGACGGTACCAGGAGGTGGACCACTGGGCGGGACGTACTCGGAGTGGACGGCTGGACCGAGGAGCTGTGGAGGCTATCTGTACCCACCCTTCAGGTGGGACCTTCAGAGGACGGCTCGACGCTGTGGCTTTTCCTTTCAGTTGCTTTTTTCCCCTTTCAGTTGTACTTTACAGTTGGGTTGTATTTCCGGACACTTTTCCTTTCAGCACAGCTTGTTACAGTTTTTATTAGTGTTTACATTTCTGTTTGCTTACTCTGTGGTGCTAGTTTACTTTTCAAAGGCAATGCCTTCCCTTTTTCCGGGAGTTACGCCTTAGTGATTGTTGCCAGCCCCTGGCCTATGGAAGGCGGGCTTGGGGTAGTCACGACACGGGCCCCGAGGAAGGGTCGTGAAAAATCTCTTACTCAGGGTATGAATGCAAAATTTTATGAACTCATTTCAAAGATAGAGAATTATAACAATATTCATTAAATCCGACTAGTTTCCATGATCAATACAAATTTTAAAAACATTTATAAAATTATGGCAATGAGGTTGTCCTCTATTTCTAGTAATATTGTTTCTCATAATATGTTTGGATTTATTAAGGGTGGGTATATTCAACATTGCCTTATTAATGCCATAAAATGTGTTAACCTTTTATTAAATCCACAAGGGATGGTAATATTGCACTCAAATTGGATGTTAGGACATCTTTTGATACTATAAATTGGAATTTCATTTTTAATGATCTATGTTTTTTTGGTTTTGATGATGTTTTTTTTAATTGGTCTAAAATCAAATTTTAGACAGATAATATCTCAATATTTATTAATGGATCACCTGAGGGATATTTGTCGTGTTCTATAGGTGTTAGACAACGTGACTCTCACTTGAACATCATTTTCTCTATTGTAGTGGATTATCTTATTAGATCACTTTCTATTGTGGCTGGAAATGGGAAACTGGTGTCTCTTCATGATGATAGAGGAATTGTTGCTCCCACTCACTTATTTCATGTTTATGATATTATTTTATTCACTAAAGGGGATATAAGAAATATTAAAAATATTAAGTGCGCCCTTGTGTGTTATGAAAAATTATCTGGGTAAGAGATTAGTTGAGTATGTCCTTTTATTACATTGGTATGAATTTTCCTATTTCCAGGAATACGAGCATTATGAGGGATTTGGGTATTCGTAAAGGAGTTATTACCTTTACATAATTTGGTGTTCCTATGTTTTGGGGGAGGCATAAAGAATGTTACAATTTAGATATTCTTATTAAAATCAAAAGTCCTCTTGTTACATGGAAGGGTTAGTCCCTCTTTTTGGAATGTCATGTTTGTTTGGTTAAGGATGTGACTAGTTCTATGATTTTTTACTCATTCATGATATATAACTGTCTAGTTTCTCTCATAAATATAATTAATGAATTTTAAAAAAAAATCATTTGCAGTGTTAATATTTTTGATTGGGAATTATCCACAATCTCATGGAATAATGTTATGTAAACCCAATGATGTAGGATGCCATTGTATTCGAAATAATGATTTTTTAATGATTCTTTACATGATTATTATATATTGAGGCTCATAAATATTAATTATGATTCTCGTGAATTTATCAGAAATAAATTTAGGCATAGGCTCAAGAATGGTGTTCTAAATCATCTATATTCATATGTTTGGCTTGATTTTAAATCAATTTTTCTTCTACTGACGCTCATGTCAGATGGCTTGTTTCAAGGAATTAAAATTTATCCTATTGGAAGGCCACGTGTATTGGAGGTCTCTTTATAGATGCCTTGATTAATGATGATTACAATTCAAATCTGGTTGTCACAATTAAATATCAACTTCATAAAAAATGGGCTCTCCCAAATCATATTGTTAATATTATTAACATTTAATTATTCACAAACATAGAATATTTTTGGTCTTGGAAACCTGCGATAAATAGATTTCTGGGCTCTAAAAAAATTTATATACATTATTTATCTTGAAATATAGGTTATATGGGAATGGGAAACTTCATATGAACTTTATTAGGCCTTCTCAGACAGCATTTTCATGGAGAATGGCTCATGGGAATTTTCATACTGATTGATTCCTTAAAAAATGTGGTATTTCTCTCTGTTCATCATGTGTGTTTTTTTCATAAACATAGGGAAGATGTTGATCATTTGTTTATTGGATGTGTTATTTACTCATCAATGTGGAATACCATATATGATATATTTAAAATCACTATTCTTAGTATGACTTCAATTCAACATTTCTTCAAGGGTAGAATTAATATTCACTTTCTCCACAAATGTTTGATCTTTTTATGGTCACTGCTATTGAACATATTAATATTACTTGGTTTTCACTGAATAATAAGATTCATGATTTCTTTTCCATCTTGGTCAGAGGGGTTTTATAAAATATTCTTGATGCTATGAAAAATGTTAAAGAATTGAAGAATAATTTTTACATTAACTCAGTTCATGATTTTTATGTATTGAACCAGATAGGTGTTAAGGGAAATTTATTGCCTCTGCAAGGTTATTTTAATGTTTTTTGGAGAGAAAATATTTTTTTAATGATTAAAAGGGAATTATGATGGAGATTTTAGATGTAATTGGTGACTCTCTGGTTATGGTGTTGTATCGAGAAATCATAAATGGGATGTACTTGGTTGTATTCTTGGTTCTTGTAGCCTTGCCTCTTCCCATGAGGAAACAATTATTGTCATCATCATTGATGTGGGATCAGATGTGACTTCTGGATGGGATAATTTATGGATTGAGAGCAAATCTACTATTTTCATTACTAGCATAAATATGGGTCTTTCTCACTTGTCTTGGAAGTTAACTAATATTGGATTAATTATTTGTATATTTTATTTTCCTTGATCCCAATTATCACTCACATTTATTGGGATGCCAATTCGTTTGCTGATGGTCTTACAAATAAAAGTTTTAATAGAGTTGATTTTTCTTGGTATGATCATGTTCCTGATGATCTTCTTCCTTTTCTTAAAAGAGATTTTGATAAGTCTCCCATTTTTAAACTTCTATATGTTGTCTTTTTTTTAATTAATTTGAATTTAAAATGTCTTTTGTGGTGTCTTAATTCCACATTTTTGATTCTTATGTTTGATGATCATCTATATTTGTGGCTGTTATGTAATATTTTTTTTCAATTTTGAGTTCTGTTTTTACTTCTTGGGGAATGTTTGTTTAGTTTAGTTCTATTAGCTTCCTTGGAGAGGTTTGTTTTTATGTTTTTTCCACAAGCATTAAGTGGTAGTTTTACAAATCCAATCACCTGCTTCCTCTTTTATAATGGTATTCAAAATATCTATTTTTTTCTTATACCATCAACTATTTGTTTTCTAATTTTCTTTCATCTCTATTTGATGCTGACATGAATGGATCGTCCGGTTTTTTATCATCATTGAGAATTTCTACAATTGGAATTTATAATGTAGAAGACAGGGGGTTCAACATGAGAGTGATCATGAAGAATCATGTTTTGGGGCTACTATTGGAATTCCTCCCCATTATCGATGTGTTCTACATCTCCTCATACTGTTTGTGGTTCTTGGAGAGCTGATCTCTTAGCCTAAATTGGTTTTCATCATTTTTGTTATTAGAAAGAGTGTTTGGTGAGGCCTTATGATTTGGAAAGCACAGATGATCATTATTCTATCATCTATATCCCACCTTACTTCATTGGGTGGTTCTCGATGCTTTGGTTTTTGATCGCCAATACCATATCTTTTCCATTATGGTTGTTGGGTGCTCCAGGACTGTTAATTTTTTTCTTCTATTGTTCTGTTTTTTATTTAATAAAATTCCATTATAATAAATTTTTGCAATCACTGATTAATTATTTTATTGTTTTTTTAGTAATATGTGTTGTCTGGATTATTTTTAAATAGTTAAAAAATTTATGCCTCTATTTCAAAATTAACTAAATTTTGTTAATTTTTTTTATATGTTTAACCCTAATATATAGTTAATTATATTAAATTAATGTACTAAAAATTTTATGTATATAGTAATCATATAATAATAAGAATAAATCCGGGAGGAATGAAGGGTATTCATGGTGGTAGTGTAAGTAATTTTTATAGGCAATTCATAACATAAACTTTTATTGAAAATTTTGATTTCTCACATTTTTTAACTTTAAATATTATAAAATGTTATTATTTATTATTTTTTATTATATGTTAATGGTTGAAATAAATTAATATTATATTTTATTATTTTAATAATAATGTATATATTGGTTGTTATTTTTTGGTAGAATTGAATGGGATATAATGGTATAAATTGGTAAATGTTTCAATAATTTACAATAATTCATGCTGGATTTAATAACTACTGGTTTATTATAATAGGTTTAAAGAAACCATTTACATTATTATGAATTTATGTAAACACTATTAATTTTTTGAAAATATATAATATTATATAAAATAAATAGGGTTACATATTATCTTAGTGTTTAGAAGTGGTTTTAAAAACTTCCCCTTATAGATTGAAATAATCTTCAAACATAGGTTTCATTAAAATTATAACATAAAACATGATATAAAAAACAAAAAATTGAACATGGATTTAGAAATATACTGCGACATATATTAATTTTATAAAAAATTATAGAGTTGGTAAAAACATAATCTAATCCCAGGAAAACAATCATGAAAGATGTTTTTTCTTGTAGTGAGGAAATGATGTGTACTACAGTATCCTAAATAGTGTCGTGCATCCTATAAAAAGGGTTGTTATTTATAGATATTTCATGGAGTTATTTCCCATACCATTCATCATACAAAATAATTTTATACATGATATAATGAAATTTTGGTTAGCCTATCAGTTTAATACATAGGTTATTATATTTGAGTTTTGTATCACTGATGACTAATTAGTATATCCTAGTAGGGTTACTAAAACAAAAATTATATAAAATATTTTTAATGTAGAGTAATTTACCTATCTTTTTTTTCTATGTGTAAAACTCAATGAAAAATACTATTTTGAGAAAATTATAATTTTTTTCAACATGTTTTTATTTGATGTCACATTTAATAGGAAGATTTATTCATTAAATAGACTTTTACTAAATTAGTAAAATAAATTTAAACTATTATTACATAAAAAATCGTTTTTTACATTTAAATATATAATTCTTTAAAAAAATATCTTTTTATGTTTTATAAGAAAAAATAATTTTCATAATATATATTTTATGATAATGGTTCTGAAAATACTAAAATAAATCATAAAAATATATTAAATGGAATAACACAGTATATAAACACATTATGTTAGGTTTATATAATAAATTGATTTAGAAAATCAATAATTTATAAAAAATTTTTTTTTCATTCCACATATATATACTAGTCATTATCTCACCATCAGCAAAAATCCTTACAAAATAATAATTTCAGATACATTACGGATAACTAAATTATGATATGTTGTAAATATGTCACCAATTTTTTTAATAAGCCATATGATACAAAAAGGAATGCATGGGTTGAAATGGCCATAATATTTTATCTCTAGTAAAAATGTATATACCATATTCCCAAAGAGAAAATTTTAAGGTTATAACAAGTATGACACTATTTATATCGCACCACCCATATAATATCTGGTAAAATTTCATAGCATGAAAAACATTTAAAGGAAGTGTGAGAATATCTATCAATGACATGGAATGATTATAGGTTCATGGATATTATAAATATTTAAAAGACAAGTTCATTAAAAATATAAAAAATGAAGCCAAGTCATTCAATATAGTAATTTAGGTTTACACATTCAAGACATTTCATGAACAAATATTTCATAAAATTTTAAAAAAATATAATTATAATATGTAACATTGAATATATTATAAAAAAATTATAAAAAAAAATATAAAATCATTTTCATGTTTTAAAAAACATTATTGAAATTAATTCCTTCAAATTAAAAAGAAAAAAATAATTTTTAGGTTATATAATAATTATGTGAGAATAAATGGAATGCATGCCCCAAGTATAGGCATCAAATTGACATTTGTTTTTTAGAACATATATAATTAATATTTGAAATATTTCTGAATTAAATGATTAGTTAATCCCAAAACAATAGAATTTAAAAAACTCATTAGTATAATTAGAAAAAATTACAAAGATAAACAACCCAGACTAAATTATATATAAAACCAATGCATACTAATCCCAATTTAAAAAAATAGAATAAACTACAAAAAAATCTTAAATCCTGACATCCTAAATCCCCATCCAAAACACATGAATCATTTTTAATCCATATCAAAATCATAATCACAATAGAAAAACTATATATCAATAAATTTATATAAAAATTATATTATAAAAAAATTAAATCATAATATATTCCATATCGAGAGAAAAAAAATAATCCTTGTAATATTGATAGAATTCAAATATGTTCATATTGAGTTCATTAATGAGTTCCGAAATGAATAATGATAAAATAGAGTTGGATATTAATTTACGGATGAAGGAGAATGTGGGAGGGATTGAATATCATTTTTACAGTGAGAATACCCGTGAAAATTACATGATACATTGAGATACTATTATGGGACAAGAAAAAAAATGATGATCCGTATAAGGATCTCTCAATGGTTGGAATTAAAATTTCACAAAATAGATGATAATAAGGGTGTAAAATAAGTATTTGAAATGAATTAAATTCAACTTTATTAAAAATTCAAGATATAAGTACCTATATTATGTTATAGTTCCATTAGGATCCCATATTCAACCCCATAATTCCCCATTTCTATGTAGCTCAATGGGAACCCTACACCCCTAATTGGGTACTCATTGCAATATGTAGTTATAAACTACACGTGGTACCACATTCTTGCTCTTGAATCTAAACCATCTATGAAATCGTGAACCCTTTCAATAAAAAAAATATTTCATCCTTAATCATTTAAATCCATGAAGAAATCACATAATTAAAATTACCACTCATCAAAAATAAAAGAATAAAAACTCATCTTTTTCATGAGTCAATTCCCTAGATTAACAAAAATTTAACATTAATTAAATCCATATGGACACAATTATTTAGAGTAAAGATATGATAAAAAATATAACAATGATAAAATATTTTTACTCCATTATTCTAGATTATAATTTTTTAACATGCATGACACATATATCAATCGAAATTTATATAGATAAAAAATAAAACATATATAAAACATCATATTAATATCAATCATTTTTATTAAAATATTATTTTTTATTTTAATGTTTGAAGTATTTCCACTAATTTATGATACAAAATTCCCTCTCTATGATCACCCCTATTAATATGGAATTATCTTGATTGGTACAACCATAAAATTATTTGTTTATCCTAAGTATTATCCTCATTAAATTAATAATTTTATTATATAATTGAATTTTTTTACAAACTAATAAATGGATAATTTCTATTTGTATCATTAGTTTAATGAAACATATATTATGATTTTTTTAGGCTCAAGGTGCGATGTGTGCACACCGACGAGAGCAGGTTCACCTTCACCGGCGAGAAGGGAGCCTTTGCAGAATAGGAAGGACTCTTGTAGAGGAGGGGACAACCCATCACTCATCAGTTAGCTAGCCTCATCCTTGGAGCAGTTGACGTGCGGAGTCCTAGTTTTCCTGCAGTGGTGGATCAGTATGCGGATGTCTTCCCCGATGACGTTCCAGTACTACCTCCTCTTAGAGAGGTAGACTTTTATATTGATCTGTACCCCGGGACAGCCCCGATATCCACTCCAGCGTATCGGATGTCCCCCGCTGAGCTTCGAGAGATGCGGGTACAGTTGGTGGACTTGTAGGGCAAGGGGTTCATCCGACCCAGTGTTTCACCCTCAGCTTCCCCGATTTTGTTCGCCAAGAAGGAGGACAGGAGTTTGCGATTGTGTGTCGACTTTCGTCGCCTGAACCAGGTGATAGTGAGGAACAATTATCCACTACCGAGGATTGATGACCTCTTCGATCAGCTTAAGGGAGCACGGTGGTTCTCGAAGATCGACCTTAGGTCGGGCTATCATCAGCTCAGAGTTCGAGATGAGGACGTGCATAAGACGGCCTTCACGTGTCGGTATGGCCACTATGAGTTCTTGGTTATGCCTTTCGGCATAACCAACGCTCCAGTAGTGTTTGTGAGCCTCATGAACAGGATCTTCCAGCCATACCTCGATTGATTTTTCGTGGTCTTTATTGACGACATTTTGGTGTACTCGACCACGGAGGAGGAGCACGCCTACCACTTGCGGGTTGTACTGGACACACTCCGAGAGCACTAGATTTATGGAAAGCTCTCAAAGTGCCAGTTCTGGTTACGTGAGGTCCACTTCATGGGGCACTTCATTTCTGAGGCGGGATTTGCAGGGGATCCCGCGAAGATCGAGGCAGTGCTAGCTTGTGAACTACCCAGAAGCGTGACAGAGGTGCATAGTTTCTTGGGACTAGCTAGATACTATCGGAGGTTTGTGCCGGACTTCTCTAGAGTTGTGGCTCCATTCTCAGCTTTGACGAAGAAGGGTAAACCCTTTGTGTGGTCAGACAGATGTCAGCAGAACTTTCAGGAGCTGAGGCAGAGATTGACCAGTGCACCTATCTTGAGGTTGCCTGATGAGGGAGTTGGATACGTAGTCTACTGCGATGCATCAGGGACCAGACTCAGATGTTTCCTAATGAAGGAGCGGTCCGTGATTGCCTATGGATCACGTCAGTTGAGGCCACATGAGCAGAACTACGCTACCCATGATCTGGAGTTAGCAGCACTGGTCTTCGCTCTGAAGACTTGGTGGCACTATCTGATGGGCGAGTGATTTACAGTCATTTCGGACCACCAGAGTCTCTGGTACATATTCTCTCAGAATGACCTGAACCTGAGACAACAGCGATGGCTCGAGTTCCTCCAGGACTATGACTTTGAGATAGTTTATACTCCTGGGAAGGGGAATGTGGTAGCTGATGCCCTCAGCAGGAGGATGGGCATCCACCTACTTGGGGAGGCGATAGAACAGCTAGCCGCCTTGTAGATATCCTTCGTGGATAGGGATGGAGCAGCCTTCCTTCAGTCTCTTATAGTCACTCCTCCACTACTACAGCGGGTCAGAGAGGCACAGTGTGGGGACACCGACTGTGAGACGCGACGTGCATAGAAATCCTCGGGATAGGCACCTGATGGTTTCTCCCTTGGAGTATAGCACGACATCCTTTTCAGAGGACGTACCTTGGTACCAGTCGCTTTACGAGAGGAGGTGCTGAGAGAGTTTCACACTTCTCCTTTGGCGGTACATCCTGGAGTGGCGAAGATGTACCTGGATCACAGACGATAGCACTGGTGGCTGGGCATAAAGAAGGCTGTGGCAGAGTTCGTTTCACGGTGGCTCACCTGCCAGGAGGTGAAGGCAGAGCATCATGTACCAGTAGGCTTGGTACAACCCTTAGAGGTCCCAAAATGGAAGTGGGATGGGATATCTATGGACATTGTGAATGGACTTCCATGCACTTCCAGAGGTCACGACTCCATTTGGGTGATTGTTGACCGACTCACCACGTCGGCACACTTCTTACCCATCAGAGAGCATGGATCAGTGGAGAGCTTGGGGCGTCTCTATGTTCAGGAGATTGTACAGCTTCATGGTGTGCCATCGTCTATCGTCTTCGATCGGGACGCTCGTTTTACTTCCCGTCTTTGGAAGGGGTTGTAGGAGGCGTTCAGGACACAGATACGTCTGGCCACCGCCTTTCACCCTCAGACGGAGGGTCAGACGGAGAGGACCATTCAGAATCTCGAGGACATGCTCTGCGCATGTGTCCTAGACTTTGGTCATAGTTGGGAGGACCACCTACCCTTGGTGGAGTTCGCGTACAACAACAGCTACCACTCCACCATCGGGATGGCACCATACGAGGCGTTGTACAGCAGACCTTCCAGATCACCTTTGTGCTGGAAAGACCTTGGGGAGTCAGCACTCGTGGGACCAGAGATGGTCCGGGCCACGACAGAGAAGGTCCAGGTCATCCAGGGGCGGATGAGGACAGCTTAGAGCTGGCAGAAGTCTTATGCTGACAGGAGGCGGATGCCACTAGAGTTCGAGGATGGCGACCACGTCTTCTTGTGTGTCTCACCTAGACGTGGTTTGCGGAGATTTGGCCGAGGCAACAAGTTGTCTCCACGCTTCATCGGGCCATTCCAGGTCCTCAGAAGGACTGACGAGGTGGCTTATCGCCTCGCTCTGCCACCTCAGTTGCACTGGGTTCACGACGTCTTCCTCGTATCTCAGCTAAAGAGATACGTGCATGACCCGACACACATCATTGACTATGGGGAGCTAGACATGGATGATGGGGCGACTTTTACGGAGGTCCCGGTGGAGATAGAGGATCGACAGGAGAGGGTTCTACGTGGGCGATCGATTTCTCATGTGTGAATCAGATGGCAGCATGGGAACCTCCAGGAGAGCACATGGGAGCGGGAGGCTCAGATGCGTGCTCAGTACCCACATTTGTTTCCCTAGTTTATGATGTATCTTTACGGGGACGTAAATCCCTGAGGTGAGAGTAATGTAAAGACCCGTTCATTTCAAGGAATTTTTTTTCTTAATTTTCTTTGAAATTTTACAAGAGAGCAGTTTCTAATGGCACCTGATTCCGAGGCCCGGTGTGCCCGGATTCATTTTCCGAAGTTTGGCTCGGGTACGGTCAGTGAACAGACGAGCGGGTTTTTCTAACTTTTGAACTGGTGCCCGGAATCAAATTCTGAGGGCACCGATGATATCGCAGTGCCGGTATTTGCTTAGAAATGCCTCTTCCGGAGTTGCGTTTTCTCGGTGGTGGTTTTTAATTTTTGGGCTTAAAGTTAAGAAATAAAATAAATTGTTCGACAAACTTTATTTTATTTTTCTTAAGCCACTTGAAGACACTAGAAATCCACTTAAACTGAGTTGAAATGGATAGGGTGCTATCCAGAAATATCCTACCCTCATGGTAGGATATTTGTGAGGTGGGGCCCGCACGAGCCCCACCGTTTTTTTTCCGCTATGTAACACACCCGTGAAAACCCATCATTATGAAAGTCAACTGACACGTTTTCTTAAATTCTTAACGTACCATTTAATTGAGCGGTTTTATTCGCTGAATTAAATGAGCAGTTTATTTCATTGAATTAATTCTATGAATTAATGGGTCATTACTTACCTCTTATTCGTTTGTTGGCGTAATAATAATATAAGACCAACATGACATTTGAAGGATTGCACCTTGAGAGGTTTTTAACAGAAGTTCTTGTGCCTTCACCCTTCTTCGCGAAAAAGCGAAGAATGAGAAGAACGCGAAGAACGCGAAGAATGCGAAGATTGCCGGCCTCCGACGAAAAACGCCGAACCCGCGGAAATCGATGACGGAACGCCGTGTGCTGCGACGCCGACATTTCCTCTTCCGCGATGTTCTTCGGCGACGTTCATTAATCCGCAACAAAAACCATCGATCATCCGTTGAGGTGAGAGTTTCAGATTTCTTTTAATTTTCCTTTGTGGTTTTCAACTCAAGAAGGATTTAATTAATATTAATTAAATATTTTTGTTCTTGAACCTCATAGTTCATCGACGCGACACCCTTCCGCGACGACGCGACGCCGGATACTGCGACGACCAGACGACCCCCAATTCTGCGAGGAACCCGCGGGCGACGACTTGACGAGGTAGGGGTTGTTGTGAATATTATATATTCCCATGTACATTTCGTTAAAATTAAAGAAATGGATTCATATGAACAATTTGATTTTATTAAAATTGTTGTTTCATGAGTTGAATAATTTACCCCCGTTGTTTTTATCTAACGCGGAGGGTGCGGGCCAAACGAACACGGCCCGACAACCCTTCGTCGTTCTTCGTGGTTGTGCGGATTTGGTGGGCGACGGAAAAACGTGACGCAAGGGCGTTTTGATGATCCCGCAGTGAAGAATGGAACCCGGGAGGAACAACGGCGTAGACACGAAGGAAAATGGACCACCGGAGCAACTCCTGTGGCCCGCGGAAGCGCGGGTCCAGCTCACCCGCACGAGACGCGGCAGAATCCGCATCCGCTTGACAGCACGGCCCTTCGAGGGCCGCGTCACCTCCAGACTGCAAGGGTAGCACCCCGCGGCGCACGGCCGCTCGGCCGCTCGGCCGAATCGAGCCAGGCCGGGTCGGGTCGACCCGGTGCGGCCGACCCAGGGGGGGTCGGGCCGGGTCGGCCCGGGCCCGGACCCCCCCGTATTCAGACCGTTTTCGTTCTTTTACCCGTAACATGAGCTACGGGCCTCTGAACGATGCGCCGTCAGCAGCAACACGATCATTGGATCGAGATGGTCGTTTAGGTATATCGCACTCAAGGTTTCGGAATACTTTGTGTTCGGCCGGGTTGGTTCGTACACGAAACCAACTGGGCCCTCAGAGCGGAAACGCTAATATCTTGAGCTACGGACGTCCGATTGACGTGACGTCAGATTTGATGAATTCCTCTAAGTGAGACGGATCTTTTGGCTCACTCCGCCCGAGGTTTAGATGCAGGTGGAGTACTGTCCGGTTGATTTTTCCTTAAAAACCAACCGGGCCCCTGGGACGAAAAAGCCAATAACTCTGAGACCGGGCATCCGATTGACGTGCCGTCTGTGACGTTGAGTTCCTGTTGACGATACGGAACTTTTGGATACATCAACTCGGTCCTTGTAATAGTTGATGTATCAGCCTCTTGGCTCGTGGAGCGGACCCTCCCGAACAAGCTTGCTGTGTGGGGGAACCCTAGAGCTGGCTGCGACTGCTACTTCGACAGTGACGACCGTGCAGAGATCCTCAGTGGACTGAGACGATGACTGTGCAGAGATCCTCAGTGGACTACGGTGATTAATGCACTCAGCGATCCAACGTGGATCAGTGCTACAGGTCCTTTGTGGGCCCGATCCTATGTGGGTCCGATCCTATGGGGGTCAGCGCTCAGCGGTTCTGTGTGAGCCAGCGCCTACAGGTCCTGTGTGGGCCTGATCCTGTGTGGGTCATTGCGAGGGTTAGTTACCTATCGATCCATTGTGGGTCCGACGACATAGATGGATCAGTGATCATCTTTATCATCATTTAAAGAAGTATACCTGTGTGAGCTGAATCCTGTGTTACACTCCTTTGTGGATTGTGTTGAGCTATCCTGTGTGGATTTACTCCTTACTCTCCTTTGTGGATTGTGTTGAGCTATCCTGTGTGGATTTACTGTTTACTCTTATTTGTAGATTGTGTTGAGCTATCCTATGTGGATTACTGTTTACTCTCCTTGTGGATTGTGTTGTGCTATCCTGTGTGGATATACGTTTTTTCTTTCCTGTGTGGACTGGGTTGTGCTTGGGCTCGGACGCTGGAGCCGAACATGAATTGGTGACTTAGGTATATGTATGGGAATATACCTAAGCAGTGTGGGTTGTTACTTCGTGATTGTATCTTTCCTTTCTGGATTATCTTTTGTGGATTTCGAGAGACCTTCGGGGGTCTCAGGGACCCTACTGAGTAGCTTATACTCACCCTTGCACGGGCTATGCCCGCACTTCTTTGTGTTGGCTGCAGACGACGGGCAGCGCTGATTGTGGTGGAGGCGTGCGGAGCAGGACGGTACCAGGATGTAGAACACTGGGCGGGACGTACTTAGAGCGGACGGCTGGACCGAGGAGCTGTGGAGGCTATCTATACCCACCCTTTAGGTGGGACCTTCAGAGGACGGCTTGACGCTGCGGCTTTTCCTTTCAGTTGCTGTTTTCCCCTTTCAGTTGTACTTTACAGTTGGGTTATATTTCCAGCCCCTTTTCCTTTCAGCACAGCTTGTTACAGTTTTTATTAGTGTTTACTTTTCTGCATGCTTACTCTGTGGTGCTTCTTTACTTTTCAAAGGCAATGCCTTCCCTTTTTCTGGGAGTTACGCCTTGGTGCTAGTCACCAGCCCCTGGCCTATGGAAGGCGGGCTTGGGGTAGTCACGACACGGGCCCCGAGGATGGGTCGTGACAAAACTCTTACTCAGGGTATGAATGCAATATTTTATGAACTCATTTCAAAGATAGAGAATTATAACAAGATTCATTAAATCCGACTAGTTTCCATGATCAAAACAAATTTTAAAAACATTTTTAAAATTATGGCCATGAGGTTGTCCTCTATTTCTAGTAAGATTGTTTCTCATAATATGTTTGGATTTATTAAGGGTGGGTATATTCAACATTGCTTTATTAATGCCCTAAAATGTGTTAACCTTTTATTAAATCCACAAGGGATGGTAATATTGCCCTCAAATTGTATGTTAGGACATCTTTTGATACTATAAATTGGAATTTCATTTTTAATGATCTATGTTTTTTTGGTTTTGATGATGTTTTTTTAATTGGTCTAAAATTAAATTTTAGACAGATAATATCTCAATCTTTATTAATGGATCACCTAAGGGATATTTTTAATGTTCTATAGGTGTTAGACAACGTGACTCTCACATGAACATCATTTTCTTTATTTTAGAGGATTATCTTATTAGATCACTTTCTATTGTGGCTGGAAATGGGAAACTGGTGTCTCTTCATGATGATAGAGGAATTGTTGCTCCCACTCACTTATTTCATGTTTATGATATTATTTTATTCACTAAAGGGGATATGTGAAATATTAAAAATATTAAGCGCGCCCTTGTGTGTTATTAAAAATTCTCTAGGTAAGAGATTAGTTGGAGTATGTCCTTTGATTACTTTGGTATGAATTTTCCTATTTCCAGGAATACGAGCATTATGAGGGATTTGGGTATTCATAAAGGAGTTATTACCTTTACATAATTTGTTGTTCCTATGTTTTAGGGGAGGCATAAAGCATGTTACAATTTAGATATTCTTATTAAAATCAAAAGGCCTCTTGTGACACGGAATGGTAAGTCCCTCTTTCTGGAATGTCATGTTTCTTTGGTTAAGGGTGTGACTAATTCTATTATTTTTTACTCATTCATGATATATAAGTGTCTAGTTTCTCTCATAAATATAATTAATGAATTTTTAAAAAAAATCATTTGGAGTGTAAATATTTTTGATTGGGAATTATCCACAATCTCATGGAATAATGTTATGTAAACCCTATGATGTAGGGTGTCTTGGTATTCGAAATAATGATTTTTTTAATGATTCTTTACATGATTATTATATATTGAGGCTTGCAAATATTAATTATGATTCTCGTTAATTTATCAAAAATAAATTTAGGCATAGGCTCAAGAATGGTGTTCTCAATCATCTAGATTCATGTGTTTGGATTGATTTTAAATCAATTTTTTTTCTACTGACGCTCATGCCAGATGGATTGTTTCAAGGAATTAAAATTTATCCTATTGGAAGGCCACGTGTATTGGAGGTCTCCTTCTAGATGCCTTGATTAATGATGATTAAATTCTAATCTGGATGTCACGATTAAATATCAACTTGATAACAAATGGGCTCTCCCAAATCATATTGTTAATATTATTAACATTTAATTATTCACAAACATAGAAGATTTTTGGTCTTGGAAACTTCATATGAGCTTTATTAGGCCTTCTCAGACAGCATTTTCATGGAGAATGGGTCATGAGAATTTTCATACTGATTGATTCCTTAAAAAATGTGGTATTTTTCTCTGTTCATCATGTGTGTTTTTCCATAAACATAGGGAAGATGTTGATCATTTGTTTATTGGATGTGTTATTTACTCATCAATGTGGAATACTATTTATGATATATTTAAAATCACTATTCTTAGTATGACTTCAATTCAACATTTCTTCAAGGGTAGAATTAAAATTCACTTTCTCCACAAGTGTTTGATCTTTTTATGGTCGCTGCTATTGAACATATTAATATTATTTGGTTTTCACTGAATAATAACATTCATGATTTCTTTTCCATCTTGGTCAGAGGGGTTTTATAAAATATTCTTTATGCTATGAAAAATGTTAAAGAATTGAATAATAATTTTTGCATTAACTCAGTTCATGATTTTTCTGTATTGAACCAGATAGGTGTTAAAGGAAATTTATTGCCTCTGCATGGTTCTTTTAATGTTTTTTGGAGAAACATATTTTTTTAGTGGTTAAAAGAGAATTATGATGGAGCTTCTAGATGTAATTGGTGACTCTCTGGTTATGGTGTTGTTTCGAGAAATCATAAATGGGATGTACTTGGTTGTATTCTTGGTTCTTGTAGCCTTGCCTCTTCCCATGAGGAAACAATTATTGTCATCATAATTGATGTGGGACCAGATGTGACTTGTGGATGGGATAATTTATAGATTGAGAGTGAATCTACTATTTTCATTACTGGCATAAATATGGGTCTTTCTCACTTTTCTTGGAAGTTAACTAATCTTGGATAAATTATTTGTATATTTTATTTTCCTTTATCCCAATTGTCACTCACATTTATAGGGATGCCAATTCATTTGCTGATGGTCATACAAATAAAAGTTTTAATAGAGTTGATTTTTCTTGGTATAATCATGTTCCTGATGATCTTCTTCCTTTTCTTAAAAGGGATTTTGATAAGTCTCCCATTTTTAAACTTCTATAAGTTGTATCTTTTTTTTAAAATTAATTTGAATTTAAAATGTCTTTTGTGGTGTCTTAATTCCACTTTTTTGATTCTTATGTTTGATGATCATCTATATTTGTGGCTGTTACGTAATATATTTTTTTTTAATTTTGAGTTCAGTTTTTACTTCTTGGGGAATGTTTGTTTAGTTTAGTTCTATCAGCTTCCTTGGAGAGGTTTGTTTTTATGTTTTTTCCACAAGCATTAAGTGGTAGTTTTACAAATCCAATCAAATGCTTCCTCTTTTATAATGGTATTCAACATATCTATTTGTTTCTTATACCTTCAACTATTTGTTTTCTGATTTTTTTTTCATCTCTATTTGATGCTGACATGAATGGATCGTCCAATTTTTTTTATCATCGTTGAGAATTTCTACAATTGGAATTTAGAATGTAGAAGACAGGGGGTTCAACATGAGAGTGATCATGAGGAAGCAGGTTTTGGGGCTACTATTGGAATTCCTCCCCATTATCTATGTGTTATACATCTCCTCCTACTGTTTGTGGTTCTTGGAGAGCTGACCTCTTAGCCTAAATTGGTTTTCATCATTTTTGTAATTAGAAAGAATGTTTGGTGAGGCCTTATGATTTGGAAAACACGAATGATCATTATTCTATCATCTATATCAAACCTTTCTTCATTGGGTGGTTCTCGATGCTTTGGTTTTTGATCTCCAATACGATAACTTTTGCATTATGGTTGTTGGGTGCTCCAGGACTGTTAATTTTTTTCTTCTATTGTTTTTTTTAATTTCATAAAATTCCATTATAATAAATTTTTGCAATCACTGATTAATTATTTTATTATTTTTTAGTAATATATGTTGTCTAAATTATTTTTAATTAGTTAAAAAATTTATGTCTCTATTTCAAAATAAACTAAATTGTGTTAATTTTGTTTTTTATATGTTTAACCCTAATATATAGTTAATTATATTAAATTAATGTACTAAAAATTTTATGTATATAGTAATCATATAATAATAAGAATAAATCCGGGAGGAATGAAGGGTATTCATGGTGGTAGTGTAAGTTATTTTTTGTAGGCATTTCATAACATAAAATTTTAATGAAAATTTGGATTTATCACATTTTTTAACATTAAATATTATAAAATGTTATTATTTATTATTTATTATTATATATTAATGGTTGAAATCAATTAATATTATATTTTTTTATTTTAATATTAATGTATATATTGGTTGTTATTTTTTGGTAGAATTGAATGGGATATAATGGTATAAATTGGTAAATTTTTCAATAATTTACAATAATTCATGATGGATTTAATAACTTCTGGTTTATTATAATAGGTTTAAAAAACCATTTAGGTTATTACGAATTTATGTAAACAGTATTAATTTTTTAGAAATATATAATATTATATAAAATAAATAGGGTTACATATTATCTTAGTGTTGAGAAGTGGTTTTAAAAACTTCCACTTATAGATTGAAATAATCTTCAAACATAGGTTTCATTAAAATTATAACATAAAACATGATATAAAAAAAATTTAACATCGATTTAGAAATATACTGCGACATATATTAATTTTATAAAAATTTATAGAGTTGGTAAAAACATAAACTAATCCCAGGAAAACAATCATGAAAGATGTTTTTTCTTGTAGTGAGGAAATGATGTGTACTACAGTCTCCTAAATAGTGTCGTGCATCCTATAAAAAGGGTTGTTATTTATAGATGTTTCATGGAGTTATTTCCCATACCATTCATCATACAAAATAATTTTATACATGATATAATGAAATTTTGGTTAGCCTATCTGTTTAATACATAGGTTATTATGTTTGAGTTTTTTATCACTGATGACTAATTAGTATATCCTAGTAGGGTTACAAAAAAAAATATTATATATAATATTTTAAATGTAGAGTAATTTACCTATCTTTTTTTATATGTGTAAAACTCAATGAAAAATACTATTTTGAGAAAATTATAATTTTTTTCAACATGTTTTTATTTGATGTCACATTTAATAGGATGATTTATTCATTAAATAGACTTTTAATAAATTAGTAAAATAAATTTAAACTATTATTACATAAAAATCTTTTTTAACATTTAAATAAATAATACATTAAAAAAAATACCTTTTTATGTTTTATAAGTAAAAAGAATTTTAATAATATATAATTTATGATAATGGTTCCGAAAATACTAAAATAAATCATAAAAATATATTAAATGGAATAACACAGTATATAAACACATTATTTTTGGTTGATATAATAAATTTATTTAAAAAACCAATAATTTATAAAAAAATGTTTTTTCATTACGCATATATATACGAGTCATTATCTCACCATCAGCAATAATCCTTACAAAATAACAATTTCAAATACATTATGGATAACTAAATTATGATATGTTTTAAATATGTCAACCAATTTTTATAATAAGCCATATGATATAAAAAGGAATGCATGGGTTGAAATGGCCATAATATTTTATCTCTAGTAAAAATGAATATACCATATTCCCAAAGAGAAAATTTTATGGTTATAACAAGTATTACACTATTTATATCGTACCACCCATATAATATCCTGTAAAATTTCATAGCATGAAAAAAATTTAATGGAAGAGTGAGAATATCTATCAATAGCATGGAATGATTATAGGTTCATGTATATTATAAATATTAAAAAGACAAGTTCATTTAAAATATGAAAAATGAAGCCAAGTCATTCAATATAGTAATTTAGGTTTAAACATTCAAGACATTTCATGAACAAATATTACATAAAATTTAAAAAAAATATAATTATAATATGTAACACTGAATAAATTATAAAAAAATTATAAAAAATAAAAATATAAAATCATTTTCATGTTTTAAAAAACATTATTGAAATTAATTCCTTCAAAATTAAAAAGGAAAAAAAACAATTTTTTGGATATATAATAATTATGCGAGAATAAATGGAATGCATGCCCCAAGTATAGGCATTAAATTAACATTTGTTTTTTTAAAACATATATAATTAATATTTGAAATATTTCTGAATTAAATGATTAGTTAATCCCAAAACAATAGAATTTAAAAAACACATTAGAATAATTAGACAAAATTACAAAGATAAACAACCCAGACTAAATTATATATAAAACCAATGCATACGAATCCCAATTTAAAAAAATAAAATAAACTACAAAAAAATCTTAAATCCTTACATCCTAAATCCCCATCCAAAA
Organism: Viscum album; assembly: GCA_963277665.1. Lineage (NCBI taxonomy): Eukaryota > Viridiplantae > Streptophyta > Magnoliopsida > Santalales > Viscaceae > Viscum > Viscum album. The sequence continues at coordinate 1,696,318,323 of OY728142.1, read as the reverse complement.
CTCATGAATCATTTTTAATCCATATCAAAATCATAATCACAATAGAAAAACTATATATAAATATATTTATATAAATATTATATTATAAAATAAATGAAATCATAATATATTCCATATGGAGATAAAAAAAATAATCCTTGTAATATTGATAGAATTAAACTATGTTCATATTGAGTTCATTAATGAGTTCCGAAATTAATAAAGATAAAATAGAGTTGAATATTAAATTAAGGATGAAGGAGAATGTCGGAGGGATTGAATTTCATTTTTACAGTGAGAATACCCGGGAAAATTACATGATACATTGAGATACAATTATGGGACAAGAGGAAAAATAGTGATCCGTATAAGGATCTCTCAATGGTTGGAATTAAAATTTCGCAAAATAGAGGATAATAAGGGTGTAAAAGAACTATATAAAATGAATTAAATTCAACTTTATTAAAAATTCAAGATATAAGTACCTATATTATGTTATAGTTCCATTAGGATCCCATATTCAACCCCATAATGCCCCATTTCTATGTAGCTCAATGGGAACCCTACACCCCTAATTGGGTCCTCATTGAAATATGTAGTTATAAACTACATGTGGTACCACATTCTTGCTCTTGAATCTAAACCATCTATGAAACCGTGAACCCTATCAATAAAAAAATATGTCATCCTTAATCATTTAAATCCATGAAGAAATCACATAATTAAAATTACCACTAATCGAAAATAAAAGAATAAAAACTCATATTTTCATGACTCAATTCCCTAGATTAACAAAAATTTTACATTAATTAAATCCATATGGACACAATTATTTAGAGTAAAGATATGATAAAAAATATAACATTGAAAAAATATTTTTACTCCATTATTATAGATTATAATTTTTTAACATGCATGAGACATATATCCATCGCAATTTATATAGATAAAAAATAAAACATATATAAAACATCATATTAATATCAATAATTTTTATTAAAATATTATTTTTTATTTTAATGTTTGAAGTATTTCCACTAATTTATGATACAAAATTCCCTCTCTATGATCACCCCTATTAATATGGAATTATCATGATTGGTACAACCATAAAATTATTGGTTTATTCTAAGTATTATCCTCATTAAATTTATAATTTTATTATATAATTGTATTTTTTACAAACTAATAAATGGATAATTTCTATTTTTATTATTAGTTTAATGAAATATATATTATGATTTTTTTCATTATGAATGGATCAATTTGGTATCTTTGTTTACAAAAATTCACTTTTAAAAATATAAAATCAGTAATTTTAACCAATCTCTTGTTAGAAACGTATTTTCATTGAAAAACTAGTTCTTGATATGAATTTTAATCAAATAACACAATTTTATTTTGTTCGTATAGTAATATATATATCTTCGTAAGAATTATTTCTATCCTTATCACTAGACGTAACACACTATGATTTTAAAATAGAAACATCTCATTCGAGTTTTAATAAGACAAGAAACTCCAAGATTAGAGTAGAATGTTGCAACGTGAAATGTATGATATACTAATTTTTTAATAAATTCAATCTCGTTGATAGCTTGTGATGCATGCAACAATAAGGTTAAAATAAATCCAATAATCAATTAAAATTAGATTCATTAGACCTGATTTATGAAACCTATCCATTTTATTGGATAACATGAATACTACTTTTTAAAATATAAAAATTATTTAATTTAACCATATGTAAAATAAATTCAACAGAAAGAAAAAGATGTATTTTCTAAAAATTTACACTTTTTAAAATGGTTGTTTACCCATGCTTTGCAGATTAATTTATATTTATTATTTAAAGCACGTAGAACAATTATTTGAAAAAATTGAATTAATTTTTATAAATAAAATTATAAAAATTATATTTGAGTGAACATTTGAAATTTTTCTAAAATGATTAATTTTTATTGAATCGTAAAAATATATTGATTTTATTGAATTCATTCTTTCCCATTAAATTATTACCTGAGATATATTATATTATAAATTATATATAAAGTATAAATAGTAAAATTATTTTACAATATTACTAATATAGGTAATTTTAATCAATTTCATATTGAATCAAAATATTTAAACATATAATCTTTTTATAGTTTTTATTTTAAAAATTGAATTTTCAATGCATCTACAGGATTAATTTTAAAATTCATTTTTTAAATTATTTGAATTAAATTTGAAAAAATTGATTCCATATATTTATTAATAATTTTTTATGTGAAATAATAATTTATTCATCATTTTTTCCATTATTAATTATAAAAATAGTAAAAATTAATTTCAAATATTTAGGTAAAAATTAGTTGACCAAAAGATTAAGAGAATAGAATAAGTGATGAAATGTCTTAAAACATGTAATCAACCTATTTTATGAACATATATACACCATATGTCATAAATGGATCCATAAATATACATTTTTTGAGGCTTTAAAAATAAAAAAATGTGGGTATCACTTTTTATTTTAAAAAATTCAATGTGTTTCTGCTCCCCCGATTTTAAATGGTAACCCTCTCTCCACTTCTATTCACACTTCAAAAAACTTTTATTTAGTGAATATTTTTCCAAATTTCATGCTTAATTCCATACACTTATAATATTGTCCTTATATTTTCATTAATCGCACTTTCTAAATCATTATTTATAAACCAAAATAAGCCCTTATAAGAAGAAGAAAAATTATTAAAAATGTATATTTGTATTACTGTTTCTTACACCAACATAAGATATAATTAATCTATATTAATATAATAACAAATTTTACCCTATATACCTATATTGAATTGTTTTAATTTAGTAACCTAGATTCATATCCACTTCCCTAAAATGGGTAACGAAAACATCCATCTTTTGTATGGTGTAGTACAGCCTTTCGAATCAATATAATTATTTTCCAATCACCACATTTCAATGATTATTTTAATGATGGTTATAAAAAAATTATAATATATATATGACATAATTATACTTATTTAATAATTAAAACACATATACCTTATTAGTTTCCCTTCTATGTGGGTTACTGTAACATCATTGTAATGTATTGTGGACTACTTCCTCATGAAGCCATGCTATTCATTTTACAATTATTATTTATAATGAAGGTAATAAAGATAATTTTAAGAAATAAATGTCATATTAATGATCTAAAATTACTTATATATATCTATTATAACATATAACTTCTTACCTTCCATCCTTTATAGAACAATAATGATTCTCGTATGTACATGGAGAGTAATGCGTCCACTTAGCGATATGAAGTGTTTTCCATTTTATTTTTACATGGATGGTAATAAAGATCTGTTTAATTAATATAAATTATAAAAATGAAAAAATTGACATAATAATTTTCAATTGTTATTTATTTTCATTTCATTCCATCATTCGACAAAAATGGATGCATCATTCATTCATATGTATGACATAATGTCTCCATGAATGGTTTAATCCATTATATATCTAAAACCTTTATAGATTGCTATAAATTTATATATATAATAAATATATATTATCTTTATATTATTGTTAAAATTATGGAAATTATGTGTCCCTAATAAATACAAAATAACTGAAATTACATAACCAAACAAACAATAAAACAAAGAAATAATCAACTAAAACAGTGATTCAAAAAAAGTATTCTTAATAAATTTATCATAAATTATTATAAGATAATCATATATAATATTAAATGTATTATTATGTGTGTGTAATATATTAATAATAAACATATATTTTTTATATTGTTGTTTCAGACACATACAAATAAAGTAGACCATGAATTAAGGGTTTCTCATCTTGCCATTACATCCATGATACAAATGTCATATTAACGAACTAGATATTTGGGTGGTGTATATTAAACACTTTTTTTAATTTTTATAATAAATTTCTTTATATAAATCTTATTTAATGTTTCATTTATTGTAATTTTGTTTCGTAGGGTTTACAATTCAAATTTTATCAATGTTGTAAGGATTTTGTTCAAAAGCTCAAAATTATTCCAGATATATTATTTTTAATTCTCCCATGGGGGAATTGATTTTTATTAATAGATTAAAAAAAATTATTGTTATTTCTTATGGTTATTAAATAACCTTTCATGTTATAGGACGATTTTCCCTCTCTACTGTTCTTTAAATTATTAAGAAAATGTTTTTTAGGAAATGTAACATAATTTCTCTATTCAATCTATAATTATTTTTTATTTAAATCAATTTATTCTAAAAAAGTATTCAAAATTGTATTTAAAATTCCAAAAATTATTTATTAATAAATTTTTTACCCAATATTTAAATTATAGTAATTATTTTTTAATTATTAATAATTTTATTTTTAAATATGTCCAATTTGGATTTTGCCAAAACTATTTTATGAATCTTCATTATAACATGTATGATATATACAAACATCCCAACATTGATGATGGAAAAATGTTTTTAAGGATTAATTATACGTTTCAGTGATTATTTCAAATGAAAATTATTATCAAAATATAATTTTGAAATTTTAGTTTTTAAAATATTTTCAATATAAAAAATGTTATTTTTCTTATATATTTTTTTTAATGACAATTATTATAGTCCTTATATTATTTAAAGATATAAAACCTATATTATAGAAAACTTATCCAAGGGATATGTTGTAATGATTATAAATTTATAATATATCTCAATATTTTATGATCAATTTGGGTATGAATGTACTATTGTATTTCCAATCCCCATATTACTATGGACGGTTTATGATTGTGTTTATTGATTGAGGGTAAGTATTTACATTTCATATCATTGTTTTTATATATTATTTTTATGCTAATTATGTTCCAAAACATTCGTGTGGCTAAGGAATTAGACCTATTATGTGATAGGTGGAGACCAATTATTGATTGCCTCTCATTGAATCAACATGTTTCATGATAAAAAATAGTTGAAAAAAATAAATGGGGTTTTACATATAGTTTTAAGATTCCATGTTAATGTTAATTATTGTATGTCTATGATATTAGAAATAATATATTCATTCATTATGAGAATATTTATTTATTCTATAGTTATTATTCTATTAGTTAGAATATACACAGGAAAGATTAAAACTCATGTGATTATATATACAGATTTATTTGATCACCTAATATTCCTTCCAAATTATGACCATATTATAATTCAAATGTCATGTTGTTCAGTCTTTTAACTTATCATATTTATTCTTCATATTTATCCTTGATATAATCCACTTTACGCAAACCTTTACTGAGAATCTGATCTCACCACCTTTCATAGGATTTATTATCCATTGGATATGCAGAAATGTATTTTTATTGATATGTATAGATACGGTAATAGGAATAATTATGTTTCTAATGATAATAATATGTTGTATTTTATTTTTAATCACAATATGAGAATCCAGTATTCATCTATTTTAGAAAGAATAATATAATATCTATTCATAAGAGATGCAATCCCTTGTATCTTATGAGAATGTAAAAAAGTAATCACCAACTCCAGGGTACTAGGGTCGGGGTCATTATAATTGGTCTCCAAATTGATTTTGTAGAAACCAAGGTAATTTTATTTAGTAGAACATATATTTGAGAACATAAAAATATTACTATCTTTGAGGGAAAGTATAATTATAGGATAACATCCTAATGTTTTTGTACGGTTTATATTATATGTTTTCCTATAAGTATATCCTTATATGGATGCTAAATATTTGTGCGGTTCTAGATCATATGTATATTGAGATAATACAAAAACATGGAATGGAATTTTTTACTCATGAATTACCAGGAAAATGACAACAATATATATGGTGCACTTGAACTGTCCCTCTTATGGGATATGCTTGTGATAATTAATATTTTCTATACATAGAATAATAAATGATATAAAAATATTATGATTATTTGAAAAATATTCTCGTTAAACAATTTTTATGATTGTGATATTATCCATGAATAAATTTTTTCAATCGATTCATTTTTTACTAGTTTTTGTATTATACATTATGTCTCATAATGTTATGATCTATTCTAGTGTATTTAATTTTTATGAAATGGAACTTTTTGTAATAAATAGATACAATATAAATACACATAACCAATAATAGTATTTGCATCATATGAATGATAATGAAGCTAATAAAGGAGAAATAAATTGAAATAATTAAATTAATAACATATTAGGGAAATATCCTATGTTATTAGAAATAACATTACATGTATAGGTCATCATACTGATACCCCTTGTGGTTTGACATTGTTAGACTTCATTATGTGTCTACAAACTCCATCATTTAATTAGACTAATATACACATGTTAATCGGAAAAAGATATGTTCTTTAGATAATATAATTATTTATTTGAAGATAAATGAAGTGGAGAAATTTTCCCAGATGTTTATCTTCTCTCAGTAGATTTTGATCAATGGTATTCATTGATATTTAAAATTAATTTTGTTGAATAAATAGTAAAAATTCAATGGATGGATTTCAAATTACTATTTTTGAATTTTATTTTCCTCATGATAAATGAGTTGATATAATGATAATAATTATGAATATAAGATTAATGGAAGATTAAAATATTTCAATGTATGAATCTAACTTTACATGGTTAAAAAGGCATGTTATAGAATACAATGATAATCTAAACAGAAATAAGTTTCATTTATTTAAAGGAATTCAACCAATTACTAGATGGGAACAACTGTGCAGAAACGTTTCATTATATGAGTAAATATTATCATGAAGAATATGAATAAATAAATAATTATTAATATTATGGATTTTAAGGGAATACAATAAATAATATGATGATATAGACTAATAAAGATACTGTGATAAAGGGGAATATGAGTTTTTCATTAGTGATGATTGTGGTAACAAAAATTCTGATACATTCTCGAATGAAATGGTGTTTGAAACCATTTTTAGAGATAAAGGGCACCATACTGGAGATTTCAATGGAATGAAATGTGTTTTAAATGCTTGATAATTAATATTTAATGTTATGAGGCACTATCAAAATTAATTTCTCAAGCATCGAGGGAATATAACCCATAATAAATCAACGGATCAAGGAACAACATATGATATTTTTCAAAATGGTTTTAAACAGTCTTGATGAATAATACCAAGAAATGTGATTTAGTGGAAAATTGATAATATTGGAAAACATAAAATTGAGAGAAGGAAACCCATGATATATACATTAGATAATAATAATAAATATATTTTTATGGGATAATATTGGTGAAGTTGAATTTTTATAATGAGTTTATGGATAATGTTATCTTTATTAGTCGTTACATAATGTTTGGATTTATGGAATATATTTGAAAATATGATATATAATTTTTGGTAAAATATATGTTTTCATTAAGGTATTATGATTATAAATGTATTAACATAATTTTAATGTAACAATAAATGACTATTTATATTTTTTGGGGAATATAATATTGATTTATAATGAATCGTTCCAAATTTTTGGCCTTTTAATTTAGTCAGAAATATTTTGGATGTTTCTTACAGTTACATATTTATTAAATGTATTAATATTAACATTTAATTTTACTATTAAGGTGTAGATATTAATTTAATATATTTTTAAACTTTTTTAACCATTTCTCTTTTAGTTAAAAATTAAAAAAAAAACTTCTCATTATTTTATTGATTTGATAATCAGTTGAAAGATGATTTTAGTCCAATATTAATATATCTTTTGATATTCATATCATAGTGTATGATGTGAAATGTAATTTTATTTAATCAAAAAAATTAAATTAAATTATATCAATTGAGAATTTATTTATGGATTTCATTATCTTGATAGTAGAATAATAAATCAGCTTTATGAAAAGGATCAAGAAATAATAATGTCATCTTAGTAATTTCATTTTTTATGATCCAATGATCTTTTTATGACCAAATCAATTTAATTATTTGAGTTTATTAACATTTTTTATCATTAATATATTTATCATTATTGATCATTGTCACTCACTATAATTATTTATATTTTAATTTCATGTTCATATCATCACATTCCAATTATATTCCCCTATTGGTAAACATATTGTCTGTTATTATAGATGAAATTCATAAATCCATTTATCTTGTTTCATGAAAAAATTTTATTAACCATTTATATGAAGTGGGTTTTCTATAAATATTAGACCTACGATGACCAAATTTAAATTTCCAGGGTGTAATTTACATAAGAGGGAGAAAATGTTAACCCTGGAAAGTATAAAATTGGAATATCATGTTCAATAAAGTTTATGAAAAGAAACGATAATTATATAAGATAATTTAACACCCCAAAACATTGTTATAGAATTATTTTCTAATAAATTATATCTATTTGATGTCTTACGATGTACACAACAGTGAGATTAACCAAAAATTGGCCCACTATTAAGAAATTATTCTTTAAATAGGAAATTTTTTACGTTGTTTTTATTTTGTAAGGTATGAATGTGACTAACGATGTTATGAAAAATATATATTTTACACATGTATACAATAAATTAAAATTCTTTATATTGATTATATATAAAATAAGAACAATTTGATATTAAATGATATGTTATCAGAAAAAAATAAATTTTTATAAAAGGTTATTTAGTCATGCTCTTTGAAAATTATTTAAAAATTACATTTACCAATAAAAATAATTTTAGTTGAAATAAATTAATTACTTAGATATTCATAACGAAATATATTTACGATAAATTTGGATAATTTTTGGATAATATTTATTTTTTTATAAATTGTGAATACAATAAATTTTAAATTAAAAAATCCATTCATTTAACTAATTTCAAATGATATTTTTTTAAATTTATATTAATGTAAAATAATTTAATTTTTATTAATAATTTAATAATAAAGGAAGTTGGAAATAATTTAATATTTAATATTTAATAATGATATAAGATCTTTTTAAATAGTTGAACGTTTTTATTAGGAAAACCCAAATTTCATTGCATCTGTGGGTTCAATTACAAAATGATTTTTTATTTATTTTGTGAATTGAATTTGGAAAAATATATTTATAATTTCGATTCATGATTATTTTTATTACATAATAATTCCATATTAATTTGTTACTATTATGAATAATAAATAATGTTAAAACTAATTATCATGGTTAATGTAAAATAGGTGTAACAGGGCTTAAACTAAGAAGATAAGGGATAAGATGACCTGTAAACTTCTCTAAATCCTATATTATATAAATATTTACACCTTATATCTTCTGATGTTTTATAATTCCCATTTTTTGGATTTTGGAATGAATAAAAGAAGGGTATATGTTTTACGATTCAAACAAATAAAGTGTATCTTATCTAACACTTATAAAATGTCACCCCCTATCATAGATTCAAAACATGTAAAAATTCATTGGATCAAAAAATAAAATCCAAAATAACTTTATCAATTAATTAACAACATTATCTAAGAATTATTTTGATTACAAATCCATCTAATGAAGGATATTTGTATAATATTAAAGAGGTTCCTCAAATAAGGGCTAAAATTCATAGAAATATGTAATTGTTTTATTTATTAATCGACATATATAATGTCAAATTAATACATCATATAATAATAATATATCATATATACCTAGATTTTATTATGTTAACGTAAAAATCCTACACATTCTCAACTTTGATCAAATGGGAAATTAAACTTTTGGTCGTATCTATGGTGGACTATCGTCTCACAAATCTTTGTAATTATTTTTCATTACCACCATTAAAATGTAGATATAATATAGTATTTATCACATGTATATGATATTTATTATATTATTAAACTTATCTAATTATTATATCAGATATATCTACTCAAAATCTATTTCGTGGGAAGACAATATTGTCACTAATTTGTATGGCAAACTACTACCTCATGATGTGATGTGATTTTATTTCTCATAAAAATTACTTAGATTGTAGTATGTAATATTTTTATAAATATATGTTGTATTTTTGACCTAAAAATAATAATGGAAATATAATTTGACATCATACTTTCTAGATTCTCATTTATTTTAAAATAATAATGTCTCTTGTGAGTACGTGTGGATTACATCCCCCCATAATGATTTGAAATGTAATTAATTTAATTTTTACATAGATGGATTTAAGGATGTATTTGATAAATCTAAATTATAGAAACATATTTATATGAAATAATATTGAATCTATAATAGTGAGTTAATATTTATTTTCAGTTCATTCCATCTGTTGAAAAAATGGAAACAACATTCATGTATTTTTATGACATGCCATCTCCCTGAATGATGTAAGACATTTTGTATCACTAATGTTTATAGATTAACCTATATTCATATGTACTGAATATAAATTATATATTATCTTGTAATAAAATATGGAGAGTATGTAACCATGATCAAAATAAAAGTCCCAATATTACTGAATAAAAGATATACATGAAAAAGGAAGTTGTTATCACCTGAAATAGTTATTTTAACAAAAAATTGTTCATATAGGGGTTATAAAAAACAACAAGTAATTTATATATATTATGAGATAAATTATTATAGGTCATTAATAAAATTATAATAAATCCATATTTATTATACATGATTTTTTACACACATTATGGATGTTGAGCCCCAGGGAATGGTTTCTTATATCACGTAAAAATACGTGAGACATATTCTATATTCAAATATTGTTACTTTGGGTTTGAATAAAAATCCTATTTTATATTTTTTTAAATGTAATTATATTAATGGTATTTAATTACTCCTTTGACATTATTTCTTGTATGGGTCTTGTGATTCAATTGTAACAAATTTGTATGTTTTTATTTCACAATCTTATCACAATTTTTAACAATTTATGATTAAGCTAGCGTTGGGGTAATTATTTGGTATAAATATATTGAAACCAGTATACTTCCATCTTATATAGTTATATAAGAAATTCTCTATTAATATTAATATTTTTACACAATATGATATTAAATTGATTAAGAAAATGTTTTTAAGAAAAGGAAACATTATTTCTATTTTCATTCAAAAATAAATTTCCATACAAGACTATGTTTTCTAAAAATCATTTCAAAAATAATTTTAAAATTTGAAAATTTATTTATTAATAAAATATTTACACATTTTTTATGTCTGAAAAAATTCATTAAATTATATATTCATGTAATTTTCCAAACAATGTTCTTTTGGATTATTCAAAAAATATTAAAGGAATATTATTTTTAATATATATTTCATGTAAAAAAAATTGAATTCATGACCACATGATGATTTAAATATATATTTTTATGATTAAGAGGTTATGTTGGGAAAAATTATCTTCCAAATTATTATTTATCTTTTATTTTAAAAAATATTTTCAATCTATAAGTGGTCATTTTCATCAAGATTGTTTTTAATGGAATTTTTAATATATTTTTATTCATCAATGACAATAAATAATTATTGTACATATTATCCACTAGGTATAAGATGTAAATTCTCAATACTTGTTATTTATATTGTTATTTTATGATGATTTTTTTCTGGGAATGTAAATTTTTATAACTATTCATAATATTACTTTAGACAGTTAGGGATTATGCTTATTTGTTAGAATAAGTATTATGTTTTGATATTCGTTATTTTCAATCTCAATTTTTATGTTGATTATTTTTCAAAGATTTAATATTAGTAATTCATTGAATTTATAAATATAAATGTTGAACCTAGTTATAGATAACCCTTCAATTATCAATAGGTCTCAAGGGATATATCCATTTTTCAAATAAAATGGGTTATTTCAAGTAGTTTAAAAAAGTCATGTGATATGACTTAACAGTATATTTATGATGTCTAGAATTATCCATTACATCATTATGAATCAGTTATTTATGTCCTGGTGATTTTCTTATTAATTATAATATCCATGGAAACATTTTAAGCTAATGTGATTATGTATATGTAATTATTATACAAATCAGTATTCTTAAAGTATTATGCTCATGTTATTTTTTAAATGTCATTTTTTCATTTATATTCTTTACCATATTGATTATTATTATTTATTCTTGATATATCAGATTATATTCATACCCTTTCAGAGAATATAATATCAACCCTTTATTATACATAGTTTTTTTCTAGGATAACAACAAGTTATTTCTGATTGATATAAAGGGATATAATTTGGGGATTATTAGAATTATCTTTGAAAATAATTTATTTTAGATTATGCATTAAATTGTAATAAATAATTCAAGAATGTATCTAGTTTTCCAAGAATACTAAACAATTTTTTACATTGGTATGTGATTATTTGTATTATATGCCAATGTAATAATGTAATAACTAACTCTAGGGTACTATGGTCAAGTTGTTTATAACAGGTATATGCATTAGTTAAGTGACAATGCTGAATAGATTAACATTAATCAATCTATATTTATTATATTCCTTTTATATATAATATTAAATAAATTATGATTATATTTTATGGCAAAACATATATTGGTAGTTCTATAGATGACCATCACAATCTTCGATATATGTATTTCAAGAAAGTATTTAAAAATTTGGTCCCAAATCCTACATATTTATAGATTATTTTGTACTTTTGATATGTTACTTTTATCCCTTATTGAATTTAAATTCATAATAACTTACTTTTAAATTATAATTTATGAAATATTATATAAAATAAAATGTAAAATAAAATATAAAATATATAACTAATAATTCACCCAATCTCTTATAGAAATCGTTGAAATAAATTTGTCAAAAAATTTATTCACCTATGATACACTCTATGTTGAATGATTTAAATTTTTTCAATGATTTCTATACTGAATATATAATTAGTATAAATATTATATAATATATTTACTAGTATAGAAGAAAGAATAATATTTTCTAGTCTTAATTGATTTGTATTTTACAATTAATTATATTTTTATAATATATAATTGGTTTCATCAATTTATGTTTCTTTGTACATAAAATATTTACCTCACTCATTAAGTAAATTATCATGTTAACCTAAATATTAAATAATAATACTGAGAAAAAACTATGTTTTTCTTTTAATATAATAGTTACATCATATTCAATTGATGTAAAATCAATATGAAATCATCATTATTATATATTGATTTGTAAAAGAGGCACAGTTTAGTGTTTTTTGTCAAAACATTGTTGACAATTTTATAATCTACTTCTACATTATATAAATATTGGATCACATCATAGAAATAACGTGATTTAAAGCACCTTAACTTCATCTAATTCATAGAAACACTAATATTTATGTTGAAATAATACATCCATTATTTTTTATATTATTATATAAGTTAAAAAACTAAAATATATCATGGATGTAATGTTTGTGATCCACTTAGGAAGATGACAACGTTATCCATCAATTATAAGTGCCAAATCATCCCTTATACCCATATCATCTTTGTGAGTCAATTTTTTGATGTCATCCTTGGTTCGGAAATTATCTTTGTGTAACATAACAATAAATCTATAATAATTATTTATTATAAATATGAATATACCTAAATATATTCCAATGTAAAAATATTTTTTGATAGGTAATTTGACGAAAACTAATCTTCTCTTCCAACCTATCATTATAATTTTCAGGAGAAAATATTTTTAAAAGAATTGATAAAATTATTTAACATCTAAAAATTCTTATTTATTATAAATATAATGGGACTTAAAACCATCCTTTCCTAAATTTATTTTTATTTCATAAGAAATTGAGTACATTTCACCAACATAAAAGTGTTTGATGTCTATAAAACAATGACTTTATATAATGTTTTTATCAAATGGATAGTTTCTATATTCACATATATGAGAAACATGCCTTCCATTAATAACATATATTAAGAAATCATTATAAAAATGAAATTCATTACTCATACTGATGAATATGACACTAAATGTAAAATAGTATTTTTTGTAAGCATTATACATCATAAAACCCATATCCGAGAATAAATATATTTATTTATTAAATGATAAAAAAAATTTAAATATCATTAAAAATATTATTGGGTCCAAAAATTAGTATATATAACAGGACATACCTTCTAATCATGTTTATCAATTGAGGTATGTAATATTTTTATAACATAACATACTTGTGTGATAAGTGTTTCTATGAATACTAAATTTATTCATTCCATATATAGATAATCAGATATGAATTATTCATTTATCATTTCAAAAAATAGGAATCTCATTAATACTTCAAATCTATTAGGGGACATCTATATGGAATCAATATATTTCATCATGAATAATTTTATCTACAGACTATGTTAACATATTGGAACTCTCTAAACTTCCTTTGTGGATATAAATCATGTAATTATGGTAAATCCTCGACCCAATATTTATGAACATGATTCAATATAATTATATAACAATATGAATTATATTTTTGTTTTTAGTGAAATATACTACATTCCAAAATAAATTAAATAGTTATGTCTTGCATGCATATTTCAGAGCTCATTCACATGTAATATAACATTTTTTCATATTAATATGTTTAGTTGGGAAACATATTATCATATAGTAACATGTCCTTAAAAAGAATAAGTAGTTCTATAAAACTAGTTTCACTGAATCAATTGATCACTTTCAAGCTATATAGATTAGTACTACTAATGGAACTAATTTTTTATAACCATAATATAAGGATTTATTCTCAACTATCATTATCCATTGAATAATTTCAGGATATTTTCATAGATAATTTTAAATGACCATTATTATTTCTCTAATCCAATATAAATTATATCATACAATTTTATTGAAATCAATTAACTTATTTGTTTTATTCATTACACCTATTAGATAGATTTTTTTATTCCATAATGTAATATATAATTTAAAATTTGACTAATTTGACATGAATAAATTTTTATATGGGTTCAACATGACCATTCCCGACCATATAACCAATGTATCATATTTAAAATTTAAATGATAATATTATTATTATATAATATAACAATAAAAACTAGTAATTTAATATTTTAATTTATTATTATCATCTAATAAATATAAAACATGTGATGTTCTTTGTAATAATTAATTTATATTATATTTTTTGATTGGGTCGAGTTATAACATTAATAAGGTGTGTTTCATATTAATTTTGTAATGTTCAATCTAGATGAGATAATTCAATTTCATTAGGTCAATGAATTATTTTTGATATCAACTATTAAAACATCATCTGATGTTTTCTATATTATATTTTTAAAATTAAACTAATCATTGTGTTATGTTATTACTAACACCATCATAAATTGAGTGGGTTATGAAAAACATAATAATTAAATGGATTGTGTTTGGATTGTGAATGAATTAATTCATAGGAAACACAACCCAAAATGAATGTGACACATGAACTCAAATGTCCTCCATAAGTATTTTTTGTAACATATCAAGATACACTTTTTAGTAAAAGAGAAAAAATAGTACATTTCTAAATAAATTTTCATCATTATAAAATATCTATTTAGAATTTTAATTAAATTAGATTGGCCTATTAAACTTAAAATCATCATAAAATTAATTATGTTTGAATTTAATGATTAAAATATGAATGACTAGATTTTTGAATGTTATAAATAATCAAATAAAAATATAATTTGACTTAATTAATGAATTTGATTTGTCATTTTTTCACTTAAAAAATAAAAAATGGTTTATTAGAAGGGTAAAACCAAAGAAATAGGTCCCATGGCCATGATCATTAAAAGAAAACCATGGTTAAAGAGATTATGGATGATTCTAGAATAATTATATGCTTTTGATCAAGAACATGTTATGATATTAGTTATAGAAACATATAAAAAAGGATTATAATCATGGTAGTAGGCATGTATAAAGAGTATATTAGAAATTTATACTAATTATTATTTATTAATAACATAATATAAAATTAAAATATTAAAATATATTTTATATTTTATTAATATTTATTTTTTATTGTCTTCATATTTCTATTTTTTATATATAACAAGACAACTTTTAATGTGGTCACCCATCAAACACTCACCCAATGTCATCAATCTATTTGATTAGTTACCAATATAAAAAATTAATTTTCATTTTTGAATATGTTAATAAATATTATTTGTCATATTTATCAATCATAATATATTACATAAATAACTAATAAAAAATTGAAATTAAAATTAAAATTTTAATTGATAAAATTTATTATATATCAATATTTATTAATATTATTTTATTAATTATATGTTTGTTATTTTTGAATTATATTTTTTAATTATACAAGAATATAGCTTATTACATAGTAACAAATATTGAATAAGTATTAATTAATAATTAAAAATGAATAATTACTAAATAATAATAATTTTAAATCTATAATAATTAAAATTTTACTATTTATGAAAAAAAATATTAATCATTAGTTATTAACACATTTATAATATTAATAGTTAAAAAAAAAGAGATTAAAACTCCATTTGTAATTATAAATTATTTTTTAAAAATAATTTATAAAATATTATTTATTAATAAAAAATTTCTAAATTTTATTAATAATTATTATTAGTAATTAATAATTAATAATTATCAATTAAATATTAATTCATTTAATTTTAAATTTTCAGTCATCAAAAATTTATAATGGATGTTTAATTATTAAAATGTGTAATTATGATTGTATTAATATTTGATTATAAATATATAAAATTATGTAACTATAGTTTAATATTATTACTTATTAACTAATAATTAAAAATTTAAACTTAATAAATAATAATTAATAATATATAATCAATAAATAAAAAATAATCATATATTATTATGAATTAATTGTTCGTGATTAATTGGTATTATTGAATAAAATCAAATATAAATTAATTAATGAATAATAATTTTCAATTATTAATTATAATCTACCTTATAATATATAAATAAAAATAAATAATATATATGAAACCATTATTAACATTATAATATTAAATAGTAATTATTAATAATAATATATTATAATAATATAATTAGAATTTAATTATCAACTAGTTATCAATTCATTATTTTTTTTGATTTTTTTGAGTAATTAATTAGAAATAGTTAGTTAGTAAATTAGTTTTTTAATGTTTATTAATTAATGATAAAAGTGAATTCAAAATTAATAAACTAGTGGTTATTGATTATAATTTGTTAATTAATTTTTTATGGTATTGTTATTATTAATATATATTTTAATAACAAATGTTTTCTCAATGATAATAATTTGAAAATAATCTTCGTTATAGGCCCACCTTATAACCTTGGTCAGTGTCTACTTTGAGCATGGGGAGGATGTCAGGAGTAATGTTAGTTGTCAGTCCCAACAGTGATATTAGATCCACCCAATGGGAATTATCAAATATGATCATGGCCATAAGGCTGGTTTTGGGGTTATATATCCTCGATTAGTACTATATATGGTAGTAAATGAATTGAAACCATTTTTAAGATGACTGTGGAAAACAATAGTGGTTATAAACTATTTTATTAATACTGTTCGTTTTAGAAATATAATTCCTGTAAAAATATTATAGACCAAGAACAATAATTCTCTATAATAAAAAGAAGATTTTAAATCATTTTTTGGAAAACAAAAGATTTCTCAAAAAACATACAAATCATTGAAATGAAATTGATCTATTCAATTAATGCACACAAATTATGGCATACACTAGTTTTGATTCAAGTAATATGGAATATATATCATAAAACATTACATGAGTGGGTAATTAACATGGCATGAAACATAATATATTATACAATGTATGACTTAGAGGGAATATGATTCAAATGGCCCACGTGACTCTCTCGTTGTTCATTTTCACTCATGTAACTATGGAAAATTTGTTCTACATCTATATTGACCCGAAATTTTTGTGTATTATTTGTAAATATTATATGGATTATATTAGAGACTGGGGAGTGAGAAAGCATGTGATTCACATTCCCATTCATGTAGTATTAAATGATAGAAATATATTAAAATACTACATAACACGCACAAGTGGTTTTTCTCAAAGAAGATGAATACCATCTAAATTGGTAGCTGGATAAGAAATATAACCTAATTGTGGTGTTCAGAGTAGTAGTTTTACCTTTGGCACGACCAAACATTGGCTGGAACAAATAACGGCCGATGTTCGTTCCTCATATTCATTAGTTATTCATTATCTCCCATAGTATTTATATATATCTCCAACATTATTCAATTTGTATTTAAATTATTGGTAATTTGACATTCATTTTTTAGTGAAACAATAGAAATTTCAAAATTCGGTATTAGTACAAGATACTAGTGGTGCAATGAAAATGGCGATGTATAAAAAAATCGATTTGGTAGAAATTATCCTTCAAGTGAAATGAATTGAATCTGATTTAATCAGTTTTTAAATCTGATTGATGGCATTAAACAAATTTTTTAGTGATAGGGTGGTGTGACAAACCTCTATCATGAGTTTTGTAGTGAACCAAGCACCGTAATGGAGACCGATAATCAGTTGAGGTGTGGAGGAGGAAGAAGACAACATTCTGGAAAATCAAAAACACACAACTAGTAGTCCCAGTTACATGACGTGTGATCATTTTGGACTAGAATTCATGTACATGGAAACTACATAGACATAAGGTGGTGTACAATAGAGTCTTAAATGGGAGGTACTCCACCACCTGATATGGCCTTTTCTGGATACATGTCCTACCTCATGTACTGATACATGATCATGGTTTTGTGGATTGAAACATTGTAACGACACATGGCTAGAGCACATGGGAAGACCCTAGTCAGAAGGACACTACATGTGATCTCTTCTACACTCTATGTTCCCATATTCAACTTTGAATTTTCAAAATACACTGGTTATTGTACATGTGTATTTCCTAGGGTCAAGGGACACAATTTGTGACCTTAATACATGATCTATATGTACAAAGCACGAATTTCATGTCCTCCATATCATGGAAATGTTTCAATTGGATTCTTTTCCTTTTTTGATTTCCCTAAATGTATATATGAATCATTTAGTACTCATACGATTATGATCATGTCACCATCATTTTCTTTATAGGTTTGTGGAAACCCTTAATAGGAATGGAGTTGGATCCTCTATTCATTCCTTGTACCCTATGTATAGTATTTGGAATTGATGTGACCATGTATATAGGGTGTCCATCCATTACATAGTGAGTTAATCCTTATTGTGTTTTTGTTTTCAAAATATAGCCCATGTCGTGATCCTCATCTATTTATCATATCTCTCTCTTCAGATATATCAGAAAAACTCTCTCATGTTGGTTCCTGACAAACATTACTTCTTAGAAGGATTTCATCAATGATAGTAGAGTCAGAAATGTGTTCTAGTAGATTACTGATTCATGGAATCATGGAGTTAAATCCCATGTGTGGTTTTACTGTAGTCATGATGTACCTTAAAACATTGTGTCTTGGATTGAGTATATTTGGATAATCTTGTATGTGTTGTAGACATATACACGGGTAGATTCTACAATACATTACATTGTTATTTTGCATTGTGGTTTCTGGGTGTCCTACCGAGTATTCTAATACTCACCCATGAATGGTATTTTCCAGCATGTGTCATGTCTTTTGAAGATGAGATACAATTTAATGGAGTCCAAGGTGTACAAGGACTAGATGGTGCTTTGTGAGATAAGGTGGGTTAAGTTGTGATCATACATTTACAATCAACTGCACCAAAAACATTTCTTACAGGATGGACATGTTGTGATAAACTTCTTTTGGTGGAATTTTATTTTTCTCAGTTTCACAATATTATCCATGAAAACTTTGTTGGTTGGGATATAGTGGTATGCATTCATAATTTACATAGTGAACATTACATAACAAAATTTTGTGGGATTGGAGATGGGTTTCATGTATAACTATATATCCAATGCCTCTAATGTTATTGATATGCATACTCGATGCTAGTCAGCATCCCCTTGAATATTAGAAGATGGATTGGGGAGTCGTGACATGGGCCCCTCTATGACAGGTTGTGACATAGTGGTATCAGAGGTGGTCAGTTCTATATTAGAAAATGGATACTGTGATATTGGTTTGTGGAAATACTATTAATTGTTTTGAGTTTAGATTTTAGGTCAGTGGCTCCAGTGTTGTTGTCGGTAGCCAACATATCAATAAACAAGGACTCTTAAAAACTTATTTTAAATTCAGTGCATGATATCACTAGCTGTAGGAAAAACAATGGTACATGCATCATATAAGAATGGGTTATGGTTTCCATGTCCTTATTCATCCAGCTCTCCTTATATACTCATTGACATTGGTACTTTTTTTTCATTAGTGGATTCCTCGACAATCATACTAGCTAGGATTTAGTAGCATGACTTCAAGGTTGAATCCCTCATTGACAAGTCTTTAATATAGGTTCCTCTTCCCTAGTTTTTGCATCCATGTGGTGCACTGTCTATACTTCCACCTGTGGAGAAGCATGTGGTACCCCCAGTATTACTAGATGAGGAGAACATGCTGATAAAACTCCAAAAATTTCATTTAATGTGAGCCCTCAGGTCCCACAGGGATCCTGCCACTTAGGAATCTAAGGACTATCTTTTGGTGGTCACCCAAGATTTCTGCCATGTACAGACACCAGTGGATCATAGGGTGGTTATGGATATGAGCATTCTACATGGATAAGCATGTTGATGGTGTAGATTGGATATCCACACTCATGATGAGGAAAATATTTCATAGACAGGTTTCATGAATATCTTTAGAGAGTATTCTCAATAGTTATGACAAGAACTCTTCGTGTAAAGGATCTTCTTCAGCTTTAGTAGGATAGCATGTTATTGGCTTGTTTATTCATCTTGTTTCACCAACCATTCCATGTAATCAATGTATATGGTTAGGTATCATTACATCATGGATTGGAACATCGATAAAGGTCTATATAGAGAATCATGAGCCTTTATTATCCCATTATGAATTACTACTTAGGTTTGGGTGCTTGAGTGATCTTTTGTTGTTGAAATATTCTTGGCCAAGTAAAAGAAACTAGCGATAGACATCAGTCGACAAGCAAGAACAATGACCATGACAATAGAGATCCAACACCCGTCTTAGAGACCTAGACATGGTTGAAATTATATGACGAGGTCCTAGGAAAGTGGATATGTAGTTCATGGATGACACGGGTGGTCCAGTCATCAAAGGGAGATATGATTCTATTCATGTAAAGGTATGGGATATATCACACGAGACAATCCGAACCACCATGCTACTGATTGGGAGATAATGGATGGACCACCAAGGTAGGGAAAATAATAGGAGTTGGTAGATCCAAATGACTATATATGTTGAAGTGGAGTAGGGAGGGTATAAGGAGGAGACTGAAATTTTAACTTATTTCCACCACAACCCCTAGGGGTTCCTTGATAGGCTCAGAGAGCCTGAGGACAAGGGGATGGGACACCTACATACAATTACAGTATATTACCTAGGGGATCCAATAATGATCTGAGATATGAGATGTTTCTTTCATACATTAGTTTTAGTACTGATAGACAGATGATATAGTCATATTTTTATTTCCAAATATCATGTTTGAGTCTATGAGATTCTTGGGGAACTATTGAAACATACACTACAATTATAAAAACCTACTGAAGAACACTCAATGAAAACAAATTTATTGAAATAGTTTGAAATAACCATTGGGGGAGATCTTTTTAGTTTTATCCACCAGGTGGAAGGGTCAAGTCCTTGTCATATCATTCATGGAATGTATTTATTATCCATATTCTACACCAATATCTATTGTTTTATGTTATCGGTGTTGTTTGTCTATTGTAATTGGACTAGGCTTTCAATTTTTTATTTGAAAAAAAATGCAGACAGCCTCGGATGGACTCATGTAGAGGGGGGTTCATTCTATTACTCATCATATGGCTAGACTAACACTCATTGTAATGGATTAGATCAACTTTCAGTGTCCAGTGTTAGTGGTAGAGTATGGGGACGTCTTTCTTGAAGATGTTCTAAGATTACCTCCCTAATAAGAGATAGAATTATGCATTTATGTACTCCAAATAATGTCACCACTTATATAAAACATCATATGTATAATATCCCACATAGCTTTGTGATTTGAGGGTGTAGTATGAGGGATTACTGAGGAAGGGATTCATGAGACACAGTGTTTCACCCCGGGCAGACCAGGTTTTTTTTTCAAAAATGGATATTATGTTTTAAGGTTTTTTGAGGACTACTGATACCCAAACCAGGTGAACGAGAAGAAAATTTTTCCACTACTGAGGAACAATGACCTCTTTGATTAGTTAATAGGTGCATGACGGTTCTCAAGGGTGACCTTATAATAGGGTCTCACTAGTTGCAAGTACGGGATGAGGATATACCAAACACTACTTTCAGATGTCATTATATTCACTATGAATACATGGTGATGCTATATATACTGATGAATGACCTACTAGTATTTATGGGAATCATGAACTAGATATTACAACAATACATTGACAAGTTCTTGGTATCCATCATTAATGATATCCTTATGTACTCAACATATGGTGAGGAGAACACAAGAACCTAAAGGATTGTTCTAAATGTACTCCAAGGGAACCATGTTTATGGGAAATTCAAAATGTGATAGTTCTGAATTTAGGTGGTTCATGCTATACTACATGATATCCCAAGGGATGGAGTGGCAGTGTTCATGGACATGGTCCATGTAGTGTTAGCCTGGGAGCAACCAAAGAACGTGATGGAGGAGAGGAGCTTCCTCAGGCTATCAGACCATTATTGGAGATTCATACCAGATTTCTCGATGCTATCAGCACCTATAATATCTTTGACTCGAAAAGGGAAATCATTTTATGTGGATAGAGTAGTTCCATCGGGATTTTCAGTAGTTTTGGGAGAGTTGGATGACTTCCCTAATCATGAGAGTACATGGGGAGGGTATAGAGTATGTAGTGTTCTGTGAAAAATTACGAATAAGTATTTTTGGCTTACTAGAAGAAATGGAAATAAGTGATTTTTGATGGTTAAAACATTTTGTGACTACATGAGAAAAATTATGTGACCCATGATCATGAGTTAATAGTGGTATTAATCACATTAAAGATGTGGAAAAACTACATA
The DNA here is from genome assembly GCA_963277665.1 of Viscum album. NCBI lineage: Eukaryota > Viridiplantae > Streptophyta > Magnoliopsida > Santalales > Viscaceae > Viscum > Viscum album. Next base: position 1,696,295,055 of record OY728142.1, on the reverse strand, counting down.
ATGGACATGAAATTTACCAACTACATTAACCATAAGATCCTCAAGTATGAATTCTTTCATAGGGATTATAACATGAGACATATGTGATTCTTGGAGTCCCTCTAGGATAATGAGTTTGAAATTTTTTATATACTTGGGAAGTGGAACGTGGTTATAGATGCTCATAGAATGAGATCTAGTTCGCAGTTTTGAACAAGGTTTCACAGTAGTTGGAATCATCATTGTTATCCATTATGGATAGAGATGGAGCATATTACCTGTATTCAGTGGTTGTTTCCCCTCCACTATTATAGTGAGTATGGATGTCACAACTTGGGGAATTCGACTATGAGGCCCAACATGCTCAGATGTCCACATGACATTCTCTAGATGAATATTCATAAGGTGGGAAGCACATAGTTATTTCCAGATGATGCATTGTAATATCATGGTAATATTAGGAGGTTCGTTTTTAATGAGTTTCCAAAATCCCAATTGGTGGTACATATAGGTTTGGCGAAGATGTACCAAGACCTCCAACATTAGTTTTGATGGCCTGGGGTAAATAAAGGAGTTGTAGAGTTTGTTTCTTGATGCCTTTCTAGTAAGTATGTGTTGTTTGAGAAATAAGTTCCAAATGGTTGACCATAACCCCTGGATGTTTTAGAATAGAAGTAGACTGAGATATCAATGGACTTCATGAAATTTTTACCATGTACTTCTAAGGGAAAAATTTCATTCGTGGTGATCGTCAACCGACTCACCAAGTCTTTTCATATCCTTGAAATCCTTGAGAAATGTTTTGTAGATATTTTGGGTTTCCCCTGCGTTTAAGATATATCTTTACTCCAAGGGGTTTCATCTATGATAGGTTCATATCATGATTCTCATTTTACATCATGGTTGTGGAAGGAATTATAGAATGTTATTGGGATCCAATAATGCTTGACCACTATGTTTCAACCATAGATGGATGACAAGAATTAGATGACCATTGAGGTCCAAGAACATATTCCATGAGCTTTCATTATGGAATTTTTCTTCATTTGGAAGGATCACCAACCACTAGTGGAGTTCACCTAAAAACATCTACCATTACATCATTTGAATGAATCAATTTGAGGATTTGTATGACCTATATTGTAGGACACAACAATGCAAGATTGACCTAGGAGATTCATGCTCATGTGCCCAGATATTTTATGAGATACTATAGAGAAGTAACATAACAACCAAGATTGGATGAAGACTATGCAGAGACATAATAAGTCAAATGCTGATATGTGATAGAGGCCTTTGGTGTTCGAGTAAGGAGACTGCGTGTTCTTATGGGTTTCACCTTTTCATGGATTACAGATATTTAACCGATGTGGTAATGTATCTTTGAGGATGATCAACCCATTTTAGATACAATATATAGATTTTAAGGTGGTGTACCACTAATCCCAAACCCCATAGTTAGACTAGGAATGTGATGTCTTCCATGTGTCGCAATTGAAGTGGTGCATGCATGACCCATCAAACATCATCAACTCTGGAGATCTAGACATCTAGGATGGATTAAATTTTTCTAATAACCATGTAGATATGGAGGATCAGTAGAAGAGGATCCTTCATGGGTGAGATACCCCACTAGTGTGTGTTCTATGAAAATATGAAAATATTCAAGAGGGCATATGGGAGCGGGAGGCTCATATTATTTCAAAGAACCAAAATCATTTTTAGGTGTCTTTGTTTATGATTATTGGGGATGTAAATCCCCAATGTGGGGAAAATGTAAACCCTCTACGTTTTTGGAAATTATTTTAATTTATTATATGGATTATATTTAATAGGTGTTTCTGAGACAACGCATAATTCTATGGCCCTTGTGCCTGGAATAAATGATTGAATCAGAATAAAATATTAAATATTATGTGTGCACCATTTTCCATAAAAAGTGGAATAACATCTAAATGGGTGACTACATCATAAATAAGAGGGCACCGTTTCATTCAAATAAGTGTCTTTACCTTATTTGTGAACTAAAATTGGCCCACACTGGAGAATTTTGATATGTTTTTTTGTGCGAATTTTTAATGAATTTTATAAATTGGAATATTTATTTTATTTTTATGTTTCATCAACACAACAATGTAGTGATGGTTTAATTTTAATATAATCTGTTAGGATTGGATATTGGGTTATGATGATAAACCTGGAATTCATCGGTGGTTCTAGAGAGGAATGATGGAAGAATTATCTCAATACACGATGATAGAACTGTGGATCAAAGATCGATGAATGTTGTTCTTGGTGGATCTTGTCAGTGGAAATCGATCATTAAAAGTGAGTTATCCAATTCCCATTGTATGATGTGTTATTATGGATTTTCATCCCTATTCATATATTCAATGGTGATCAAGGACTAACTAACAAACAAGTTGATTCATGGTTTAGTTTCTCTTTTTGGTATGGGTTCATAGTTTTGGTGTCATGGGGTTTGATTATGGTTTTGATTGTTGATCATTCATATGGGAATGAATTGAGGCTAGAACAAACAAAAAATGATGTTAATTTATCATATTTGTTTATTTTTCATTTTCAACCCCTATATTATTATATGTGTTATTCATTCATAGCTGTTTTCATGAATGATTGAACGTTTCACCATTGTTTTCTTAGAAAAACGATAATAAATTCAAGTTTTAACACCATGAAAACATAAAGACATGGTGATATAGATGATAATGGAAGAAATGATGCAATTTGGGAGAAATAGGACTTTAAGAAACATGAGTATAATTTGATTTAATTAGTTTTAATGGATGGATAAAAATTTGAAACTAATTATTTTAGAGTTATGGTGGTGAGATGATCCTCAATCATCAGTTTATAGGAGAACCAAGCACCGAAGAGGAGCCTGATGATCGGGCCAGGTGAGTTGGAGGAAGAAGATATCTTTCTAGAAAATCGAAAACACGCAATGTGTAGTCCCAGCTACATTGCTTTTGTTCAACATTGGACCACATGGCGTGTACATGGAAAGTACACAGACACATGGTAGAGTACACAGGTTTCCTACACTATGTTTACACCACCACATGGCATAGACTAAACCGAATACATGGGATACCTCTTGTACTCATATACAGGAACGAGAATGGTTACACTGTTTGACACCTAGTACTGGAACACAACTAGTGAAAACATAAAGACCCCATATTGAAATACATGATTTGGGACTCCCTCTACATTCTATGAACACATATTTTATATGGAATTTTTAACAACATGAGTTTTTGTACAAAAGATGTACCTAGGTTCAAGGGACAAACCCTATGACCCTAATACATGTCGTGTACCCCATTCTAGATGGATTGATTCTCTTATCCTCTATATCTTCGACATCTTTTTTAGGGGTTGTTTCCATTATCGTTTTCCCTAAAGGTATGTATGAATCATTTGAAACTCACAGAAATATGATAACATCAATATAAATTTTTAGACAGTGTTGTGGAATCCTCTGATAAGCTCAGATCCAGATAAACTATTCATTATTTGTACCATAGTTAGTGTTTTTTGTATATACATGACCAAAATTATAGGTAATTGATCCACTACATAGTTTTTTAGTCCAAATGGTGTTTTTGGTATCACCCCATTGACCTAGCTTGCATCCCCATATGTGTATCGTATCTATCTATTTAGATTTATCAGTGTATCTCTCTTATGATTATTCATGATGAACAATACTTATTGGACATAGATAATTATTGCTATCAAACTCATAATTTTTTTCTCTTTAATAGGTTCCCACATAATCATCATCCTGAATCCCTAGTGTGGGTGTTCTTTAGTCCTGACATACCTCTATACTGTGTGTCTGTGATTGAGTATATCTTGATATTCTTATTTGGGTGACAGACATAAACTTTGGTATAATTGACTATACATTCCTTTTTTATATTTCTCTGTGGTATCGGGGTGTCCTAATGATTTTTAATTTTTACTACACCTACATGGTACTTTCCCTCATGTGTCAGTTCTTGTGCAGTCAAGCATCCTTTAGACACAGTCCTAGGGGGACCAAGACTAGATGGTTCTTTATGAGATCAAATAGGGTGAGGTGTTTTCCTATGGCTACAAATAGTAGTCTCAGTAGCATTTCTTATAGGTCGGAATTTTATGTATACACATATTTTTAGTGGTGTTGTATTTGGCCTAGTTTCAATATACATTACTTTCTAGTCATAAATTGTTGGTTGGGATATAGTTGTATAAATTCATTATTTACATAGTGGGGTTTTCATTTTTGTATTTTGTGGGATTATATATGGGTGCGTGCAGACAAGTATATTAGAAATTCCTCCCATGTTAGTGATATGCCTACTTGGTTCTAATAACCATTACCTAGCCTATTGAGGGTGAGTAGGGGAGTCGCGGCGTAGGCCCATCAAGGATAGGTTCCGACATAATCATTTATTTCCTTGGAACCAGTATTGTTTTTAAGATCTAGGATATTTCTTATTTATCCTAGTAAAGGATAAATGGGGATAGTGACATAAGTTTTTAAATAAATGATTTTGCGTTCAATTCATTGAGTATGGGGGGTGGAAGGAACATTTCTACCATGATGGAGTACATGTATCCCATTTTACAATTTATTTTTCCTAAACCTATCTTGGAGTATGTCTGACCATGTCAATAAAGCGGATATTCTTCCAAACATATGTTTATTTAGTGCTACACTTTGACAATAAAAAATAATTTTTGATAAGTTCAATTATTATCATAAATAAATATGTACTAAAAACCAATTTTATATATCTTTTCTTACAGAATTGTGAAATGGTTTCCCTAATTGATACCTCAAATCCTTATTCTTATTTATATCATATTATAGACGTAAATTATTACCCTTAACATAGATCTTAAATTTATTCATCTATAAATCAATATAAAATCTCTAGTATGTTATTCAAAATTTTTTTATTCTTGAAATCATTCATTACAGGCTAGTTGTTGTCCAGATATTTCATGGATTTCAGTTTCATCAAGGTTTTACCAATTATTAATTATGATTATATATATATATCATCGACAAACACATACATTATTAATTATAATATATGTTTATATATATATATATATATGATTTCATTTACATTCCACTTTATTATTTGCATTATATAACAATTTTTAAATATTACATCTGGGTATATATTTTATACAATTTATAAATATAAATTATGATATATTCATATATATGTTTATAATGAATATGTATGTAGGTAATAAATGTAATTCATTACACTTTTATGAATATAAATATAATTTCATACCAATTTTATATTTTTTATATATTTATATATTCACTTTAAATATATTTTAAAAAATTATAAATATATTTATATATATTCTTTGTTGTGTACATATATATATGTGTGTGTGTGTGTGCGTTATTTACAGGACACACATAGAGACACATAAAATTATTATAAATATAGATAGACTCTTATTATATTTATATATTCTATATATAATATTTTGTTCAATATAAATATATATACATGAATATTTTGATTCTAACATATTATATAGATACAAAATATATTTCTGTTTATAAATGTGTGTGTACATAATATATAGTTACACACCCACACTAATATATATATATATATGTGTGTGTGTGTGTGATTAATATGTTAATTGTAAAATATTTTATTAAAAATATATTTGTGGGACTGTGTCTCAATCTTCTTGTGATTTATATCTGATATTCGCAATAGGATCTTTGTAGAGAACTAAGTTTGCGGGGAGTGAATCGAGTGTTTCTTTTTTCTACCAAACTCCAAAAATCTATTATAAAATTTTAACCCATTCAAAATTTAACCTTTATTGTAATTAATTTTATATAGATCTATTTTTGTTAAAATAATAAATCATTAACCACGTGCATATAACTAAATTAGATTTGAGGAACATGGTTATTTTTACAAATAACGATTCAAGGATTTAATTTTTCATGATTGGTTGTTCTCCAAATTCCTAGTTTCTCCACTATATAAAAATATTGAAAAAAGTATTTTTTTTGTTTATTAATCCTAAATTGAGTCTCACCGTGTATTCACTTTTTTTTATCTCCCTTGGATTATCTTTCCAAAACGACATTGAATCTATCTCTAAAAATTAAAAAATTTCTCACAACATTATGACATGTTTTACAACAACTCTATTAGTCACATAGGGTTTTTGGATTGAAAAAAAAAAATATATATATATATAGGTGTTTCAGTCATCTACTCTATGGAATATGATAAATCATTTCAAAAGATGAATCCACATCAATATATAATATCTCCTTTAACTCAAAAATAGAGTCAATGAGTTCAACTAGTTCATCAAGAACAATACGTTGAACATGGTCACTAATATAACTAAAAAAACATGATTTATTATGATACGATCATCAATATATCCCACTAAATCACTAAAATAAATAATATAAATGATCCAAACATGCACAACAAAAGAATATCTCCTTATCTTTGCCTTCATCTCACAATATTAGACAGATTAAATGAACATATAATGATGGTTACATTGTTCTTATTATTGTAATTCTTCTACATAAAAACTCATTGATCTTACCAATGAAATATGGTTGTCTCATTTATCTTTTAATACGTGTCTTATATGAAAATCAACTTCATCACAGGCTAAAAATAATTATCTTCTACCTTGAGAGGTCTCTCTTTTTGTCACACAATATAGAAGCTCTTATGTTCTTTCAAATCTCCATATAATCATTAAATATTTTTTACATTTGTATATATGTAATAAATATATTATTTATATATTATAAAAATACTATAATTTCTTCTCAAAATCAATTCCCACAATATTCATTCTAACTATTAACTTTTTTGTATGATGTTTCCCCTTATAATGTCAAAAATTTTTTCCCCTCAATTATTATATCCTTTTAAATTATTATGGTACACTTATCATGATTTATTTTAATAATTGTCTCATTTATCTCGAAAAAATTAAATCTTCTATATTATTCTAATTCTGTTGTATTTCATATCACATTACTCTAATTTATCAGAAAAACACACTAAAATCATATCACACATACATTCAATGATCAAAATATTTTCAATGTGACGAATTTATTTATAAAATATCTATTCAAATAACTTGTGACTTAAATAACATATATATGGATCAAATATGAAATACTCAATACCATCAATATCCATCCTTGATGACATATCTATATCTTATTATACTCATCCACTTAATATTGGGTCACATTATTATTTTTAATAATTTAAAAAATTTACATCAGAAAAACAATCTGTATAATTATATTCATTGTGATCACCATGATTATTTTTCAATATTATCTTTTAAAAATCATATAATCTTGATATCCTCTCCTTATTGAATTTCTAACCGAACTATTTCATTTATCTTCAATGCTTCATTGGGTTCAGATCATGTTAGAACATTACATGCCTCAAATAAAATTATTCTCAATTAATTCATGAATTTATCCTATTGGAATGTATTTAAAACATATAGAATTATATTTTTTTCTCATTAAATTATCAGAAATATCATTTCTCATGAATTATAGGCATGAATAAACATCACTTTTTATTGTTTGTTATATTTAAATAAATATGTAATTTACCTCTGTATCATCAAATGTATATTTTTATTATATTATAAAATCTAGAAAAATCATCATTTAGTCTGTAGTTGTATAAGTTTGCAATATGTGAGGAATTTATCTTTTCTTATATGAGATTCAAAGATATAGAAAGAGTTATTTTATCATTTTTCTGGATATTATTAGGATCACACATATTTTAAATTCTAATGGAAACTATGTTGAGGTATTTAACACTTATGCTAGGTAAAAAAACACACCTATACATGTCCTGAATCTCCTATATGTAGTGTAAACTGGCCCTTGCAATATATTAGATTGAAACATATACTGCAAAAATATAACAATATTTCAACTTCAATCTCTAAATAAAAAACATCAACAATTAATTACATAGATCCTTTAATCTATCTCCAAAAAATATATATTATTAAAAATTATTCATCCAAGTGGATAAAATACATATTTTATCAATAAAAATATCATTACACTAGGTTGGATTCATAAAATTAACTGGGTATTACTTTTCTATTTGATTTATCATTCAATACTTTTACTCAAAACCATTAATTTCAGTTAGTTTAACCAAATCATTGGTCATGTTTAAGAATCTTTTGCAAAACATCTTCTACATGTTTTCTAAGACGGATTTCAGTATTCAATAAATGAAACATTCTAGGTCCACTTTTGCAATTCATTTTTATATCAATTATTGAGGAATAGATACAAATAGATCATTAACACACATTATAAAGTTTCATTTACATTATTTATATTTTAATAATAATTTTATATTTGGAATACTACATATATCAATCCAATTAGTTAATTATGAAGAAGAAACATTAATTTCATTTCCAAATAGATATTATAAGAACCATCTTAATATATTTGGTGGGAAATTATATCCATCACCAATGTTCACTATATATTTTCTTTCCATAAAAACTTATATTTCTAGAATAATACAACACCATCATCAAAAATATACACAGACACTTCAATATCCTTATTAATTATTGTTTTAAATAACCATTTCACTACATAATTAATATGTTTTACTCATATTTTTTTAATATAAATGAAACGATTCAAAATAATTTTATTGCCCCTTTATGTAAGGGCCACATGAAAGGACACATATTTCTCGAACAATGCAACAAAATTACATCTTCTTCCCTATTATGATCTATTTTATTTAGAGAATATTTTAACTCTAAATTCTTCTTAAAAAGATCCTCTTTCAAGTAATCTCAATGTATACCTGGAAAAAACTAATGTAGAAGAAATTATTTTATTTACGAATGCATAAAAATTGTTGAAAAAAAATTTACAGTGTAGTAAACACATTAGGTTTAATCAAATAGATGTTACACTAATAGATTTTGTAAGATGTTCAATAACCTACACTAAAGATTGAAAAAAAATCAAAACATTCAAGGAAATGTTATTTCACTTCCTCATTATTTTCTAAAATCAATCACATTATTTAGTGATGAATAATAAATAATAATAGATAGATGAGAGTGTAAGTCATACCTCAAACTATATCATTGATTGGGTGGGCCAAATTTAAATATTTATGTTAACAAATTAATATCTAGATACATTATGCAATTTGAAATCCCATCCTAATGAAATGATCTCCATATGTAATCACAATGGTTTTATTATTTTATTATCATGTTCGAAGATATTGTGAATTTTTTTAAACTTTTATATAAATTTTAATCATAATGGTCATAATTTATGGCTATATAAATATTTCATTATTCCCTTGAAAAGTACATTTAATTCCAAAAATTTCATCCAAAGAACTATTTATTTGGAAATAGTTATAATTCATCACATTATTTGTAACATTAACATATTTTAAAATGAAATAATGTGTTCAATAGAAAACAATATAGGAAACAATGATCATAAAGAAAAAATAAAATATAATTATTTAAATGTGATCATTATAACATAATCGTTAAAATTGTGGGAATGAATATTATTAACCGAATTATGAATTATATAATGGTTCTACCCTTTTATAATTTATTAATTAATAAATTTTTAATTAATTATTATATTTTTATTAAGGGCATTTTATTCTTCAAAATATACATTTTCTTCAGAAATCCTTTTTTTCTGTATTGGCAATTAGTATAATTAAGTTCATATTATTTAGATTTATATAGAGAAAATATTTATATTTTTAAATTAATATTTTCCAAATTAACTTCAAATTATATTTTCATAAATATTTAAAATTATTTCTTTTTAAAGGATTCGATATAACTAATGATTTATTTATGAAAATAAAATTTAATATTAATGTTTTACATGTTAAATTTTGGTTTTAAATTTGTTTTAAACAAATAATAGTTTAATTCATTAAAATAATTGAATTATGGGTTTTAAAATATTTATTATACATTATTTTTGTTTAAAAAATTTTATATTTAAAAAGAATATTTTTATGAAAATTAATTTTTTGATTGAATTTTTCCAGCTTAATTTTAAAATAAATTTTCTAACATTTATATTTTTAATTTTGAATAATGGCTTCTAAATAGAATTATTTGGGGATCATTAAGAAAATATTCAAGTTTCATATTTTGGGAAATGTGAAAAGTATCATGAGTAAACATTATTACCACATCAAAGGGTATATTGAGTGATTAATGCTTGAAAATAAACATTTAAGCACTATAAAAGTACAGTAATAGATTATTAAATATTATTGATGATTTTTACCTCAACCATACTTATCAAAGGGTTGAAATTATGACGTATTTGGGTTACAAAGGTGGGATTATGACATTTATAGTATGTTATTTAAATAAATTTCAATCATGTCACGATCATATTTATTAAAATTATTAAAAAAATTCGGTATATATTCGGTATTTGGGTAAGAACTTGTGTTTCTCCGGACTGTAGTTTTGAGTAAATTTTAATTTTTGCTCTTGGATGCTCCTTAGGGAAAAAATGGTCATTTTATCCAACCTGCAGATCTTGGATAATTTTTCTGACATCACCGTTGGTCCTAGATTAGGGATTTTAACATAAGATAGATGCTTGGAGGAAATATGAGTTGTTCTAATTTTGGAGGAATATTTAATATCTATTATTATTAAATTAAATATTAAATTATTCATGTAGGATCCTTTGGAAATAACTTTTAAATGGAGTGTCGGATTTAGATTCCATCTATGTCATTGAGTCCAGAATGGGGATTTCAGCCTAGGTAAGGCATAAACTCATGTTGGGCATCGGGGCCGGCCCATGCCCCTTTTTCTTCCTTTTGTTTTCTTTATTCCTTTTCATTTCTTCTCTTTTCCTTCCTCCTCCATCTTGTGAAAAATCCATATGAGTATCTCCTTGGCCATATCATTTGGGGGAATTTGGATTTTGTTGAAGAGAGAGAGTTAGGAGGCAAGAGGGGTACCGATTCGATGCTTTGGACGTGTTGAGTCGGCGTGCGACAACCGTGTGTCGTGAAATCAACTGAAGCATCTGTGGTTACTACCCAGAGGTAGGTCAATTTATGTTTTCTCCATATATATCTTTTAAACATGTTTTTTTCAGTCATTAAATTTTAATATTTCATTCTTATAAGCCCCTGGGGCTCGATCTGTTGTTTCGGGGGTGAAAACAGGTGTTTCATGTGTTTTCAGGGATTTCCCATCAGAAATCAAAGAATACACAACATGTATTCCAGGGGTACACACCATGTGTTCTTCCCATTCGAGTATGATGAATATTTCTTAAGTACATGTCTTTTATTTTGTTGCAGTGTGGCTGGCTGTGTGAAATAGAACACAAAATACTGATTTTTTTGAAGTACACACCATGTACAGTAATGTACACAACGTGTAGTGGTACTTGGGCATGTGTTTTAGTGAAAATCCACATTTTGAAACTTGTTTTGACCATTAAATTCTATGTATAGTAATGTACATGGTGTGTACTCTTGCACAGGAAGGCCCAATGTGCTCTGGCCATGTACTTCTTCAGTTTAGTAGTTCTGGGGATATCATGGGCTCCCGAAGACAGAATTGGGCATGTGAGTAGTCGATTATGAGCAGTTGTTCACGTAGAACAAAATTGTTGAATTATTTTGATATTTATAGATCATATAAAGTGGGTTTGGGGTGTTTCTATATAAATGGATGGGTTCTTCCTATAGTTATTGAGTTCTATTGTCACCTGAGAGTGAGGCTTGGCGTGGATGATAGGTTGGGTGTTGGGACCAACTTAATTGAGACCATTAATAGGAGATGAGCTATGATCTATCTCTTGTAACCAATAATTTATAGGATGTTTCCATTGTGATATGTTCCCTTCTGGCATATGAGGATTTGAGACCGGGTACTTCTAAGGATCCCCTCAGGGATGCCTTTTCTTGGGTGCTGACCTAGGGAGTCCCCTGAAGGATCTCTCTCTTGTACTTCCTTTGACAGTAACTGAGTTATGAAATTACTATATTTTCCTTCCTTTTAGGATTTCATGTATTTTTCCTTCCTTACTCTATGATAAGGATCTCGTGTAGTATTCCTTCTCTCGTGTTTACCCGAAAAATCCGGAGTATGATGCTTCCTCAGTGTTTGAATTGAGGGACCCTATAGGTGCATGTTGTTTTAACAACCCTAAGTCGTTATGTAGCGTTTGGGTAGAGATGGTGATCAGGTGTCACCTAGAACCCATGCCAAAATGGTAATCCCTTTGGGCTTTGGATGCATTTTGGGTTTGGATGTTCGGTCCACCCTCACTGCTTGTATATATATGACTTAGTTTTCTAATGTTGTAGTGTTTACTAGAGGTGCTTCCTGGTTGTTGGCTTCTAATCCTGACACGAGGCATCTTTCCTATTTTTCGGGATTCCAACTTTTCCCCGTGTTCTTGAGTAGAGGTGGTTTTATTGTAAATGGGGTTATTAACCTTGAAGTGGATATATTTTCTTATGTTGCTTGATTTTTGACCGTTTGGTGTAGCTTTGGCTGTTAGACTTCCTTGTATCCATGCCTAGTATTGTTAGAATGGAGTGGTTGTATTTATGACTTGTTGTTATACTGTAGACTAGTTATCCAAGTAGGTCTATAGTTTTACTTTGTCCATATATCAATACTATGTGTTGACTTACACGAGGCCGTGAGAACCTGGTCTAGTGGACTATAATGGGATAGACCGGGTGAGCTTCCTCATAGAGTCTTTGAGCATTATAGACTATACGGGGATAGACTAGGTGAGCTTCCTCAGAGAGTCTTTGGGAATTATAGACTATATAGGGATAGACTGTGTGAGCTTCCCCAGAGAGTCTTTGGGTATTATATACTATATGGGGATCGACCGAGTGAGCTGCCTCAGAGAGTCTCTGTTTTGTTTGTTTGAACCACCTGATTACCATAGGCTATAAGAAGGATTGACTGTGTGATCTTCCTCAGAGATTATATGAATGACCTAGGCTATAAGGGGAAATGACCGAGTGTGATTCCTCAGAGAGTCTCTTGACCTTGGGGCTATAATGGTAATTGACCGTGTGATCTTCCTCAGAGAATACCAGACTACATTAGACTATAAGGGGAATTGACTGAGTGAGCTTCCTCATATAGTTTTATAATTTTCGTATGAACAAACCAGAGGGGTTAGGCTGAGTATACTACCTAGAGGGTTGTTGGTACTTGTTAGGTAGGACCAGAGGGGATGGTTGTGAGTACATCCCATAGGTTTACCTGTTGTGTTATCTGTTTTCTTATGTTTTATTTGTTGAACTAGAGACTTTCATGTTTTGTTTAGCTTGTTCAGAGGCTTATCTCTGGAGTTGGAAAAATAAGGTACATGTAGATGGTATTACAGACCTAGAGATCGACTTATTTGGTACATGACTTGAGTGGAATGATATCCAGCTCAATTCTCTTGAAAAGGACGGTTGGGAGATCAGGCTTAAGGTCCCAAGGATCAACTTCTGATGTTGTTCTTGTTATTTGAATAACATAATCATGAATATTCATATTTATGTATATGTGTATAGTTATGGGACAATGCATGTTTCCGTATATAGATATGGACATCCCAGATTGCACGTTTGGTTTACTTAATTTTGTTGTGTTCTAGCTAGGCTGAGCACATTTTTGTTGCATACACTTTTACAAGCACAGTTATATGTTGCTTGTCAGAGTTCGCTACTGTGATTATTTCTTAGCCCTTCACATGCACCATAGTGTACGTGTTGACCTTTTGTCTTCTTTTATGGTCGAGAACGAGTTGAATGGTGGATAGTGATGAGGCCCATTGTAGCATGATTGAGCAGAGCAGCTCGAGTGGTTCTACAGATCGGGCTGCAGCTGTTCGACAGTCTCTAGAGATCGGGGACACAGGTTGGCTCAGAGTTAGTAGTTGAGACCATACCTTTTCATTCAGTTTCATTTGTACTTGTCTCTATATGGTCATTCTAGTGGGTGACCAGTGTTGTATTGTATTGGATAGTTTTTCAAGGTCTTATAGTATTTTACTATTTCGGCCTGTTCTATTCCAGTTGCTTATTGCTTCCTCACTCTATTTAAATTTTGTTGTGTATGATACATAATTATTCCCACTATTTTCCTACTCTATTATGTGGTCATAGTATCCACACTATCACACCCTTGGCTATATCGGTTAGTCGCCAGCCTCTATCATACGGGGAGGTGCACTTGAGGCCTTGTGGCGAACCGTCTCGGAGCACCGGTTTAGTGGCTTCCTGTTTGGGACGTTAAAAAGGGGTATCATAGGAGTTTTCATTCCCGGTCTCTACTATTTGGGATATGGAAGAAAGGATTATTCGGAATGTGTCAGAACATGTGATGGATATCGGGCTAGTGCATCAAGAACACTTGTTCTGGTATGAAGTCCTAGTTTCCAGGGTTAGGGTTTGCTGTTTTGATTTTGCAATGTTATAGTTTTATATGATTTTCACCTTGAGAGACACACATGTTGTGTGGTGTTTTTATTTACTAGGGATCTATGGCTGTTGGACATTGGTAAGATTCCAGGGATGGATTTTTAATTTCGTCTAGCAAAGGCAAGGGGCATCTCATGGATCATACTAGGCACATAGAATTCACATCATATAGGCCTATTAGTGTGTGTGCTTTTACTAACGACTGAGACCTTTGGGTATGCTTACACATACTTTTTAATCTGATGGCAGGTTATGTGGATCTATGTTGAGGCATTGCTGTGAGGATGATGATGCAGTCCTTCTGCACAGGTGGTTCAGTGACCCTAGTTGGCCGATATGGCACGTGATGCCTTTCTATTTAACCCCTCATTGGGTGTTTTATTTCGGGACTGTGGTTATCTAGTCAGATCGTTGAGAACAATGTCGATAGATTCCAAGGCTTTTCTTGTAAACTGGACCACCTTGGGGTATTCTCGTATACGGATGCTCGATGGGTGTCAGTTCAGTTTCTCTTCTTCTTGGGTTGTGAACTCCAGGGAGTAGATCCTTTTGAGGATACTTGGAGTGGATTAGGTCCCTTGTAGGTTGTGTTTCGGTTTGTAATTTCCTTTGTTCATGGTGATTTCTATCATCTCTTAAGAGGTTATGGATCTTTTGGGCTAGGTGGTTAGAACTTCTGACCCAGTTGAGAGGATATTTCAGCAGTTCTAGGTGGAAGACCTAAAACCCTTGGTTTTCACTCGAGCATTTATAGGATGATGTTTGTTCTGTTCTAGGTAAACCATTGTAAAATTGGGTGACTCGTGCTTGAATCCTAGTCGAGTTTGGGTAGGATGTTACTGCAGCTCGGAGGGAGCTGGGCACGCCTTTAGTGAAATCATAGTGTACTACTATAAGAGACAATCATGCACTATCTTGATTCGTCTTGAGTATGCCAAGAGAGCTTCCACCGACCATCGAGATCCTTTTTCTATCTTAATGTTAATCTGTTTGGCCGATGGAACCTATTCTGGTTGTGCTCTTAGAGCAGTGTAAGGAAATCCGCATGGTGGGGAGTGCACCATTGGCTTTTTGAGGGTGGTTTTCCTTATTTAGGATAAACTTCGGTGTTTTCCAGTATCTTTTGAGATTAGTGTTTTCTTTTAAAATTATGAATCTGGTATTTTTATGGTGGGGAGTACCAGTTTGGTTGTAGTTGAAAATCTTCTATGTAGAAGGTGGTGGTTAATGGTATAAGGCTGGTCGTTGGACAGTATAGATAGTCTGGTTGTGTAGATGCTCGGGATGCGATCATGGTTCATGGTTCCTTCATTGGGCTTCACGGGGATGATAAGGTTTATGGTGGGGAGTTTATAAGAACATGTGTTTTTCCAAACTGTAGTTTTGAGAAAAAATTTGAATTTTTGTTATTGAATGCTTTTGAGGGGTAAAATGGTCATTTTCCATTTCCATCTGATCTTGGATAATTTTTCTAACAACTCTATTGGTCTCAGAATAGAGATTTTACCCTAGGACATGAGTTTGGATGAAATCTAAGCTCTTCGAAATTTGGACGTAATATTTAATATTTAATAATATGAAATTAAATATTAAATTATTTGCATAGGTTCGTTTGGAAATAACAATTAAACGGCATGTTGGATTGAGATTATGTCTGTGTCATTGAGTCCTAAATTGGGAGTATAGCATATGTCATCCATAAACTCATGTCGGCCAATGGGGCCGGGTCGATCTATTTTTTCTTCCTTTTCTTTTCATCTTTTCTTTTTTTCTTTTCTCTTCCTTCCTCCAACTTCTTATACACACTCTATATGCACTCCTCCATGTCCATGTCTTTTGGAGGAATTTATAGTTTGAAGAAGACAAATATTTATGAGGGAATAGGGGTACCGATTCGAGGCTCTCGATGCGCTGAGTCGGCATGCGACAACCGAATGTTGTGAAATCTACTGAAGCATTGGCGGTTTCCACCCAAAGGTTTGGACGTTTATGTTTTCTCCTTATATCCCCATTAAACATGTTTTTTATGTCTTTAATGCCTTGTATTTCATGCTTGTAAGCCCATGGGGCTCGATCTGTTGTTTTGGGGGTGAAAACGGGCATTTTGGTTGTTTTAAGGGATTTCCCGTCAGAAACCCAGCATACATGGAATGTATTCCAGGGGCACACACCTTTTTTATCCCCGTTCAAGGAATACAATGTTTTCTTATTTACACACGATTTACTTTGAGTACACACCGTGTAGTCGGTGGTCGTGTGGCAGTCCGTGTGAAATAGAACACGGAATAGTGGTTTGTTTGAAGTGTACGCCGTGTACTGTAGGGTACACACCGTGTAGTGGTACTTGGGCATGTTTTTTAGTGAAAACACACATGGTGTAACTTTTTGTGAAAATTTAATACCTTGTACTGTAAATTACATGCCATGTACTATTACACAGGCAGGCCCAATGTGCTTTGGCCATGTGCTTTGGCCACGTACTACTTCATTTTAGTAGTTTTGAGGATATCTTGGGCTCTGGAAGATATAATTGGGCATGTGAGTAGTCCGTTCTAAGAGTTGTTCCATGTAGATCGCAGTGGTGGAAACCTTTTGAATCTTAGATAACATATAAATAGGGTTTGGGAGTATTCTTTCTAAATAGTGGGGTTCTTCCTCCAGTTATCGAGTTTAGTTGTCTCCTGAGAGTGAGACCTCGCATGAATGATAGCTTGGGTTTTGGGACCAACATAGTTGATAAAATTAATAGGAGATGAGCTATGAGTTATCTCCCATAACCCATAATTTATATTAGGTCTTCCTAGTGAGACGTTCCCTTCTAACCTATGAGGCTTCGAGACCAGGTACTTATAAGGATCCCATGAGGGATACCTTTGCTTGTGTGCTGACCTAGGGAGTCCCTAGTAGGATCTCTCTCTTGTTATTCCTTTTACAAGAACCAAGGCATGGAATTACTATGTTTTATTTCTTTGAGGATTTTGTGTATGTTTCCTTCATTACTCTTTTCTAAGGATCTTGTGTAGGATTCCTTCACTCGTGCTTACCCGGATAATCTCGCGTATGATGCTTCCTTAGTGTTTGACTTAAGGGACCCAGTGGGTGCTTGTTGTTTGAACAACCCTAAGTCGTTATGTTGAGTTTGATTAGAGATGGTGATCGAGTGTCACCTAGCACCAATGTCTAATTGTTATTCCCTTTGGGATTTGGATGTATTTTTTGGTTGGGCGTTTGGTCCACCCTCACTGTTTGTGTATATCTGACTTGGTTTGCAGTTGTTGTAGTGTTTAACAGAGGTGCTTCCTTGTTGGTGGCTGCTGAGCCTAACGCGAGGCGTGTTTCTTATTTTTTTTGGATTTTTTATTTTCCTTGTGTGCCTGAGTAGAGGTGGTTTGATTGTAAATGGGGTTATTAACCTTGATGTGGATGTGTTTTCCCATATTGCTTGATTTTTGACAATTTGGTATAGCTTTTCCTGTTAGGTTGCCTTGTTTCCAGGACAAGTAATGTTTGGATATTGTGGTTGTATTTATGACATGATTTTATACTGTAGACTGGTTATCCATGTAGTTTGGTAGGTTTAATTTGGCCATATAGAATTACTATGTGTTGACTTACACGAGGTCGTGAGAACATAGTGTAGTTCAGTATAAGGGTATAGACCGAGTGAGCTTATTCAGAGAGTCATTGAGCATTATAGACTATATGGGGACAAACCGATTGTGCTTACTTAGAGAGTCTTTGGGAATTATAGACTATATATGGATAGATCGATTGCACTTTTTCAGAGAGTCTTTTGGATTTATAGACTATACAGTCATAGACTAAGTTAGCTTCCTCAGAGAGTATCTATTTTTTTGTTTGAACCACCTGATTACAATATGCTTTAGGAAGGACTGACTGTGTGAGCTTCCCCAGAGAGTCTATGAATGATCTGGTCTATAAGGGGAATTGACCGAGTGTGCTTCCTCAGAGAGTCTCTTGACCTAGGGGCAATAAGGGGAATTGAACGTGTGAACTTCCTCAGAGAATCCCTGACTACCTTAGAATATAAGAGGAATTGACATAGTGTTCTTATTTAAGGAGTCTTATAATTTTTGTATGACTAAACTAGAGGGGTTAGGCTGAGTGTACTGCCCATAGGTTTTTTGTTACTTGTTAGGTAGGACCAGAGGGGATGGTTGTGAGTACATCCCATAGGGTTACCTGTTCTGTTATCTACGTGCTTGTGTTTGATTTGTTGAAATAGAGGGTTTCTTGTTTTTTTAGCTTGTTCAGAGGCTTATCTATGGCGTCGGACAAAGAAGGTACATGTATATGGGATTACGGACCTAGAGATCAACTAATTTGATACACGGATTGATTGGAACGACCTCCATCTCAATGCCCTTGAAAAGGATGGCCAGGAGATCAGGCTTAAGGTTCCGAGGATTGACTGCTGATGTTGTTCTTGTTATTTGAATCACATAATCATGAATATTCATATTTATATATATGTGTATATGTATGGGACTATACATGTGTATGTTTATAGATATGGACATTCATGGTTGCACATATGGATTACTTCTTTTTGTTTTGTTCCAGCTAGGCTTAGCACATTGTTGGGGCATACACTTTTAGCAGCAAAGTTATATGTTGCTTGTAGGGGTGACCTACTGAGATTTTTTCTCACCCCTGCACATGCACATCGGTGTATGTGTAGAACTTATGTCTGATTTTCAGGTTTAGAATGAGTTTAATGGTGGATAGGGATGAGGCCTAGTGTAGCATGATTGGGCGGAGCTGCTCGAGTGGTTCTACTGATCGGGCTGCAGAAGTTCGACAGTGTCTAAAGATCGGGTACGCAGGTTGGCTCAGAATTAGTAGTTCAGCCCTTACTTTTATATTCAGTTTCTTTTGTACTTTAATCTCTATGTTCAGCCCATTGGGTGACTGGTGTTTTATTTTATTGCATAGTTGTTCGGGATTTTATAAAATTTTACTATTACAACTTGTTCTATTTCAGTTGTTTATTTCTTCACCACTAAGTTTACATTCTTTTGTACATGATACTTAATTAATTCCTCTATTTTCTTACTCTGGTATGAAGTCATAATCTCCCCACTATCACACCCTAGTCCCTCGCTGCTATTAGGAAACCTATGGTGTACAGGGAGGTGCTCTTGAGGCCTTGTGGCGAACCGGCTCGGAGCACTAGTTTAGTGGTTTCGGGGTTGAGATGTTACAATTTGTTTTCCTACAAATATTATATTAAAATATATTTATTTTATATTAATCATTTAAATTTATTTATAATTTTATATTACAAAATAATTAAAATAAATTGTTTCAAAACACTAATGGGGTAGTTATATATTTTTTTGTATAACAAAATAAATGATATTAAAAATGTATAATTTTTTTTATCTGTGATAATTAATTTGATAAAAAATGTTTTGACGATATCATTTAGATATTATACTTATTGAAAACATATTTTTGAATTATAAGAGTTATATTTATATAATTATAGATTTAGTAATGAATATATATAATAATGGACATTATTGTTGTATTATAGTAAATATTATTTTAGTAAATGATAACTTATTAATAAAAATATTAAATTCAACCAATTGATTATCATAAAGTTGAATATATTTAAACCATGATTCATTTAATGGTATTTTTTTCATCTTTATAGTTACTTTATTATACCCCAATGTTAAAAAAACAATGTTTTCATGTTAAGAGTTAATGTGGATAAAAAAGGAGAATACCAATATATAAGGATAGATATATACATATCCATGAGTAATTTTTATTTTATGAGTTTATTTCAACAAATAATCATCTGATATTATATATTAATAATTTAGGAGACATTTCCTAAAAATAATTTTTATTTTTAAATTGTAATATTGAGAAATTATGTGAGTTCCCCCTCTCCCTTTTACAAAAGGACGCATATTCATTGCATTTAAACATTACATAAAACATTTTTTCCATAAAATAACTAAATTAATACAATAATATAACCCCATTAAACAATATAGATTTAATAATTTATTCAAAACACAATCCTTAGTGGTCTTAAGGTTTTATCCAATGTGATTGTCTAGTGTATAGGTATCATTTTTAATAAATAATTTATAATTTGTTAATTATACAACATAACAAAACTCATACTAAGTCATTATAAAAAATAAATCAAATATACAACATATTAAGAAAATTTATTATGTTAGTTTCTTGCACTATATTCATCTCAAGTTCCATCCAATGGGAATAGAATTCAGCATTCGTGTGTATGGAGGAAAATCAAATCTCAAACCGATGTGATTATTTTCCCATTACAATTTATCATGTATGGATTATAATTATGGAAATAATATTTATTTATTATATTAATGAAATATTTTTCATTTTGATTTATTAATATAACATTTTAGCTCTCACCCTTCCATTTATTGAAAAATGATAACGTTTCTCATGGATACGTGTGGAATACCAACACTACGAAGCGAATGGGTTCATTTTTATCATGAAATCACATTAATTACCTTTATAAGTATGATAAAATAATTATATTATATTCATGACAATATTATAATTTGATAATGTCAAAAATAATACTTATATTCTTCTCGTAGTGATCAATCAAGAATGGAATCTTCACACATGTGTATGTATGGCCTACCATCTCCATTATTTTAATGTTGTAAATTATTCATAACCATCATTAATGATTGCATTTAAACATATAATTGATGAATAAAATACATAATTATGTAGTTGATATTATTTTCAAGATAATTTTATGTTGAAATATATTTCCATAATATATTGAAAAAGTAATCTTTAAATTTTGGATTGAATATGGTCAAAGAATCTAACATGATCATAAAAGGGTAATAATTGAATAAATGGAATAATAATGTTCAAATAGGTTCAATATATATTAATTTATTTTCTTATGATTATTTTATGGGTAATAAAAAATATACAAAATGAGTCACGTAAAAGGTAAAGAAGTTTTTTTATGAAAATAATATATTTATGTTTCTTGATAAAAAATTCAGAAGGAATGTTTTTTATCCTATAAGGTATGATAATGATTTTTATCCTTCATGATACCTTACTTATTTGAATATTGTTTTTTCTTGTTTTGAATTTTATTTTAAAACTAATTTTTTCTATTGATATGTTCATATATTTTTTTAAAAAAAAATTTTAAAATAGAAATTTTAATTTCCCCAATAATGATTTTTAGTGTTTTTTATTTGAATAAAAAAACATATTTTCAATATTTTATTTATTTTTATTGCATAAATGTGTATTTAGATACCAAAATGTGTTTTATATATTGGTTTTAATGATTTTTTGGAATGGATTTATCATAGAAAGTGAAAGAATGAATTTTTTTCTATATATGATAATTGAGCATTGCTTGTGAAATGAGTGAGCCTGATATAAATTGTACAACAGGTTTATCCTCATACCACTCGTAGGTAATCCTAATATAGATTATACAATAGGTATTCCTTTATAGGGTAGGGGAGCCTGTAATAGATTTAGTTATTCCTAGATAATGTCCAATACATTGGGTAATGGACAATGTATTTTAAGAAAGTCATTAGGGAGTCACCTAATGGATTAAACTAGAGATTTAAATGGGTTACAATTAATGTTTAATCCATTTTAAAATAGGTTATGAATGTGAATCACAAACCTTCCAAGATAGGATTCAATTTTCATTCTATGATTTTTATTGTTTTCATTCAAAAAATAGTGTTTTATTTTTAGATGTAATTGTTTTATTTTATCCTATTAAATTCCATTGTGATAAAATAAAACATAATTTTTTTTTCATGTTTTTCATATGACTAACTGATAATTTATTTTTATGTCACTTATTGAGAGTTTTGTTTTCATTCAATTTTTTTTTTTAAAAAATCAATTGTTCTAAGGATTAGTATTGACATGGATGAGGTCATGATGAAAATTTTTAATATTTTTTACCAAAACAAACAATGTTTTTTTGTAAGAAGTTATTTTTTGTGGGAAGAATTATTACTATTTATTAGTGTCCAGTTGTAATTTATGAGATTAATTTATAAGAGTTTTTCATAATTCAATAATAGTTTTAACCAAAAATATTTTATGAGTTCTGAAAATAAATTTTCGCTCACAAACAATATGATAAGTAATTATTAAGACCGATTAGATATAGTTTCCATCAGTGGATGGGTTAGAAAACATTAAATATTTTGATTTTTTATTAAGTGTTATGAATATGGTAATGATTTTATAATTTTATGGATTATCATAAGATAAATTCATTAAAAAACCCTTTTGAAGAATTATTTTATGAAATTTTATGGTTACAAAAGTTATATTTGGGTAAATTTATTTTTTATGTAATTATGGTTCACTACATATAGGGATGAAAAATGATGGTTTAGAAATAACATTCAAGGACACAATTTTTACTTATTTTTTATTATAGTATTTTTATTTTGATATTTTTTTCATATATTTGTGAATGATCTAAGAATTATATTGTTTTATAAAATGACATCACATTGAGAATGTGATAATATCTCTTGTTTCAAAAGGCCATGGGGATTGAGACCATAACCAAATGCTGAAAATGGTACATTGCCTAACATTGGCCTACATGATGTCTCAGATAGTATGATGTTTTATATTTATTTAAACTATTCGATGGATAATGTTAATTTTAATTTTGAGATCATATGATTTATTAGATTGAAAAACATGGGATAAGAATATGACATGGTTATATGTGATTAATGTCATTTTGGAAGGCATTCAATAATATAGAAACCATATATGATTATACAAATCCAAATATAGTGGAATTTTATTTGAGGAATAATGGTTAAATTATAAATTGGACACATATATAAATATATTTTGGATTTATGGTGACTGATGATATTTATTTGAATGATTACCATATCATGTATATTATTGGATTATTTCAATTACATTTTTTATATGTCATTATGAGTGGTTTATATTATTTGGAAATAATGTAAAATTTATCATATAAGAATATGTTTCTAAATGCTTATAATTTTTGGGGTTAAATAATAGTCTGGTATATTTATTATATATTTTATTGGTTAGTTATTTTTTGAATAATATATTTGGAACTTTGGGTATCACAAATTAATTATTGGTAAGGAAAGTTGTTTTTCATCTTATAATGTCCCATCCTTTTGAGAGAACTTATTATCTTGTAATAAAGAATTTTTTTTGGATATTTCCTAACACCATGTGGAATAGATAAAAATTATTTATGGATTTTTTTATCCAGAGAAGATGATTCTGATGCTTCAAGAATGAAAAAATCATCTTGAATACACATCATTAGAGGGAAATATGATATTTTTATGGAATTTTTATTGAAGGATGAAACTTGTAACACCATAAGGTTTTGTGAATTATTTTTCAGAATTAATTTAATATTTATGATATTTTACAATTCAAGAAACACTAAAAATAATTTCTTTTATATGTTGGTAATATATTATATTAAACACCATGTTATTCATGCACTAATTTCAAAATAAATTTCAGCATGTTGTACACAAAACCCCAAAGATTTATTATCTTACATTCATGTCCATGTTTTACCAAACAATTCTACATCATTAAATTGTAATTATATAATAAAAATAGATATAAACTATCCCTTAAATTAGTGGTAATTGATATTACTATGTAATTTATTAAAATATATGGTTTTCACAAATATAATATGAATTCATTATTTACAAATTAATTATAAATGAATATGAAAACTGATTAAATGTAAAGGGAAATATTGTTTTTATGGTCACAATGTTTTATTATTCTAAAATATTAAATTAATTATATTTAGTAAGTGATTTTAATTTAATATATATTTTTTATATTCAATCAATTATTTCTTACATCCATCCAATATATATGACAGATATATGATATTAACAAACCCAATTTTATGATTAATACCTATCTTTTTATGATGGTATTTTTACATCCTATTAATGCGAAACCAATTTTAAATCCAATATTTATCATTTTTATATATTTAATATTACCAAATAAACTTTATCTTTTAAAATAAACATAAAAATTAGGTTAGGATTTGTTTTTGGTATTTCTCTGTAATGTTTTTATTTTTTAAATAATACTTAAAAATATTAAATTTTAATACAATGCTTCTTTTTCATCTAATTCATTTGATGGTTAAAGTATATTTTAAATTGGATTAAAAGTTTAATTTGATAATACTTTTATAAATTAATACAATTTTTCATTGGAACCAATTTGAAATTAAAATTTTATACTATCATTTATCAAGAATTTGATTATGTTTACATTACTAACTCACAGTGTCGTCTGTTAAGTAGGATTAAATTTAAATTAATTTCTCTCACATATGAGATTTTAATTTAGAAAAAAGGATTTGATATTTTTAGTCATAATAATTCATAATTTCTCGTATATTAAATTTTTTTCCTCCAATAATAATAGTGACATTGATTAAAATTAATTGTAATAGTTCAGAGAGAATTTATGTTAATAATGTAATAAACCTTAAATGTAAAACACAAACCGACAAATAAAATTTTAAATAACCCATTTAATGGACACTATTACACCATTAACCATACATTATTTAGTTTTCATGGTTTTTATGACTTTTATTAGGTAAAGACATGGGTACCCCTAACATTTTTCCAAAAATGCCAGGTGTATCCTTTCCCTTCACGATGAAAGGCCACCAACTCTACATCTTCATCACACATACAAATCCCCTTGGATCACAAAAAAATCTGCTCAATTAACCACCAGAAATTAATTATTTCATCCAATAATCCCCCCAATATGAAACGAATCCAATGAATCCTTTGGGCACAACCAAAGAGGCATTGTCTTCTCTCAAGATAGGTTCTTCTATTTTCCTTCTATATCACCTCCACAATATTTATTCCATTATTGTATAAAAAAAATATTTAATATAATAGGATTTTTATACTAATGTTTATACCAACACGTATTCACACAACATTTTAATGGGAGATGAACATACTTTTTATGTGTACGGTGAATTACTGTTTCACAAAACAAATATTGTTCAACATTCCTCACCACCTCTCATGGTGGAAATAATGATGGAAATTTTTTATATATATGTTATAGATTCTATTTATTATGTATTTATGTTTATTTATTATTTTAAAAACATATATCTATTTAGATTCCATTTGGTATAATTATTATAATTTGATTTGAGGATGTGTGGTGTAACACCCAATCAAAGTGATATGATTTCTTCACACTATAGTATGTATTAAATATTTTGTTAGTGAAATTATATGATATATATGATATATTAATAATACATTAATATATATATATATATATATAAATATAAATATACCTAAATTTCATTTACTTTCTTTTATTTTGTACGAAAGTAAATTCCGAGACTACATTCATGCGTACGTACGACTTACCATCTCCAAGAATGGTTTAAACATACTAGAAATAGTATATTATATATATTATAACAATAAAAATATAATAAAGATTAATTATATTTATATAATGTTTTAAATACTCTATTCATGTTATATGTTCAGAGAACATACATATAACATATTAAGAAACAAGACAAAAATAATAAGGATATTACCCGATGTGAAACCTAAATATATAATAGTTATATAGAGTGTAATGTACGAAAATTATCAATACATTAATGGTACTAGATAGAATCATATATTTCATTAATATACTTATAAAAAATTAATATTTATTATAGATTTTTTTTAATGAGTATGATGTCAGTCAATACATAAGGAAATGACGATAAAATATTAGTTATATCTTTTGGAATATTTATAAGGAGGTGTCTAAGGATTTCTCTATGTATAAGTATAAAGATGAGTTAATTTATAATAAAATATACTATAATTTCTTTTATTGATAGATTGATTGGTCTCCATGAAATATATCCCTATATGAATACTACAAGTGGTTCAGGCCCTCACAGAGAGGTACCTAGGTGTAACAACTCTGAAAATATGTCCCAAGCCTGACTTAGGATAATATGGTATATGAAAATAGGCCATGCTGCACAGTGGTTTGACACTCCAGGGGAATATTATTTAAAAAATTCACAAACACTTGAAGAACCATCAGAAAATATTTAAATAGAGGATTACTCTGAATAACCTAGGGTAAACTTAAGACATGGTTCATATTTAATGCTATCAGAAAGAGTTCTTAAGGTATAACAGAATGAGTCCTATGTAGTAGATTATGAATAATGATGGAGGAATGATGTATTCAGGTTTTAGAATTAAAAAAATTATGTTAAAAGAATCATAAAATATATAAGTATTTTTAGTATATGTTTTCATTAGGTATTCAATAGTAAAGTCGTTATGTTGATGAAGTCTTAGAAAATTAATATTTTGTTTAAGGGAAGGTAACCGTTAGTTAATTATACACATTGAGATAATGATATTTGTATAATGATATGATGTATATAAATAAGTATGTTGGATGATATAGATTACCCTATAACTAATTATTGAAAATGTGTTCTTTGTCATCAAAGAAGAATTTTACAAATATCATGGATTCAATATGAGACAAATAACCTATATCCATAGAACTATAAACATGGAATAATTAGACCAGGGAAATAGGTTAAAATATTGTCACAATAAATTCAAAATGTTGGGTTTAGAATAGATAATCCCACAAATAAACATTATCCCTTGTAAAAAACTCTTCAATTAGATTAAATCAATTGGAAGTGATCACCCTCCAATATCTCCTCTATGGTCATGACTCATATAATACCCACAAAACCCATCACCCTAATCACTGATCGATATATTCTCCTACAATCGATCCTCACTGGATTCTCTACTATGTTCACCCATTTCTCATGCAATCCACCCATCCCATTCATTGTGTGTTCATTTCTTCATACACCTCCTTCATCATGTTTTCCCCCTCTAATAGGTGCACCGTCCGCACTGAGACCATCCATGATTGGGATATATGTGAGTCATGCCCTACATATTCTGTGAATATTTTTGTGATTACACCTTTATGATAGCTTCTCTCCAAAGGAATTTATAACTATATGTAGTGACCATTCATCCATACCTCTAAAATAGACTGTAAATTTTATGGTTCTCACCCTACTAAAAATTTGTCAGATGTGAAAAAAAATTACAACAATATGTTCCTACTCATGTACGATATCATAATTTTTGTTTACTAGTTACAATGTTCTATATTTCATTCCCTAACACCAAATTGGGATATATATTGATGAAAAGTTGATGATATCCTGTCAATCCTAAACCAGTGATGATGGAAAATGATGAGCTACCAATGTGGAAAAAGAGGTGAAGAAGGGGAACTGAAACACCACCAGGGGTCCATGATTTTATCATCTTTTCTTATACCATTTTTTGAGATTCTTGGTTATGGTGATTCTCTCTTTCCAATTTTTTAAAGCATATAAAATTATTTGTTTCCTTTTTATAATTTCATTAAATGTTAAATTGATTTTTATTTTCAGTTATAACTTCTATTTGATCTTGTTTTCTCATACTAATCATGATTTTTTTGGACTTAATTAAAATGGTTATTTTAGTTTTTGTTCGGCATGTTAAACTTCTATAAATTTTTCATGAGTCTATTCCTTACAATATCTTAATCATGTAAGCCTTTTTTTTGAATCAATAAGTATTGATTTCATTTTATTATATTACTTTTTCTGATTGGTATAATTTAATTTTCAATTATTATATCTTTTATTTATAGAAAAATATATTTGTTGAGCTATTTTTGTGAGTATTTTTGAAGAAAAATTAAATCCACACCTAGCCTATTGTTATTGAATGTTGGCTTCCCCACGACACATCCCTCAATATCTTTCAAAAATCAAACATATGGTATATGATAGATTAAATTTTATTGTATGATTCACATCATAAATAATATAACAATAACATGAAACAAATTGGTTTCTTCATCGATTATATACTTTTTAGGGATGTGGATGTTAATGATATGTTATTGATAGACTACTAAATAAATAAAGATAAAAAGAGATGAATATTAGAATTCATTTTAATTAAAAAATATAAATGAATAATTTTATTAGTTCTACAGATGATCACTCATAAAATTAATCATATATCAACGTTATTATGAATATTGATAAAACCATTACTTTTATAGTTCTTGTTTGATTTAGGATAAATGTGTTTATTTATAAATGATAAATCTAGGGCAAATAAAACATTTTCCTTCTAAAATTTTCATCAACTGTGTTGTTAGGGACTGCTCCCATTTTGACTCCAACAAGGATGACTATTAAGACATGTTCCCCTAAAGCCCACCAAAAATGTGGAATGGGTTAGAAACTAGATAATAGGGTATAAAACACAAATATATTATATGAATTAAACATTCAATTCAAAGAAATATAAAAGGACCTATAAACAGAAATATAATTTATTTGGAAATCCATCCTATCATGCATAGAATCTCATAATAATCACATCAACATTTTCATAATCATTGACACTTAACCATAACATCCACATTATCATGGAACATTACCAAGAATAGTTATATCCCTCAAACAAACACAAATTACCCTTTAATCCATCACGTTTATATATATATATATATATATTAATTTAAAACTATAATACATTTCCCCATGTACATAAATACAGAACCTCACCTTATGAAATTGAATCCCAACTAAATCATGTGTTATTACCATAAGGCACTACAACATTAATGTTAACAAAAACCAAAACCCAAAGACATCATAACCCAAACATGTCTCATACTATAGAATCATAAAAGTGCTGTTTAATTTTACCTTTATTTGTATTATAATGTTTTGGGGAAGACCTTCTGATTTCTATTTCACTCACTTTTTGTGTCAGATAAAAAATAGCAACTTGTTTATGGTAAATTTTTATCAATGTTTGGTAGGGTCTTCCTTGTAAAATAAGTAATTGATTATAATTTTTTTATTCATCTAGGTACTACATGTGATTAGTTGTACTTCTAAATAATGTCAATATTCCCATTTAAAAAAATATCTACAATGGAAGTATTGTTTGGAGAAATATGACCACTATTAAATGGAAGTAGTGTTGTAAACATATTGACTATAGATGAATTAGAAAAAAACATTTGAATTTAATCAATAATATGATGCACTTTTTATATAAAGGCTTATGAATTACTTATATATTAAATACTCAATAAAAACGAAGAAATTAACAATATATTTATGTTATTGTAATTACATTATAGTGATTAAATTTTAAATTAGTTTAGGGGGAGAGGATGTTGTAAGGGGGAGGGGTTTGGTGTAGGGAAGGTGGTTTGTTTTTAGAGGGTTTGTAACAGGGGGTGGATACGGGGGGGGGGGTGTCGGGGTGATGGTGTATGGGGAGTGGGATACTGTATGTGGGGAGGGGGTGGTACATGATGTAGGAAAGTTTCAGATGGGTCGGGGGTTGGTGCAGGGTGGATCGTGTAGGGGGTGGGGTGTGCAAGAGGGTTTCTAGTACACATGAGGGATGGTGAAGGGGGATAAGGGTTTGGGGTTGTGGGGCTGGTGCAAGGGGTGGTGCACAAGAGAGGGCGGATGGGGGATGGTGAACAATGGATTGGGGTTCAGGGGGTGGGGGTGGTGCTGGGGGTGTTGCACAAGAGAGGGGGATTTTTTTGAGGGGAGGCTTGTGGAGGGGGATGAGGGAGGTCAGTGTTGGGTGTTATTGTGGGGGACCTGGTTGGAGTGAAGGATAGTGTAGTGGGAGGGGGGAGGCTGGTGCATGGGGGTTATGGGGGGGAGGGGGTGGGTGTAGGGATGTTCTGGGGGGTGTGGGTGGGGGTGGGGGTTAGAGCAGAAGGGTGATTCTATGGGAGAGGGGGATAGTTGGAGGGTGGGATTTGGTGTAGGGGTGGGGGTTGGGGTTGGTTGGAGATGAGTCTGTTGTTGTAGGAGGGGAGGCTGGTGTAGGGGTGGGGGGTTGGTGGAGGGAAGATGGGCTGGTTGGTAAGGAGGGTGGTGTTGGGGTATTGGGGAGGCCATTGTATGGTGCTTGGGGGGCAAATACACGGGTGCTGGGGAATAGGGGATGGGGCATGTTTTCTTTTATAGAAGAGCATTAAAGGGATTTATTCTATGTTTAAGTTTCAAAATGACAGTTCCTTTATTCATGTTCTTAAATGGTTGTGCCATTTAATTTTCCCATTTATTACTGTACTATATGATTTCATAGTTACATTTATATTGAATTATATTTTTTAATTTTATATATGGTTTCATCTGAATATTCCTAATTTTTTCATATTGATAAATTAATTTCTTCATAAATGTGGGACTTTGACAAATCATTCCTATATTTTTTGTTTCTATTTTCCATTATTTTGAATGAATGAATGATATTCACTCACTTATTTTAAAAGTGTTATAATGCTATTACTTATTCCAGCAACATGGATGCTAAAGGCACCATTGGTATGAATCTTCCTCTTTATTGAAATCCATTTTGATTATGTACTTCTAACAAGTAAATTAATTTGTAACCGATTAATTTATTTAACCATTAACTAAAAAACATTTATCCAGAGTCTATATAACAAAGTACATGTTCTTCAATAATTATTCTTAATAGGTTAAGAGTATTTAATTATGAAGTTATTATTAAACAGAATGAACCTTGTTTAATAGTATTATCAACACATAGTTATCACCCATGATCATTATATATCATTTATGAATTTCCATTATGAATTGTGTTTTTAAGATGAAATATTGAATTATGTACAATACTCAACATAAGTTAGAAGTGTTTTAGTGTTATTTAAGAATGACTCAGTATCCTGTGGGTTTATCTATTTTATATAATTGGTATTGATGATGAGGATTGTATTATTTGAAATATCTTTTAAGGGGACACCTCTATGTCAGATTTTTCTTGAACACACAATGTTTGTTCATGTTCTGGGATTTTATCATAATTTTTTTTTGACTTTTAGGCCATGCTTAAAATAAAAACAATTTATGTTGTTTTTACATATAGAAATTTTATCATAAACATATATTTAAGGACACCCTTTTACATAATTGGGAATGTGATTATGTTTATATGGGATAGGTTTCCATATATATAAAAACTGATTCATATGTGTGAAAGTGAAAAAAATTAATATTCATGTTTTCATATTCACGACAACGGTCCTTTAGAATGAGGTAGGATCCCTATTCCACCTAATAATTTAAATTCAATATTTTCTTTATTATTTATTGAAACATGTTTTCATTATTATATAGTGTGTATATTCTATTTAAATTGATTGTGACACTTTTAAATTACATTTTCAGGTGATTTACATGATTTTCTTAATCCTTCATAATAGACTTCTAGAAATTTCCATCAACATAATAGTAGAAAAGGACATATTCTTCACATTAGTGATGAAAATGAACTCATTTTGTGAAAACATGAACCGATCATTCTCATAAACTTCTTAAACATAAATTAAATCATTATTTTCAATTCATCAAACACAAATAGATTGCTTTGACCACATGAAATGTTCTTCGTTAACATCATTGCAAAATTTACCTAGATATAATGTAATACCTTTCTAGGAATAATTCCAAGGTTATTACTTAATTAATTAGTTTTTGTTTAACATCTCGAAGAATCTTCATTTTTTCTATTTTATTTCCCCATACATGGTCAAATTTCAATGATCAACTAATAATGGAACAAGGTCCAAAAGGTTTGGTATATAGTGGGGTATAGAATGATGAATTTTTTTTCACCATATATCATTGATTTTCATAAAATATAATATTCTTATTGAATAAATAATATCATCTTGATGTAATGAGATTCCTAATAGATGATCCATCAATTTAGTAAGATACAATGGCGTTTAAGGCATGACTAGTGAGGGAAATCCTTTAGTGTCATTGTGGTAATGGGTTAGTACTTATCCTAAGGGTGGGGTTATAGGATAATTTAATGATGGGATCAGTAGTATTCATAGATGAATGAGATTTTTTTAGTAATATAGCTTCTGGTTGTAACCCCAATAGAATTAGTATAGAACTGATGATATTAAGAGTAGAACATCATTAGTTATCTAGAGAGGAAAATGGTTATGTTCTATAGATGAGAAGGAAATTATTCTATTTAGATAGGTGTGGAATTTAAATATATAATATAGAACTAAGTGTGATATATTCTGATGTATAAAGTGGGATAATTAATATATTCACATTACTAATGGTTAGCCTATATTGATTAATGATTGATAGGTAATATTATTATTTTTGATTTATTCAAGGATGGATTATCATGTGTGTGGTTTGTATTTTGATGTTCAATATGACTTTTAGTATGGGATCAAGGGAGTTTTTTGGGGTGTTGGGGGTGTCGAGGATGTGTCTGGGTGTATATGGGGTTGTGAAGGATATTGTGAGGGGGGTGGCTGCCAAGTGATACAGTGGTGAGGAAATTGGGGTTGTGCATGGTGGTGTGGGGGGGGGGGTTTTACAGTGGTTTGGGGTAAAGATAAGGGTGACATGGGTGTTCTGGTGTTCACTCAAACATTATAATGCAAATGAAATTTTATCTCAAGGGCCACCTACCACGATACTGATGTTAACCACTGACCAAGTTACACTAAGCCACACACAAGATTCCACATCAAACCAATATCATATATCATGCCATAAAATGAATATAATTAATTATAAAAAATCATAATTATTACTTTTATTTAAAACAAAGAGAAATATTCAAACAAAAATTCAATGAGTGTCATTATCAGACAAAAAAATCTCAGAAAATTTGTTAACTACTCCCAGAATATACATAGCGTACCCCCAACACAATCATGAGTAAAATAAATAGCCACAAATTTCAATCCAACCATTAATTTCACCAAATTTCCTCAAAAACACTATATACATTTGGGTAGTGTCTTAATCCAACTGAAATAATGATAGACATTTTGAAAATTCCATATCATGTCTTCTTCTATCTTCCACGCATGAAAGCCACATCATCCTCATTCTGTTCCACCATTCCCTAGTAAAATTTACAATAAAATCATGGATGAAACTAAATCGAAATTATTAAAAACAATAGCATAATATATAGATAAAATAATAGTTGAACATAACTCAAACATCTATTGTAATGCTTCTAAAAATAGCCCATCATAAATGTGGTGGAAAGAGGGGTGTGGGAGGGGAGGAAAAACCTAAACTTTCTTCTCCTAAGTTCACTATATTTCATATATCATTAATCATTTGACCTAAAAAAGATATAATTTAACCTATTAAAATAAATTTACCGAGGTATGATTCATGGTGTGACCAGCAGTTTCAAACCCTGAATTCTTACCCTGGTGAAATTCTCGGATTCAACTAAGGATCACAGCGAGAAATGTTATAGAAAGGGGGTTCACCACTAAACTAACCCAATTCAAGGCACAAACCCGATGGGTCATAACATTAAAGGTAACATAAGCTTAAATTTAATTTATTTTTCACTCTGAACGTCCACCAAATTCCACCCAAACCAAAGACGTACTAATATGGGACTCAAACAAAAACTATAAATAACATTAAAGATTGATTGATGATCAGATTACTAATCCAAATTCCAATATATGAAACAAGCCATGCTTTATATTAAAAAAAATAATTTCCTTAAAAAGTATTTAATCAGAACCTGTACGGAATTACACACTCCCCGACATAACACAATTCATCCCCAAGATTCTTTGTTATTCATTAAAACATGTCACACAAACTACAATTGTTGTCAATATCTTGAGAACTCAATTGTCTCCATCTCGGAATTCTAAAAATGTTTCCGTTAAACAAATTCAAACAACGATGCACTCTTTTCACAAAACGTCATGGCACTAACTCACTACAAATGGTACTACAAAGAATTTTCTCACCACACCCATATATCTAGACTCTCCACTATGTGTTAACCTGATTCATACTAAATCTTATGCTTATCCCCATCATATTAATATTTAAATAATGGATATCTAAAAATCATGGTTCTCTTAACTATATAAACATATAACTAAGAATGATTTTCCAATAGTATATCGACCTGGTACATGATTTTGAAAATTGGTCTCAATACGGTTTCCCCTAATACATCCAACCACTTGAAAACACCATTTGGTTCTCATCTAGATGAATTTTCCAAAAAATTATTCGTTTTACCCACTGATTTTCTTTTTCATCCCACAATCAAGATTAATTCAACACTTGAGGAATTATGAGATCATATAATGCCTTCACCTATTTACATTTCGAACTTCGAGTTTAATTTTATTATTGGATCACCAATTATTTGCTTCCTCATTCATGATCCAAATTTAATCAGTAAATCACATCTTATCTGAATCACCATTAGATCTTTAAAAACCCACCTTGTGCCTAATTCTTGTTTTGTAAATCCTCTGAACACCATATCTAAACATGAAATATAGTATTACCCAAGTAACTAGAAACAATAGGATCTTCCCACACACTAGCATCACTTTTTCACCATAATCGTTCAATTATCGTAATCACTACAATAATGAATCATATAAAAAGAGTCTTACACAACCACAACTGATATGTTTCTATCCACCATTGGAGTGCCATTATCATTGACCATAAAAACCAAACACCTGGTCTCTGTAGCCCATTTGATATCCATTAATAAATGAAATGAATTTATGTGGCCATGCTACTAATCAGTGAATTCCTATATGAAATATCCATTTACACCCACACTTAGATCACCATAAGATCATGCATGTCATCCAGTGATTTCCAATGGTGCACTCCCCACCATATTCCATACCTTACACTATTACTCATACACTGATCCAAACCTGTCATATCAAAATTCCCCACTAATAATACCCCTATAAAGGACCAAAAATCAGGTTATCATGAATTAAAAAACCTAACTATAGAATTACTATTTCATCACCACTTAGTTTCATCCATATCCTAACTCATTATTAGTAATGACACACACCATCCATTTTATAACCCCCATCTCATTTAAGAAACCCATGTAACCAATTAATAGACACATTCATACACCCATAACATTCCTAAAAAAACCACATTAAAGCTCATATTCTACACCAAATGGTTTGTGTTCCAGCAAGAACCATATCATGGGTACTTACACTTGATTCTACTCGATATCACCAAAACCCAATAGCATGCGCTTCCATACACATGGTTATATACTCAAAATCACTCGCTAAAAAGTCAAATCACATATAAACTATGATCATACACCTAATCTACCAAGCACGTCCCATTTCTTATCATTTATACCCAGTATCCCAAGGCATCTCACCTAATGATTTTCCCCCACCCCTATACACACCCCATACCTCTTTCACACCACTTTCACCCCTTGACACCTCCCCTTGTCCCTCCGCTTTGACTCCCCCACCATCCCTAACCCCCACCCTGCATCTTTCATCCCCTATAGGTTGATTCAATCCATCAAAAAGTTGATTCAATGCTTGTAGACAAAAACTATAATGCACTTTTTTACTATTCTAGATCAATGTCACATGTTATCAAAATGATCCTCTTGGATAACAACATATCATTATATTATAAAATATTTTATTGTTTAATCCTATTGGATGGTGATTTTATTCTGTTTTTTTGGTGCTGGATGCTACTGGGTATGAAATTGTAGCGAAGGTTATGGAATCAGTAGCTGCCGGGAATGTAACTGTAATGTTGGTTGCTGTATTTTTTTAGGAAATCATCACTTGGTGGGTATGAAACACATTATAGGACTGTGTTATTTTTGTAATCTGATTATCTATGTTCATGGTTTTAAACCAAGGCAATTGGTCTATGTGGCTGAAGAAACCTCCATGAATTGAATCCATGTCTGTATAAATTTATGTATAACCACTCGAATACAATCCATGGTTGGTTAAACAGTTGATATAGAATTATTTTTTAGTAGTGATTTAATTAATAAATCAAATAATCCTTTGAGTAACTAAGAATGTATATTTTCCAAGTGTATTTATGGTTGTTATGGTTATTACCATGTTTCTAGAGAACATATGATTAGGTTATTCACATGTTTGGAATGTGAAAAACATTGCTACATTATGTTACACAGTGGATCATATCAAAGTCACTTTATTAACATTATTTCTAATGATTTAAATTTTCAACTTTTAAAAAGGCTATAATGTTTTCCATTTTCATGATGTTTATGTTAAACATTGGATAATGTTTGTGAGAATAATGTATTCAATTATCTCATTGGGATTTAAGAAAATTGGATAACCTGTTATAAAATTTTTGTGTAAATGATAAATGATGACAAGAGGGATGGAATATCAAAGGTCTCATGATCTTTTATATCATCAAGAAGGAAAAATTCTCCATCCTTTTTAGAGAAAGCGATGAATTGGATCAATAAATAAAAAATGGTGATGTTGTCCTGAAATAATTTGAGTATATACATTCATAAAAATTAATTAAAATTAGGAAAATGGTTCTTCACGACAAAAATGTTTTCATTGTACCTTCATTTCTGATATATCAAATGGCCCCATAGATATTCGCAAACTTATGGATTTGTGCTTGTTAGCATTCTCCTGACATCTTTCTCATTCACACACTATCATGAAAATTATGGTCATATTTATCTTCCATGTCTATGCTTTCAATTCCCACTTATGTGATCTTATGTGGGATGTTAGTTATGAGTATATTTGGGGAACTTTTAGGGTTCTAGTTTTCTTCTTATAAAATTATGTTTTAGTATTATTTTTTACAATATGGGGATTTATGAATGATTTATTAAAGTATTAAACATTAAATAATAAAGATTAATTTTGAGTGTGAAATTCATTTTAAGGGTTGTAGGATGTAAAACCTGAAGGTTATGAAAAAAATTTCCCCAAATTAATTTAATATTTTCTTTATTATAAATTGCATGCAGTACTGAAAATAGTATAGTTTATAAGCTTGGATTAAATTATATGAAACTTAAATTTTTTCATTCACAAAATAGAACAAATTTTTTTCTTGATTTACATGGAACACTTATGTTATCTTGCATAAAACACATGACTGTGTTTTACTAAACAATAATCTATCATTAAAATGTTATTATTTAATATAATAAAATAAAATCTAGATGTTAAATTAAACGCTATGAATATTATTATCCATTTTATTAAAAATTATGTTTTACTCTAAAATAAGATGAATTAATAGGATTTCAATTAATTATAAATGAATATTTATTCTGATTGAATGTAATGGGAAATATAATTATTTTTATGATGGAAAAAATATATTTTACCAAAATAAATAAAAAAATTAATTCATGATTGATATTAATCTAATATATTGTTATATATTCAACCAAATATTTCTTAATTCATATTACATATTTGGTATACATAAGATAAGAACAAAACTAATTTAATTCCTAAAACCCTATATTTTTATAAAATAATTTTTACCGCCTTTTAATGTAGAACCCATTTTAAATCCAATTTTTTTTATAATTTATAGATTTAATACGTCAAAATAAACATCATATTTTTTACAGAAACATAAAAATTTTATAGGGATAACATTTTTGATTTAAACTATATTGTTTAATTTTTAAATAATTGTTAAAAAATAATAAATTTTAAATCAAAACAACAATTTCATCAATTTTATTTCTATGGATAAATTAGATTTTATATTATTTTAAAAGATAAATTATATAATATTTTTATCAATTAATCCAATTTAGGTCATTTTAATAAAAATAACTATAAAATTGGATATTAAAAAAGTAGCAAATTGTAGATCAATTTGACTTTAAAAACTTGTACTGTCATCTCATCAACAAGAATAAATTTAAATTTATTACCTCAAATATTTTGACTGTAAATTTGAAAAATGGATACCAATATTTAAAAAGGAATAATTTTTAATTTCTATTCTGGAAATATTTCATTTTAACAAAAATATTTGTAAAATTGATTAAAATTAATTAAAACATTTAAAAGAGAAAATAGGTTATTAATGTACTAAACCTAATTTTTAAGACACAAATGACCCTAAGACATTCAAAATACCCATTAGATGGAATGTATTAAGCAATAGAGCATAATTTTTTATTGTTTTTAATGACTAGTTTTTGGTATTAGCTTGTGTACACCAATTATGTTTCAAAAAATACCAAGTGTGTCTTTTACATTACCTTTAAAGGACCACCACCTCTCCATCTTCTTCACACATCTCAATCCCTATGGATTTTTCAAAATAAGATAAAATGACCTATAAAGGTACCTCCAGTCCTCTTATAATGCATTATTTTATATGAAATCAATCCAAGGAATCCTTTATTAAAAAACAGAAAGGTGTTTCCGAATATTAAGTATTGTCTTCTCCAAGACGCATTTATTTTATTTTATCTTTGATCACCCCCTATAAAAAAATTAATCAATTATTGTATACAAAAAAATATAGTAAATATAATAAAAATTTTATATTCAATGGTTTATACCATAACATTTAATCACCTCCATCTAATTGGTAATGAACATACAATGTTTGTCTATGAGAAACTATCGCCTCACAAAAGAACGATTGTTCAGTTTTTTTATCACAACTCATGATGAACATTATGATGAACTATATATATATATGTCATATATTATATTTATTATGAAATTATGATTATTTTTTACCTTTTAAACATATATATTTTTTCTTTCCATTTTGTGTAATGAATATTGTTTCGTCAGAGGAAGTGTGGACTACTTCCCCTCAAAGCCATGTAAAACATTAACAAAATACATACAGTTTACTATGGATGGGCTTAATGAACACATATAATATATATTATATAAAACATATAAATTAATTGTGACATATTGTAATATATATATATATAAATATTCCATTTACCTTCTTTCTTTCAACAAGACAATTAAAAAAAGAAGAATTTATGTGTACGTACGGTTTACCATATACAAGAATAGTGTATTCAATTCAATAATTCTATTTTATATGGATTATTATAATACAAAAATACTCTATATAAATGATATTTATATTTTTATTTAAATTTTAAAATAGTGATATTAATGTATGATACAAATATATAAAATATATTAGTAGCCATGTGATGAACAAAGAAGATATTACCCATATTAAAACCATAACATAGGATTGTCCACTAAAGAATAATATATGGTCATGGTTAAACCATATATAGTAATTGATATATTAATATGGTTTTTTAAATAATTATAATAATTTTATATTTATTATCAATGTGTTTTTATTGATTACAATGATAGTTATAAACAAGGTAAGTGGATTTCATCTCACAATAAATTTCCATGGGATACATGATTTATTCAACACCCATTCCTTTTGTGTGGTGTGTATACTTACCATGGATGTATTATTTGATTATTATAAATATATTTTTTTTTGTATTTTAATATCCATTTTATGAATTATCAGTCATGGGTTTTATGTTTCCAAAGTTACCAAATTAGTAAAAAACAATTTCTCAATTTTTCTTCATTGAAACACGTAAAATTTTATGAACTATTATTTTTCCCTGAGGTGTATATGCATAATATAGAATTTTATATATCAGATATAACTTATTTTTATGATATTGTATTATTTATTTAAATACCTTCTCTTATAAGGAGATTGTGATCCCACGTTACAAGATTGTAAATGTTTATTGAAATAACCTCATAATTTTTTAGGATTTTAATTATTATTGTTTCTTTAATGGAGTTTTGCATTGAATCTCTCAATAACTATCATGAGTTTACTTATCATCTATTTTATGATAATATATTCATGTATTTTTACAACTATTACTCTCATTATTACTTAAGATAGTTTAGAATGCGTTTTTAATAAATCTTTACTTTACCCTCTTCAGTCAGAAATATATACCCCTTTCAAAACATTGTTTTCTAAAAATGGTTTCCAAGAATTTTATACTAATATCATATGTTAATTAAAATAATGTGTTTAATATTTTTTTATTTTAAAATTTCTTTCAAGATATTTTGTTCCAATCAAGGCATTTTCTCACCTTTTTAATGTATAAAATGGAATACTTTTTTTAATATGTAGAAAATGTTATGGTTTATCCCCCATTAATCGATCAAAGAATTATTTTCATGTTTAATGGTTAATTATTAATATTTTTTTAAAAATATATTTTAAATAAAATGGTTCTCAAATAATTTTTAATGTCTTTTTATATGTTTTTAAGGAAAATAATTTTGAAAACATTTTCAACCTCCTTTATATGTTTTCACTGAAAATAGTTTTTAAAACATTTCTTAGATATTTTTAATTGTATTAAAAAAATACATCTAAATTATTTCAATATATTTTTAAAATTTTCCAAGGATTTTTTTGTTAAAATTCATTCAAGGAACTTTTATAAATTTTAAATTAAAATGGTTTTCAAAATATATCCACAATTATTTAATTAGTTCCATGAAAATTAGTTTTAATTTTTCTTCAATACTTTTTTATATGTATTAAAAGTATTTTAAATGGAATTTTTCATTAAATGGTTTAATGATTTAATGATAAATTTTGAAATAATAAAGAATATCTTCCTCATGAAATGTTTTGAAAATATCCATCCATGTTATTTTTCTCCTAAGTTGACATTTGTTGATGTTACTCATTCCCTTATAAGAAACGATCCAATGGAGAAATTAAAAATACATCATGAATGATTTATCTTTTTTTGTAATGATGCATATGAAACCTATGTTTATTCAACATGTTATATGATATTTAATCCCACTTTTTTAGAGATATGATTTTTATGATATAATTATGAAACCTATATTGTATCCATAGGATAAGATATGATTACATGTTTAGGACTCCCATTTAAATTCATTGGATATGATCTGAATTTGTATGCTTTTATAGCACATGTATTCAGAATTTCATTTTAGGATTGGTGAGACCTATATATCCTTATAATACATTGTGTAATGATATATTTTTTATGATCTCAGATTGTACATGGGAGGGCCTCAAAGTCAAGATAAAACAGGGTTTATGGGAGGACATCCTAAATATAAAACAAGTGGTTAAATGGGAGTGAACCCAAGATTGGAACAAGAGGGAACATTAGAGGATATCCCAATCCTGAAGTAGGAACATCAGTGATTAAACAAAGCCTAAAATTTTACAATGGCATTGGTAGTCCACCTTAGCATAGGTTTTTTATATTATTATGTGTTTTAGAAAATTTCAATTTTTTCTCCTATGTTATTCTTTCAAGGATAATGTTTTTTATTTAATTATTAATCATGTCTTATGAAACAACAATATTTATTATGATATCTATTATGCATGTTATGATCATCAAATGTTTTTATCATGTTCCAAGCCCCTTTTCCATTATATTCTTGCACCTTTTTATGTTCCTATAATAAGCCTCAAATTCCACTGCATTTTTTGATTTCTTTTTCCAAGGATATAACGAAAAGTTATAGGTTGATGTACTAAAGGTGGACATATTTATGGGATATGTTTGAGATATTTCACTCGGGTAAAAGATTTTGTTTCCACATTTCTAAGGACACTAAAATATAACGGGTCTCAGGCATATGTTTTTTGATGTATCATATTTTCATCTAAAATGATGTAATATCCATGTATGTTAATCATGGGTCACTACAAAACTATTTTTTAAGTATTATTGATTTATTATGTTCATTTTATATATGGAAATGTAATTCCTCCACTATATTAAAAGGATGTTGAAGTAAAAATGTTAGCCATTTAATTTTCATGCAAATAATTTAATTTCAATTTATGCCAATATTAATTCAGGATTTTGTAATGCTTAACATTATCATTAATATGTTATCAATCCCTCTCTATCAATCCTTGGGATTTAGTTTTATCTTCTATGTCTATTAATACCAACATTGAATATAGAAACCCTACTTTAATTATATCACATTTACAATATTTTAATGACAAACAACATAAAAACATCAAACTTCGAGGATCATTAGGTTTAGTGTCTTTATAAAACTAGGACCATACATAACATTTACAATATAAGACATTAATTTAATTCCTTCTTCTCTAATTTATTACTGGATCTGGACATCTCCTTAGTACATGTAATCACATGAGGATATACATCAAAAAA
This sequence comes from Viscum album, assembly GCA_963277665.1. NCBI lineage: Eukaryota > Viridiplantae > Streptophyta > Magnoliopsida > Santalales > Viscaceae > Viscum > Viscum album. The sequence goes on along the minus strand of OY728142.1, from coordinate 1,696,252,145 downwards.
GGGTTGAGAATAAAGTCTACTAAGATTATCAATAAGAATATGAAACAATATATCATGGAATGATCATAATCACTATCAACATAACATCGGCACAAGATCTTAATCATGAGAGGGAATATTAATAAAAGACATTGAATGTGGTAATGCATAAAAATAAAACATCATGTGTTAGTGGTAATCAACCACAAATAGCTTTAAAAAAAGCTAGCATCATGTTAACACATAATCTAACATTATCTCATGAGATTAATGACATTACCTAATGCATTGGATCACAGTATAATTCCGGGAGCACCCATCACATTCAAACATTTAGATTGCCCTGTATAATTGTGGGTGTATCGGTCACTACAAAACATTTATCATGCATGCCAAATAGAACATATAACAATAAAAATCATAAATAACCCATGTAATTGAATGTTTTAAATTTCATGAAAACACAATCATAAAATTAGGGTTTCAAAAAGAATGAGGTAATGACATACTTGATAAGAGAACCATCAACATTGAGTGAGAAGTAAAAGTTGTGTTTTTGAAAGATAAGTTCATTTAGAAAAACAAATTTCAGACATAAAAACATGCGTAAAAATTTCTCTCCTAGTAAAGGTAATATATTGAGGAAAAAATGATATTAATGTAGTAACCATACTAAAAATGGTGTGAAAGAGGGAGAACTTGAAAAAACAATGTTGGTTTTGAGAATATTTCATTACCTTTTATCAAAAAACATTCTTCACATTATCTTTATATATAATTGCATTATATTAATAAATTATCAATAAGAAACATTTTATAAATAAATATTGTTCATTATTGTTTCATTATGTTATTTTATGGGCTTTTGGATGCGAAATAATGTTTAAATATATAGTTCAAGTGTGTTCTTTTTCTTAGTTTTCATGAACGGTTAACTTGTACACATGAATAAAGTTCTGTATAAAACATGGATAAAGTTCAAGAACGGATATTACATGTTATTAATGATCTTAGATGAATTTAAATGATATTTTAATGAATTATGGTACATACCACGTGGATAAATCATTATTTAAAATTTAATTATTATTTTTTTAGGTTAATTTGGGTGGTTTCTAGATCACGATGAACATATTTTGTTTCATTGATTATTATTATGAATAAAAGTTGTCCCTGTATAATAAAAGTGGCTACGAATAAATAATAAAATATGGTTTATTCAATTTCGTGGTTTTATTGTCAATCATGATAGTGTTGATGGAAAATTGTTGTGCATCAACCATGATTTATGTAAATTAACACATCACATGCAACAATTTCATTTTTATAATCATAGAGATAGAAGAAGGATTATAATGAATAATAATCCATTAAAATGATACATACCAATTTATCAATCATACTTTATTTATCATGATATTTGGATAAGATACGTTGAGGATAATAGAAGAAAAGAAATAAAATTTGAATGGAAAATGAATGAAAAGAGTGAGAGGAATTACCTCTTTAATCCTCCTCTTGAGATCGTCCTTAAGAACATAGGATTGGAATTTTTATGAGAACAAGATCTTCTTATACATAAAGGAGGGGCTATATATGATCTAAGGGTATAATTTAGATATATATTGAAGCATGAGAGGTGTGAATAAATTAGGGTGTGAAGGGTGGTGTTTATAGTGGAGGGGAGAAAGGTTTTCCCAATATAATATTCATTGAAGTATTATTTGTCCACAAGACCAGAAATAGTAATGATTGTTTGACCATGAATAGCAGTAGTGCATATGAGTTCGAACTAATTAGTATTCCATCAGCAAAACATCATCCATGACTCTATAATTAATGTATTTAGCTTATTTTTTAAATTATATTATCTCACTATTCATAAAAATTGATGTATATCAGTACTAAAACAATTCTCTCTATCCATTGTTGGATGTGTGGAATTGAAAAATGAAATACTTTTTTCAAAAATAATTTTATACAAATTATTATTTTATTTTTAATTAAAATCAAAATTTACTTGAAATATCCAGATTTTGAAATTACAACTAATTTTATAATCCATTCAAAATTTATATAAAGACTTCTAATATTATTTTAAAACAAGGTGACATATAAATTTTTATTTATAAACACATTTTATGAAAATAATTTTCCTTCTAAATTAAATAATATACTCTAATTAATAATCAATAACTTATAAAAATACCATTACTTTAATAGTAGTCATAATGCCACATATAAGTTGTCTAACTTTTATTTATACATTCATTGGTTAGGATACTATTTTTTAAAACTATTTACTATTCATAAAAGTCATATTACTGTTGATAAGGGTCGGTTACTATTAATAAGGTTCAGTTAGTATTCAACAAAAATTATGATTGTCCGATCAGAATCTAAACAACTTACTGATCACAACCGTGTATGTCAAATTTTAAAAATATAAAACACATAAGTGTCAATTTAATGTTTAAATGTCACATAGTAATTAATTTAATAGTGTTGTGTAATTGTGTTTCCTAATGTTATTTATTATGAAATTAATACAACATGGGAGAAATTGTATCCATAAATGTTGGGTCATTATATTCGTGGCCTCATTTAAAATTTCACCCTCCAAATTTTGTTTAATATAAATTGGTGAGTGTAGTTCTCTTTCATCACATCCTCTAGTTCAAAATTTTCTTCTCAATAGTTATGTTTCCGACCTAACATTTTAACAAGGTGGGTTGTATTATTTTTTAGAACCATATCTATCTGGTCAAGAAACCTTACTAGATTATCCTCATAAGCGAGATCCTCTTCCATTTATACTGCCAACGAGTTATGTACATGTGATGGATCTGGTATGTACTTCCTTAGTAGTGACACATGAAAGACATCATGAACTAGAGACATATTTGGTGTAAGTACAAACTGATAAGCCAGAACTCCTATCCGTTCATGGATTTTAAAGTGGATAATGTACCTTGCTCTTTGTTTACCTTTCATTCCAAACAGTATGAATCACTTCCATGGTTATATTCAATGGAAAACCTTATCACCAATGTTGAACTGCATTTGGATTCAACATTTGTCAGCATATCTATTTATTTGACTCTTATAAGCTTTGATATGTTTCTGGATTACTTGGACCTTCTCTGTCATTTCACGCACAAGATCATGTCCATATAGCATTCTTTCTCCAACTTCATCCCAACATGTTGGAGTTCTACATCTTTTTCCATATAGATATTTATATGGATCCATATAAATATTCTAGTGGAAGCTATTTTTGTGTGAGAACTCAATCAATGAGAGTTGTTGATCCCATCCACATGTGAATTTTAAAGAGCATTGTCTTATAATTTCTACAAGAAAATGAATTTTTCTTTCAGATTATATAACATTATGGTGGTGATAATCAATGCTGAAATTTAATTTTTCACTCAAAATATGTTGAAGTATCCTCTAGAATTTAATTGTGAACATTGGGTCGTGATCAGATACAATCAAGAGTGGAACACCATGTAATCTCACTACATACATCACACATATATTTTCATGTTCTTACAGTGAGATATCTTCCAAAATACAGATAAAATTGTTATTCTTGGCTAGTTGGTCAACCACAACCCATATGGAATTATATCCCTTGGATTTATTTAGGAAACCCGTGACAAAGTCCATAGTTAAATTCTCCCTTTTCCACATGGTTATAGGCCATAGTTTCATTATCCCTTTGGAATTTTTTCACTTTACTTTACTTTATGACGTACCAAGCACCACAAGATATATTCCACAATCTCCTTCTTCATTTAGTCCCACCTGAAGTGTTCTTAGAGATATTGGTATATCTTGGTGCTACCAGGATGGATAAGGAATGATGAGTTCTGAGAATTCTCTAATAGCTCCTTATTTATCCTGGGTGATGAAGCCACACAAATTTGCATTCCAAACAGAATCACACCATTATCATCGATATTCATAACTTATTTCTTACCTTCCATTAATCCATTAACCATCTTTTGTATCCCTAGATCACCGATTTTTTCTTCCTTAGTCATCTCTTATATTGATGACTGAAAAATCACTTGGGAATAGTATGATGTATCCCCTTCAAATATTATTTTCAAATATATCCTTTTAATTTCAAATAATATTTGGTCGTTATCAACCGATATCATTGATAGAGTAGCATGTTCATTTCTTCATAGAGCATTGGGTACCTTGTTTTCCTTCCCAATATTATAGTGAATAGGGAAATCATAGTCCTTGATTTGCTCTAACAATCTCCGTTGACACATGTTGAAAACATTTTGTCTGAATATATACATTAGGATCTTGTTGTCAGTTTATATGTTACATATCTCACCCGAAATTTAGTACCACATCATCTCATGAAACTTCAACAGTCATGTGGTGTAGGGTATAACATTATCAATTTTCATGATTTCACAACCCAATCATTTCTTTGAAGCATCACTTCATATCACAAAACATTCCCTACTTTTGGATAATGTGAGTACAAGTGTAGTGATTAGACTTCTCTTTAGCTTATTCATTCTTCCCTCACATTCTTCAATGTAGAAATAATGTACCCATTTCCATGTTAACAGAGTTAGCGGGCTTTACAGTCTTGAGAAATTTTAAACAAAACTATAGTAGTACCCATCTAATCCAAGAAAACTATGTATTTCAGTGACACAATAGGGTATATTCCATCCCTCAATCTCCATTTTTTTTAGGGGTCCAAAAAAATTCAATCACATATAATGACATGTCCCAAAGACATGACTTTCTTCATCCAATAGCCATTGTTTTTTAACTTTGCGTAAAAACTATACTTTCTCAATTTCGACGTCACATGTCTTTGATGCTCTTATTTTTCCTCAATTATCTTAGAGTAGATGATAATATCATCAATAAACACAACAAAAAATCTATTGAGGTCTAAATACACTATTCATAAAATCCAATAAGATTACAAGGACATTAGTAATTCTAAAGGGAATCACAAGAAACTCATAGTTCCCATACCATGTACAGAAGGTAGTATTTTAATATCTTCATTATTATCCATTTTTTGATGATATCGGGAACATATATCGACCTTTGATAAGAATTCTTCTCCCCTTCAATGATATTACAAGACATATATCATTAATAGATGATACTTTTTATTTATGGTGATCATGTTGAGCTCCTAATAATTAACACATATCCACATTGTTCCATCATTCTTCTTCACAAAGAGAAATGGGGCACCCCATGGTGATGCACTACAACAAATGATGACATTTCCCAAATTCTATTTGAGAAACTTCTTTATATACTCATGTTTGATAAGAGCCATCCAATAGAGACACTTTGAGATAAGAGTTTCTCCAGGTTTTATTTCTATTCAAAAATCTACCTCACGATCTTGGGGATGTTTGGGTACTCTTTAGAAAAAACATCACAGTATTCCCTCATGATGGTCATTTATACGAGGTTGAAACTTTCCATTGAATCATCCATTTGAGTGAATTATTCATCTTTATAGGGAATAAACACCCACATAGTTAAAGGATTTTTCATGGAGATTCATGATATTCCTTGCATTTTTATAGGAGCATGGGATGGTTTGGGATATGAAAATATATTTTTTTCGATTGTTCATAATTTCTCTATATAATGAGTGAAAATTCATTCTTGTTATAGAGTCTAATTCTTCAATGGGATGTATTATTAGACTCAGAAGAAGAATCTTCCCACATACTTAAATAAAATTATAGACATACACATGGGTTTAGATGATTTCACCACATGGTGGTTTTATATATATCTCTACTTCATGGTTTCGTGGAGTCGATTCTATAGTTCAATAAAACATGCTATATATAAAGGAATGCAAAGAACCAGAATCAAATAATACATATTCCATTATTGATAGAATAATACGAATATGTTGTATGAATTCATTATCTTGATCCACTTACAAATTAGTGATTGCATGAGTATTTTCCTGTTCCGTTGGATTTGGTGGCTTCTGATGTAGATTACACTCAAGGACTGAAGTTTAGTGAACTGGCTATCACAATTCTCTTGCTACCTACAATTTTATCATTGGACCATGGGTTCTCCTATTGTTTATTCCACTAAATTCCCATTCATTATCATGTCTTTTCAACCCTATTGAGAATGGTTTCCGTCATTCCGACAGTAGAAGCATTTTTATGTTCCATAGAGGAACTTACAATGATGGATCTTCCCACATTTTTGGAATGTGGGTCTTTGAGTTTTCTTCCCACCTTTATCAATAGATCTTATATCGTGAAAATCCATATTTCTTTTCTAATCACCACAACTATTAGTCCATTATAAAATATTCATCTCCACTTTGAGGGCATGTCAAAAAACATCTCCAAAACTCCCAAATTCTCATATTGAAATTACATTTCAATATTTTGGATGTAATCAACTAAATAAACTATCAATTTTTCTATCATTGTTAATAAAAAACAAGAACCATCCCTTTCAAGACTTGTGATATCTTATTCCTAGGTCATGAGTGATATTCCTTCATTTTTCTTGATCTCTATAAAATATATCCACTATTTTTACAACGAGTTTGTTGTAAATACTTATTAAGAAACATTATATAAAAATCTTCCCATCCCAATCATCAATTTCATATCTTGGATTTTTCTTCATAATCAAATCCCAAAATTGATCAGCCTCTCCATCTAGATGATAAATAGCTAGTGTCACCTTATTCATATTAAAATAGTGAACCATAGAAATTTTTGAATCCATTGAGTTGACCAAGTGTTCTGCAATAAGGGGATCAAAAGATCCACTAAATGTTTGTGGGTGTTTCCACATAAAACACTCGATAGCCTATTTCCCCCCTTTGTGATGGAGGGCTTTCCTCATTATTGAGGTTTTTATTCATGACCTGGGATAGTTTGGTAATCATCGCCATGATGTTTTGAGCTCCACCTCCCAATGCACCAGGGATGTCGTTCAGTAAATAGTTTCATTTTCCCTCTCAATGGTTATGGTATCGTTATTTTTAGAAAAGCTTATTATGTGTATATTTTTATATTGCCTTATACTTGATGTTTTCTCTGGGGTTCACTAATCTAAATTCCATAATTAAATAATCCTTCCATATATTGACAACTATAGAGACCATAAATTTTAAACAATAATTTTAAAATACTTTAATGAAAAAAAATTGGACATCAAGGATCTAACTGGTTTGGGTATTGAGAAATCTCAGAACATACATAACATTTAGAACACAAATCATTTAGTAAATTCCATATTCTCTATCTTCGTATTGGATCATGGAATCTCCTTAGTACATGTAGTCACATGAGGATATACATCAAAAAAGGGGTGATCAAAAATAATAAGAATAGGGTAAATAATTCCATGAAATAATATAAAATGGGATGACCATAATCATATCATCATTATAAAGGCACATAATCATAATCATGAGAATAAACATTAATAAAAGGCGTGGAATGTGGTAATACATAAAAATGAAACATCACGACCTAGTGGCTATCTACCAAACATATTTGTGTACAATGATAGAATGTTTTACACACATCAATTAAATTTAACTCCTAAGATTTATCACTTTACAAAACTCATTAGAGTTCTATATAATTCAGGGTGAACATATCACATTCAAACACTCATATTGAGATATATAATTCTTGGAGTACCTGACACAACATAACATTTATCATAGATAACACATAAAAAATATATCAAAAATTAAAATAAATATACCATGTAAATGATTGGGTTTCATATCATAAGAAAACATTCATAAACAATGGGTTCCCAAAAGGAATAGGGAATGATATTCATGATACAAGAACCGTCAACCTTGAGTGAGAAGTAAAAGGTGTGTTCATGAAAGAAGAGTTATTTTAGAAAACATTTTTAATGATATAAAATATAGAGGGAAACATTTATATATATTAGAAAAGGTAATATACTGATAAAAACTGTTTTTTAATGAGTATCCATACCGAAAATGGGGTAAAAGCGAGAGAAACAGAAGAAAGAATTATGCATTCATAATTTCCCCTAACATTGTATCTGAACACTTTCTTTGCATTATTATATTTTATAATGACATTATATTCATTAATTTTAAATAATATAACCTTTAATATAATAATATGGTTAATTATGGCTTCATTAAGTTCTTGTATGGGTTTTTGGATGATTTATTGAGTTGGAATCCATTGTTCAGGAGTGATATTTTCTTAGTTTTCAGGAACAGTTCACTGGTACTCATGAATGGATGTTCGTGTAAAAAATAGATAAACATCAAGAACTGATATTACATGTTATTAATGATATTGAATGATTTTAAATTATCTTTTAATTAATTTTGTTATACAACATGTCGATAAATCATTAATTAAAATTTAATGAAGATCATTTTAGGTTAATTGGGTGGTTTTTGGATCACGACAAAAATATTTTGTTTCATCGATTATTATTATGAATGAAATATTTTTTCTAAACCTATATTTTTTTGAAAAAATATATAATAAAATCTTTTTTCATTAATTTAATAGTTTCATTGATATCCTTGAATGATTTGAAAGAAAATGGAAGTCCATCACCCATGATGTAGGTAAATTATCATATCACGAGAATGATTCCATTTTTTAAAAAAATGTGAGAGAGGGAGGAGTATAATGAGTAATATTCCATAAAATTGACTTAATACCATTATATCAATAATAATAAAGTAATCATGACATTTGTATCGATATTTCAAGGGTAATAGAAAAAAAATTGAATTTTGAAAGGAAATTTAAAGAAAAGAGAGTGTGAAATTACCTCTTGAGTCCTCCTCCTGGGATCATCCTTGAGGAACCTCGGAATGGTAAATTTATGAGACCAAGATCTCATAAATGTGGGGAATGATCTATGAAAATTATTTTTGATGAATTTGAATATGGCTTGAATCTTGAGAGGTGTGAGGAAATGAGGGTTTGATGGGTGGTATATATAGTGGAGCGGGGATGGGGTTTCTCAATATTATATTCATTAATTTATGATTTATACACAAGACAAGAAATAGTGATGAATCCAAGACCATGAATAATAATAAGTTCATTTTAGTTCAAAAAAATTGTGTTTACATCAGTAAAACATCATCCATGACTCTTTAATTAATGTATTTATCTTTTTATGTAAATTATAGTATTTCACTATTCAGAAAAATTCAACTATTTCAAAAAAATACAAAAAATTCAACAAAACCATTTATAAATGTGTAGAATCTTAAAAGTAAGTACATTTTTTAAATATAATTTTATCAATACAATTAATTAATTTTTAACTAAAATCACAATTTCATTTAAAAAAACATATTTTAAAATGAAAACTGATATTGTTAATGTATTCAAAAATTATATAACATCTTATAAAATAATATTAAATCCATAAGGCTTTGACATTTAAATATACGAACAAAAATTATGAAAATTAATTTTATATTAAATTAAATATTTAATTATAATTAAATATTAATAATTTATAAAAATACCAATATATTTATTGTGGTCATAATTTCCCTTATAAGATGTTTATCTTTAGTTAAAACATTATTTTGTGAGGTTACTATTATATTTGATGAAAAACTATTTATAAGGGTCATTTTAATATTAATATTTATAGGATTAAATTCAAACATGTAGGTTACTATTCATAAAAAATTATGTTTCTCTTATCGGATTCCAAACATTTTACTGACCGCAACCATGTAAGTCAGATTTTCTGAATTCAAAACACATGATGTTACACATTTATGTTTAAAGATCACATAGAAGTTAATTTTAGCATTATATGAAAAATTTATGACCATCATACTTTCATTTCTCTTTTTTCAAGTTGATTTTTTATTAATCTGTTAAATGAAGTGGGATAATAATAATAGTATTTTGAAAACTTAAACTCTGGTTACTAATCCCACATTCAAAATTTTTGGATTAAATTTTAAATTATGGGGGAGGAAGGTACATCGTAATTTATTATTATAGAACACTAGTTTCGATAGCATACATGATATGCACTATTGTGCTTAAACAGACAATGAAATCTTATTATTTAAATATGACCAATACAAAATATCCATTAAAACAAAATTAAATATATCAAGAAAATTATGAAATATATACATGTATTCATATTTTATTATAAATAAATTAATTATTATTAAATAATAATGATTGGTTTTGAAAAATAATTGTATTCTCTGAAAAAGCCATTTTTTTCAATGATTAATAATGTTTTATGGGTGATTATTATAATTATTTTCATTAATTTTTTTAAAAACTAATTTTAAAAATTGATTTGTTTTTCAAATTAAAAATATACAAACTATCATGAAATATATTTTTATGATTTTTATGAAAATATTGATTGTTATGGAATACTGAAAAAATAGTTATTTTTATATAAAACAATTTTCATTTTATGATATTTACAGGTACAAATTATGTTTTGATTTATTTATAAATTTTTATTTTATTATTTTATTAATTAAATTCAATTATTTGTTTTTAAATTGATCTTATGCCTAAATTTAGTATTAGTCATTTAATATTAAAAAAAATATTTTTTTCTAAAAAACTATTTTATGTAGTTATTTTTTGGTTTAATTTCATAATAAATTCTATGTATTATATTTATTTAATTTTAAAAAATGGAATACATTTTTGGTTTCATTGTGTTAATATTTTTAAAATATTTTGGTTTTAGATTTGTTCAACATGAAAAGTAACATTCGTAAATTTTGGTACCGTAGTAAAGTGTAAATTAGTTAATTATATGTTAAAAATAAAATGACAAGAACAAATAATTTACCACAAAACATTCTAAAAAATTATTGGATTATTATATCAAGAACATAATCATGAAATTATCAAATATATGACATTTTGGTTCCACTTATATGAGATTATGATATTTATAATATTTTATTTAATGAAATATCAAATCTGTCACACTAATATTTTTAATAATAATATCTTCTTTAATTTGAGGATATTAAATGTATTTTTACAAATATAAATATTATATTCAACTTTAAATGATATATATTAATCATTACAAAGGATTTATATATTTTTTGTATTGATGTAATCACATTAAATTCGTACAAAATGATGATGGAGAAATTATTTTATTAATGTAAAATTTAAATAAATGATATTTAAAATATTAAAACTAATATATTTTGGGATATTTTAATTGATAAAATTATTTTAGAGATAACATTCACATGATATATTTATAATAAAATATTTTTTTATAATGATGTGTTTTATATTTGTATAATTAATTTTAAAGTTATGAATAGTTCTAAAATTGAAATTATTGGAACATCATAATAAATATTATTTTATAAAATGATATAAAATTCCGAAATAACAAAAATTTATGAATTTGATTTGAATAATGTTTTAAATAACCTCATTGTAAGCTTTTTTTTTCGTTTTTTCATTTTATATGAAATTTATTTTCCCTTAATGTGTAAAAACTATGTTTTCACAGTACGAGATAAACATGTTCAAAAAGGGTTAAAACCAAAATATATGGGTAAAAATATAGTCAAAAAAGAATAATTTTTATTTTATGAGGGTATTTTTAACCATAGTTATATTATATTTCAAATTTCTACGTTTGGATCCATTTTTAATTAAATATTATTTCATATTGAATTATTATATTGGGAAATTTGAAGTGTTCCCCTCCCCTCTCTTAAAAATGTGGGTATATTATTCTATTATATTCATAGTCTAAAAGAGGATTAAAATATCCCTTAATTAATAAAATATTTTTTACACATATTATATTATAGATGAATTCTTTAATGTAGATCACAAACCATATCCATCTTAAGTTGTTATTAAAGTGGATTGTGCAAAGAAATGTTATCATTTTTAATCGAGAATTTCGGTTTTCTTTATTCATAAACATCACTAATACTATTTTACACAATGATAAAATAATAAATCTAGTATCATAAATACTTTATGATTTTATTTCTTCATTTTGATGATTAATATTCATCAACACATTCATCAAATAGGATAATAATTTATAGTTCATATGTATGATGGCCAACCATCTCATGAACCAATGTACATCATTTTACGTCAAAATATCTCCTATATGGATTATAATAAATTAATAAATATGAATTTATTATATTAAATAATTATTAGTCATAATAATAATTTAATGTATCATATATATTTTTACCATTCAACGAACTGAAAATAGATATCATCATTCATGTGTAAGGGTGGACTACTACCCTCACGAAGTGATGTGATATATTTTTCATCACTACATCGCCAAAATGATATATAAAAGTCTATTTCAAGAATTAATATGATATTTATTTTATAATGATAAATTTTTATTGGTTAAATAATACTGCCCCAATATACATAATTACCATTAAAAATTGGAATCATTTTTTATAATTGTGTACGAACAACCATCTCTATTATTGTAATATAGTCCATTTTTCATAACCATAATTAATGGATTGATATAAAATTATAATAAATATATAATTATTATAATTATGTATTTATTATTTTTTTATATATGTTGTAATGATGGAATCTTTCACCATTGTGAAATGACTGATGTCATTGTTTACTTAATATCATAATATAATCAAAGCATCTGGCATCAAAATTAAATAATTAAGAAATAATTATAAAATATAAATAAGTGAAATAAAATGAATAATAAACATGGGATGTATCTAAAAGAAGATAATAATTATAATAATATTATTATTAGAGAAGTTAAATAATGTATAGGATGAATCAGTCTAAATGTAAGGGTATTTCTTTTGAAAATCTATTTTTAATGTTTCATTTTACAGAAGTCGAAAAGAAAGGGTTTTAACTGATATGATATGAGAAAAGTTTTCAAAAATCATGAGGCCTTAATTCTTTTATGTTCCCTTAAAATGTTTAAAATAAAATTTTAATATTTTTTTTCATTTTCATATACACAGAAATTAAAAAAATTGTTTTGAAAAAAAAATTTGATTTCCAAAATAAATTAATTTTAATTATCTTTATATAATAGAAAAATACTCTTATAAATTTTTTCAGAATGTTGTTAAAATTGTCAGTTTATATTAAAGGGTATTTTGACATGAGATAGTGTTTTATATATAGTTTTTATTGTGTTATTCAAATGTTTTATATTTAAAAGAGTCGGCATAAAATATTTTAATCATGATATGATACATGAGAATAGTACGTGAAACAACTAAGCCCAATTCTGTCTATACAAAGGATTCATCCCCATTATAGCTCATGGTCATGCCTGATATAACTCATACATTTGGTGTTCATAGATAGCACTAGATGATCCTACAATTGCTTTAGGTGTGCCAAGATAGCACTCATATGCACTAGGTAATTTATGATGTCTTTTAAGGAATGTAGGAGGGGGTCACTGAAGGGTATATCTTATGGAATTAATGCAGATGAAGTTATTTATTTCATGGGTTTTAAACAAGTTACATATTTGATCATCTACGTTATCTAGAAGGTTTCTTATTTTATTAATATGAGTTTTATTGATTAGGTTTAGAAAAAACATTCTTTAATTTTCATTTAAAATTTATTTTTTAATAATCTCAAAGACAACTAAGATAATAGATAAATTGTAATTGGTTCTCATTTTCCCTCTATGCTAGAATATTTCTTCTTGTTATGTATCTTATTGAGTTTAAGGATAAATCCACATTATAGATGTTTTTTAAACATTATTTATAGATGAGTGGTAACAAGGAAGTTGTAAAGATGAATATTTTAAATAATTATCATAAAAAAACCATATTTTATTTTAGAAGTCTTGGTTTGTTGGGAAAAATTAATACTATGTATAAGTGTCAAGTTGTAATTTATAGGTTTAATATATATATGATTTCTTCCTAAATATTTTAAACCCACACCATAAAGGATTATTAGAATATTAAGAATGGGAATTATAGTTCATAAACACATCAATATAGAAAATTTTAGGATGGGGACATAATTCATACTTATAGTAGTGGGTCTGAAACTGTATTCTTAACCAAATATCACATTTCCATGAATCAATGAAATGAGTACAAATTTAAATTATTTCATGAAATTTTTTCACATATATTAATATATTTATGTATCATTGAATTATCTTTATAATATATTTCCTCCAAAAGAAATTGATTATTCACATTGGATTATAAAACAAACATATTATTATCACCTTTTTCAAGTCTCTTATATCTTCTAGTTGGTCAGCCAAAAAGGAGTCTCCAGTATCTATGATACCATAAAGACAGAGGTGGTGATTCAATTGTAATGATTTTTATGTTTTCACATTTAAAAAAATAATTCTTCTATATATATATATAATTTGACTCTATTTAAACACAACATAAAAGCACACACAATTGAACATAATAATTTACACGGTTAAATACACAATAAGAGTATTTGTTCATTGGATTGATCCAAAATCAATATGAGATCACATATTCACTTCAAAAAGAAATAAATCCTGGGTTATAACAAGAAGGATATATAAGTCATCTAAATTAAAATATAGTCCATTGAGCGTTTTGTGATTCATGCATAGATAATATGATAAATAATTTTTCTTCATTGATAGATTGAATCTTTAATATTAGGATTCAATATAGAATCACTGTTCCACATGAGTATTTCACAGTTTTCATTCTACATGTTATATTATATTCGTCATGAATTTCATACATAATAGTGATCAAGAACCTCTCATCATATTCTTTTTTTTGTATTCTTCTATCATTCATGATACTCTCTCAGAAATGAAATATAACAACTAAAAAATATTTATCATGTAGTTATATAACACCCTTCTCTTTCTTCTAAAATTTACTAGAATTATCAGATTTGGTATACACTATAATATCTATAAAAATAATTAATTTCAAAAAATAAAATAAAAAATATAACATACTCTTGACACTTATTTAGAGTAAAATTTTTGTAACATTATACACACCCGTATACATCAATATAATTATTTTATTGTAATCAAATCACAAAAACATAAATATTTTAATTATCTACAAAAAATATAATGAAAACAATACATAATTTAATAATCCACTATATGAAATTATAATATATATTTTTTGTAGTAATAAATTTCTCCATTCATTCACAGTTAAATCCCAATTTTGAAATGTTAACTTCAAAAACTAATATGGCCAATTCAAATCCACATAAAAATCTTAAACATGGACCACATTACAACATGGTTTGTTCACAATCATAATCAATATACCTATGTCACTAGCTCACCTCTGTGTAAAATAATTTTTTCTCAATCCTGAAATTAGATAATCGGGTCCTTTTGGTACCATATTCTAAAATGAAACTAGTTTTCCTATAAAAATATCCTATTTTACTTCATGACCAATTATAATACATATGTGATTTCTGTATTCATATTCCTTTTCCCAAATTGTCTTCCTATTAGACCAATTAAAATTTTCAATACGGTATTTAGTAATAATGATTACCTTATATAGGAAAACCCATCAATGTATAATCATTTTTCTATCGTATTTGGCTACTCAAATTTCTTTATATATGAAATAAAATAACCATATGTTTTATTATGTGTAATGTAAATGAGATTCATATAGTATGATCTATACTTCTTCAAACTAATCTCAAACATCATCCTTTCACATATCCTTGACATAATCCTTATTTAACTCCATTTAAAAATATTACATTACTTGAATAATGATAGATAATACCATGAAATATAATATTTATAGTTTTGAAAAGTATTTCTTCATCATTTTAAAACCATCATACAATACCAACTGATTTTTATTTTGAATATGAAATACTACAACATAATAAAATATCTTTATTGATGATCTACTGCATATAATACAAAAAGTAATAACCTCGTAGTCACTTCAATATCCACTTTAGATTTTATCTGCAAGAAATGATCATAAATTCTTGATGTTAAAAAATCAAGATATATATCATTATAAAATAATAGTAATCAAAAGTTATGAAGCATGGTTTATGAATCAAGAATCAATGGACAAGAAACCCATATATTCCCAAAATTTGTAATAAAAAATAATCCATGATTATTCCATAACAATATTTGCACAACTAAAACAAAATTTTAGTGACCAGTAAAAAGATCAAGAATACATGTCAACAATATATTAAACTATTTCACACAAGTTCACGTCATCGATATACCTTTAATAAACTCCCCCTAAATTTATAATCTCCCTTTATCGGTGAAGCATATATTAATCGATAGATTAAAGCATAAATACATTCTCCTCCTTTAAAAATAATATAAAGATGATTATATAGGGGATATATTTCACATACAATATCCTAGGATAGGATGAGGTTAAACAATCATTATCAATTTCAATTTCTAAAATGTATTATTTGTAAGTGGTTTAAAAATTCATCTCCCACATTTTATTATATTGAGAAAAATAGAAATTTTAATTCATTTAATACAAAAAATATACATCATGAAGTGATATATAATATGTATAACCACACAATTTTTTGATTAATTTTTTATTAAATTTAAATTTTTCTTGATATCTTGTGCAACATAAACCATTGAGTTTTAATGAAAAATAATATCTAATTAATATATTATAATATAATATGATACTAATCTCCTATCATGTGGAATCGTGTGTATGAATTATATTAAATAGATAATTCGAATATATGGAATAAAAATATATATAATATTAATTAATTATCAAAAAATTATTTATAAATGGAAATAAGGACAACATTAAAAGACATAAATTAATTTTCTAAAAAACAATTTTTTGGGCACTACTACATTTTACCACAATATATTAACAAAATAAAATATAGAATTTTTTTAAATAAATTTAAATTTTTTATATTTTATCAGATTATTAATATTCTTATTATGTTTTTCTAGAAATTAGATAATAATAAATACATTTTTGCAAAAAAAAATATTTTTCTAAAATTTAACATTCTATCATATTTAGAACATATATTAGAATTTATTTATGAGAAATTTAGAAATTTATTTGAAAAAATAATTATGTTTTAAATAATAATTTCAAAATAACATTGTCATGAATTATTTATAATTTTATAAATAGACAATATTTTAGTGAATAATGAAAAATACCGGTTTTCACCACACTGCCTTTTTAATAAAATAATTTTAAGGTAAATTGTGTTTTTTAAGGAATTAAATGTTAAATTATATCAATTATATATTTATGAATCCAATTTATTTCATTTAACTAAATTTAATATATAATTTTTATATAATTTTTTTAATATATTGAAATGTATTTTTAAATTACTTTATCATCGCGTCTGCTACTTTACAATTAAATTAAATGATAACAATTATATGATTGAAAATTTAAAATATCTAGTTTAAATAAATAAGAAAAATTAATTTTATAATATAATATGGTAAAAATGACTTTTTTTCATATAAATAGTTAAAAAAGAAAAAAATTATAACTACGGGTAGGGTCAAAATAGGTTTACTGGGGGTTAAGGGCTCAAAATAAATTATAGACTACTAAAAAGAATATTTTATGGGAATATATACACATTATAACATATAGGGATTAATAATGTTCTATTTTTCATCCTTTTCCATGTGACAAAAGTTGTTAAACATTATTATTTTCAAATATGCTATGTGTGTTTTCACTCCCACTTGTAAAAGGCCACCGAGTCACCTCTCCTCTATAAAATACAAAAACCCATTGGTTCTACCAATCCATAAAAAAAAATATTCCTTGGCTCCCTAATGACATAATGTTTCCCTTAGAGATATTACAAATACATTAAAATTATGATTTAACTATAAATGTCAATAGGGTCTCTAAAGAAGAGTTATAGTCCTTAAACAAGGATTTTGGTTTTATTTATTTATATAACTATATAAAATCTTATAAAAATCGTCCTATAAAATATTCCTAGTATTTACCATATACTAATATGATATTATGTAAATATAATAACCTATATTTACCTCCTCTTTAATAAAATGGGAAAAAATGCCAATGATGTGTACTACTGACTACCATATTCCAAACCAATGATATTAATTTCCCATCAATACCTGTTATGTTATGTGGTGTAGATACAACCCCATTAGCATTTAATATAATTACATATTTACTTTAATAAAATAATAATATTCATTAAATTTTATCCAATCTTTAGAATTATGATTCAACGTTACCAATGTGTTATGTTTTTTATGATACTATATAATTGTTTATCAGGATTGATTATGACTATTCTTCCCATGATAAAATAGTATGATCTATCACTCAATAAAATCGTGGATTTTATTCTCCTCTATGTTGTTCTAAACAATAAATTCATCCAAATCAACTTACCCCCTTAATATATTAAATATACCATATGATTTTTTTGATAAAAATAATCATTATTTATCTCATCAGTCAGAAAACCATTTCTTTCCACTAACATGTTTTAAAAAAATGATATAAAAAAGATTAAAAATTTTACTAATGTATATAAAAAATAAATTTCTACCCATGTTTTAAATATTACCATGTGTTTTAAAATACATCACCATTTAGTTTTATGAATAAATTACTTTTTTCTTTGACCTATAATATTAAAGGAATTTTTGTTTTTGCATTTATGGTATGAATAGAATATTTCACCATCATGAATACCAAATGTTCGAAACGTTCCTTTAATTTTATAAAGATTTTTTTAATGAAAATAGTTTTAGAAATCATTCTATTTTTAAAAAAAGATATATGTTGATGGGATATTTTCCACATGAAATTTGTTAATTTTTCTTAACTAAACCTTTATATTATTATAAAATTATTTGCAAATACAATTATTTTGATGATGTTTTAGGTTTTGAAAAGTTTCTTTCCATGTGGAATGTATTTTTTCTCATGAAATGCTTAATGTGTTATTTAAAAATCATTTTCCATGTATGTTGATATCATTTTATGTAACTAATATTCTTCTAGAGATATAATCCAATAATAACATATATTTTTTTATGGATGGTTTATATTTTTTTTCTGACATTTTACTGAATAGTATATATTTTTTCTGAGTAAATCTATGATGAAATGTTTCATGATACCCATTATTTATCATGGATTATGATATGTAAATATATTTATGAAGCTAATATTATTTCATGTATTCTGATATGATGATATAATTTTGATTATACAGCACAGATATGTATGATTTTTATTGTGTGATGGGTTAGACCTATAGATCCCTCCAATTCATTGGGTAAATATTGATATCTAATGAGATAAATATGATATTAATGGGTCATGAACCCTTTTTATTAAGGGTATTTTTCCTCAACAATAGTTTTGGTAATAAACCTTGATTACTATGTTAATGATTTTAGATACTTATCTATAATATATAATTCAATGTCCTATGTAAATGTTATGATATCATTTATTATGTTCTTAGGTTTCATTATGATTCATGTTATATGAACTACCAATATTTATCCCAAGACTAAAGGTTTTTATCTTAAATATAAATGTTATGGTTTTCATAAATCATGATAATGTTCCCAGACATTTATACTTACAATTTTTTATGCATTTATATTTTTTACCCTTACTAAGATTCCTAGTTCAACATTTCTTATGTTTCATTTCCCTATGTTATTATAATAGGTATAATATTTGTTATTTCAAATAATTGTTCTAATAACTAGTAAATATGGGAATGATTATGTAAACTCTTACAAACCAGTTTATTGTGATTCCATGCGTCCAAAAAAACTATACCATTAAAATACTAATGCATTTGATTATGTAATTTAATGAATATTCATCTAAAAATAATTAATATATTTATTTTTAAATCCATATATAATATAGTTTTTATCATAGGATTTGATTAGTTATCCTTCAGAAATTATAATGACCCAACTATAGTGATATCACTAGTGAAATATTTAAAGACATGTATAGGGAATATTATACGTATAGGAAAATAACATTGAATATTGTTGAAGGATAGAGTGTGTTATTTTCATGATATACATCCATATATTGATACTAAAGGATCATAAGATTTTATAGTATATGTAACTAGTATTAATAAAAAAAAATATATGAAGCTTAAATCAATCATTACCTATTATTAGACAATGGGCCTCAAATGCACATGGTTTTCCACTAATAGGGGATCTGATTTAGAACTAAGAAAATCTTAAAAAATAACCACTAAGGATATATAAAATGTATATAATTGACAAAGTTTAATCCTATGGTTTCGTGTGTTATAAATAATATTTCATGATTTTGAAATAGTATAATGGATTTTTATAGATTTAGAAGTTTTCCGATTTTAGTCTTATTACAAACAGTATTATTTTGGTTTTGGCCAATGTATGAATCCCAAAAGAACCATTTAAATGATAAATGTAATGGATAGTGAAATGATTATCAACATGAAAAAATATGATATGTGTATTCAATAAAAATATCATTGTTATGACAATAACACATTATCAAGATATGAATCTTACTAAACATTCTAATGAGGAAAATATTAAACAATGATCTATTGAGTCCTTAATGAGGAAAACCCCACAACCCTTTAGTGGTTACACTGATCTTCTGGCTTTTATGAAATTGATCAGTAACAAAGATCTTATAATTTACAGTCACCCTTTTTTGAAACATGAATATTTTATTTTGGATGTATATTATTTAGAAGGTGATGTGGAGCAAAGATCTTTTATCATTAAGAATACATGGTAATATAATAAAATCGACTCTATGGAGGGTGATTAGTTTTAGTGATTACTATTGAATATGTAATTACAGTCTTTTCAAAATATGAAAATAATGAAGTATTTCTTTGATCCAATGTATATGGTTAATGAATCATTTGGTATCTCTGAAGAAACATTTATAGGACTTGGGTTGTATTCTTCTAGAATTTTTACCCAATCTAAATGTTAGTTTGATTGATTGTTTAGTGGCATAAAAACATGGCTCAAAAGGGTGTTATACACAAAGGTATTTTTTATCTTGGAAAAAATCATTCGGTGTTCTCTCATGGTGGAAATATATATTGTTTTTATTCATCAATCCCATGGCCTTGATAAGAAGAAGAAGATATTGTTCAAAGGAAACATAATTAATATGGTGAGAATAAGTTGATTATTTCTTCATGCTCGAGGTGTTGTAGGAAACAAAGTGTAAATTGTATTAATGGGCCTCGAAAATATTTTTATTATTGAATGAGAGGTTATCAGGAATTATATATCCCAAATTATGGAATAATTAGCTAATAATGAGAAGGGAGAAGTATGTCCCTATAATTCACCAGCCACCCTTTAGTGCTACCTGCAAATGGAGGTTAGTAATTATTGATAATAATTATACAATATAATAGATAATTAGGATTATAATCCATAAAAATATCTGAATAATAGAAAAAGAGAAATCATATACAATCAGAATAGATTAAGTGAATCTTGCTAATGAGGAGACATTTAAATTTCTCTCCTTAGTCATGAATTTGATGATTCTTTTCGTATGAATGAACCATTTAGAAACCTAATTGATTATCATTTATATAAATATAATTTAATTATAGCATTTATTATCTTTCTATACATAGATGACAGAATAATGAAATCCCATTTGATATTCTATTAGTACAATGATGAACAAATTCGTGTAACGGATTTTTTACGTGAAATATAATATTTTTTTTAGAAATTAATTTGATGAAGTGTTTATGGATTTGAATTAAAGAATTATTATGAATAATAATTTTAACAATGCATTTTTTAATAAGAATAATGATACATCATAGGATTTTGTTAGTTTTAGAAACATATATGAATTCATGAATGACTAAATTAATAGTCATGGATACTATCACACATTTAAATTTATTCTATTTATATTAAAATCAATGTATCTGTAACACATTTGAGGATTTAGGTTATGATTTTTTATCAAGATTAATGATATCTTGGGAAAATTTATTGAAATAAAACCCATTGGTATTATATATTTTTTATTGAAAAATTCGTTTGAGGAAAGAGGACTTCAAATTATACGGATATGATTAAATATATTGGATACCTTTTGGGTTTATATTATCTTTTATATTGATGTAAATATGGTTTATTTAAAAATGGGAATTATTTTAATATAATTTTGGAAATAAGATTACCTGCATGTTAGGAAACAACATATCACATCCAATAATTACACATCACATAAACCCACTACCGAAGGACAAAAAGGATATTGCACCAACCATATTCCTATATAAAAGAGTAAATATGGTGGGATAATATAAATTGAGATACTAATATGCACCTAAATTATTTTTTGTTATGTCATCATGATAATGTTTACATACAAATGTTTATTATGATTCTCTAACCATTATCTATAATAAAATTGAAATAAGAATACAATACAATGAATCACATAATTAAAATCCTCAAAACATCTAAAGAGAATAATGATATATGGGTATTATTTTATCACCTTACAATGACATCAAAATTAATTTCTATTATATAATATTTAACATCAGATAATCATACTATGATTTTCATTATGGAAGTAGTAAGGTTTAATGACGTATGAAATTCCATTTTTTCTGATCAGAATATGTGGTTTCACTCATTTTTTGGATAATTATTTAGAAATAACATGGTATAACATTAATATTCATCAATATATATCATTCTCTTATAGATTATTTTTTAGTAACTAATTTAAACTATAGATTATATGTTTTGATCTGTTTCTATATATTTCAATAGAATTTGGGATCAACACTATCCTCTAGATGAGGTTTTATAAAACAATACATTTCAACAGAAGCATTATAATAGATCATTATGAATCCATATATGGAAATATGTATATATATCCAATGTGAAAGAAAAAAGTTAGAGAAAATTATATTTCAACTTTAGATAGATGATGAACTTATAGAGATTGTTTGATCTATTCAGTGATACATATGGGTAGAAAAAAATAAAATAAAAATTATGATGATGATAAATGAAAGGATGTAATCTTTCATTTAAATGAGATGTTGTTTTTATAAATTTATCTATATTAAATGAAAGGAAAAAAAATTTATGAGCTATATCAGTCCCATCTAAATTCTCGACCGTATCAAAACAGTTTATTATCATTTGTAAATCTTATCAAACATATCATGGGATCACGATGGGTTCTATGTGTTTATCCAAATAAAAAATATACCTGATCTATATCTTCTACCAAACACATTGGTTATACCTATAGAGAAATAAATATCAAAAAAGAGATAATATGTGAATATTCTATGTCATAGAGAAGATGTTCTATGATGAAATACCACTAAATTGTTCAATCTTTTTTGAGGAACAACTTGCTAAAGGAAGTGAGGTATGAATCTTAGTTTGTAATAAGGTAGACTTATCCCTTGTCATTTGTTTGAATGTTAGATATTTTTAAGGTTTAAATTCATTTAATGGTTGGTAGAATGTGACACCACACGATAAATATTTTTCGTATAGTTTTAGAAATCATGAGCCCCTGTAAACAATGTTTACCCCTCTTTGGCCGAAAATTGGAGAAGAGAGATAGTGACCCCCCAAGTCCCACCTTCAAGAGGCTATGGGTTGGTGATTGGAACTGAGGGTATAATTACAATTAGATGGAAGGAAATACCCTCTAAGAGAATCATAAGTGGAATAGGGAGAAAAGATATAAAATAACCAACCCATTCTCAGACTATAGTATAAATAAACCCAATTACAAAAATGTAATGTTATGAAAGAACTACTACAACTGAATGGGAAAATTTCATGTTCCAAAGGAAAGTAAAAATGTCGAGACCATAAATCCCAAACAACTCCTACACCAAAATTAGCAAGTAGTAACCTTCCCAACCTCTAACCGAATCCATCTAACCTAAAATTATTTTATAAATATGTAGGGTTAGTATTACTATATACACATTAGGATCCTCCCGAAATCCTCTCATGAAAAAGCAATGAAGTCTTCCAAAATCACAGTTAACAATAAAAATAACTAACTCATCACTTAAATGACTATACTATATTCCCAGCCTCACCATGTCTACTATCACCACATACCATATACTATATCATATTATATAATGATGAATGTAACAGGTACCCCTCTACCACATCCTCAATGGTTTGCTACTATACTAAAAAACCCTATATCTTGAGCATCTATCTCAAAATAGGCTAGCGAAAAGACCCTTGGGTGATGAAACACAATATACACCTCATGCAACACAACTACGATGTCTACATAACCAAAAATAACCAAGTAGATTTTGGGAGCAAGAAAATATCTCATAATGTGTATTATATGTTAGGTTTTATACCACATGTCATCACATACCATACACAGAGTAATGATCCTCAAGCTATCATAGCCTTTAAATGTTACATCTATAGTAGTCCATAAAAAACTATATATATAATATATGTGTGTGAAATAATTACATTCCATTAAGTCCCTCTAAAATCATATATGGGTTAAAAACCATCGTGCATACTAGAAAAATTAACTACCAAGAGAAGAGTGTGGATTCAAAGGGGGTTGTTACATATCCATCGTCCCATCAAGATGTTAGGGAAAACACCGCCACGGGATCAGAATCCTTGCGTTTCATTTTCCATAACCAATATGGTGGTGAAGCATATAGAAACACAAAAATAATATGATATAATATTGTTCACAACTAGACATTGGAAATAACCTTGTCTTGGAATCCACAGCAGCGCACATCTCATGAAATCCCGACTTCCAATCTTAAGACTATAAGTCCTTTATATAGACAAATATTTCAAAGAGATTCATTATGTTAAATTACCCTTCTTCAAAAATTTCACATTATGTTAATGAAATTTTTATCATTAATTAACCATTAATATTTTCACATAACATTTTATTTAAATTTGTGTAAGATAAATAAACTCCATTCATAAGATTATCGAGTCCTCAACGTCTAATAATTACAACCTCAGTATTGCATCCTAACATGATTCAACCCCATTGGTAAACATATATTCAATTATTTAAGAACATTACCACTTTCCATATTTTCAATAATTTTTAGCAATAATTCTATGCTACTAAACACATGGGGATCAACAGGGTGAATAGATGATGTACCCATTGAGTCTTTTCCACCTATAGTAGGAGCATATACTAAATAAAACATGGGAAGATAAACACAAAAAGCATGTGTAATACCCCATGTGTCATCCACTCTCATAGAAGTAGAGTAAGAAACCCAATTTTTCTCATGTATTGGGTAAAATTAAGAAGATAAAAAACAACATGTTCACCAAGAATCCAACTTTCATATCGATCTATAAGACTATATTCAACCCATTTCATCATCTATTTTGTCCTTCTCGACACCCACAATTATAAACATATGCAACTTTCCCCTCCAGGAATAAATCCCTACTACAACAACTGGGCCTCCCAAACCCATGTACCATAAATTCCCTCTAGGCTAATGTCACATACATGCCTCCCCACACCACATACCACAATTCATGAATCCAAATCCCTTCACAAAAAACATGAAATACATATCAATGGGCTCTCTACCCCAATGTATGGAATTCATCTTTCACTCACAATGAGATCTCACATATCTAAAGAATAAGGCACATTGACTTTACAAAATGCGGGTAAATATGACCATAAAAAGGAATTATCTTTTATCACACAACCATTTCATATTCATTATTGAATTAACTTGATATTTAGAGGATCAAAATAAGTGAAACCTAAACAACAATATATTAAAAGGTATCCCAAATTAATTAATTAATTAATTTAACATGCCTTTAATCATTTAATAATAAACATAAACATGCTTCATGTTCCTTAACCAATTCCATTATACATGCATATCACAATTAATTTTATTAACATCAAATTATGAAAAGAACAACTTTAGTTAATAATTCTTATATCCATTTAGATAATTAATTATTAATTACTCTCGGAATTATCTTCTTTTCAATTTTCCATCATGAACAACAATCTAACTCAAAAAATCCCTAAATATCAGAATACCTAAAAAATAAAAGGGTCAAATCAGTATCATCTTATAAAGGAACAACATCACTAAAAAATTTATTTGAATTCATTAATTTGGTTAAAATAGTTAATTAGGTAAATTGCATTGCTAACCATGGTGAAAAATCATGCTTGATCTATGAGAGAACATATATAAATTGACAAGTCATGAATCCCCTAATGGAAAAGGTTATTCTCTACCCTCACATGACAATGGATTAGTGCAACAGATCACGATCACCTATCCTGCAACAACTCCATCCACCCAGGAACACCACGACACTACCACATAAACAAACAACCAATGAAACTCCATTATGAAAATTGATATCAGGTTCCATAACTTGGAAATGGAAAAAGGGGGAATCATATCAATTATCCACAATAATGGAGCTAGATCATACTCTCGATTGAATATGTATTAATATAGATTGATTGAGGGGTCTAGGGATCATTAATTGTATAAGTAATCCTCAATATAACCATAAAGGGGTTTTTGAGTCACTTGGAGTAATGTTAGATCCATTGTATCCATAAGATTATGAAAAATAGAGAAGATTAAAAGCATTAAAAACATACAGTGTTGGAGAATTACATGATTTGTAATCCCATTTCATGTGGTTTAATTCCTTGGGGTTAGTTATTGCCAAAAAAACATTGACTCAATGCTTTATTTTATTTTTTCAGACCCTGAATTAATTCATGATATGAACCCATATTTCACGGTGTATAAATGTATGCATGTTGTGAAGGTTTCCATGAAGACATAGGAAACATGTTTTCACATCATGTAATATAGTTACCTGACATGTAATCTTCTGTTTTCAACATTAACAAAACCAAAATTCTCTAAACATAATCAGAACCACCTCTGAGTACTTATATATAAATAATTATTCAAAGGGTAGATCCACATATATATGGGCCCTCAAATCAGATTCCTCTTAAAATGTTATCATCCTCAAGAATCCGTATCCAACCTTGAGAGGAAGCTGAAAGGTTTCATCCGAACATCCACCATTTGAGATATCTCTAAAAGATTTATCCACCATAGGATATCACCACCACGATATGGGAACATTCACAAAACCATGAAACTCCCAACCAGCTCATAAATAATCTCTTGGGGGAGATACCACTCAAACTAATGTACGACAAAACAAGAAACTAGATAAATCCATGTATTAAAATAAAAAGGTCTATAATCACTAATTGAAAAGTGTTACAAGAGAATAGATAAGCATAAATGTTATCAGGGTAATGAGTGTATATTTTTGAATCACATTCCCATGTACTCTCATTAACAAAAATGTGAAACTATATGATATGAACCATGGGAATATCATGCATACGCAACACCTTATCATGAAAGTCCAAGATCTCTACACGTCTCTCCTCGATAGTATCATGATATTCAACATTGATCTAAACCCAATTGATGAAAGATGATTCATCATGTTGATAATGAAAGAGCGGTGGCATGTGAAAAACATCATGTACCTAGCTCATCTACGGGTGAAGTTCTACCCGATATGCCAGGGCTCCGAGACAAGCCAACTCCTCAAAGGCCCAAAAAACTAGGGAGAGTGATTACACCCATGACTAAAATATAACTTCCCATGATGGAGAGTCACCTTTAAAAACTAATTATATTCTACACCAAACTACAAAGGAGTCCTACTATGATCATCATAAGATTTCTAGTGATCCTGTGATTCCTTCATCCTCTCACAAATCACCTATGCCATCGTTGTCATATTCTATAGTAGTTCCAGCCTATGAATTGCTGACTCTAACTCTATTCCATCACAATGGATAAAAGTAAGGTTTTCCACAGATGTCTCAAAATAGATCCATGTCGATGGTGGAGTGAAAATGATTTTTTTAAGTGAACTCTACCATGGGCAGTTGCTCATCCACGAACCTCCAAAATCTAAGGCACAAGAGTGTAGCATGTCTTCACCATTTTGGATGGTCCATTATATATTACCATCTATACATTGATGAAAAGTTGTGTAATGTCTTATATCATATCCAAAATAATTCCAGGGTCCACTCCATACACAAATGGTAAAATAATGATCTTGATCAGAAATGATCATCCTTGGGACTCTATGGAGTCTTACCACCTCCTCCAGATATTGTAACGAACAAAACTCCCCTAAGAATGACTCCATAATATCTATGAAGTGTTTTGGTTTCAGAAAATGATACACTTTTAACCATATTGCCTCATAGTCTCCCTAACCAAGAGGATAACTTGTAACAATGCCCATTGAGATATCTTCCCACTTATACTGGGGAATATCTATTGGCTAGGGAAAACCACCCTGAACACAGGGCTAGGCCCTCACCTTCAGGAACAGTAAACATGAAGACACAAAATAAAAAATTGAACACATCAGTCCATGCCACAAAAAATTACCTCTCAAGGCTTGGTAAATCTTTTCCACTCCTAGATGTACCACAAATGGTGATCTATAGAACACTCTGAGAACCAACTCATGCACCATCAAATGAATGGAAATCATTCCCTGAAAAAGAACTCGATGTTGTTCATCTTCTAACCTATCATCATGGGTACCTCCACAAAAAATTTGGTCTCTCCAGACCTCCACCTAATGATCCCCAATCTAGGTTTCCTCCCCCTACTGCACCAGATATGAATGCACCATCATCTATAAAATAAATCCTCTGCTCCCATCTTCTCACATATCCAAATTTATTGTTGAATGTTATTCCATCACTCTACATGTATCTATAGATTCCCACACCACATCACTAATTGAGTTCCTTGTCAAGGCACCAGCTATAGAAATTCCCTTCCAAGGTGTATTCAAAATCATTATGTCATATTCCTATAAAAACATCATCCACTGATGTTGCTGCAAGTTCATGTAATGGTGGGAGAAAACATTCATAAGGCTCTTATGATAGATGGAGATCAGAAAGCATTTGACGATGAGGTAATTTCACCACAACCACAAATAAAACACTACTTCATCCAACTCAAAATCATGTGTGGCATAGTTAGATTTAAGGGGATGCAATGGCTGAGACCCATAAGATACAACTGATCTATACTACATAAGAACACATCCCAACCGAAGACAAGAAGTGTCACTGAAAACCTCGAACTGAACATCTTTTGTTAGAAGAACAATAACTAGAATACTAAACAAATTCCCCTTCAGGAACACTTATTTCTCCTGAAACTGATAAGTCCATAAAAATATATATTCCTTTTTGGTAAATAATGATAGAGAAGTCACAATCCGAGAGAAATGATCTACGAACCACTTGTAATAGCCTAAAAGAACAAGTAATTATCTATCTTCTCCCATTATTATGGATAGATTCCCAAGACATAACACCTTCTATCATTGAGAGATCCACAATGACTCCCTCATGTGATTAAACATTATCTATGAAACATAATTCTCAATCAAAAATGTAAAACTTCAACAACATTTCGAGGCGGTGAATTCCCAAAATAGAATGAAGACTCTCTGCACTATCTTCCTCATATATTGAGTATAAAATGATTTCATTGATTAAACCAACCATGAACTTATACAAGATCTCACAAAACACATCATTCAAAAAACCCATGAACATAGTTGGATCATTCATCACACCTAAGGTAATCACAATAAATACAAAATGACCATGATGGTAATAGAAATGATTTTTCAGAATAACAATATCATTTACACACATCTGATGGTATACTGACTCTAAATCTATCTTTAAGAAAAAAATGTACCCATCAGTTTATCTTATAAATCATTAATCCACTGAAGAAGTTGGAGGTTGTTCCCTATCAATTGTTTCAATAAAAAATAGTTGATACAGAACCCAAAATTTTCATTATCATTCTTCAAGAAAAAAACTAGTTCAACCCATGGTGACACACTTAGAAAAACAAAATCCCCCCCCCCAAATAGACTATCAAGCTGTATGCGTTGCTCTTGTAGCTCAAAAAGAGTCATATGTAATGGACACATCGAGATAACAAACATGCTAAAATATTGCTCGATCCCAAACAGGATCTCCCCTTGAGAGGGTAACACTACATACACTTTTGGGAATATATTAGTGTAATCTTCTACACCCATAGGATACACAAAATGAATAACCTGTAATGAACTTATAATCCACTCAAAAATCATGGATTATAAGAAAAGAACACACCTAAGACCCACTCGAGGGTCTTTCTTTCTGAAAAACTCTGATAAATCTCCTTCCTCATAAAAAAACACAATGATCTCAAAAACCAATTAATGATTTCCTACACAAAATGCCACCAACCTAGGAAAAGGATGATACAATATAGTTATATTCATAAACATAAGAACTATCTATAAGATCATTGCTTCCCCAACAATAGATCATAGTCTCTATGTACTTTAAACAAGTCAGCTTGACCTCCAACTTTCATAGACCACACCAAGGGCACTAGAACCCACTATAACTCATTTCCCAAGGAATGGAAAAGGGAAGTTTATATGAAAGAATGTGTTTCTCTAGAATGAAACAAATAGTCCACCCATGTTTAAAAGAAACACTCAAACGACATCTGGCTCACCCAGTGCTAGCAACACAAATGCATGAAGCTGGCCTTGACCTACTCCACAGCCCCTATGACCCAGCTAGCGATGAACTCCAAGGATATTCTCCACAATATGTGGATGATGAATGTCAAAAATTTTTCCTCTTCATACCCCATCTTCTCTCAATCGACCCAAAGCTATTACAACAAACTTTTGTTTGCTTAATTGGAACTACTTCAATAGATAGACCTCAAGAACATCAACAAGGACACACTGATAGCTCAGAATGGTTGGGAAGTCATGAAACTGATGACCTTGGACTAAATACGAAAAATAAGCTCTCAAACCCATAGCCTTAGCCTAAGAGTCACTTCCACTGGAGAAAAAAAACATTGGGAGATGAGACGAACCCCCAAATGAATACAAACTATACTCCCTTGAAAACATGGAAACATGGACCACTACTCTCATTCATGAAGAATCTAGATTACTCCCATCTAATGATGATCTGGTTCTCAAAAAAAACTTCTTGATGACCTAAAATCTCTCTAGCACCTCAGGATATAAACTCTGAATAAACAAGGTGACCTGACACTGGACCGCTTGACGTAAAGCCTCTTCAAAATTCCTTGTCCTGGCCTCATTATCTGAAAGTTGGTCAAAATAATATTGCAAAAGATTCTGGAAACAGTTCCCATAAATTGAAACACTATAGATTCTTGACTGATGGGCAAGAAGCTCTTGGAGACTTCATACCTTCACTATCGAAGAAATAAACTCATTTTTGAACTAGTCTCGTAACTCCTTCTACTTGAAAACGGACTCCTCACAATCACTATGGAACAAGAACCACAACAACCTAACTGCCCACCCACAACATCACCATAACCAACAATACCCAGTTCCCATTCCGAGCATGAATAAAACTAAATGGTATATCTACCTCCTCCAACTAGTATTCCATGACTGAATCTGAAATGGATCCCATGTACTTCTTCATAATCTAGAATTGAAACATTTGTAGTTTCCTCCTTTGAGAGTGGTCATAGTCTACCTCTACTATACAACAATCTACAGGAGCAACCTAAAGAACATATTATGTGGGGACATGAGGTGGACATCGACCAGGTGCCAAAACTAAAAAAGAACAAATAGTTTGACCACCAAAACCCAAAGTATCGAATACATAGCCTAAATTAATTATTTTATAGTATTAATTTCGAAGTTAAAGTAACATAAGGTCTACCCATTCAAATATAATTAAAAATAATAATGATATTTTATCCTTCACTAGGTCTGTGCAATGAAAAATGTATCACCTCATTTAGATTACAATATAAAAATAATGGGTAATGTACCATATTAGAGGGGTCCTTAACTACCTATCTCACATTTGGTATCTAGTAGTTATAGCACTTGTTGAACATAGATGACCATGATTCCCAAAAAACCCATGAAACCTCACATGTTATTAACACCAACTCTATCCTCCCCATCAACCAGACAACTTATACCACTCTATAACGACTACCTACCCACAAATTGAAACCCAAATAGGTCTAAAATGGTGGAAGATATTTCACACCATGACTTTTGAAATAATTTTAATTTGTTATTTTTACTGGGTTTTGAATGATTTGTTGAGGTGCAGGCTTGGCCCGGTTGAATTTTTTTCTTTTGATGATAAGATGGAATTTTCCTTCAGCAGCATCAAATGCATCTATAGGTCATGTTCGAAGATTTCTGGCTTCGACAAATCACCATGAATCCATCCTAGTAAATGATTAATTAAATAACATATTAAATAATAAAATGAAAAGAAAAATAAAATTAAGCAGAAAAATTGGTTAAATCTCTTAAAAATAATAATGAAAATAATAATATTGATATTATTCTTATTCTTATTATTTATATTAATATATTTACTAGTCTATTATAATTATATAATTTTCATTATTATAAAAATTATTAACATTATTATTATTATTATTTTTAATTGTAATTATTATTTTAATGTTTAATTTATTGTTTTTAGGGTTTTATTCTCTTTTATTTTTTTATTTTTCTTTTAAATTTTTTTGTTTTTTCTTATCATTTCCCTCTTCCTTCCCTTTCTCTATATGCCATCAAACCCCCTCTAACATGTTGCAAACCCAACGCCATCACCCCATTGCAGTATGTTGCCCCCCTCATTGGCTAACCCTTGGACGGAGCTCCCCATCAATGCTCCCTTTGGCGATGCACATGACTAGAATCCCACTCTTATCCACCCACCCATTCACACAGCTACATGCCACACCATATTTTTTGGTACAACTAACATTTGAAAACCCCCTCTTCATGCAACCAAAATCTTTCCCCATTTAATATAGGTGCATTCCATTTTTATAAGCCTTCCTTCCACCATTAGATTTTTTCTACTCAATGGGATTTAGTTTTTTAGATATAATGATCTTTTCACAATCTGATCAATTTATTGAGGGTTCAAATTGAACTTTTTGTGGGGCGTTTGTGGTGTGGTTTGAGTTTTGCACCAATTTGTGTGAATGTTTTCATTAATGGTTAGTGTTTCCATGCATAACATTTATTTGGATAAATATTTTTCATGGTTAATTAATTTGACATGTTCATAATTTATTTTATTACTGTTTCAAATTTGTTTTAAAATGACTATATTTTTCGTTCCATTTAATGTACCATATTTCAATGAATGGGGTGTGCATTGGTGTAAAACCATTACTGCATCAATTGTTAGTGTTTTAAAATATATGTAATTTATTTATTAAATTGTTTAAGGAGTCAGTAATGTGATCTGATATGGATTTGTGGTAATGTAACTATAAAATTGTTTTTTTAATGGATTTTTTGGTTAAACCCAAGAGATACATTCTAAAAAAATTTATAAACATTTAATTATGGTTTATTAAATTATATCAAGGTGAAAAGTATTTTTGAGGAGATTTCACATGGAATATGTTCAAAAGGGGGATATTACATGGAAATATTGGTGTGATATTCATGAAATACATTATTGTGTTATTTGTAAATGTTTTAATAATTATTTTAATGATCTATTAAGTTAATTTTGGGTTTTAAATCATGTTTGGAATGATTTTTGTAGTGTGGTTGATTTTAAAGTGGAATTTTCATATGAAATTAGGATTGTTTTGGTGTTGTTTTTTTCTCTAATTTGAAGTGTTTAATAAATTGATTAAAACAATTTATTAAATTATATTTGTATTGGTTGGTCCCTACTTTATTGTTTTGAGTTTCCGAGTCTAAGGAAACTCACTTGTGTGTGCATAGTTATATATATATATATAGTGAATCCACCATCACATGTATATTCAATCATGAAAGTAAATATACATGAATGGGTCTAGGTGTTACTATATATATATATATGAAAATGAATACATAGGTGAGTGACGACTAGTTTATGCAATGAACCATAAAATTAAGGATCCCCTTTCACTTGTTTATGTCCCTGAGGGTGTGTTCATATGTGCTAGGTGTTCTTATATGTATGTGGAGATGCATATGATCAGTGTGGGAGTAGAATCTCATAGTTAGAGTGTGCCAAGAGACAAATTTTCGGTCTGGTTCTACCGTGAGGTAGGTTCCCAATTCCCAGACCTTTAATTAGAATTTCCATTACTCCATAGAATTCCTTTCAATGTGTGTCTTCTTCCATTATATGAAATGAATAATATATATATATATATATATATATATATTTGTTTATGAATAAATGGAATGTTTGTTTTTCTTTAGAAGTTCCAAAGAGACATCCAAAATGGGTTTTGGTGTGAATTCATGAAAAATGGAGGTTTTATTTTCATAAAAATAATTTCGTCAATTTAGTTATTGTTTTAATATTTCTTTTAATATTCATTATTGTGGTTGCTTATTTATTCATTAAAAATATTTTATAAAAATAAAAATGTATGGTTATTTTTTTATATTTAATGTCTTCCTTGTAAGTGATTATTTTTTTCTTGAAATTTAAGAAGAATTTACAAAAAAGTAAAATCCATCATAATGCTCTCCCACTTTTTTTAGATACATGATGTATCTGTTAAATGTTTGATTTATAATATGTTCCTAGTGAAGAGGCTTGTACATTGTTGTGTGACATATAAAGGGGTATGCACTCATGGAGGAATGTGTTTTTGAGTAAATAAAATTAAATGTTAATATATGTTTTCATGATAAAAACTCACCACCTCATGAAATGGAGCGCATGGGAAATCTAGTTATCTAGTTTGTTGAACTAGGACTAGTACGATAGATAATACGAAAGTGGTTCATCCCAATTTCGTCTAGCTGGGATGATCATACAACACTGTCTAAACAATTATAATGATTAGATACCAATATCATATGTGTTTCTACCCTACTCATGGCTCGTGCATGAGAGCATTATTGGTTGTGGTTACAATACTAGGTTTCATAGAGGTAAGAGGTCTCTAGGGTCCCACTTGTGCTCGTTACATATAGCGATTTCACATGGTACTTATCTGTGACTAGATTCTTGTGATGTGATATTTCATATTAGTTTTTCCAATATTTCACTCTCTCTCTTTTGGGAAAACCATATTTTTAATTTATCATTGTTTACTATTCATTTTGAAAACATAATTCATGCTTGGGATTAAAATTAACATGTCGTGGAATAGAAACATTATTCTAAAAATGTAAAATTGTGACTTGAATTTGAATATAATGAAAAATATTTCATTAATATGTCTTATTTAAAATTATAATTATTGTAATTTTTTTAATGGTAAGGGTATTGGGAGTTGAATATCGTTGGCATGCCTACTGATCATCTTCGTGATCACACCTAGCTTATCTTTTCTATTTCAGGTTCTAGTTTTGGATCGATCATATATCGAGCGTGTTTTTGTGTTTGGTGGTAATCCAAGAGGTCACATGGAGGTATTTTTAGCCATTCAGTTCATTTCTTTTTTCCATCACTACTGTTTGATTGTTTGTTTTAATTTATGTTTATTCATTTCTATTTCCTTTATGGGTCAAAACTATTCCAAACTATATTATTTTGATTCTACGCACAAGTTTCTAACCCATGGGGATTGGTAACACCCATTAGGCCGTGTCACAGTCTGGGTAGGGCTCCGATTCAGATAGTGACCCGACATGGTTCTTGATGATAGAAATAATGAACCTCAATTCCAGCATATTGTAGGCCCTAGGTTGGTGAATTTCATCGAGTGTATAATAAACTTGCAGATGGGAGGCATTAAACTCTAGGAGAATCAAATGTAGAAGATAGAAAAAATATTGAAACCCATAAACTCTTACTCAAACTACAATATAAAATAAATAATAGTACAAAATTGTAATGTCATGAAAGAACTACTAAAACTGAAAGTAAAAAACTACAAATACCAAAAAAATTAAAACAATAGCAACCATGATTCCCAAACACCTTTAGAAAAACCTCAAGCTAGTAGTAACCAACCTGATCTCCAGCCAACTCCAACTTACAGGAAAAAATAGGTTTTATATACATAGTGTGAGTATATTAGTATACTCAGTAGGATCCTCCCTGTATCCTCTCGTGAAAAAGACAAGAAGTCATGGTAAAGCATAGCAAACAACTTTTCAAAATTACTCATAACCTAAACATGTATACTCTGTTCTCAGCCTCACCACAACTACTCTCAACAGGTATCACATACAAGAGAAAATTATATAATAAATAATATCTAGGAAACCCCATACCAATTCCCCGCTAGTTTGAAACTTTTCCC
The DNA here is from genome assembly GCA_963277665.1 of Viscum album. Lineage (NCBI taxonomy): Eukaryota > Viridiplantae > Streptophyta > Magnoliopsida > Santalales > Viscaceae > Viscum > Viscum album. Next base: position 1,696,215,603 of record OY728142.1, on the reverse strand, counting down.
CAATTCCGCATGTTTTGAACCTCTCTCGCCAAAAAGAAAATGTTGAAGAAACCTAAAAAAAGAACCACATCATGCACCTCATGTAACACAACCACCATGACCACATAACAAAATGTAACTAGGATTTTTTAGGATCCACCAAAGCTCTCATTATGTGTACCATATGTCAATTTTTATACATTAATGCATCATAGCATATACACTGAGGAAGGATCCTCAATCCAACACAAACTAAACATGTTATACCATTAGTAGTCCATAGGAAACAATATCAAGAGTACATGTGTTTGAAATAACATCATGACTTTATATCCATCTACACACATATGTGGGGATTACTTACCACTGTGAATATTAGTACAAGTAACTTCCAAGAGATGATTGTGGGGTCAATGGGGTATGTCAGCCATCTATCCTCCCATTGAGATTTTGGGGAACCAACCCCTAGAGAACAGAATCCCCAGGGTGTCAGTTGACCTAACAGATATTGTGGATTATTGTATAAAAATAAAAAAATAAAAGATATAATATATACCACAACCACACTTTGGGAATAACCTAGTCTAATAATCAACAACATTTCCCGTCTTTGAATCTCCTATATTCCACATATAAGACTATATATCTTATAAGAAAATTACTATTTAAAGGATAACCATTAAGTTACCTTATATATTTTAGTCAATTGAACACTATATTAATTAAATATTTTTTAATAAATTAACAATTTTCAATTTCTCGTGATATTCCATTAGCATTCAATCATGATCCATGCACTCTAGGAATAAGATTACCATGAATAAGAATTATAAGAACTATATCCCCAGAATTACATCCCCACATGATACATCCCCATGGGTTAAGCATTCATTTGTATATTTAACAAAATTACCACATTATATATTTCTAGGTATTCTAGGGAGAGACTGTATGCTCCCAAAAAAATTTGATTAAAATTTTCAATAGATGAAATACACATTGAGTCTATTCCACATATAATAGGATAATAGAACCATCCAACCACAACAAGATAAACATGAAAAGCACATGGAATAACCCCGAAATCTTCACCTCTCATTAATGGAGAGTATGAAAAACAATCATCATCATGTATTGGGGAATGTTAATTAGATAAACAACCATCATATTGAACAAGAATATAACTTTTATATCAATGGGTACCACCAGATTCAATTAGTTCCATCATCTCAGATGTCCCCCCTGACACAAACATGCATAAAAATGCATCTCTCTACTCTAGGTGTCAACTGATGGTACAGAAATTGGACCTCCCTTCGCAACACCCCAAAATAACCCTCTAGGATAACATCACATCTTGGCCTCCCTTCTCCGCATACCACAAGTATCATATCTAGCGAACTTCACAAGTAGTAGGAACATCATAGAAATGAGATCTAATCCCCAACGTATGGAATTATTCTTTCACATAGAATGAGCTCTCACGACTACAAAGAATAAAGAACTAGACCTTTAATAGAGTGTGGGAAAGTCAGGACCTACAAAAGAATTATCATTTATCAGAAAACTAGTTCTTATTCTATCTTGAATTAAATGATTCATTATTCCAAGATTCCAACAACCAGAATCCTAAACCACAAGACATCACTAGATACAAGAAAGTAATTAAAAAATTAATTTAACATGACATTAATTATTTTACAACAATAATAAACATGCATCAGGTTCTTTATATATTTCCCTTATAAATACATATTTTCACTAATTTTATTAACATTAAATTACAACAACAATCAGATTAATTAAATATTATTCTAACTATTTATCAAATTAATTATCAATTAATCCCGTATTTACATCCATTAACAATTTCTATAAGGAATTTAATTATAAATAAATGAAATCATAGATAAAAAACTATATACCAAATCAAGAGGCAATTTATTTTCCCACCATAAAGCAACAACATCACTATGTGATCGATGAAAATTTAGTAATCCGATTATAATATTTACTTAGGTCATTTCCATTGCGATATTATGGGATAAATCATGCAATCTCTATTATTATAGATAAATAATGATAGAATCCATGAATCACCTACCTCATAAGGTAATTTTCATTCTTCACACTAGAATGAATCAAAGTAGTGGAACACGATCACCCCTCCTTCAAAAACTACATCCACCCAGGGACACTGTGTCACAACCACATCTTCCGAAAACCAATGAAATTACATTAGAATCATGAAGATCATGTTCCATCACATAAAAACGAGAAATAAGAAGAAAAAATTGTAGAAACACAATACATGAGGTAGATTTCACCTTTTATTAAAGACTAAAAACTACATATAGAGATAGGGTGATAGGAATCGAACTTTGAGAATGGAATCCTGAAAACATCGATGAGGGGGTCGTCGGGTCATCTTGAGTTGAGGGAAAGTCATTGCATTCATAGGTTTTGTAATAACACGAGCTACTAAAATGTACTAAAAACATACATTAATGGGTATTTACATGATCTGTAATCCTCTTTCACATCGTGTGATGCCTTGAGGTCTCTTTCGGTCAAAAAAAGTCACCTCAAAGCTTTATTTTATATTTTTAGACCCCAGTATATTTCACACCTTGAATCCTTATTTCATGAAATGTAAAAGTCTTCACATCATAAATCCTTTCATGAAAACCTATGAAATTTCACTTCACATGGGGAAACATAGTTACACAATGTGTAATCCCCCCTTTATGGCTTTTACGTAACTGAACATATGCAAACTTCTTCTAAGCCTCCTCTCAGAACATTGATCGTCAAAAACACGTAGAGGGTTGACATATGCGAATACGGGCCCTTACGTTAAAGGTAATATTACATAAAAAATATATTTATTAATCCAATTTCTATAAAATAAATAAATTTCATATTAAAAATTTAGGCAAAATCGTTTTTATATTTTGATGTTTTATCTTTGGAAACCATATTTTCCATCACATCAATAGATTTAATTTTATTTTAAGTTATTCCACTTCGGTGAATCAAATTTAGAAAAATGTAATCAATATTATTAATATAAAAATATATTCTATATTTATTTTTTATTTCTAAATATAAATTTTATAAATATTAAAATTAATTACTTCGGTGAAGGTTACAACTAGTTTATCTGGTGGTTAAAAAAATTAGGGTTAAAATGATTGAGAAGCTTCCCTAGAAGGCAATATATAGGATTATTTTGAACATATATACTTGATGTTTGTTATGACCCATTTGGGATCATTTTTTCATGTGAAATAATTTGGATAGACATTATTCTATTAAAACATTCTATATGTGTCCTCTCCACCACTTATAAAATGACACCACTCCCCTGTTATATTCATACATCCAAATCCCTTTTAATTTGAAAAAAATGAAATATCATTCTAAATTTAATAAAATCCCACTGGAGTCATTTTTTCAGTTATTAATCGCTATTAATAAATCATTACATGTAAACCTATAGTGTTTCTCCTATAAGGATGTATAGTTCTTATACTTCTTTTTTAAACTTTATTTATACCACTAACTCTATAAATAATTATTAAAATATCATGATATAATAAAAATATTACATCCCATATACTAATATTTAATTATTTTCATTTGATTCATTTTATCCATCTCTTCATCCATTAAATTGGAAATGAAACCCTCAATAATGTGTATAGTGATTTACCACCCAACGAACCTATGTTATTAGTTTTCAATTAAAACCTATCGCAACTGAATTTAATGATAGATTTAATATTTATATAATATATTTATGATATTATTATTCTTATATAATTATTATATCACTCTAAAATTCTTTGCATCAATCTTGTATGAAAATAATAATGTCAGGTGTGTGTACGGTGGACTACCACCTCACGTACCGATGTGATGTGTTTTTCATTTTTTTACATGGATGATAATAGGGATATAATAAATCAATATATATATATATATATATATATATATATGAAATTTGAAACATAGTTATAAATTTTGAATTATTATATCACATATACCACATTACATTCAATTATAAAGGGGATACAGTGTTTATGCCTACGTACGAACTACCATCTACACGAACAATGTATTTCATTTAATATTTGTATATTTTTCAGATTACATTAAATAAATATAAATAATATTTACATGATAGAATAGATTATTTATATAATGTTACCATTATCAAATTAAAGTTATCTGAATTACAAAATTAAAACATACATGATAATGAAATTAGTTGTTACCCGAAACATGAATTTATCATTAAATTATTATAAAACGGGTAAAAAATGACATTCCAAAATCATATATGGTACAATATATATAATTATTGTTCTTTAAAAAATATATAATAAAATATATTTTTTTCTAAGGAGTTTTAAATTTATATGAATGATGTTGGGACTTAATATGAAAGATTTATAGTCTCAATATTATATTTGGGATATATATTCCATAATCAGCACATGTTTCAAATGTTTGGTGTATATAACAATCATTTGAAATTTTAATTAATGAATATACTAATTTTATTATCATTATATGTTCATTTTATTTAATTTATTATATGGTCATATGATACAAATGTTTCGAATTTTGTAAGGTATTTTTGTCTCAATTTGCCTTCTTTGAGACATATTATGTTATGAAGTTATATTATATTATTTGGTGTACATACAATCCCATTAACATGTAGTAAAATTAATTATGTTATTCACATGATATTTTATGTTTCATTTAATTTTGTTCTTAAAAATGGTTTGGATTCTATGTTAGAAATGTGTTATGTGTTTTATGATACAATTTGATTATTTATCAAGATTTTTTATGATTATGCATCCAATAATGAAACACACCTTAATGTAATTTGTATTTATAGAAACAGTCTAATTCTGTTACAACGAAATAATATTTTTCATTATCTACTATAGAATAATAATATATTATTGTTGGTTGTTTTTATTCAAAATTGTTGTAGATGAAACACACCTTAGTTGAATTTGGATTCGATTATAATCATTTCTAAATTAAAAGTGATAACACTGGAAGAATGAAAATTTCTATGAATCTAGTAAATTATTCAATAACAAAATTTATATACAAATGGCATCATTTTCTTAGATATAAGGATTTGAAAGGTGTTATTTCACATGAATTTATCCTATAATGAATTAGTTAGCATATATTTTATATTGAACCCCTCACGTGTGGATGTTTTTTATACTAAAACAGAATTATAAAAATTAATTAATAAATTTATTTTATTTATTAATATTTAAATTATATTATCCTCTTTGTAATTACTAAAATTTAAAATTACTATTCAATTATAATAGTTATTTATATTCTATGTGAAATTTTTTTTATTCATATTGATTGCATATTTTTTATCGAATAAAATTTTATTATGTTATTTTGTTTCATTTATTTTTTTTGTTGACATGGAATAAAAAACACTAAAAAAATTGAAACAATATAAGACAAGGTTTCTGGTCTGTTATCGAATTTAAAATATACCATCAACCCTTTCCGATTTAGATACATAACCTATATTTAATATTGATCCATCATCTATAATATGTCGTTCTTTCTTTGAAATTTAATTGACCAATTTAAAATTTGAAAGTAAAAGTGTAGTGATGATGGATTAATTGATTTTTCTAATGAATAACAAGGATTGGTAGAAGATATCCTGTTGGAAAACTATATATATGGGGTGTATGATATTTCATCCAAAATATTTATAACAAAAAATTTAACAACATGGTATAGACATTGGATATTTTAATGTTTAGATTCACGAAAAACGGTACATCATAAAAGAAAAACATCAAAAAATTATTAAAAACCCAATTAACGAAATATTCATGGGTTTCACTATTGGATGGTTTTAGTAAATCTTAAATAATAGGGACACATATCAATAGATTGGTGAGATAATGAATTTCAGTATGGGAATACACATGAAAAACATATAGAATGTGATCTTGGGACATATCAATATGAACACGACTCATAATGATAAAGCATGATAAATAGTCAATTAATAATAGTAAAAAAAATGAATCAAAACATATAAATGCGGCGACAACATTTAAATGAAACATTCTTATGCATATCAACATGGTTTATCACTAAGGGGTCATAAATAAAAATTTCAAAGTTTTTTCAACAAGGTATAAAAAACATTTCATCATTTGAGCTTAAATTATTTACATAACGAATTAAAGAGCTATATGGGATCACACATCATAAGCCTTAATTTTATGTTATCCACTTATATCAGAATAAATCATTTCATTATTGAATAGTAATAAATAAAGTACATGTTTCATAACAAAATCATGGTGTAAAAAGTGCTAACATACTGGATCAATATGTCATTTTTATCCCATGAAAATGGAATATGGTTTTATCATATATTAATACCTAAATAAATAAATAATTTTTACAACTATGTGAATACATATTGATAATTAAAATGAGTTTTCATCCACACAATGATGGGAAGATAAGAATCATGGGAATTAAATTTAGAAACACGAAATGTATAAAAAAGGTGTTTCGCTAAGGATTCATAAATTATTTATAGATAGAAATGTAGCTACACCAATTATATTGGAAAATAATAAGCATATCATTTATATTAATCACCAAAGATTTAGAAATGAAAATTACCAATGTTATTCACCAAGGTATTACACATCATTTAATCTCTAGAGATTAAATTAATTAACCAATTCATTAACGGGATATCAAGGAACACCCATCATATTTCTTAATTTCATGTGATCCAGATTATTCATAATAAATAATTTCATTAATAACCCATGAATATCTAAAGAAAGGATTTCCTTTCAAAATCACGGAGTTAAAAATTTATTAATGACAATATAATTATTTAATTTTTATCCCACAATATGGGAATGTGGGTTTATTATGGGTAAATTCCTGAATAAAATAAACCTTCTTTAAAAATATCTGAATACATATGAAATTGAAAAAGGATTTGGTATCCAAAAAAAGAAAATAAAGAAAGAATTTCTTAAGGAGATGAAATTAATTTCTAGAAGAAAATTCATTAACAGGATGATTATAAAACATGGTTTTATAAAAGTTTAAAATGAGATGGGGAATGTGTCTTACAATGATAATAGGAAATTTTTTTAGAAATGGGAGAATAGAATACGAAAAAATAAATTTTAAAGAAAATTGAAAGTCAAACCACAAAAGGATGAGTGAAGTTAAAATATAAATTGAGATTTAACTTACCTTGAAGTGTTACTCTTAGATCATGAAAAATGGGACAATGGGAATTAAAATAAGCATAAATTCATGCAAATTTCTAGGGAATGAGTGAAAATGGAAATATAGGTGGTTATTTATAAAAAATGGGGAGGATTTTCTTTATAATTTTCAAATATAGGATTTAGAAAACAATGTTCTAGAAAAAGAAAACCCATTGGATTACCCTTGTTTTGTGTTAATGGTTATGGAAATTTCACTGAACATTTATTATATATGAAATAACAAATACTAAAATAAATTTTTAATAATTTTTTTGGTATAGAAACTAAATTATTCAATAAGCTAATTATTTAATAATCAAATTTTTTTAGACTTTTGAAATTCACTTAATGTATTAGAAATTGATTAAAATATTTTAAAATAAATAATTCTAATATATTTACATATTTTCATTTGCCAATTTTTTTATTGAATTATTACATCATTATGACATGAATATGATATCATAAAATATATCAAAATCCCAAAACATTTTTTTTACTATAAAAAATTATTTTGGATAATACACATAATTTTACCCTAAAATAATTTTAGCATACTAATTTAAAAGATGTTTTCTATTTAATCATAAATATTCTATAAATATGTTAATTATATTTTTTAAATATAAATATCCATATTTATTTTAAATTATCTTTTTTGAGGCCTAATCAAATTTATGACACCTATAGAAATATTCATAGGGATTAATAAAATTATTTTTCCATTTTTATTTAAAAAAATGTATTTTATATGATTATTTAATTAAAAAATAATTTTCAGAATATCTTTTTTAAAATTTTTTTATATATTTCATAAAATATTACAATTAGGTATTATTTGTATTGGGAAATAAATCTATAAAACTAATTTTCCATTATGAAATTATTTTATTATGAAAAACTATTCCTATAATGGATTGATAGAATAAAAAATTTGATTGTATGAATTAGTTTACACATTATATAATTCTAGTTTGGACACATTATCCTTTTTTACACACATACATTCTCATAAGTTAAGGTGTAAAATGGTCTCAGCTCATGGGGTGGATCAGCAAACATTTACCAAATGTAATATCCACAACCATAAAATTCTACCATAGTATATTTCATTGCAGAATCACTTTTTGATGTTATGATTGTGATTATTCAAGGTTGATCCCCAATGACAATACCTACCTCAAATGTTCTAACCAATTGGTTTCAAACTATACGACTCTATAGGTTGAGGCCATGAATTCCCTTTCCGTATTACTTAATCATTTCAATTGCTACTTATAACCACTAATTATAAAGGTAAAATTATCATCAATGTTTATATATTCAAAAAATCATATTGGATAGTTGTCATAATTGACCAAGAGTTGTATTTTACCGAGTTTCATATTGTGGTCGAATAAAAACTCTCACATTTCCCTTTACACACAAAAATTAACACATCATTCTTTCATAAAAAATTAACCAAATATGAATTAAGATTATATTTTTATTTTCATAATAATTTTACAAGTTAATTAATATATGGTTTTATTTCTTAATACTATGATGTGGGAGAAATGATTATAGGAGATTATGGTTATCAATACTTTCCCATTGTATCTTCTTTAATTTTTTTTGTAGATATAATGTTAAGAATTTTAATTGATATCATTGATGGCCCAAGTTATTATCATTTTTAATGGTATAAAATTCTATTGGTTTATCATTATTTTTTACATGAATTATATTGTATAATTTCGAAAAAAAATTATTCACGAAACTAGTATCATTTATAAAATTCTGGGTGTAACACCCCGACCCCAATTACCTAGAGTCGGTGCATTATTATATAACATTGTAATGATCACAAAAGATCAAGTATCGAATGACCAATTAGTTTGGTAGTCTTGGAAACAATAGATATATTCATAAGTCTTACATTAGATCATAATGTAAAAAACTACAACAACATCTTGTCTTCATATCCCCTCATATTATCCCTGGAGGTCATTCATAAATTACTTCTTTGAATCCTAGGAAAAATAAGACATAGAAAGGGGTGAGCTCAGATGCTCAATAAGGATAACAATATAGTGGAAACATTCATAAATAAGCATATTCATTTAAGGCAATGTATAACTAAAACAAAATACATTTATAGTTGAACTTCATCATAATATGGATAAGATAAAATGAAATAATGACATTTAATTATTCACATGAATATTGTACTAATCAAATAATCACATGCAATATCAATAACCACTTTCATAAAAAGGGAATGCATAATGACGACCTTTAATTTCTATGTCAAGGCCTCGTGCCAAGACCTAAGGGATAACTGTAACCGGAACCCAACCTGAAGAGCCTCTGTAATGGGACTCCAACCCAGAGTGCCTCTAATAACTGGACACCAACCCGGGGGGTCTCCTATAATCGGACCCCAACCCATAAAATACCAGTCCAACACATTCATCTTAAGAATATAATGAAATATAATGTAAACATTCGTATGAAAACTAGCATACGAAATGCAAAAATAATAATCATAAACCATTAATGGCATAAAAATAACTCATCCATAGTCAAACATATCACAAATCCTTAAATGCAATATGGAATATTTGTATCATAATATATAAACTTCAATCATGTTTAAAATATATCAAAGGATGTTGACATAGATGAAATAAAAACTATTTGAGAGAAATATCTCTTTTTTGAAATTATTTAAAAGTCACATAGTTATAAAAGAAAACATTTATTTTGACAATATCATTATAAGCGTTTAAGGGAATCTTCAAAGGTGTAAAAACGGCGGAGATTAACCTCACCTGCTGTATAAGTTAAAAAAAAGACTTTCTTAACTTAATTTTGTCGAAAAGTTTAAAAAAGACCTAGTTTGGAAAACAACAGAAATATTCCTTTCAAAACATTTTTAAAAATTCAAAAAACGGTATAAATGACTTTTAACAATAGATTTTAAAATATTAATAATGATTTGAAATAATTATTATGAAACATGGATGTCGATGATAAAGAGGTCCCAGTAGATAAATATGTAAAAACAACCTCAGATAATAAAGAGATTGTGAAATTAACCTTTATTAATTAGGTAACTTATGAAACATAAACCCTATGAAAGTGGTATCATACAATTAATATGTAAATACACAGAAATTAAATTTCATTACATAAAGAATACAATTATTGGTAGTACATACACCACACAAAAGGTAATAGTGGTAATATTGCATGAATCTCACGGGAATAAGGAGTGAGATGAAAACCCATTAACTTGTACATTTACCCTGTTGATGGTAGGTTAACGTCTTGAATAATGGATAAATAATTGTTATTAGGTCATGCAAGAATCATATACATTAATAAGATATCATATATGATCTTTTAACACTGTTTTCTTAATAATATCTTTGTATTGTCGTCATTTCGGTTGTTAAATTACTCGTTTTTTATATGTTTTTCATATAAGACATGATTTTTGATGGATAGATTTGTATATTATTCATATCAAGAATGATATCAAGTCCTTAAACATTATTTTTAATAATCAAAAAAGAATTATACTTGAATGGATACGATGGGGAATGAATCTCATCGCGTTCGTGGAGATGGTAGTCCGTTCGTACGCACGAGCGACAATATCATTATTTTGATATTAAAATAATATAAAAATGGTTGTTATATCATATAAAAATAATAATTATCATGTTATATTAATTATTTAAATTAAATAAACATCATTATTATACCCATCAAAATAATATTATTTTGAATAACAGTTACACCACGACGTGGAGACAGTAAGTCGTACGTACGCACGTATGGTGACATGTCATTCAATGGATGGATAGAATATTGAATATGGTTGTACCATATTTATAATAACCTGGAGGTATATAGAATATATTTCAGTTATTATTTTAGAAAGGAAATAAAAAATAATGAAGAAGTTGAAGAAGAAATGAACTTGATAAAGGGTGGTGAAAACATTACCTCTTTTTCGGGTTCTTTCTTTTGATTTGATCAAAAGGGCTCCATATGTTGGATTTCAGATCAAAATAAGGTCTATAGGTTGAAGTGAGGGATGTTTAAAGAGTATTTGGTCTGGTTTTGGCAGAACCAAAAGGCTTTGAAAGATTGATGAATTGGTTAAAAGTGGTGTCCTTTTATAAGGGGGAGGAGGGGCTATTTTGGAAAAACATAAAGAATTAATTTATAATATATTCATATTCAGTTTCTAATGGATCCCAAGTTGATTATTTGAATTCTAAGGTGGGTATGGGTCGAAATTCTTTCAACCAAACTATTTTAGATATGTTTTTGTCATTATATTAAACTTATCGTTAAGTTTTAACTCTTGGTTAATTAGTTTAACACTTACCATGTCAGTTTTTATTTTTTAAATATATTGTTAATAAAAATACTATATACATCCAAGCGACCCCCAAGTGGTCCATTAATGATAAAAATATCATTATATATGTCTTTTGTCCAAACCATATATGTTTAGGAATATAATATCAATTAATAATGTAATATTTGTTTTAAAAACTCTTTTATGTCAATTTTGACAATATTAAATAATTGATTTTTGTTAAAGTCTTAAAAACATTATTAATTATAATAAAATTAATTTAAGAAATCCTAACATGTCATATTAAACAATTAAATTCGTGTATGTCATCAAAAAGTTTAAGTTACAATTATTTTAACATTTATAATACCAATTATTTGATTCGTTCATTAATATGGAAAATATTGCATCATTATTGTGTCTTATATATTTTTAATTTTTCAATGTCTAAAAATTATAAATAAAATACCATTATGTAGGAAATCATTTTATCTTTGTAATTAATATTTATAGTTGAAAATATAATATTTATAACCCTATGTAAAATTTTTTTTGCTAAAAGATATATGCTTTTGTTATTTTGTATTTACTTTAACTTAATTAATATAAAGTGGAATTATCACATACAAGTGGATTTATGGGGTCCCAAAATCGACCCAAAGATGCCCATTGTCAGACATGTATCAACCAATTGGGTTAAGAAATGTTTTAGGATAATTTAGTATTATTATAATATTATTTTTTTACCCTTATTTACCAGATTTACACTTTAATCATGGTAAATAAAATATTTAACGAAATAATTATTCAAAATGACTAAAAAGAAAATATACCTATTTACAAAACTTGGAAATCCAGATTCCAAATATAAAGTCCATTTTTCCAAATTCAAAACACAAAATTGGCAGAAATTAATTTAAAATTAATTCTCGTTGTCAAAACAACAAGCGTGTTTTTATGAAATAATAACTATCAAAAGATTGACACTTGTTTATTTCTGGTCTAATTGTAATATTATGTCCAAGATTAAAAATTGTATTAAATGGTCAAAATATATTCTAAATATACATTAAAACCACTCCAAATAATATTTTATCAATATTAATTATTTTGATTATAAAAGTTGTTTGTAATTTAAAATTAGTAATTTTAACTATTCATCAAAATATAAACGTTATCTGAAAAGTACCAAAAATTTACCCTAGGCTAATTTTGATATTCCGAATCTAAAAATGAAGTTCATTTTGAGAGATAAAATTTATAAAATTTTAAAAACTGGGTATTACTCTTCATAATGGCTACCTTGATTGGTCGCGGTTCGTTACAGTCTCGAAGTTGCGTACAATGCAAGCTAATGCTTTATTCAAAAGGAAACGTATCATGGAAACATGGGGTGTTACATTGGGTCGTTACATTATTTGACACATTTGGAATTTCATACTCAAATTTTTCTCCATTTTCTTAGTTGATAAAATGTAAGGGTACATCTATCTCATTGTCACTCATAGTTACCACATCAACTATTTATATTTATATTTTATTAATAACACTTTTATGAGGTGGGTAGTATTGTTGCGTAAAATGTTGTCCTTATAGTCCACAATTATCAATGGATTCTACTCATATAAGTGGTTATGTTCCAGTTGTACCACCTATGAATTTAGTATATTTGAGTGATTTGGTATGTAGTTTGTTATGTGATATAAGTGGAATAAATAATGAATATGAGCTAAATTTGGTGGAATTGATTCATGATAGGATATTTCTAATAAGATATCAAGGATTTCAAATTGGTCAATGTTCTAAAGGTTAAAATTACTTTCATTTCCATATCAAAAGAGTCTCTTACACGGTGATATATAAAGGAAGAAAATTTTCCCCCAATATAAAACTCAATGTCCCTTTGATGACAGTCATCATAGATACTCTTGTGAATCTGAAAAAAAATTATATGTTTTTATATAACATAAAATTTTTGGATCATCTCTTGCAAAAGATTGACCCCATGAAATTTCATCTTCCGAAATTTAACCCAACAAGTTGGGGTCCTAAATCGTTTCCCATATAGAGATTCATATACTGTGATTCAAATTATATAGTGGAATTTTTTTATGAGAACTAAACTAATAGGAGTTGTTGATTCCATGCACCATGTAATTCTACTAAGCATGTTCTCAGGATGTCCTCACAGATTGGAATAGTCAATTTTTTAGTAGAAATGTATTTTTGGGTGAAAGGTTGTTTTGAAATTCAATTTATTATTCCAATAATATTTAATAACTCTCTAAAATTTATATGTGAACATTGCATCAGGATTAAAAATTATAGAAAGTGGAAATAAGTACTATGTCACCACATTGTTTACATATAACGCAGAATCTAGGTCAACAAAAAAACATTATTGGGTGACCAATGAAAAATTCTATAGTGATATTTCCCATCTTCCAGGTTGGTATGAGTAGTGCTTGAAGTACCAATTTAGGATGTTGGTTCCCCATCATCAATTGATGAGAACCCATGAACATTTTTGTGTATTCAGCAATCTCTATTTTCATATTAACCAACCAATAATGGTCATGGTGGTGAATGTACATTTTATTTATTCTAGGATGTATAGAGAATGTAAAGAAATGAGATTTATCCACTATCTCCAGGAAAATACTTGGGATAGATAGGGAAAATTATATTGTAAAAAATGTTATTACACCATCAAGATCAATATTGAAATTAAGAAAACACGTCCTTTTTCACTTAATCTATCTTATATCATATAAAATGATATTTTATATGATATATATTGAAATTTTGTTTAAATTAAGATTGATAAAAAAATTGGGATATTGTTGATGATGTAAATTCCAATAGGGTTACATGGTCCAATTTTACTCTGTTCATGATCAATTTATCCCCTTGAATCCTCATAAAATTGAACACAATAGTTTATTTCATTGATAATGCATTACTGACATTTTTTATATTATATGATGATAATGAATTGAACTTTTATAGTCATTAATAATTTCAAAACATCCCAATTTCTCATTTTGAATTAATTTTCCATGAAAATAAAAAATCAAACATTTGTTAGATTTGAATATATCTAATTCCTCCCCCAATAATGAATGTTCATCCATATATCTAGTGAAAAAATAACTGCAAATATAACTAGGTCATGTGTAGGATTATTTTTATTAGGAGTCATTAATAATTGTGATGTATAAGAAATCACCATGTCATTTTTCAATAGGATCTACCCACAACCTTTAAAATATGTTTCACTATTATTAATGAATCCATCATCGATATAAGGTAGAGTTATCATAGTTTTAGTGACCAATATCCTCCTCAGTTCATTGAATCATTCTTCACATTCATTTTTTTAGATGAACTTATCCCCACTTAGAGTTAAATTTTTTAGTAGATTAGAATGTTTTGATTTTTGATTTTTTTTAAAAACTACTATAATATCATATTAAACCAACGATACTATGAATCTCAGTTACCATTGTAGGATTAGGAAACTCTTCCATAGCCTTTTTATTCATAGGTCCAATGAATATTTTTTCATTAGTTACAATATTACCGAAGAATTAAACTTCTTGTAACCAGAATTAATATTTTTTTAATTTTCCTAATATTTTAACATTCATAGAGTTACACATATATCATTTAGATGATCCTCCTAGTCCTCACTAATTTTATAATATATTAGAATATCTAAAACAAAAATTACCATAAAAATTATCAGGTTTGTCCTTAAAGGCAATATTAATCAATAACATAAAAATAACATGATCATTAGTTAAGAAAAATTTCATTAAAAAAACTCATAATTCCCAAATCATGATTGAATGGTAGACTTTAGAATATATTTGTTCTTTAACATAAATTAACGATACCCATACTAGAGTTCAATCTTTGAGAAAAATTGATCCTTACAAATCTGATGAAATAAATCATAAATCTATTAGAGAGTGTAATTTTTCTTTAGTGTGATCACATTTTTTCCTCCATAATCTATGTAAATAATTATAGATCCATCATTATTCTTCAAAAAAAGATTACGTTCTCCTTATGGATACACACCTGGGTAGAATAATCCATTTTATAAATGATCTTGAAGTTGTTCCATTAATTCACATAACTCCATATTACCCATTATATATGTGGTCTTCGATATCATCTTGGATATAGGTGTGAGTTATATACAAAACTATAACATTAATTCAATGTAATTTTAATGTAATTATTTAGGAAATAATTAAATATATTCCTAAAATATATTATCATTATCTATCTTTATACTTTTATTTCTCTTTTCTTCTTCATTTATCTTCTCAATAGATAATTCTATGAAAGGCGAATCTTAGAAATGATTACTTCCATATATATCTCCATTTAAAAAGTATATTGTTTTTGAATTCAAGACTACTAATATTAAATTTCTTCTATAGATGATCATAGAATTATAATTTGAGATCCAGTCTATCTATAGAACATTGTTTAATTCCACCCTGGTAATGACTAATAGATTTGTGATAGTATTGTAATATACATAGTTATTAATAGAGTTTATACACACAGTTAATGCATAGATAAATTTACATGTTTTATTTATTTATAACTATATTTATATAATTTTGGTGATTGATCCTATATTCCATGAAAACAATGCGGAAATAATGTAATGTGTAGAATAATAACAATAAAATCACATGCTATCTTTTAGAGTAAAATGACTACACCATCAACCACGTTATTTGAAGCCTCTCGTTTTGGATTCATGGTAGTAAATTCATGTCCTTTATCCCTAAGCCTATACTGAGGTCAATGGTGGTTCCCGACCTTTATCATCTAATTTAGATGTTGATTTGAAATGTGAACGAATTTTCCACACGTAAAGCAATTATGTTCCGACAAGTCCTCCAACATATTCCAGATTACATTAGAGTTGAGAAGATGAGGCTTCACCTCACCATGATAGATTATACGCATATGGCCATCTCTTCCATACTTGTAGAGAATTCCACATTTATGTAATAAGTTCTTTGAAATATTCTTCCCACATTTTTAATATGTCGGATGTTTCACTCCCTTTCTACCTCTTATAAGAAAAAAGTTCATCCTTTTGTTTGGTTCGAAGACTCTCTACTTCAAACATGATCTATACAAACTTGTCATCCCATAAAACATGAATTCATACATCATATCACTAACTACAATCTCCTCATATCTTTCATAGTCTTGAATAGCTAAATTACATCCTATATGGTCTCTTAGTACACTAAATATTTTATTTAACATTCTATTAGAGTCTATACAAAATATATAGGTGTATCGAGAAATTATTGTAGCTTTCTTCATAATATATACCTCCAATTTGTTTTCCTTCAAAATTATTTTAAGGAATTTAATATCCATTCTTGTTCGCATTGAATGGATTATGTATTTATTAAAAAATATTCCCCTGATCACTTCTCAATACATAGAAGCGATCACTGTTATTAGCTTCGTGTTTTTAATCAGTTTATACCACTGACCCGCATCTTTTTATAAGTGGTATAATTCTAGTTGTACGTTGTATTTCTCTGATCAATGGAGTAAAAAATGATTTTTATTATACAGGTTATTCTTTGCTCAATAAAAAATGGGTTGGTAGATCCACTGAATGAAGGTGGTCATTGATTCATGTAGGACTCAAGGAAAATTTATTCCCTTTTGGGTGAACCAGGTCTCTCGTATTGATTCATGTTATTTTCATAACATGATTTATTTGATTCTTCATCCATTGGAAGTTTTTCATTCTATATTATATTAGTTATTCTTCCAAGAATCATTTATTTTACTAATATTTTATGTGGTTCCTACTATTTCCCTGCATTTTTTAATTGAATAACTCATTAGTGAGAAACATGTTACATTTTATGAATATTTTAATTATATATTGATTTTATGTCATTAAACATCTTTCAGAAATATTCTATTAATATCTTCAAATAAAAAATAAATTTTCTATAAATCTTTTCTAAAGGTTTATTAAAATATTTTCATTAACAAATCATATCCCTAGATAGTGACAAACTAATTGTGAATCATGGTTTTTGGTTAGGAATCAGTTCCACTTTGATTCTATCTCAAAGTGGTTTTTCATGTGTTACCTCTAGATACGTCTATGTCAGAGCCACATTAAATTTTTGTATCTATAAATGGATTTTAATTCTTTGATACCACTTACATATTACTTCAAAAAAAATACCAAGATATTTTTTAGTATTTATACAAGTCCCTATGGTTATTCCTAATATATTTTTCTTCTAATTACAAAACAAACTAATCAATCCTTTGATACCAACTATTGGATATTCACATTTAATTACATAACTATTCATCAAATGGTATAAAACGTAGGATTTTTTCATGTTTAGTATCTTGAAAAAAGATACATAATACATGAAAACATAAAATAGTATTCTCAAAACATATAAAAATAAATCTCTTTGGATTTAATATAGGTTACTTTTACATCATCAAATATACTAAATACACACATCAAAGAAAAGTTTGATCATTAAACATATTAAGTGAATAATTAAGAGACACAAATTTCCTGTGATATTGAGACATTTCTACTATATGATGAGGTGTAATGATAAACCATGAAAAATAGAACATCATAATAATAATAATATTTATCATAACAATTTATCATATCTACAGCATTAAAATGAGACATTCATAATCAATTTCGCATGGGGTTTTACAAAGGTATTATAAAACATGTCATCTGAAGAGGCTAAATTAATTACCCAATGCATTAAACCACTATTAGGGAATCCCTTAGAATGTATTTATTTCATGGTACCTATTTATATCATAATAAATGAAATAAAAAAAATCCATAGTGAAATAATGAATGAGTTTAATATTAAAATAAAGGAGTAAAAACTATTTAAATGCATGATCATTACTTTGTTTTTATCCTAAAAAAGAAATTTACTATTTATTATGGGTAAATCAAGAAATAAAATAAATAATTTTTACATCTAGTTGAATACCCTTTGAAATTAAAAATGTTTAATAACCCTCCCCCCAAATAAAATAAAAGATAGTTTCTAAAGATAATAAGGAAATTTTGAGAAGTAAATTCGGCAACACGATGGGTATAAAACATTGTTTTATAAAAGGGTAAAATTAAAGGGGAAATTATACACTTTTAAAAAGAAAATTCATATAGTAATGAGGTAATTGAATGT
This sequence comes from Viscum album, assembly GCA_963277665.1. NCBI lineage: Eukaryota > Viridiplantae > Streptophyta > Magnoliopsida > Santalales > Viscaceae > Viscum > Viscum album. Next base: position 1,696,196,689 of record OY728142.1, on the reverse strand, counting down.
GTAAAAATGTGATTTTCTATTAATCTAGAAGATATATAAAAAAGGACTCTGGAATGGAAAATAGAAGTTGAGATTTCCCTTACCTGGAAGAGTAATTTCTAGATCATGAGGAATGGAATCTTTTGGTCTTCAGTACACCATGGTTGAGTCCTTCAATGGTAAACTATCATGAGTTTCATGGAGGATGAATTTATAATGAAAGTAAATGGTTAAATATGTGGGTAATTATAGGAAAAGTGGTTGATTTGTATAATAATTAGGAAATATAGGTATTCAAAAACAATGATGTGGAAAATGAAAACCCATTTATTACCCATAATTTCTATAATAGTTTTGGAAGGTGTGGTTACATTTAATTATATATTATAAATCAACAGTATAACTTCATTTTCTAATATTTTATTTGGAAATGAAAATTAATTACCCTACAATGTAATGTCTTTAAAAGTCAAATTTTAATTTAAAAATTTTAGAATGTTCCATACATTTTAATCAATTGATTAAAATATATTAATATAAAAAATATTAATAAATAACATATTTTTGGAGATGGAAACTAATAAATTATTTATGAAATAATTAATACATAAATATGATTTCATAAAATATACTCAAACCCTAAATTGATACTTTTTTATATTAATGAAAAACATAATTAATCTTATAAAATTCACAAAAATTTACCATTATATAATTTCAATATTTTTATTTCATAAATTATTCTAATTTAATCACAAAAATTCATTACAAATGAAAATGGTAAATTTAAAATATAATTTTTTTATTTATTTAAATATTATAGCATTGATAGTCCAACCACTATTATGACAGCTATAAATATTAAATTCGAACATTATACAATTATATTATAATTTATCATTTAAATCAAGCCGTTTAAAATTACAATTTCATTCAAACAAATAAAATTTATAATAAATTCTTTTTTAATTAAATATATATTTGATGAAAAATAAAATTATTTTATATTAGCATCCAAAAATATAATTATTAAATTTATCTATATTTTATATTTATTTTATTAATTAATACCATTTTTAAGATTAACTAGGGAAATAAAATATTTATAATTAGGAACTAATATAAATTTTATGTAACTATATATTATACACATAACCCCTTATTACACATGAAAATTCCCCAAGGATAAGGTCTAGAATGGTGGTAGTTTTTAGGGGTGGCATGAATAACATCGACCGGGAGGTAATATAAAGTAACATAAACTTCTCCCATAGGTGATTTCATTCATGATTCTTATGTTTAAGTTCATATTGGGATTGGTCGAGGGAAAACACTAGCATTGATACCTCCCTACCATGTTTTGATAAACGTACATTGAAAAACATGACCCTACTGGTTGTGGAAATCAATTATCATTTTTATATAAATTATAATTTTTCATTACTACATATAAACTCTAATTAAAATGATTAAATTATCAACCATGGGTATTGTTTTCAATGGTCATATAGACCAATGGTAATATTGACCAATGGTCATATTTGACCAACAATCATTTTATTTTCAAATCCCAATGGCCACACATTAATTTATACCATATAAATATTGCTTAAATCTCTCACTCAAAATTCACTAGATTTTTTCCAAACATATATTTTAATTTTCTTAAGATTTTTTTCATTACTAATATATTATTTTTTTATATTGTGTTTTCATTAGGTTTGAAGATTATAGTTGATTTGAGAAATCCACACATTCCAACACTAACTCATTTATTTAATATTTATTTTCCATTTGTAATGTTTTCAATTTAAAATTATTTAAAAGGTGACTAATGTAATGATAATTTGATAAAGATATAATTTTTTTGATTATAATTATTTTTTATGTGGATAATATTATATATTGTGTGGTAAATATTTATTGTGTAAAAAAAATCATCAAAAAAGATTGTTTAATTACAGATGAAGAAAACCAAAATTTATTTAAAAAATGCATTAGTTTAAAGGGAGAGTATTTTTGTATGATAAAAGAATTCTGGTTTTATTTTTTAGGAATAATTTAATAATTTTTCGTTATATTTTGTGTTTCATTTTATTTAAATTGAATATGTAAAATCATCACATATTAATTAGAATATAGTGTAATTTTCATAAGTTTAAATGGATAATATTATTCTTTGTCCCCATGAGGGGGAGTTTTCTTTTAGTTAGGTGCTTACTTGGGCAAGGTCAGTAGGTACAAACAAATAGTTAAATTTTTTTAGAAAAAATATCATTAAAAAAACATATAAATTATATTCTTAATAAATGAATTGGTTTGTGTAAATTCTCTAAATGGGTCTAGCATAAAGATCATGACAGATAGAGAAAGTTATTTTTGATCTTATGCTTTTGATGTACTTATTGATCTATAATGTATGGATTTGTTTTAAATGATACATGGTGAGATTCATACATCAATATTCTAAAGGAATAATGATTTTATTGTAGAATACATGTGGTAGAATATTCATAGGATTATACTTTATATTATTTGGAATAATATGTTTAGGAATGAGGGACTCGAGGTGAATTATATTAGACCTCACAACCTTATAATGAAACCCAATTTGAGATGATGTATTTTAGTGATGTAGAGGATACAATATCAGTAATAATCAAGTCCTTAGTTATAGTTATATGTCTTATATTCGCGATCCTATCTAGATTCAGGAAGATTTGGTTGTACAGATTCAAGATAGTGGGGTTTTTTTGAATAATGTTGAAAAAAGACATTTGGAGATTGTTTTTTAAACAAATTTATATAGTTATGAATATTGGACAACTAATACAGGAAATGTGGTTTCTAGTTTTTATAAAAGTCTATATTTATAATATGTTCATTAAGAAGATTATCAAATTCTTCTCGAAAAAATAATTGATAGAAAAATGGATAACATGTTGTTATGTAATATGAAAATAATTACCATATACTATAAATACAATGTTCAACCTAAATTACCCATGATGTAGATTCTTAAATTTGAAAGGGTTAAAAAATCTTGTAAAAGGATGTGGTTTATAATGATTTAATAATAAAGCTTGATAATATGACAGTATATTATTATGATCTTAAAGTGTTTCTTGTTGTCATAAATGCTGATAGAATATTACAATAATAGTAACTGATTACTATATGAATATTTAATATGTTATTTTGATGGGTTAATATAAATTCCCATTTTATTATTAGTCATTGAATATATATAATATTTTGGTATGGTAGTTTATATATAATTTCTATGTAACTTGAGGAAGTGAAATCATGGGTATGTAGTTTGAAATATTTATTCCATTCAATGTTTACTATTTTGATCTTATTGTTTTTCATTAATATCCAAGGTATGTTTCATAGAATTCATTATGAATTTAATTAATTTTACCTCACTATGATATTTTTTAAATAATAGATTTTCAATCTGATGAAATAAAGGACTTTTCACAGTTTAAAATGTGTCATACTATGTTAATTTGAGTTTATAACAAAATTTCAACCCTCTATTGTTTCTGCTTCAATTTTACCAATTCTTCCAAATTTACCTAATGTATTTAGTAATATAATATTAGATTTGGGTTCTATATCTTGTCATATTTATTGTCTCTTTGACGATATGAAATCTCATGTGATATTGGTTGAGATAAAAACCATTATTTTTTCTAATTTCATGATACAGATAAATCTATAAATAATCATTGAATATTCATATATTTTTTCATTTGTTACCATATTGTCCCTCTTTAGAAATATATTAGAGATAATGTAGAATGAAATTTGGGGTTTTCCAAATGAATCAATAAATATATTATAATACTATATTCAATATATCTTTCAAAATAGTCAAAATAAATTTCAATAGTATAAGTAAATCACTTATAATTTTGTGCCTCTTTATATCATAACAGTAAAATATTTGGATTGATAATAATTTTTAAAAAATTTCCTTTATTTTATAAGAATGGAGTTGGTTATTTAAAAACATACTACAATTTCATTATTTGTTTAACCATAATTCATTGTTAGTGATCATGCTTTTTAAATCATCATTAATGAAATTACGAAATTTGTTAATAGTTTTCTATAAAAATGTTAACAGAATGGATTAGAAAGAATAGTCATTGACTTGTAAACAATAGATGTGCTGACATAAGAGAATATAGTTATAAATAATGTTATTATGGATTTTCTTCATTGTATTTAAACTATATACCTTTATCCTCTACTCCAATCTCTATATTTCATTGATTCTCAAAGTATCACATCAAGAAATGTAAAAAACATAAGATGGTTATCAGTAATGGATTTTCATTAGTTTCTGAAATAATCAAAAATCATCACTATCTATTCTTGGTGTTTTTAACTCTTATGATATTCCAAGGACAATCATGTAGGATGTAGACTTGTTTCAGAAGAGAAGAAGGTGACCTCATGGTCCTAATCCTACTAGGACTTTTTAGAAAAACCGGAAGAGAACGAAACATGATGTTGATCCTTCCAATCCATCATTGAAAACACCATCTTACTCTAGAATCTATATCACATTAAAATTACATTTATCATACACATATAGACACATTGACTACTATTTTATCATTCTTGTTATTGGGATTATATTATTACTTAAACATAATTAATTAATTAAATAATTAGTTTTCGATTAAAATGTATTGTTCTGTTATTTATTTAATTTTATGTTATTTATATACTTAATTTATTTAATGGAAGTGAATATTACCATAATTCCATATTTAGTTTTCATAATAAATATAATAGTTCAAAACACTAATGTAGAACTTTAATATGTGCTTTATTTGTCTTACCAATCAATTTTTATGACCCCCAAAGGGTTAGATGTTCTCAACAATTCTAAAATAGTGGGATAAGTTTTCTACCTTGAATGTTTAGTAAAAATTTTGGTAAAGTATTTTAAAAATGGGATAAGTTTTTTAACTATATAATGGAATTAAGTAACTAAATAAGGAGGATAGCTCTGCATTTTAAATGATATAATTTTATTTATTTTAATCCCTTTTAAATTCTATATTTTAATTCCACTAGAACATATAATGGGTTTTGTGAGTTCTAGGGGTTTTTTGGTCCGTAAAAGTATGAGATTATTGGATAATAGAATCTGATCCAACATATCCTATGTTATTTTTGTTTTAATGATATCAAATAAATGTGTGAAATTTATGAACTACTTTTTTCCCAGGTTTCTTTCTCTTATATCATCCAATTATTATCTTTTCAGTAGTATATTTATTTAAATATGGATTATAGATTATATTTTCTCAAATATACATAGGTTTAGGAAAATTGGCTATGTGGTGTTTTTGTATACATGGTGAAAATTTCTATATATATCAATTTCATATTTAAAGGAATAGGGTAATTTTTTTGGCTATGTCATGAAATCAGTTATGTGATCAACCACCTACGTGATCAATTGGAAATATAAAAATCTTATGTGGAGTAATTTGATATTTTATTAATCACCAAAGTGATCATTTAGATATCTAAATATACTATGAAATTAAATTGATAGTGTGAATCATCTTCATTTTGTAACTACATATAATTATTTAATATTCTATGTCATTTTTTTGTGAATCATCTACATGAATAATATGGAAATATCATTTTAATAAGCTATGATTGATTTATTTAATGTAATAATAAGACAATGTTATTTAATTGAGATGTGTGGATTAAAATTAACTTCAAGGTTTCAAATAAAAAAATTTCTAAATGGATTTAATTTTGAAAATTGGCAATATTATTCTATAAGTTAGTATTTATTATTGTGGAATCACTCAAGTGATAATTTAAATGTGGATATATAATCATTAAATTCGTGATTTCCTCTCTCATGTAAAATAAAAAATACTAAGATCCATGAACCAAGATAAAAGGTAATTATGATATATTTTATTTGTCTCTAACTTTTCTACGGTATATCATAGAGATGGACATCTCATTGATCCCATTTTTTCGGTAGATCATGTGTAGTGAATTTAAATAAGAATGAAGTTCATTTTTTTCAAACAGTATTCTATGAGCACGATCTTTTTCAAGTGAAGTGATGTGTAAAATAGAGTATAGAGAACTCATTCTATAAGATCTCAAAAAATGACACCCTTTTTAATATTTAAATAAGGATGAATAAGTCTTGCATCATCATCTATGTTTTTTCTAATCCTTTCTGAGTTCAAATTCCTATCATTATGCTTTTTACTCTTGACACCATTTTTCATTGATATCCTTCATTTTTATCTGCTGTATTAGATAGATGTGAGTTGAAACCATTAAATTATATTTTTTTATTATGGTTTTCATTAAAAGGTACCCATTTAAAAAATTGATGTATTTTACTTACAAATAACATCTAGGTCGTAGTTCAAATATTCTATGCTCGTAAAAGTGTCGACGACTTCTAATTAGTTATACAGTCCTAATAAAAAGGATTGAATATCCCTAAAATTGGATGGGTCTAGTGAAAATATTCACAATTATGAATAATAGTGGTGGTAAAGTGGACTGGGGAACTTCTATTACATTAACCAATATATGTATCCATGTGTATATTTATTTACATTATTTATTTATTTTAGCTACATACTTTATAAAAGAATAATTCACAAATCATTCATAAATAAGAGTGTGATTTTTCTAATTGAATAAAAATTTAAATATCCTAATTATCCCCCCATTGAGTCTTAATATTAATAGTCTATGATGAAATTTATCCTATATCCTCTTATACCATATGGTAGGAAAAGAAAAAACTAGCAGACCCTATTTGATAAAAATTCAGAACATTTTCACAATTAATTTTAATAATGTAGGGGATTCGAAATATCATAAATAAAATCATAAATGTTGTGTTATTATAATAAATTACATATTATAACATTTAAATAATATTCTATAGATTTATATATTTTTATTTGGAACAAATTCTCTTATATATTTTCTATAAAATAATTGATAAATATCATGTTCAATAAAAACGTTTTGATCCATCTCAACCATGGTTCTATAGTTTATTTTGTCAACACAATTTTATTGTAGTTTGTATGATGAATTACACTATAAATGAATACCAATCTTCTTAATATGACCTTGAAACATTTTATTTGTCGATTAAACCCTATTATATATTCGTACCACCATTATATATTAGCAACAATAATATTCTACAATTATAAATATTTTGAACATCTTGAGAGAATATATTTTATGTTAAATTTTTTTTAACAACTGTAAAATCATAAATTAAGGAAATAGGTTAATTATATCAATATTTTTATTTTTTTCCCATGATATTATATATTCTATAATGAATGAACTCTAAGGGATGATATGTTTATATTTTTACCATCTTTTTTGATGAGTTTGGAAATTTCTATTTACAGAATATAGAATAACACCAATATGTATTTATTATCATGATAGTGAAATCAGGAACACATCCAATAAATGTGATCATGTTCATATTTCTCTAGAATATATGACCAATTAATCTATTACATAATATTTTATCTTCTTCCATACATAGATTGTCGGAATTTTATACTTCTCCAATATGGAAATTTTTTTATTTGGTTTATATTCATATTGTCACAATTCCCCTATTGTGAATAGTGCACACAATAAAATAGATTATTTTGATTATAATGTAATTTAATTTATCAAAAATAGTCGAATAAATCAATAGATTTTATTTCAATTTATCAAAAAATAAGGGACCTATTGATTTTAGTTGTTCTATTACAACAACATTCAATCAAATAACATTGATTCTTAGCGACTCATAATTAAAAAAATTCATAATTAGTTCTTTATAGTCTTTACCATTCGTCCACATGTTCAAATATTTAATTGTGTTTGATGTATATCCAGATTCCATAATTTAGTATTGTTCGAACTTTGTATCCATGCATAATATTTCAGCTCAATGATCGTTCAATTTTCCCTTTTCATTCATCACCTAATATTTTTTTATTATATCATTAAAAATATATTTTCTCATATATAATAAATATAAAAACATTTTAATCATATATAGTGTGATCTCAAAAAGAAATAAAATTTCAATTATGTTAGAATATATTCTCAATCATTAAACGTTATATTTTAGATTTTATTTGAGTATACATTCATTGTGTGGGATAAATTACCCTCAAAATATACCCCAAAAACCTATTGAATGAATATTACTGTTAATTATTGAACCATTGAATTCTATATGTACTCAAAATAACCTCTACAATACGAAAAATATCTATATAAATTATATTATACTTTGTTACATGAAATATATCAAGTTTTTTCTATATGCATTCCATAAATATTCAATCCTAAAATTATGTTCTATTTTTTTGATTTTTTTTATTCTCTAAACATATCATTTATCAAATTTTATTTAGCATCAACCTTAAAAGATCCAATTATTTAATCATTTTCCCTTAATGTTTCATTTCTAAACAAATAAACATTCTTTAAATTCAATGGCATTAGCTGGAATAATGGACCCCATGTGTTAAATCATTCTCAAAGTCACTTTCCCAACATATTATTTCTTTTATTTATCCATTGAGGTTTATTTTTTATTATTTTTGAATGATTTAATAGAATAAATATTTCATCTATTTTAAAAATATAATTTTGGAAGATAGAAAATCATTTTTTAGAATCCAATAGTTTATATTAAACATGATCACATTCCTATATTTTTTGTTGAACTATTATTAAACCATGAGGTTAATAATATTTTCATTATCAACATACACATTCATGTTGTCAATATATGTCAATAATTTATATTTCAATTCTTTATGAAATGTTTATTAATTATTAATAGGATGATAATGTTTCTATAAAAAAAATTTATATTCCTCAATCATTTCAAATTTTGAGAGGCATTCTACCAAATTAATTTTGAACATAAACATTGTCTATGTTTCTTATTATTTCTCTCATATATTTATATTTTATTTATTGTTAAGTCACTCTTTAACAAATTTTTTCAATAATAAATTATTGTAAAGCATCATCACTTGAATTATTAACATCCACTTTTTCTTTCTAATAACATTATTCAAAACATTTTTAAATGATTTTTCTCTTTTTAAAAAAGAAGATATTTTATTCCATCATTTTGAATAATTCTTTTATTTTTTTCTTTCTTATTTAGTGATTAAATTTGAATTTCTTATTTGTTAACACTATCTTAATCATCACCCCGTTTGAGATAATTTTTTGAAAAATAAATAATTGATTCATATTTAAATAAATTATTATGTAAAATCCCATTATAATTATGTATGACTATTTTAAAATTTCTATACAACAGTTATACAAATTTATCAATCTTCATTATCAATTAATCTTCTAGATTAATACAAATAACCAATATTTTAATAAAAAATTTATTTGACGTATATTTTTCATTGTGTTTGAAAGAGATTTCATGGTCACAATTTCCCTTTATATTGATATAATTGTATTTTTAGATAACACGAGTAATGTTAATAATTTTGGAACCATATATATATATATAGGTTCTATAACATCCAATAATGAATCATTGGAACCAAATATATCAATTATAATTATCTTTACCTATTTATTAATTTTTGAATATTCTAATTGATGAATAATTATTATTAAGGTAGACAATATATCACAAAAACATATGAATATCTCCCCACTATATTCATCATCACCCATTTTTAAATATTTATATCTTAATATTAAAATTTGAAACTCTTCATTATTTACTATTATGTTCCCTTGATAACGTTTCTTCAATATTTCTTATATGACTTCATATTTTTATATTCTATTTACCCATTATAAATTCCCATTCCTGGAGAAGGAGAGAGAGAATAATTATTATATTTTCTTTCACACACATCAATCTATATATTTTTCATGAATAAAACTATTAAGGGAACACATTTAGTTGTAGGAGTGGATTTATCTATAACTACATCAATTAATTCATATAAAATGGATTATAGATATTGTATCTTTCAATTAAAAAATATGATAGTTCATTAAATTGAATATATTATTACCCTTAATATTAACTATGTTTCGAATATACATGGATGACTTCTTCTTCTTTTTGAAACTCAAATTCCATTATTTAATGAAATAACCCACATTGTTACAATTAGAATGTACTAATCATGATATGTGAGACCAATGAGAGGGGCTGTGAATTAGTTGTTATTTGTTTATTTTCTAAAAAACATATTCCCCCTTCTATTAGAATGATTTTTCTCTTCGAAAACACTACATCCAATTACACCGATATGAGTAGAAGAATTTAATAGGTTCCCTGCCTGATATGAGTAATGTTCCCTTGAAATAAGTTTGATAAAAGATGATATCATACATTCACTCTAAAAACTCAAATTTAAATTGTTTAATTAAGGTTATATACCACAAATGAATTTCAATATAGTTTATAGTGATTTAATATTATCATTACAAAGATAATTTTATAAACAAATATGTAACAACAAAATGGACCTTACCAATATGATTCAATTCATCGTGACTATGTAATTGAATTATTCAGACATCCCTTATGAATTTTAAAACATCTTATTATTAGATTTATGATTAAACAATGAGAAACAACCCATAATGTTATTATTATATCACTATTATTGACTTATTAATGAATCCAACAAGCAACATATTGGCATAAACTATAAATATATATCATGAAACAATGATTACATCCTCTCAATCCTTTTTAAAAAAATTATGATACCATGTAAATGATTTTGATTTAAGATAACTATAGTTACCAAATATGTTCTTTTATATAACATTCATATGAACCTTCTTCCATTAATAATTATAATTACCTCAAAAACATAAATAAATATCACAACATATTTATGATTCTATAAAATTTTATACTCCACATAGAATTCATGAATACTAATTGATACACACGTTTTTTACGGATAATGTCACAACAACGTCAATATTACAATTAAAAACTATACAATGTATATATAAACATAGTAAAAAATCATTATTAATGATTTATAAATAATTATTATTACGTATAGTCATGGTCAGGATGGTCATGGATCATATTGGTGTGGCCATAGGGTTGAACATATAACCATAGTTTGAAATTCTTGAAATAGGTTCATATCCATTATGTGAACACCATAGATACGTCCATTGAGATGGTTTAAAATGGAAGGTATTTCTCAATTTCCTTGGATTATAAAAATGTATATAGACTCCAAATTAAATTTTAACAATCATAATTAATCATTATACATTTACATTCGACACAAAAAAATATCATATTGTACTATAGAAATTTATTTTCTATTAATGTGTTTATTATATATATATATATCAATTTGTTTGTGTGTATATTTATATTAATAAACCATATAAATTGGTAAAAATAGTGGATATATTTTGTCCCATGAAATTCCTATAGGAAGATATTTTCCATGTAGTTATTTTATTGACATGTAGAATGTTTTTTCTAAAATGGTGGATATAACCATGGACATATAACCACAATTTTATTCAAAAACATCACCATAAAATAAAATCATAAACCTATATTTGTGCATGTAATGATATGTTATGTGACCTTTATGGTCACTTCAACCATTTTAAATTTCATTGAATGTACCCATAAATGAAACTATTTTTATATTTTGTTTATTCACAATCAAAGTTACTTACTCACATTTACATTTTACCTATGTGAATAACCAATTTCTTATATGAACATTTTTCACACACATTCCATATGTGTCATAAAATTAACCTAGAAAACTAGTTTTTCAAAATATGTAACCAATTTTTCTCCATGGATGATTGTAATATACAGGTCATTCGAGTCTCTAGATTCTCATATGAAACCAATTCACCTACGGTACTATTTATTATACATTGTAGGGTTTTTTGGATACATATATTCCCTTAAATAAAAAATTAATAATATGTGGATAATACTTATGTTAAATCCACCTTAGGTGTGAATATTCATCCATGAAAGATATCACATACCATGATATTTTATTATATTAGGTGCCTCTAATGATTACCAAAATGTTGATGTTCACTTCCTCAAACAACTTTTCATCATCAATTTTCCCTTCTTGGATTTAGAGAATATTTTAATTTATGTCCATGAAAATAATTATTAGTGTCATAATAACCAATTCCATTACATTTAATCATTCTAATATGACATATCTTTTCATTTTTTGATTTAATTGCCCTATAGGAACCATAAAATGATATATATTTTTGAAAATAAAATACAATAACAAAATAATTGTCACTTAATGTTCATTATCTTTTTCATCAACAATAAAATGATGTCAATTGGTCTAAATATGAATAAAATAATGAACAGTATTTTTTAACTTTATCAACCTTCCCCATATGTGAGGAATTATTCTGTGTAACAATAGGTTTGTTCCTTGGAAGATATGGTTCTTTTTATTTATTCATTAATATCACTATGTATTATTGTAAATTAGTCTCACACTTTTTTGGAGTGAGTCTAGTTATATTTATCCTACAACACATAATTCCATACATTATTGAGTCCCCTCCCCTGTGAAGCTTCTTAAACATATTCTAACTATTATTGGGATTTTCATTCTCAGCTGGTTTTTATATGATTCATTCTAATGGTAAACTTGTGTACCAACTCCAAAATATATGGTGACACATTCTAATGATTATCATCTATGTAATCATAAATGGATTTTACAAACATTCCAAACATAAGTGTCTTAAAATCCTTCATATGTCATAATATTTCTATATGACTCATCACATTTCATTTTAGATCAATTTAACCCTTTCTATGGATTATTATTTTAAATTGTTTGTTTCATTGGAAAAATATAATTTCATCCTTATAACATTGTCTTTTATAATTCTCTTCTGTTGACATGTTGTTCCCCCATTCATTAGGCATATTAAAAAATCACAATTAGTACAAAAATTACTGAATTAAACACATCATATTTCTTATAGGTGTAATCAATCTTAATTTTAGTTTTCATTATTATCAGGGGAAACCCCATTATTTTTTGGCCACAAATATGGAAAATAATCCTAAATGTATTCAAATATACCCATGATGATGTGGTCAGTTTATTGATATTTTTTACCTTCTAAATTTTTTCTTAATCATTTCGATTTTTTGTAGTGTTTTTCAAAATAGATTTAGTACATAATGGTTAATAAAAAATTGGATGACTTCCATCCAAGATCCTATGGTTGAGGAATCCCTATTATTCTTCAATATCTCTTTACCAATAATATGTGTCGCTTTAGAGGATAGAAACATATCCAAACATGGGAGGAAAAATAATTTTTCTAAAAAAATTGGGAAGAATCATTTTAAAGTGATGATAAGTTGTTTTGTTTGATTATAAATTCATGAATTATAATGTCAAAAACATTCGTCTCATAATAAAATGATATAATACTACCTTCTGCATAACTATTTAGATTATATATTTTATATCCAAGAATTTTCTTTTTCTATTACAAAAATTTACATCTTTATAATCCTCATTCATCTAATTTATCATTTTCCTCATTTTTCATCCCTAGAAAACCTATGTTATTTCTCAAATGCCTAAATCATGTCTTCCATAATTACCATCACGTAATTATATATATTCGATTATTAAATAGTGAAATAAAGACTTTCATTATAAATTATTACTAGTTCATCCTTTTCTTTAATATATCTTGAGAGAGTGTAGTATTTTCTATACATTTTATATAATATATCTTCAATTTTATTAGCCTATTGATGTGTATTTTACCTCCTATTTATAGTCCATTAAAACATGTCATAAATTTTGTGATAACCACAATGGGGCACATTTTATAATACTAATATATTTCAAAATATAAATTATACACTGATTTATAATTTATAATATCATTAAATTATGTAAAAACTGGACAAACATAATTTGAGGAATAATTCTCAGGAGTATTGACCAAACACATAAAGCTATTACTATATTTTCTACAGATTTTTCCCAGATATTCATTTTAATTTTATCACTTTATTTCCATTATTCTATATCATATTCATAATTTTCATGAATGATACTACTTTATTTTTTTATATTTAATGGATGTTGATTTTTCTTTGTAATGAACATCCATTAACTTATCAAATACGGACATGAAATTAAAAAATTTAATTCAATGGGTATTCAAAAATAAATTGAATCACTATTAAAATCACTGGGATAAAAATTTAAATTTCAAATATTACGGGTTTATGAACATCTGAGGGGTTCATCAAATGTATTATATTTTTCATGAATTCCAATACTCTATTGGAAACTTTTATCCTCTTTTTAATTTAACCTATATTGTGAGTAATGTTATATGTATCTATTTTACATAATATAATAAATCATCAACCATATTCCTATATGTAATGTAAAAAAGGAATGTTGTAATTTTTTATATGGATTGGTTTATTGTTTCTGTCCTTAAAATTTAGTATTTTCAAAAAATATGGTTTCTACTATATAATTATGTTATAACTACTATGGTATGTTCATATAACCACTATATAATGTCTAAAAATTTATATGATTTACTATAACACACAAGAAATATATTTCTATAATAAAATGATACTTTACAGAGAATCTTAAAACTATTCACACAACATTGCATAACAATTTCAATATACACACTATGTAACCCAAGTTTTATGGATTCCCAAAATATATATGAAACCAATCCTTCAAACACATCCTTTGAAGTAATTCACCATTATGGAACATGAAACATCAACTTTAACATATATAAGATCTTTTAACATAATAATAGTGCCTTAAAATTACACTATATCATCAATAATGATACCTATAACTTAATTTCCATTATAACATAGCTTCACATTCACATATAGAATTATTTCTTCTTTACCTCTCACCCATTCACTAAAAGTATCAATCCAAATGATCAAAAATATCCCAATAGATTAGTCTCCCCTTAGATCATTCCTTTTATTTCTACTTTGGTCCACTTGAACATAACTCATAATGACAGGGGTCATTATTTTTATATAAAATCATACCCAATGATCTAATAATTGAGTTACTGTTTCCTTAATTTTATTTATATTTATTACCAAAATGATGATCAACATGTACATTGTCCTGGAATTTTAATCATCTTCCTTGAAGATCTCTATTTTTTTACACATATCACAGGCCCTCAAATTCTCTCCCCACTATATTTATTTTTTCTATATGGTTTCCTTTTAAATATAGGTAATACATATATATTTTTTATATTAGAAAATAAATATTTGACTTTCGTTATTAGTTCCTAGGATAACAAGTCTCACGTTTTCACTATTTTGTATATGGCATTCAACCATTCTCGAAATATTATGTTTTCTTATCATGTGTTTCAACCATGGAAATTCATGGAGCACCATTAACTTTATCATTTTCATTTTTTTATCCTTTATCATGTATGAATAAAATTATATATATTCTTTTTATTCATTAATCATTAATATCCACATTATTATTTTATAATCAAAAAAACTCACTAAAATTCACAAAACATGGATATAACATCATCAACATCCTTATGACATTAATAACTTCATTGTAAAAAACCCATCATTTAGTTTTTATTTTAATGATAAAATACATGAAAACAAAATCAATCTCAAATACCATAACCTTACACACTCTAAATCAATTATGTGACTAACTATAATAAATCCCTTCAAATAAAAATGAAAAATTCATTATACTTATAATAATAATTCAAATAAACATAATAATATTTAAATTTATTCTCATTTTATTGATGAATAATTATTTTAAAATATTTAAAATAGAAATTTTTATAAAGATAAAACAATTATACTACATAACATTTCACTATTCAAACTCTAACCACTCTTTGATCTCATCACTTCAAATATCAATGAAGTTCGGATACAAATGGAATGGATCAAGAATCAAGAAATATTTTTATAAATTATTTCTATAATTTCCCGATAAAATAGAATTTCAATGTTCCTAAATTTTCATCATTAATATATACCATATCATAACATATTGATCATTTTTCATGAATTTCGTTCTTCATTCAAAAACCCTTATTCATGAGCAACATTTCGAAATCTATTTGGAATAGCCCCTGGATCACACCATATAAATTCCTCCTCAAATATTAATATTTGGAAACATCATCTATTACTATCTCATTTTCTGAATTCTCAGTATGTTTAATAACACATAAATTGATGTATATTCATAGAGGAATTAACGAAAGGCCCATGATAAATCTCAAACCGTGACAAAATATCTCCTAATTCCAGACAATAATGGCTGTCATGTGGGTCTCCACCCCCGTAGTTGGTGAGGGACATTTTTTTCATTACAGGAAGCTCAGAATACATCTTTATCCCCTTCCTCTAACCCTAACGTTTTTCCCTCTTTACAATCAATTTTTTCCCTAAAGTCCCTGACTTGTTCATTGGATTCCATCACCTTCCACATTCATCATCATAGTTCTATGAATTCCCATTGTTATTGAACATGACATTGATATATTAATTCAAATAGACATTCCCTTCGGTTTATTATCTTGAGGAAAATTGATTTGTTTTCCATTTTTGACAATATCTTGTAATGGTGGGGCTCCATGATAGAAAATAGATCATGCTTTGTTTCTATTTAGAGAATTATTTAGTCAATATTTGTTCTAGTTCCACTCACAGCTACAATGGATTATTATTCAACTAATTTTAGTTGTCTTGTGATTTCCACATGAACCAAATTGCCAAACCATTGTGATATGTGAATATTTATATGGGCACTCTTACCATTTAAAAAAACAAATTTTTTATTATACTATGAAATATTGAAGGTAGATTAGTTTTTCTTGAATATTATAACAATGTCAATTTGTCACCGCCATCCCTATATCATCATGGAAGTTGATTTTTCAATACGTTCTATCAATTTTATATGTATTACAATCATTGATGATTTTGATTGTAATAAATGTTTGATTTTTGAGTTTGTGATTTTTTTTCACTGTGTTATAATTTGGGTAACTTAATTACAATATGTAGGTATGGGAGGAAGCGAATCAATCAGCATGTGGCTGTTGAAGTTGGAGATAGTATTAAAGTCATGGTGAATGAATATGATTAAGGTCTGCGAATCCAGTTGGTTAATTCTATAGATAATAATACGGTGGTATTTTTTCTAGTGGATCAAATGGGAGAGACCCATTAGTGGTGAAAATTTTCAAATGATCAAGGTTTGATATGGTCTCTACCATGTTTGGTGTTTTTATTCATCTAAACATAGTGGGTACTAGGGAGGTGAATATTTACTACGATTTGATTTCTAATACATCCAATAGAATCATGGTCAATTCTGTTGGGTTAGTGCACTATGGTGGTGGACATAACCCAATGGTGGGTTCATTTAAAAATTGATGAAGTATTTATGGGCAATGTAAATTGAGAGAAATCCCCACAAGGTTTTACAGAGTGGATGGTGGTTAATAATGCTTCCAACCCAATAAGGACTAAGTACATGTTTATTCTAACTAAAATTTTTGATGTCCTAGAAGAATATATTTAGTTAGAGAGCTCCAAAATCCTTTGGGGGAAATTAAAGGAGGATTTTTGTAGATTAGACATAAATTATTGTTCAAATGAAGTTATAGTGAGACATTTTCATATCCTAAGGAGGATGAAGGAGAATATAGGCTTTAAGGAACCTATTAGTTGAATCATAATATATAGTATGAGATTCAATATGCATAAATATTACTCATTCTTGATGATACCCATGCAAACAATATCAGCCACCAAATTTCATTCAAAGATAGCGGAGTGTGTTTCTTCTGATAATGAGAAAGTGGGTGAGATTAGATTGGATTTCCTGAATTAAAATGAAATGGAAAAAGGTAGTGTCGCTAAGGATAATTATATTGAGAATATTTATTTCATAAAATAAATTTAACCCCTTGGAGACTCAATTATAATTGAATATGAAAATAGTGTTCCACCAAGGAAGTATAGCATTGAGGATTCACATTATGATTCATTAATGGAACGTATGGTTATCCAATCGAGGGAAGTGGGTAAGGTGGTAGGCTAAAGGTCTTAGAAACTTCTCCTCCAGTTAGATGAGGGTATTTTTGAGGAGGAGGTGATCATTCATGCTTATAATGTGTATGTAGAAATGATGGAATCTAGATCAATTTGTGTGAAAAAAATAAATTGCATAGATAATGGTTAGACAAGAAATCTTAATCTGATACGAGGCCTCAATGAAAAGAATAGAACATTTGAGGAAGTAATCCAATCATGGGACATGATGGATAATAAAATTTAAGTCCTTATCCAACATGAACATGATAAAAATATTTCATACCTCTCATAGAATTTTTTTTATATATTACTTTTAATAGATTCAATATTTATTTTAATAATCATGTCACCTCAAATTATGATTTATTTTCCAAGGTAAGACATTGTGTGGTTTCACAATTTTTCCACAAATGTGTGTTAATAATAAAGAGATAATTTTCAGTGAATATAAATAACAAATAAATTGTGTGATATGAAACTTATGATGTGTAAAAAATAGACCAAATATCATATTTTTTCACATATATGAATATAATAATAAATGATAAATTAGTTTTTTCTTATACTTATTACAGGCAGGCATACCGAAATTATAAATTTAATATCCATGTGGGTATCTTCTATATTAAATTTCTGATATCCATCAAACTAACATATCTCACCATCATCCTTTACAAATTTTTTTCCAAGTGGTGTACACTCTGAATTTAACAATCCAAAAAAGAATCACACTATAATGGATTATAAAAATTTTATGTGTATTTATTCTCTATTAGATCTATATTTCTAGAATTTAAATTACAATCGTTCATTTCGTTCATTTTATCAAAACCATTGTACATCTTTAATCATATATTGTGAATCACAATCCATGGTATTATTAAAATTAATTTCATTTGATTATAAAAGTACCGCACAGTAATGGGTTATCCTAAACACCTATAATTAAATCATATTACTGTTGTATAATATATTTTCACATATATTAAATCATATCTTTAATATGATATCCAGTTCCAAAAACATGTTATTAATTTTATCCACATAACCAAATTATATGTGCATTATTATTACTTTTATTCACATTTATTAATATAAACAAATTTCATATCATTTCATTATAGTTGTTCTACATAATAATGTATGTGGATGTATCCAAAGAGTAAATATCACTCTGAAAGATTAATTTAGTTCCCCAATATGAACAAAACCTAAAAGTAACATGAAATTATTCAGAAATATATGTTATATTGTCTAATATTATCTTTTTATTATACAACATGATATATTTTATGTATGTTGGAAACTAATAGTACATTGACTAACATTCTCATTATGTATTCTTTAGAAAATTCCCAATGTATAAGATAATGAGAAAATAAATCATTATTAAAGAATACATGTTTATATGATTCATTGGATGTTTCTTTCTATGTATTTGTGTATTTTCCCTTATACTTCTTTATTATTAATAATGGATATTATTTTTCATTTACATTTATTTATTAATAAACACTATGCTGATGTATATTCATTGTGATATAAAAAATGTTGGGTGCATCATGAGTAATGTTGATATAATGACATAAATGATTTCCACTTATAATCATTAATATATTTTTATATATAATTCACATTATTGGTAATGAAATTTTTTAATAAATTAATGTCCATGGTGTTCTTATAGAAGTTTCATTTCCAAAATGTCAAAAAAATTGACATCAAGTCATTAATGATAATAGCCATAACTTAAATTATGATATATTTTCGGATAAAGAGATTAAATTATTTTGTATGTAGTGAAAACAAGTTTAATGTCATTTTGAAATTTACATCATTCTTTATGTTTTTATTTACATCTATCATGATGTTACGCAAGGAATGTGTGTGACTCCACCAAAGTACACTATGAAAGAGGCCTATAGGGTCACACTCTATGTGTATACATAATCTTAATAATATAATAAATACTAATTATTATTTATCATCTTGAATAAATAATAATCTATGATATGATTTACTAATGAATCATTTTTGTTTTCTGACATTTAATTGTTCATTAGGTATTCAATAAAATATTTGTGAGTTGAATATATAATAAATATTTATTTTCTATTTGGTCATATAATATTAACTTATTTATTAATTGGAAACTCAATAAATGTTATTTATTTATTAATTAAACAATCATTACTTAGTCCTAGATAAATATTTTGGATGAATTATAGAAATATTTTCATGGAACAGTAAGAAATAATCTATATTAAATATTATTTAATAAATTTTCATAAAATTTTGTAAATAAATAATCCTTCATATATTCTCAAATTTTCCACATGTTGTTTTAAATTAATATTACACTTATATACATGGGTTTTAATGATTTTTAAATATATAATAAGGGTGTGTGTGTAATTATTTTTTTCTATCCCAATTACTATTTAAAAACAATTATATTTTATCCAGTTGAAATGTTAACTATTCGTTTTGGTAGTGAATGACTCTAGATAATTTATTCAATATCATTGATGTTTCCATCCATTAATACTCTTAATAATATAAAATTATCCTTATCCACCACCACTCTCGATTATATAGATATCAAATAAAGTCATCCATTGATGAAATTCCCCTGGAAATTATTGACAAAATTGTGAAAACATTAGGGTCTTCCACACTAGTCATTAGAGATTCCTACACCATCATTTTTTTCTTCATAGTGCATGTGTGGATCACTACTAGATGGAATAAAAACATGATTCAAGTGGCTCAACAATGGTATGAGTTAGAGACAATTTTATAATTCAATAATGATGAGATAATTCATCAAAAGTTAATTCATTAGATTATTGAATTACTTATAATTAACTATTTAATGATGTTGTTGGTTATTATATATTTTTCATGAAAATTAATTTTCCCTTCATTACAATTGGTTGCATTGTACTTCATTTTATGAAACATACATTATTTTTTGATTATTTAAAAAAATACGAGTTTCAGATTCCCATATCGGTGCATCCATTCTTCCAAAAACATTTATATTATTCATATATTTTGTATACTATCCTATCAATCACCTATATGCTATATGTATTGACTATCCTCCAAAAAATAAATTGTAATGAAATTAATTACAACATCTCATGTCCACTATTAAATTTCAATATGGTGTACATATATATATATATTATAATTGATATATTTTTTTATACTGATTATTCATATATATTACTTATAAAACATTTTTTTGGAATTTATTATATTTATATTTTCCCATTATAATTTGGTGACTAAAATTGATAAAATAAAATCTTAAATGGAATATTTTATATCTATCACTATATAGAATTATCATGGTGTTAAGGGTTTCATCATTTTTTCAATAGACTACTTGAAATACCTTTCTTGATTCATATTCCTTTATTTATGTTTTTATTCAATTTGAGTTAGTGCAACTAAATTTTAAAATTATTTATACTATTATAAAATATAGAAGAGAAATAATTTTCAATGAAAAAGTGGAGAAGAAGAAAATATATCTATAAAGTAGAATAATAATATATTTCATGTGTAATAAGTTATTAAGTTTAGTATATAAGTTGATATAGATCACATTGAGAATATGAAAATGGTGGTTCAGTAAGATAGATTAGATTAATAAATTGTGTTTTAAAAATTATATAAATCAATTGATATTATATTGTTTCATGGTTATATAAAATATAAAATTATATAACATAATATTGGAAAATGAGTGAAGATTTTTTTGTTCAATTAATTGGATATATGTTTAATATGAACTCTACAAATTCTAAATTAATTTTCAAAATTTTGATAAAAAAATTTATTTCAATATATCATGATGTTACTCATGTTGATAAGAAACCATTCATTGATCTTATGGACTTGAAATATATTATTCCTCTTTAAAAACTTAGAAAACATGATCATCATTAAATAAAGGCTTAAAAAATAATAGTTCAATCCATAATAAAATGAAAAATATTCCATGATAGATGTAATAAAAATAGGTAACCAATTTCCCTAATAGATCAATATTCATTTTTCATATTGTTCTTAGTATTATATTGATCATAATAATAAACCTAATAAATTCATATAGTTTTATGTCAATATCAAAAGCAATTATTTTCAAGGGTATTATTGAAAAATAATATTAAATTTTATATTCTATTCTTTTAAACCA
Organism: Viscum album; assembly: GCA_963277665.1. Lineage (NCBI taxonomy): Eukaryota > Viridiplantae > Streptophyta > Magnoliopsida > Santalales > Viscaceae > Viscum > Viscum album. The sequence continues at coordinate 1,696,174,265 of OY728142.1, read as the reverse complement.
TGTCTTGAAATGGTTCTTGTTTTTTCTTTTATAGAGTGAATTCATACCAGATTAATTTAGATGGTTTTTTAATAGGATCAGAGGATGTAAATATGAATTATTGAAAATAAAATAAATGCTTTACGTGTGGTATGAGAGCGATAACATCTTTTCTAATCCACCGTTGGTCTATCTTATCTTCAATCTCTTAGAATCATGGAAATATTTCACTACACAATATTAGGGGGATTGTTTTAAGATAAAATTTATATGATTCTAATGTATATATCAGGAAATTCATAATTATTCCATTTTAATATATTTAAATTTATAAAAATATCATATGTGTTCTTGGAATATGTAACATTCAACAAATATGAATAACCCCTGCTATAACTGATAAATAATTTATACCTCACTTGAAATATACTTGTTACATCCTTTGAATCCAAAATAAAATGGTTAATAAAAAAGTAATTTTTATATTTGTGTTAATATATATATTTATTAAAACGATACCCTCAATAAATCAATAGCACATGTTGTGGTTTGGTTAAAAATTTAGTGTTAATTAGATGGGAATAATATTATATGATAAGACATAAAAAGTTTAGGATATATGTATAAGTATAATGGAATTGATATTAATAGTATATTTCTTAACACATAATAACAAATATTATGTTATTATTAATTTGGTCTCAAAAAATGATTCGTCAACCAATGATGATAAATAAATAAATTAGATAAATAAAAAATCAGTGAAATATTGATGAAGGATATGGAATGTTAAAAATTTTATTTCGAAAAAAATGAAACACTGTTTGAATAAAAATAGTGCACATTATGAATATTTGTATATTAATTTTATATCACTAATCAATAAACTAATAAACATTTATAAATTCACAAACATCATGTTTTTTTGGTTGTTTTCCCTCAAAAAAGACAATTATACTTTAGGTGGTCTTTTTTTAAATATATCCTTTATCTATGTTGAAATAAAAAATAATTATTTCATTTTTTCGACATATTTGAAGGTGATATGATTTATTGATTATATATATCAAACCCCATGACTTGAATTACTTCTATAGGTTTGTCATAAAATACTCAATGTCACACCCTTTGCAATATATTATTATTATATGTTCATGTGGGAGTAGGGATCTTGGAATCTTGCATGCCAGTAGTTGGCTAATATATTTTCATTTATTTATTTAAATGATGAATATTTGAAAAATAAATTCAAATGTTCATAACAAATAAAATATAAAATATTATCTGTCTTGATATGAAAGGGGAATACCATTAAAATCATACATTATACCCAAAAAAATTTATGAAAATTAATTTTTTTATATTTCATGTATAATTATATAATTGTAAACAACCATTTCAACCAATGAATATAAACGTATAATCGATCACATCACGAAAGTGTACAATATACTGTAACATTACTCCACCACTAACCATTAAATAGCCAACAACATAAATGGACATTTACAATTTATATATCAAAGATGAGTTTAAAAAAAATTAATTTTAGTATATATATAGACAGAGATATCTTAACATCTATATATACGAAAAAATTAATTTCTTGTCACTATAGCTAATTTGTGCCTTATTTGGATGAAATGGGTTCATTAGGGGATTTTAGGAAGAGTGAGATGAAAAATGGGAAGTGTTGAGTTACAATAAGCATGATGTTCCCGATCGGGTTCCATCAGGTACCAGGTGGGGCACTATGTGGTGAGATGATTCTAATTTGGACTATCAGGTACCCAGTGGGTTTTAATAGGTACTATGTATATTCTTGGGTAAAATTACCTTAGTGAGAATACTTTTTTTCATTTTAATACTAACATAATTCCACCTAAAATGCATGTTCTTTATATTCTTCCCTCATATCATCCATTTTCAGTCCCTTATAACCATTCACTTCTCTTTATTTACTCCATAGTAGATCCTACATAAATTCATGATTTTTGTGACTTAAATTAGTCTTAGGAGATCATTTTTGTGACACTAATTCTTCAACACCATCTAGAATTATCCCTATTTTTGATTACTTTTGAAAGTGGAAATAAGCTAATAGATTACCCATTTAATTTACATATAACTCATTCAATAGATCAACTTCATTTTGTTCTATCTACTTTTAAACCATAGACATTGTAAATTAATTGAATGAATGATCTGTCATATCCCATATCCTTCGTCATAAAACACGTGTGGTTTATTACGTAGTACATAACTCTTGATAGTTGGTTTAAATTTATTATTGGGTGGCTTCTCTCTTCTTCTTGGGGCCTCAATGTGTCTATAAAAAATTAAATTTATCGGTTTCCCTCATCATCCTATGATACCCATGGAGATTTATCCTCATAAAATTATTGTTTTATGTTAAACCACATAATATTATGTGTTTAAATTAATTGTTTTTTATGAATATTTAGTGGGAATAACGGTTGATCTATGTTTTTATTTGTTATTTTTTTCACGTCTAATGTAGTATGCGATTCAAATAACATAACTTGTATTTAATTATTCTATTACATGGATTACTAAAATGTTTTATATAAGGTAGTAGGTTTATTTGTGATGTAATCTTAATTATTATATTCTATATATTACTGGTTTTTTAAAATTATTTTAATAAATATTACACCACCAATCATTAGCATTGTTTATATTATTGGAAAATGCGGTTAAAGTTATTAGAATTTTTGAAAAACTAAATATAGTAGAATAAAATAATTATCTACTCCAAAAAATTTAATGAAAATATGGGAGGTATGGTTTGGGGTTGATATTCCATTAAATATTTGTACACATTCCCAATTTTTTTGAAGGGATTGGCAAAAAAAATATATTGACTTGGGATTCTAGAATCCATTTCAATAACTAGGATGTTATACAAGGGCCAAACAGTTGTCAAATAAATCTACATATATGTGTGGTGATAATATATATATATATAATTTAAATCTATGAGAGAACACTATCTCTTAGGGGGTGGTAGTAATGAATCAACTCATTACTAATGTTGAGGAATAAAGTATGAACTATTATAAAGTTGAGTTATCCAAATGGTTAAAATCTATTAGGATAGCCCATGAAACCATTGGGATAAGCTATCCGAATTGTTACATAACCCATATTTATGGGAGGTGTATGGATAGTCCAATACTAAAGGTTTCTATAGAATCGATGGTATAGGGTGGGTAAAACACCACATTACTAGTTGTTCAAGGTGAACCATTGGGATAGATGTATATAAATTTATTAAGAACTATTTTTAAAAAATCTTTCCCACAATTGTCAAAAGAAATTTAACCTACAATGATCCTCCTATAATGTACCTACAACAACACTCAAACAAAACAATCCAACATCAACACTGCAATGAATCTACAACAATCCAACACTTAAAATATTGACTTACACCTGCACATTCAAAAGACATATATTCCTAAAAATTAATTTACCAATAACAGAAAAATAATCCAACACTATTAAATACAACATAAAATATAACACCTACAAAATAAAACTACAAAAGCACATGAAATAAAAACATCAAAACACACATCAACTTTAAATAAAAAAACAAAACTATCTAATGATAAGAAAAATTCCATAAAAATGATAAAAAATAAATACAAATTGATTCATTTAACCAATGAAAATTTATATATAAATTATCACACAAAATTTAATCACCAAAAATCATCAAATATCAAATGTCATAAATATCAGAAAAAATGTAACAGATTATTATGTCCCTCTACACCATCACTATAATTATCATAATTGTCATCTAAAATATCATCTTATTGCTCATATCAATCTTCATATTGATCCCCACCCTCATCTTTTTGTTCATCCCCACCCCCTTCCTCAACCTCATACTCACTATATTCCTTTGCCTCAAACTCATCCTTGGCCAAAGTTTGGCCTCATCCTTGGCCTCTTCCTCTCCATTTTCCCCACCAATGCCATCACTAAGAATGAAATCATCTTTAACACCAATAAGACTACCACCCTAGGAAATATATAATTAATGAATTTTTTAAATGTATTCATCATAAAGAATGGTGGTCTCTATTGGATGTGATGGAAAAAAAATTTATCAGTTTTATAAATTTAGTGTTTTCCTATTCATCTCACTCTTCCCCCTGTGTAACCCTTTTGCCAGCCATACCATCCTAATCATTTTCAGGTTCTTTCTATTCATGATCCTTTTCAAAATCAATGCAATAAAACTGGTACCTGAAGTGGTCCAATATTTCATCATTACTATACTCTTCTCTGGTCGGTATTATACTCTTCTATGGTTCTCATATATAAATATTTTATTTATGGGATCATATGGCCCACTATTTACAACATTATAGGAATTAAGGGACACTAAATAATCCCATTAAAAATATAAATATATTATTATGTTAAAAATATATATTAATATTAAAAACCAACAGTTAAAAACATAAAACATACTGGTGTGTCAGTTGTATAACAGTACATCCGTATTATTTATTTATTCTTGAAAAAATAGTATTTCTTGAGTAACATGAACATTAATATAAATACATCCATCTATAACGAAATTGAATATAGGAAACCATAATTTAAAATTTTTAACCAATAAATAGTTTCAGTACAAAAATAAAATGGATATTAAAATAATGTGATGAATAATAGAAAAAATGGTTGATGGGTTCATGTGGGTCAAGTACAATTTTGTTTTATTATTATTGGTTTTATTTATTGTTGTTTAATTTATTTTAGTTTATTTTTTTCCAATTTCATGAAAATTTGGTTGAGATTATTTATGTCACATCTCTATTATTTGATAAAATTAAATTTATATTTATTTGGTCATATTTTAGTTGATTCAATTTAATTCTATACAATACAAATTTTGTATTAATTTTTGTATCATTTTATTCAATTCTATATAATTCTATTCAATGTTCCCTATTTGAAAAATATTTGGTTTTTTTGGGTTTATGTGGTTTATAGTCTTTTTAATACAAATATATTTTTTATAGTCAATTTCATTTGGTTTACAACACATTATTTATTGTATAAATGTATTTTTGATAACCAATGTTATGTTATTTTTAGGATTGTTTAGTTTAGTTTGTTTCTATTTGATTCAGTTTGATTTAATTCAATACTTTTCAGGTCTATTTGATGTGGTTTTACTCATTTAGGTGTAGTTCATTTGTATATATTTCAAGTAATGCCAAGTAAATTTGGTTCAAATATATTTTTTTAGTTAGGATTGATTCAACTCTATTTAGTTCATTTTATTTTGGATTATTGGTATTACAGTTGATATTCAATATCAAATGCTCTACCAAAACATTATAAATAGAATGATTTATTGAGGAAATCTCATAATGTGAATGTCCTAAAGTAAATTTATAAATGTTTAACATAACTACTTCCTCTAAAGGTTCGACATTATAGTCTTATCCAATGTAGAGAGGTATTTCATTATCATTAATGTTATTTATTAGTTTTTCTTATGGATTCTTATAAAAATTCTATATTACAAGAGAAATTATTAATGAAAAAAAATTCATTTAATATCCTCAAATTATATTAATACCTATAATGTAGTAAATGTATACTGAGTAATCATTTGTTGATATTATTCTAAGAGATAATCATTCATGATATGATTGGAATCTATGTATATTCCAACTCTATCACACCATCCAATTTACAACTCCTACTTGTAGCCTCTCCACATATCACCTAATTCCATGAGTCATTATAGCCTCACATCCTCACCATCATGATAATTAAAATAGATCATCCACCAAATTATTAATTCATATAAACACATTAATAATAAAAAATTAAATACAATATATTTTTTTCAACGATATTTGTGGACAATCATTATCATTTACATCATTGGGTTGATGTCTCCATGATAGTGGACTTACCATAATGTTTTTACAGTTTTTTTAATTCATCTCCAAAAAATCTACTACAATCCTATAATTGTTTTTTCTATCATTATATTGTCATCATTATACCCCACCACCAACTATGTATGGTAGTTCCACACCACATGCATGTGTGTATTCTCACACCACCTATTAGTAGATCTAGTTGTTATAGATGAAAATCAAATATTATATAGATAGGTGTATAATGAAATAAAATATGGGAAAAAATTTATTAGTGTTCTATAAATATACATATGGATTTCTAGTCAATTGGAATAGCTGGATCTGTAGGCACTAATGAAACATCTCCATGTATAGATAGATTGGGACTTAGTGTAAGCTCTATAGACTGATAATGTTTCATAGAAAAATTGGAAGAAGAATAAATGTACAAGCTCTATGAGAAGTAGGTAGAAATAAAGATGATGATATGGATGGCTTCCCAAGTGCATGATGTGGATGTGAAGGAAGAAACATTATCAGATGCAAGAAAGATAAGAGAAAAATCTTTGATATAAATGATGGTGAAAGCACGAGGGTCCTATATATCCCTTATTTACCTAACGACACTATGAGATAAAAATATGTGGTATATTTTACGTTACTGGGTGGGTCATGGTCTAATATTGTACTCTTACTAGATCTCCTACGTATATTACCACCCCTTCATACTACTTGACTGAGCATTGGGACCACTAGGTTACTTGTAGAATAAATAGTTCCGATGTTATGGATCATGCAAAAAAATTTAAAAAAATATTCACATGATAATATTTGTTATTGATATATATATATACACACATATATAAATATAAATATACATATATTATAAATAATATAGTAACAATAGGCACCAATTGAGGAACTCCCATCTCATTCATTCAGTGATTATTGATCATCATCATTTTTCATCTCATATCCTCAGTAAGATTAATTTCCTACAATTGAGAGAAATATAGATTTAATTATAAATTGATAAATAAAGTGTATCTAAAAAATTATATGATATATGTAATAATTAAAGAATACCTCATGTCAAACCAAATATAGGATATGTACTAATATAACAAAAACAATTTTAAATTTTGTGGGAAGAATATCATTGCAGAGTACATGTCAAAAAATAAACAACATGTTAAAAATAACATGTTTATCATAGTTATGTTGTATTTTTCATATATTTTCATTTCGATCTAATTTAGTTTGGATTATTTCATTGGACTATCTTTATTTATCTTATGATTTTTGTATCATTTTCATCAATTTAATAGGAACTTTTTTTTTTTGGTCATTTGGTTCATTTTTGTTAATTTATTTATCAAATTTTTCATATTTATTTGTAAAGGGTCATTTTATTCATATGATGGGTTTTGTAATTTTTCCAATTTTTTTAGGTAATTATTTTCAAATTTATTAATATTCATATCAATATGTTCAATATATACAATTCAATTCCACATGTTTTTTAATATAACATAATTGATTTAGTTGTGTTCGGTTTTGTTTATTTAAAAAAAATTACTTCAAAATTTGAAAATGAAACTCAAAGAAAAGTATATACAATAAATAGTTAATATTAGTATGAAGTCATGTAAGAATAAAAATATTTCAACTCAATATAAAATCAATTTTAATAGTCCCAACTGTAACAACCCATGTCATGCTAGATCAAAATAACTAAAAATAAAGGTATATGATTTAATATATTTCCCACCACCGGTACAGGGTCATTATCAACTTTTAAATTTGATCTATTAGACTCATAATAATTATTAAATAGATTGGGAATAATTTGAGAATATATTTTGTAAATTTGATCATCTCCATCATCAAAAATATGGCATTGAATTACATTGATAATGACACCAAATTTAGGTCCTAGATAATATTCGATGAAAGAAATTTTTTTCGCCATTTATGCCAATAAATATGGTTCATCAGTAGAAAGAGTTTGATTTATACCAATAATTCAAAATCCTTCATCATCAATAAATGTTCCCTGCCTCATCATCGAATCAGACCACTGAAATTTCATTGTAGTGAAAGAACCATGAGTGTAATAATCAAATGTTTTTCAATGAATCCATAAAAAAACATCATTTTTAAATCGATTTTTATTAGTTTATGCACTCGAATAAGTTTCACCAATGTAAGTTACCATAACACCATAATGATTTTTTCTCATGTTCATTTCCTGTTCTAGGATAATAAATCAATAACCATTGAACATAATGGATTTACAGTCAAGAACCAAGCTATTGGGATGAAAATACAAATCTCTTATTTCCTCAAAGATAGGGTTAGTAGGAAAACCCAATACCTAAAATATAAATGAATATTTATTTGAAATAAATATAGATTTTATTAATTAATTATAAGAGTATATCAACATTAAATTTAAACCAAGAAGGCAAATCATTTCTATTAATAGTCTCCCACCATCTCAAAGAAAAATGATGCTTTATATTTATGATTTCTTTATTCTCTTTCTAGATAATAATAAAAATATTTTAATTGATATGTAAAATTACGTGAGTCAAGATAAGATATAAATATTGGAAGTGGTTGGACAATAAGGAAATGTAATGAATATACTCCTTTTTTTAAAATTATAACATGTTTTGGAGGAGTCATTCTTCATCTTTCAAGATTTCATTTGACACATCCATAATGAAAAAATTAAATCTTTCAATTCACTAAGAACATCAGTTCCAGACATATGTTAAGGTAGATTATCAATTTCCATGTTTATTTAAAATCTTCTATGATTATTTATATATGGATGTTCCATTGTAAAGAATATTAGACATCTCATAAAAATGAAACTATGAATTTATTTTTGTCTTATGGATCGTGTATTCTTAATATAAATATGACAAGACAGTTTACCCTTCTTTATCCATCCAAACATCATTTCATTACAAAATATATTGTTGATCATCCTCATAAGAAAAGTACATATCTGAAATATTTCTTTCTAAAATGCACCATAGGTTCACACACACATATTACAAAGAAGTATAAACTATTTTAAAAGTATACATATATATCATTGCTGAGATTATTTGGCTTAGATATGAGTATACTCATGAATTTGAATTTGTTTTCATACACAACCTTGGTGGAAGGTTATAAATGTGTTTAAAAACATCCCATGTGTTGTACGAAGTTAGCATAATCCAAAATAGAATAAAACCATCACATGAATGGCCCAACATCACGTTATTCAAGTCAATTAGTAAATTATGATATCGACCATCAAATCACTTCCATGAAAATACATATATAGGGTAAACTGAATCATCATTATTATTCCTTTTCTTGGTATCATGGAATCAATTTTTTATCATTTCCTCAGACATGAAAAGATTAAAAAGTATGGGGATCAATGTAAAGATCCACATTATATTTTGTGTCACACAAGATGGTGTTACATCAGTTTTTGAAATATATTGGGATTCTCCACAATATATAAACTCATATTGTTCAACAGTTTCCTCCTATAATAAGATGTAATCTTTCAGGCAAGCATGATTTTTGATTTTTGAAAGTCATTGTTCCTCAAATAACATAGATAAAATATTGTGGTTTGAGGTAATATCTACATCATGTAGAATTAAGTGATTAAATAAGGTGAGGATTTATTTGATTGAGGTATTAGAAATCTAATACATGGTTTTCCAATGAAAACATTAAATTAAATCATCTATATTTTTCTTTGATCACGTTGCCTATAGACTAGTGTCTTGGTTGTATAATCCAATTTTTTTTCACCCTTTCAACATAATCATTTTCATTAGACTCACAATGTGTGCTCGTATAAAAGTTTTCTTGAGTCAAAATCCATTCATTCTCATGATGATGAAAAAATTTGAACTCATCTGTAACAAATTCTCAAATCGAATACTCTCATTTTGATCATCAACATTTAGTGACTCTATTTTCTCGCGATTATGATACCTCCCATAGTAGTTTGTTTGAAAACCATATATGGGTATGTTGAATCTTAATTCTTCCATATCTCATCCACAGTCTTCCAAAAAAATAATATGAGAAGTGTATGTGACCTCTATCTGAATTATTATCAAATGGAAAATCCCTAATGATCTCCGAATTTTTTTATAAATCACTTGATATCTAAATGATTTAATACATTCAAATTCAATATATTTTGTAAAAAACATTATAATTAATTTCATAAAATCAATTCAATTATATTGAAGATTAATTGAAAAAATATTAAACTAAGTGATTTTTGTTCACATTAGATGAAACCATAACATACACACTACTCTATATGAGAATTATAATATAAAAGAAAAAAACTAATATATATAAAACAGAAATACTATAACAACAAAACTATGATATAAAAGTAATGTATAAATATAAAATTATGATATTAGTTGGGTTTTATTTCATTATATTGATTGGGTTAGTGATTTCCTATTACGAAGTTATTAAATATTTTTCCACTCAATTAATTTTTAATCATTACTATATAATTTCATTTTGGTAGTTTAAATTTAGTTCACAATTAAATTTTATAATAGTTTGTAAATATTAGTGTTTTTTGTGTCTAATAAATTTTACCAGGATCAAATCAAGTAATTTAAATTCGATTTAGGTGGTTTAGTCATGTCAGTTCAACTATGATATAGATATGATTTTTTATTTTGGTTGGGTTTTATTTTTTAAGGGGTTAATAGGTTCAGTTCATTTACATTATTGACTAGTTAGGTCTATTTGATAAAAATATTTTTTCATAGGGTTTGATCAATTATTTTTAATTTATTATATTCAGTGATTCAAAAAAATCAATCATAAAAAATACATATATATGTGAGGTTTAGACACTACCAAAAAAGATATTCCCTTACTCCAAATCTAATCATAATCAAAGTGATAATCATTCCTAATACATTAAAATGGTAGTATTGCCTATAATTTATAAACAATCCATTCTTTATTGATCTTTACCTATACAGATGGAAACTAGAATTCCATAAAATATAAATCATAACCATTGAAATAAAAGAGATTAATCATTTAAAACCAAGAAAGGAAAAACTAATACAACCATTATTCAAAAAAATATTCAATATATACTTTAGAAGACAAGAATGATGAATCTAATGATAATAACTCTAAAACCATTAAAAAATTTATAGTCTATTTAATTTAAAAATTGAAATACCTGAAAATGTCTTTATTTTTGTGTTTATTCACATTAATATAGCCAATATAATTTTATGTAAAGTTAAACATCTAAAATATGGAATTACATAATTAAACATATGTGTATTACAATTATTTAATGAATCTAGACAGAAATATGTTACAACTCATCATATAAAATATATAAAGTATAGATATATTAAAATAAAATGATTTAAACGATATTAGTACATAAAATAAAATGGTAACACATTTAAAAAAAGTCTACTACTAAAATAATTCATTTGGTATAAGTCCGGAACATATTTGGTGGCTATTATGTTGATGAAATTACCTCTCAATGTTTTGAATTCCAAAAAAAATATAAATTTAATTTCAAAAAACCAATAAAAAAGAAATGTATTTTAGGTAATAATGGGTTTCTATCAAAACCCATTATCAAAGTGAACATACGCATATAAATATGTTTTTCATTTGGTAATGAATTTCCACCAATAATATATATTCATTTACCAAAATCTATACCACCAAAACATTTAAAATTTTAATAAATACAACATTATAATTTTTCATTTAAATCCCCTATTAATATGTTAATTATATTATAAAAAATTCTTGTAAAGGGAAACAATAATTTTAAAAACCCATAATTCATTTTTAATTAGTTATAATTAAAAAAATATTCCATCAATGGATAAAACATATGAAATAAAACCAAAAATAGTTAAATATTGAAATTAATCAAATAAATCATTTATATAAACCTTAAATTTAAAATAAACCAAGGATAAAATAACTCATGATCATATTGATGTCTTAATTATCAATAAAAATATTCAATAAACATTAAAAATTAAAACCACAACACTACATAAAATGATATAGGGCATGTGTTCATAAGGTGATCTTAATACACAATGTGTAAAATAAACAATATTTTAGATAAACTGAATGAAAAGTACCAAAATAAATATAGGATGGGGTTATAACAAAGATAAAACATACCGACTTAATATGGATGTAAAAATATTACTTCATTATAAGATGGTTCACTAGTTGGGAATAATTGTTTTTTGGAAAGGAAAAAATATATCTTGTTAGGGAAAAAATGTGGGTAGATCACTTCTGGTTGAAGGTAGCTCACAACTAAGTAATTGGGGGTTTGATATTCCAATGGTTTTTCAAAACTATATGGGAAAAGGAGTTATACCAATATTGTTTTAGGAGTATTGGGATACTCTATATCAAATGAAGCTTATCCCAAAATTTAAAAAAAATTGATGAGATAGGGGGACCATTCATAAATGTTTTATTGAAGAATCCTCTATATTAAAGGGTATCCTAGGATTTCCATTTTATTCTTTCATTAAATATGTTATATGTCTATAGATCTCATGAAACATTCAATGATTTAATAGTAATTAATGTGTAGGACATATTTACTTACCATTTTCTTTCCAATAAAATTTTATTGTATTACTATTGGAAGTATTTGGATTCTTATATTTATAAAAACAACCACAATAAATTAATTATTTTTATATATATGTTGATTTTTAACAATTAGTATTATATGTGTTAATAGAATTTTTTTTGTATTTAATATATTTTCAAATATATTACTTTTAGTGGTTTCTTATGTTTCTCATAGATCATGTCAGTACATATTTTTAAATGATTTTCCTAGTATCTAAAACTTCCTTGTAATGGTTTATAAAATGTGTTTTCAATTTTAATGTAATTTCTTAAATAGTTGTGACGAAAAAAGGAATGGTATATACCTGACAGACATAGTTTATTTACGAAAAATTTTGTAAATATTTTGGGGAGAGAGTATTTATATAATTTTATACCTTAATATAATTGATGCCTCTTTGATAACCGCTAGTTATTGTGATTGATGTTGTGGGTGAACATGAATCGCCCGGTCGACATAATGTTGAACATGATGACATTAAAATAACAATTAATTATATGTTTTTATGTTTATTTATTGTATTTATCGTACAATATTTTATCTCAGATGGATCTTTAGTGGAGCAGATTTTCAAAGATATTTTAATAAAAAACAATACTATGGTTGTTAATATAGTTTAAAGTAAACAATGAAACAAACAACACATATATTTCACTAGATAATGTGTGTTTAAATCGATTTTGGATAAAATAATCCTGGAATGTATCTAACACAACCTTTTATATTAATTTCTATTATAATTTCAGTATGACTTGGAAAAATTATTTGGATGACATCAACCATGATTTGGGTTAACTTATATACCCTAATATAAATGAAATTAAAAATTAACAGTGTTGTAACTATCATTTAAATATGTTCAGCATATTATGGATGGTGTTAGCCGAAAATAACATGACAATACAATCACTATGAAATAAAAATGTTATCTTTTTACATCTAATAATAATATTTTATGTTTCCAATATATAATCACATTGTTGATCATGTGTGATAACAAATGTATTTTTGAAACAAATACATAATATAATAGTCTCATAAAAATACATCATGATAAAATCACAAGAAATAATTTCAATCTAAAAATTATATAAAGAAGTAAATATCTTACTTATTGGAACTCCCATAATAATTATTCATAGTCCTCACAATGAAACCCGAAAGTTTACCTTTGCATTGAGAGGAGTAAAATTCTTGAGTACATGTGAATATGAATTTATGCTCTAACTATGAGTATAGAGAGATATAAAATTTATCAAATCTTGTGAAGATCCCTAAATCACAAAAAAACTTGAATAATCATTCCTCTTTGAGTAAAATTATAAGGATAATCCAAAGTTAAGTATTTATAAGAAAAAGTAAGTAGTATTTATTTCAAAATGGTTTTCTAATATCACATCTATATTTATTTAAGCATTGTAAAATTATATATCAAATATTTAAAAAAATGGTATTGTTTTTGAAGGGCCCCTGAATATATCCGTGTGATTTTAAGTAGAAAATATAGTTATATAATGGGATATATTGGGAAAATACACAAATGATCTCTTAAAATCAATTAGTGGGGGTATTGTATATAGACCACTTTATATGGTCTACATGGTGGATTAACATGGATTTTGATTCTTATAAACAATTTTTTTAACTCATTTATGAATTTTATCTCTAATTTTGAAACTAAATATTTTGAAATATTTTTATGAAGTACTATTTTCTTTTAAAAAGTGTGCTTTCAATTCTATGAATTTTTTTCAATTTAGCAAAAACATCATCTTGGACTCTCTAGATCCCTTTCATGAATGATCATAACAACAAATTCAATAAAATTTACCTTTTTAATAATATTTAAAATATAATAACATTTTAAAAAATATTCATAATTAAAATTCTATATTAATAGAAATAAAAAAGAAACTCGAAAATAAATTATAGGTACAACCAATTTATTCTTGGTGTTTTTATTTTGTTTTTTAATATGAAATTTAAGAAATGATGTAATAAATATTCAGAAAAAAAAATTACTTGTCCTTTCCATAGATATATAATACACGCACATTACGAAATGAATGGAATTTTAACGAAAGTGATTTCCATGGTTGGACAGGGATTTGATCTTATGATAGGTTTGATTTTATAGGGTATCTATAGGAAGCAGACCAATACTCATTCATCTACCATTATATTATATTTTGTTTTTTAATGTTTTTAATTTATGATATAAAAATTTCACCTCAAATGATTATGTTCATATGAAATTAAAAAGAATTGAAATAAAATGAATTAATCCCAAACCATTGGAAAAGTGTCAATTCGAACACATTACTTGTCTCTAGGATGATGTTCATGTAATTATCAACACAATAGGTAATCCCATTTTTAATCATTTAGTTCGTATATATTCATTATTTATTTCATTTAAAAAAATTAAATATTATACACTCAGCTTGTTAGAATATAGAATATATTATATATATTTATATTTATACGTATATATATTTTTATGGTTTAATGAAATCCACGTACACACAATGTATTATTTTATTATTTAGTTAAATATCACCTAAAATTTATAGTCTAATTTCATTAAGTGGCGTTAAATACCTCTCTATCGTAGTCTCATTAATTAAAAAATATTGAAGTCTATATGTGGATATGATAATAAAAAGAATTAAAATATGTTCCCATCATAATTATTTTCAAAATCTAATATAATTTCAAGAAATCTGGAAACATGTTGTACTGATAATGAAGTAACACTTTAGAGAGGAAACTTACATACATCCTCACTTTAATTTTTTTGGATTAAAGTGGGACGAAGAATGAGGAATATCAATGAACTCACATATATTATAAATAAAATCATTCATAGATTATGCATCTAATATTACAATGGTTGAAGAATCATTGATTTTCGACCTACAACTATTATATGAAAAAATATTTAATTATAAATAATTTTTTTTAAATTTCACAATTATAAAAGAATCCACCAAAACCATTGACATATTACATGTTAATTAATGAAATTATAAAAATCACATTGTAAAATAAAATAATTAAAGATAAGGTGTTGAGAATTTTTATCAATTTAAATTTCTTTGATAATGAATAATCAATTCCTGATAAAAATAAATGTTAGTAAAATAGTATAAATAAATATTTTTGCTAAAATATGTAGATAATTTTCAAGAAAAAATTAAAAAATACAAACTTTAAGTGATGGAACACATTATAAATAATTACTGAATATAAAAAAAATTATCATGAAATCTAAAATAAGTTATATTTTTAATATTGGATAATATTATAGGATAGACCCTTCATCATTAATCATTTAGCATTTGTGGTTTTAATATTAAATTTTTAATATGTTTTATATAATAGTACTAAAAGAGGGGGTTCTGAAAATTATTTGACATAAATAATGAACTAAAAAACTATTATATTTCATAAAACTAAGTGATATTTAAATGATATAAAATAAATCGATATCTAAATGAAAACATTATAATAATTCAAGGTCATTGATCTATGAAATTTATTTAGTTTTGGAGAAATTCATTGTCTTAGGATGACTGGAATCATACTTACCGTCCATTAACATAAATTTACATAATTATACAAGGATCCTTCATTAACTTTTAGTATCCTAGTACATGAATATAGTGACTAGAATATTTGAATAGTCATCTTAAATTTATTCAATTAAATATGATTATCATATTGAATAAACTTTGTTAAATATGCCATAGAAAATAAACAAACATCTTAGGATTTTTTTTTATATTATCATGGATCACCAATAACCTAGTCTATTATTTAGTATCCTATGATTAGTGATGATCTGGATATTTACATGTTCATCAATTTTCATAGAGAGTTGTAAGTATATTTCATATAAACATACCTACTTTACTCTTGTTAGTAAACCACCTAAACTTTGGATGAGTCACAACGTACCTAAATTTTTTCAATGAATCAAAACCCAAATATCCATTTCGATGATAGGAATAGTGCATTTGACATAATTTTTATGGTAATAGAGTAAAAATATTATAGAGAAAAAAAATATTCTATGAAGAAATTAAATATTGAAATCCAAAATGAAATTAAAATAAAATAGAGTAGATATTGTTGAAATTCATTGCATCTTAATATCATCGATCACATCAGTAGTATATGATGAAAATTATAATGTCCATAATGAAAAGTGAAATGGAATAGAAGTTACATTTCAGATTCATTACTTAGAAATGGATGTTTGGATATTTCAGTTTTATATCATTTAATTTCTCTCTATTACCATATTCTATTTCAAAATAATAATCAATATCAGGATTATTTTATCATATTTCATTCTTCCTTTTTGTAATAGCTAATCATTTCATTGACACATAATATATAGGAGTGTATCGCCATCTAATCTCATAAAGACACATTTTAAAAAATATAAAAATTCAAATAATAACATTATATTTAATTTGGAAAGACAATGAAATTCATTAAGAAGTTAACTATCTTTACTTTATTCCCATATGGAATAAAATTATAAATCCTTCACTAAAATAATTTGATTGTGAAGGTAAATATATTTCATATTTATAAATCAATTTTAAAAATATATTAAAAAATATATAGTTTTTTAATGTTACAAAAACATATAAAATGAATAGTTATTTATAGAAAATAATTATATAGGTCAATATTTATAAAATAAATTTAATGAAAAATGGAATTATATTTTTAAAAACTATTATCATTAGAAAAATTAACAAAAAAATTTGATCTGATACAGTAATTAAAAATGAAATATATTTTCTATAATTTTTTTAATATTATACTATAGACTGGATATGACTAGTGGAAGAAATATTTCTACTATCAGAAGATAGTGTTGGGGGGTAAGATATTATTGATGATGAACCACTATTTAGTGATCTACAATTCAATGATAAAAAATTTTGTGATATATCATCATGTAATATACCACTCTGTGTGCTCCATATGTTGGTGATCTACAAACCAGTGATCACCCATTTGGTGACATGCTTTTCTTGAGTGTGGAGTATGTTTCTACTATTGTGGATGGAACTACCATAAATTATTAATGAATTTTTTTTGGATCAGAGGAAAATAAATGTATCAGATCAAATTACGAGCCAGTATTTTTTGGCTTAGAGGAGAAATAATGTAATGGACCCAGAATGGTTCAGTCATTAGTCCAGCGAAGCTTCACACCGAGCACCCAGATTTCATCTGTTCTGGCCCACAAATTACGGGCCAGTATTTTTCGATCTCAGTCATGCCAGTGGACTGATTTTCCCCTTCAGCCCGAACAACATCTGTGGGCTAGTTCTCCTCCAGACCAGGCCACTCAATATTTCGGTTCACACCACTGAATATTCTTGTATGGCGGGCCACTTCTCCCCAGCCTAAATGTCTTGATGGCATCCGACATGAGAGACTAATCAATCATCTTCATATGTCAATCTTTGATCTTGAATCATCTCTCCAAGGGTGTCTTCACTATCATCTGATTTTCCGATGGCCATCGTTGGAAGAGTTTTCCATTGTTGTTCATCTTCACTCACCCACCAAATCCTTAGAGAAATTTTATGATTATACCAACCAAAATATATTGCTTCTTAGGTTATTAATTAAGAAAATCAAAAAGCATTTTTTCTATTATCCTATGTTGCAGTGTCATTACACTGACTTATTAGTTATTTTAATTAATGATATTAACCGTCGCCTCATCACTGCACCATGGGGTTGACTTCCCACTACTAAAAAATTAAAATATTACATTTTAACTTATTTTATTTCACTTCTAAAATGTAAAAAAATTTACCACTACCCTCGACCCGTGAAAAAAGAGTTTATGTCATTATTAATTAGAACAACTCACTATACACACAATGGTGGTGTCAGATTTTTTATATGAGTTACTGTTTATGAGTTATGTGTATTAAAAAAACCATTAATATTATTATATTATTTACAGTTACATCCCAAAACCATGATTCACAAATGACCCGTGTCTATCGATGTTAGGCTTCGTCTAAAGGGAGCACACCTTCACGAGATTAAAAGTACACTTTGATTTTCAATCCAAGTAACCTTTTATGAATTATATGTAATTGAAAATAAAATAAATTTATTCTAATATTATATTTATGTTCAAATACTACATTCCACTATTGACCCGCATCAGCCAATGTTAGGATATGCCTAAAGAAAGCATATCACGAGGAGCTCAACTTTCATATCATATTTTTAATTCACGTCACCATTTGTGAGTTATGAGAATATAAATATTAAAATATATTGTTATTTATTTACAGTTATTTAGTTTTCATATTATTTTGATGGATCCTCATGCCCACTGTGAAAAATATTCACCTCGGTTAAAATCACCATCTTAAACACAATGATGCACAAAAATTTCTGATATCGACCCTTGTTTAATAGTTATTCTATTTTTTTGGAAAACTACTCACACACACTATTTAAAATTTATAATTTTTTTGATGGATCATTACAGGTGCTACGAGCCTTATAATCGTACGTCTTCTCAGTTCCTGGTCTTGAAATATTCCAAATTAAATTTTAAACAATATCATGGAATTCTGGGTTATTACATTACATTTTTGTTATTTTATTAATTTAGGTTATAACATAATAAATCATTCAAAAAAATCATTAGTATTAACTAGAATGTATATTTCCAAATTCTAAAACAACATTAAATATATGAAAAAACATCATGGTTAATAATTTACTAAAAAATTATAAAAATAATGTTTAAGAAATAAAATAATTGCATATGTGATATTTCTTAAAATAACTATTAAACAACATGGAATTATATTTCCACGAACTAAAATCCAATGAAAATTAATTATAATTTTTAATTTTAAATAAATTATGTAAAATAATATATTATATATTTTTTAAATTGTATATATATATATATATTCCAACTATTGGTAGATGTAATATACATGGTGGTAGCGAGTTTGAATGTATTGAAAGAAATCGTTGAAAATCACTCTAATGTTGATGAAGTAAAACTATTTGGTGGTATAACATTTGTATATCTACTATTTATTCCTCCAATATTCTGTGATATTCAATTTTTTGGATTCTATTACAATTGTTGTGTATTTTTATTGCATGAAATATTGATTCATGTGTCCATATTTAAGAAGAAATCACACTTCCATTGGATTAGGATAGTTGTACTACAGAATCATTTCCCTTCTACAATATTCATTGGTGAACTGTCAACCATTGTACACAAAATATTAATAAAATACATTTTATGTATCATACTACCATATTTGTCATGACACAGGTGATATCATCAGTTAATAGTAGCTTTAATTGATGAAATAATCGACCATTGATGAAGTTTGGTGCATATTCTATCATGGGATATACCACTCACTATAGATAAATATGATTATATTTAATCATGGTCTACATTAGAAGAGTATATGAATTATTTATTATTATAAACCTTTTTTTAGATGGATAACTGTTTATTCCTAAAAATATTTATATTCATGAAAATGTTGGCTCATACCAAAACATGTACCATCATAACCATATAAATGTGAACATAGGTATCCATTGAGACCACAAGATTGATAGAGGGTGGATCTTGGGTGTTCTCTAGTTTAAATGAACTTATCTAGAATCACATGATGAAAATGATGACACATTGAACAATTAGGTGGCTCAGATGATGAAAATCAAGAATAATATCTCATGTACGTATCATTAATATGATAGAGCTACAATTAATTTGTTCATTGAGATCCTCATTAAACTCCCACATAATTGAGCCTCTGATATATCAAACAAATCATTCATAAACAGGTTGATTTAGCTATAAGGTATTGACACCTATTACACCACACACACTCTTAAGCCTTGTAGGATGGAACCAAAATGTGTTGGTCCACAATCAGTCATGTCTAATTGCCTTGATGCAACTATCCTTGCGATGTTAACACATCCCACCCACTCTATCATTCTATAGAGCATGTCTTTGGGCTGGCTCTCCCATGAGCTTAACCTACTGTCCCAAATCTCTTTGAGTTCACTAGTCCTAGGTCTTATAAGATTAGAAATATTTTCTACTATATTCCACCATATTAATAATAGTAAAAAATTATTAAAAATTAATATTAAAATTATAATAATGTTTTAATAACTAATTATAATTATCAAAGACATATAAATTTAAACTTTTAATAATGTATAAATATTAATTTCAAAGAATAATTCATTCATTAAATATTATATTGAAAATTATAATAACAAATGATGGATGATTATTTTATAAAAACAAATGTTAATGAATTAAAACCAATGTTTAGAAATATGTATCATTTAACCAAGTTCCACATACTATTTATGGTTTTGGGGTATCCAAATAAAAAATAAATTTTTGATTATGGTATATATATTGAGTCATATAATGTTTAATTTTAATAATGTACTTTTCTAATGTGTCATACAAGTGATAACCAGATAATATAATAGATGAATTTTGTAAATAAACTCAATAAAATAGTCTGAATAAAATAAATAAAGAGAAAAATCAATAAAATAATAAAACCTGATAATTATTCAAAACAAGAATAAAATTTTGGTATTATAACTCCCATGATATTTGTATATCTCGCTCACAACTATTTTTCATTGTTAACATTCCATCGATTGTAGGAGGAGGATTGAATTAGTTACTGTCATTATTCCAAATCTCACTCTAAGGATTGGGATATCCATAATTTCCAAATTAATGAAAAAATCATTAAATCACTCCAATATGGAAGAGCCCTTCCATATGTAGGATATATTAAATGATATCACTAGGGTATGTGTTTATAATCCAATATAGGTTGTTGTTTTTTCACTAATATTTATTAAATAAAAATCTATCTTTTTAAGGCCATGTTAATAGAAATATATAAAATTTTAAGAGATAATAATGTTTTCTTATATCCTATAAATAAATTCTCTATAATCATTGGTATCCATTAATTTTATAAAATGGATAATATTTTCAAAATAAATTTTTTTACTATTATAATAATTAGATTTCCTATGAATCATTGAGGTATTTTATGTTTCACCATCCAATAAATGTTTTCTTATAATGTGTCACATTATGAGGTCAATGAGTGGATTTATCACCACTTTTATATATTTCAAACCATAAAAAAATGATAGACAATAGATTTGGCTATCCAAATATAAGATGGAAGGGGTCACATATCGGTTGAGTGATGTATTTCGTAAGACAAAGTAGTGATTTTGTCTAACATTGGTGATTTTATAAAAATATTTGTTCAGAAATTATAAAATTTAAATTTTTCTTGAGGGATGGTTTACATGGTTCTAACTTTTGTAGTTCAATACATAGACTCTCCTCATATGATAGTTATATTGGAGTTCAAAAAATTAATGGTGTGAGTAATTGAAAATATGTTTCCCTAAAAAGGGTGCATGGGTGGTTATATGTGTTTATCACCCAACTAAAAAAACAATTGTAAAATTTTATCAATGCGGATTCATATGACACATTATGTCCATATATAACATTGAGGTAAATTCATGCCTCATCTATTTCGTATATATCTTCCTTCATTAGTTTAACTAGTGTTGTATATAAAAGTGTGTTTTTAGTGTTCCTAACCATCCAAAAAGTCACATGATTAATCAGTTATAATGTATATATTTGCAATTAAAAAACAACCAAGAAGATATGGTCATGATATCTGACATAGAAATTGGTCCGGATTAACTATATGTAAATATTCATAGGAGGAATTATTCATTATATTTCATATACGAAATATGTTTTTATATATTACATTTATTAAAAATTTTGTGATTTTATAGCTTGTATTTGGATAGGTACTATCTATTAATCCTATCATCAAGAATCTCCATTAATTAATATATGTGCATATAATTAATTTATATTTAATCAATTGGTGTCACTAAATAAACAAAATTGCTATTATTATCTGTAATATAAGATACAATACAATTATTTTAAAAATAGGATTGAATATAATGAAAAGGGAAAAAGTTGTACAATGAATGTGATATCCTTTGAGAATCAATAGCATTTAATGGTTCACAAAAAACATTTATTTAATGAATTTTTTTGTTTCGATTGGATAACTCTGTTATATTGGTATATTATTTTATATACGGTGAAGGTGAAATTTTCACATCTTGTTGGTATCTAGTACACTCTCTACAGAGAGTTGTAGTTATATGTTGCTATGAATTTTACTCATCAGGTGTAGATGGGAATGAAAGCCACAATGGTGGGTTGTCTTATTCTCACAGTACCTTATACAAATGTGTATAGTGGTTTTCCATCTCTGGTAGATTTGTATCCTAATTTATTCCTTGAATATTTATTATAAATACCACCTAATTTATAAGTGTAATGAACAATATATATTATTTTATAAACTAAGGCAATATATATTCCTCCCAACCATATTTAACTAACAATGTAGAGGTTAATAATGAATTAGTTGGATGAAATTGAGTGAAAATAATTCATGTGATTGAGCAGATAACATTGGGGATATTTATACCTCTTTGTTATGAAGGATAATTAGGGTATTTTATTTATAGACTATTTAATGTTGAAATAATTCAAGATCAAGAACATCAACCATTTTTTCATAAATTATGATCTATTTAATAAACTAAAGGGATATAAATTGTTTTGTAATATTTATTTTCTGCACAACATAAAATCATATTTATGTAAGGCATGAGTATATTATGATGTTGAAAGTTTAGTGCATTTATATTCATTATGGATATCTAGTAATTAATTTTTTTAAACCTCGCCTTTATTTAAGTAACTAATTAATGGGATCTTGTATTCATTCATAGACTCCTTCCATGAAGTCTCCATTGATGACAACCCTATTTATTAGAGTTGTCATGCTGAGAATGGTTGAAATAATTTCATGGTTTTGAACACCTTTAAGAGAAAATTTTCTTTTAAATAACTTTTCCAAATGATTTTTTTGGAATCGATACATAAATTTTTTGGGTCATATAGTATTAAAAGTTGGAATTTCAATGGATTCAATGATTTTATACTATGTGATATTTTTCAATGTCGTAATGAATGTCTCCATGATTAATAGTTTTCATAGGCTTATAGAATATTAATACCACTATATCAAGGACATATAAAAGAGTACATGTACTTTGAAAACATTGAAAAAATGAAGAGGTATATTTATTTAACCAAAACAATGTGAATTAGTGTTCCAAGAGTTAAAGCATTGTTTAACCATAGTAATGGTTCTTATTCTACCACACATCGATGGGTGAATTGAAATGTATTGTGATGATTTTTCATTATTACATTATTATAACATAATAATGGATCATTAGATTGTCACTTATGTTTCCTAAAAACAACATCTTCCGGAATAAAATTACACAACCCATGATTTTTAATTTGGCATCATCACTCACGAAATGAATTTCTAAATTAAATACATAAAAATTTAATGATTTATGTTAATTATAGACCATGTGAATTTAAAATAAAAATTTTAGCTAGGATAATTGAGTCTTAGGACACATTTTTTGGTGGATTTCCAATAATGTTTTAATTTTTAAATCAAAATGCAATTGGTGAGGGAAAGATTATTGACGATTCTCTTTACAATAATGATCTCCATAAAAAAGTGATAAAACAAAAGGTTAAATATATATTAATGTATTAAATTTTTGAATTACACCATTTAATGATTAATGATCCCAAATTAATTTAATTATACCATATGATCTTAAAATTTTTCTTATATATTAATTTTATGATGGACACATATGTTATCCAGATTAAATCATTATTCAATAAATACTCTATGGTGGGTAGATAATTAAAAAATATTATTGCAATCATTTATCCTTATTTTATCTCCATGGAAATAAATTTGGGTTAACTAGTTTGATAGAGGGTATGATGAAGCCATACCATTATTCTTTCTAGTAAATGAATATGAAAATATTGAAGATGTACAGTGAGACTAACAATTAGTATTCGTGTTTTGGAATAAATAATGTGTTTTATGGGTTTGTTTCTAGATGCATTACTAGTCTAAATGTGATAATATAGAAAAAAATAACAAGATAATTGTTTTTCAATATACATTACTACTATGGACGTGTGATTAGACCACTATATATTTCATAAATAATATTTTAAGACAAATTAATGGATGAGATAGATTATGAGTGGTTATAGATCATCTATAAAAGATAACCCAAATACTAAGGTGTAAATATTTTTATATTGTTGATGATATTTTATGATAGATTGTAAGGATAAAGTTTATTTTATGGAATTCTTGCTAGCATTATCACTGACTTTGACACACTATTTATGGCGGATGTTGGGTAAACTTGTCAATATGGAAAAACATTAACACTAAAGATGATGTCTAATAATAATGAAACATCCATATCATGGATGATATTCATGGATCATGAATTCAAAATTTTAGTGGATCGTTATAGAATCGCCTATATTTAGTTTAATTATCCTAAAACAATAGATATTGGTTTCCAATCCAAATGGTTTCATTAAAATATTATTATGAGAGACCATGTGGTTCTCTACACTATTGGTATGAGGTATTCTATTCATAAAAGTAAGAGCCTGATATAATCTAGAATATAATCAAATAAGTAAATATTATTACAATGTGAATCATAACAACTCAATGCATATAGATTTATTATTCTAACGTTTAGAGTTAACCATTGAAATTTGAAGATGGTGAAAAGGGGTTCCTCTAGGATTCATCAAATATGGGTTATAGAATGATTGATAAACAGTGTAATACATAAATGATATATTCCATAACATTCAAAATATTAGAATAAGTAATCTAAGTGTCTTATCATCTTCATTAACTATAAACATCAGTTACAATCTGGATACTCTACACATTTTAAATCTAAGGATGTACGGTGCAACTGACCGTGTACATGAGGTTTCTAACTACCAGGGGGGAGAGAGAAAACCATGGAAATGAAATCCATTAAAGTATTATACACCATTAATATTTGGATATATGAACACATTAGATGATAATAAAAATAAATTCTATAATAGATGTCATACGAACTCAAACAAATCTAAACAATGGACCCCCAAAATGAAACGCCAACAAATATTATAGTATAACATGAAAATAGAAATAAACTAATGATTGGAATATATCCATAGTATATACAAGTTCCATTTGAATATCTTAGAACCAAGCTATTTAGATACCTATTGTTGTTCCCATTACCATTACAGATCCTCAATTATAATGTTTGCAAACACATCGCCAACACAGGTTGAAAATTTGTACCCAATACAACAAATAAAATAAATCCTTAAAAAATTGAGCATGTATATATAATATTACTAATGTATTGAAAATAAATTCACACCCAAGAATTCAATCCACCATGTTTTGATCAATTGTGTTCTTTCCAATATTCCATGAACCCTAGATATACCTACTTTCACCCAATTAATATTGAATATATAATGTATTTGAGCACATAAAATAGATAAATACATGTAACACTATTTATTAATTTAGAACCTATTTTTAACCTACAATGA
Source organism: Viscum album (assembly GCA_963277665.1). NCBI lineage: Eukaryota > Viridiplantae > Streptophyta > Magnoliopsida > Santalales > Viscaceae > Viscum > Viscum album. The sequence continues at coordinate 1,696,147,966 of OY728142.1, read as the reverse complement.
ACAAATCAACACACACCTTAAAATGATTTACATCCTCATGACTCTTGATTACATACTCAAATTAAATGGTACACATAGTTTCAAATCAGGGGCAATGGAATTTCCATCATCTATAAGGAAGTTACAAATTGGTAATACAACCCAAAAAATATGGTAAATATTTAAATGGTTCATGGAGTTCCCATGGGTTATTATAAGTTATGTCACCTTCCACCCTATAAAAAAATTTATTAACAAATAATGTCTCTTATTCTCCCTCTCTATGGAGTTTACTATGTCTATTATGGAAACCAATAAATGGAGTAATTGAATAAAGAGAATAAAAACGTTATTCACAACATAAATATATGAAAAAAAGGAATGATACAATATAAAATATCATGAATGGGTATATTTATCCATATATATGCACATGTGATCAAACTCAAACATAGAAATATAAGCTAAAAAACATGTGGTCAAACATAAAACATGGTCTCATGAGAAACACACTCACATAATTTTTTTCAAACAAAAATCTTGGTATCATCGGTGACACAACATAATATCAATCAAACAAATATACATACAAACTTTTAATATGAATGAACTTCCTACTACTACAATTATTAAGACAAATTTTAAGGATCCATTGATGTTAGATAAATGTTACCATCCGACACACAAAAAACCACTAAAATAAAAATTTATTCTTGATTATTGAGTCACTATATTTATGATTTTATAATGTGTCATTAAAAAAGGTTAAATAAAAATTAAAATTCTAAAAAATATTCACTATTAATGGTTCATAATGGATCAATCAAGGAGAGGAAACCAAAATATGATATCCATTGTCTACATATCATTCAAAAAAAAGAATAATCTATTAAAATCTATACGTGAATCCATATATCCCACCAATTTAGATTAGATTTATGAAAAATAATTAATTAATTTAGTGGAATTTATCCAATAAGTGATTGATCGAAGCTCAAATGATGGCCATGAACCATCTTGACATTAAGGATCCAATAGAAGAAGAATTCAATTCCTAGGGAACCATGGGATAGATCCTAATGGGTATTATTAACATTAGGGTCATAATTAGGAGGGTATTTCATATATAATTGGATTAATTCCAAATGAAGAAAATTCCAATAATGATGGTCATTTCTTGGTGCCACTGGCTAGCCAGAGGACCTCACTTTATGGTCAGTGGAACCATTGGTCAACAAGTGTGTAGCTACTAGTGGGTTGATGTTCATGGAATTATACTATATAAAATGATGATCTAGTGGGTTATGTAGAAAATAAGTCCTACTTCTAGCATTGTCGCCTAGTCTTTGGTCTCCCACCAGTAACCTCATGGCCTTATTTTAGATATCATGAAGCCCACAATGATACATAATTTTAATAATATCCCAAGACACCTTTTCCAAAAATAATACTTATAAGTAATAAAAACAAGGCAATGTAAGACATAATTTAAAAAAATTACCTTCAATGTCAATGATGTAAAATTTATCTACCACTACTGTATTCCCATCCCCAAGAAGAGTCTATAGTGGTCATGATCAAGAAATATAGGGTACTAAACACAAATTATATCCTTCCAGTCACATTTCTCTGATCATCTCCATCTATAATACCAAATTAATATGTTGAGAGGTACCATATTCTCTCAAAACACCATCTCACTCTATTTTGATATTCAAATTATGTGCTCCTCAAAATATGTATCAAGATCCAACTATATATCTTCATGGTCAATGAAATGAATAGGATTAGTCATGTATAAATAACTATAATTGATATGAAACATATCATGAATAACTTGATTTCATGAAAGAATCTATAAACATTACTACACTTTCTAGATATGTTCATTAACTTCTAATTGGTTATTCAATCAATGTTCAAGATTAACTTGTTTCTACAACCATCAATTCCTTAATTGATGATTCTCCATTAAAAAAATATGTCACTCATTGTTAACTCAAGGGGTCGAATCCTTCCATTAGAAAATGATTACTTCCATCGATGATGGGTGACTAACCATTTCAAAATTATATTCAGTCTCTCATGGCCCTCATGTACAATACTGAGCCCCACAATATCAATCTCAAATTCTCATTTCCATCAAAGTGGTTTTCAATGTGGATGACCATGAAGAGCATTAAAATGTTTTATCTAAAAAAATTTAAGGAAACTGTTGTTTTAAATAAACACATCCAAGTCTTGGTTATCTTGGAAATCTCCATCAATGTCTATCACATATCCCAAAAATATATCCTAAAAAATTTTATATCAACCTCATTGTCAATTAATCCTTCAATATATTTTACAGAATACCTAGTATTGGTTGGGTACCCATAACCATATATAATCTTTTCCAAAAATGTGATGTTAAAAATGTGGATATGTAATATATGATTCTTAAAGCACACTACTTTAAGAAAATATTTTAACATCACTAAAAAATACCATTAATAATAGTTTTATACATATTTAAATCAAATTGATGTTAAAATCATCAATTTTTTCACATTAAAAATCACATTTAAAGGGGGTCATTTTCAACACAGTTTTATAAATGGTAAATGGTAAAGGGTTCTTTTTCAGTTCCATTTTAATTGTTGATAAAGTTGTAATTTTTTAGATATCCACCTCGACATTGTGAACTATTGTCCCCATATTTGTCAACTCATTTAAGCCACTCTCCCCATTCCCAATCTGAAACCTTATTTTGCAGCCCACACCCCTTTCTTTGTTCTTATTATAGTTCTTTTTTGTTATTTTCTAAATTTGAGCCTCCTATTCACCACCCCCACCTATCACACATATATTCAACCCTAATGCCTCTATATTGGACCTATAATTCCTTTACCATTTTAAAAAGATAATTTATTCTATATTTTAATATATATGTATATATATATATTATTATATTTATAAAATTATTTTTACTTTCATTTATAAAATATGTGATTTTGTGTGTGTGATATATATACAGATATTAATTTAAATATATTTGGTATTAATATTAATTTACGTATATTAGAATATAAATATAAATATATATCTATTTATTTATATGCCCACATATGTATTTATAATCAATATATATATTTGTTTGTATATATTTATTTATTTATTTTAATTTCAAAAATGGGTACTTATTATTTGAAATAAAATTTTAGAATTTGTGTCTATATTGTATATTTAGAGATAAATTTTATATACTATATATAATTTTATATTCTTATATATGTACATATATATTTATATATACTTATTCCCATATAATTTTATATTTCTATGTAATTTTTTAATAATTCATTTATGACTATTTTCTATGGAATAGGTTTATAAAATATATTTAATGATAATGATACTGATTAATTTATAAAAATACATTTATAGATGATGTATATACATAATATTGATAGAGACACATGTATATTTTCCAAAACACGTGTACATTTATATTTCTCACAAATACATACAAATATGTTCATGTATATGTATTTCTATTAAAAATATTAGAATATACATATAAATATATTTTTTTATTAACAGACACACAATGATATATATATATATATATTAACATAACTTATGTATGTATATATATATATATTAATTTATTTTTATAAGGAAATTAATATATATATTTTTAAAAAAAATTAAAATAATAACAAATATTTAATTATGTTTATTTTATATACATAAAAATATATATTTAGGTAAATGTTTTTAAAATTTTTTCTATAATATTTAATTTTTAGGACTAAATAAAATAAAATATTCTTATACATAATTATAAATAAATCTAATATATGAAAATGGATAAATTATTAAGACTCTAATATCTATATGAATATAATCCATTGTAATAACATCATTCTCCATTGAAAAAGGAAAACAAGTCTCTCATAAATGAATAAGATATACTAGCATATAAATTTTTTTTGGGTATCCTAAGAAATCATTTTTAGAGGCATTTTGGTTAATTTAGATGATTGAAAAAAAAGAAACCATCCTTCCCAATCGTTAAAATGGATTAGATTTCTTCGCATACTTCAATTTGATAAGAGGTAGATGTCAAAGGGACATAACAATAAAATGTTATGGTGATTTGAATTGGTAGTCTTTTATTGAACTTATCATAGATCCTTTATTCAATTATAAAATTTTAATGTCGTCCAATTATTATTAAATTAATATTACACAATAATAATTATCAAATTATTAATTAATATTATATCTTAATTTATTTTATCACCCATTATTTACTATATGCCTTATATATTTTTTGTGTCAATTCACATTTACCCTTTTCGAAACTATTTTTAATAAAATAAATTTTATTCATATAAGAATAAATATATTTATATATTAACATATTACATTTAATGAAATATACTATTTTTATGAAATATAACATTCTTTAGTGCTAGATATAAAGCACCGATAATGGGGAGTGTTTATAAGCGCTATTAAAAAAGGACTGATGATAGGGTATTTTATTATATTTTTCAGCTTTGTAAAATAACAGTTTTTGATTTCTATAAGAAATATATTATATAGGAGGGTATTCATAGGTGCTAAAAATAACTGATAAATGATTCCATTATCAATGATTTTTTAGTTATTATAACAGAACCATTTTTTAGTACTTTTTTAGAATCAATAACATAGACCAATATCAGTGATTTTTTATAGCACTAATAATGGGGGCCTTTATCAGTTCTTTTTTCTTAGATAGATTTAGGGTTCCAATATATAAACTGAAATTTTTATTAGTGTTTCATGTAGGGTTATAATCATCTATATATATTACTTCACCAACTCATCAATTAAATATTCAATTGAATTAGAAATAAATGATCCAGTTTAATTAGTCGATTGACTACCACAGAAATTATAAAACAAATATTTTGGGTCTTGGGTAAACACTTAATGACGTCCTTTATCACAACATCTCATTTTCTTAATGGATCTTGAAGTGCATGAACATAACTTCTAGGACATTGGTGATCAAATTTTTTCCTTTGGTAGCTAAGGTATTGCATGAAAAAACAGGTGAAGTATCTTTTCATGTGTATCCACTAGTACATATCTCATATATTATGAAATAATTTTGGTGACCCAGGATTTACATCCCACATCAAATTAATAATGTATATTATCTATTCCTCCCTTATGTAAATTATCACTAATAACGTCCAATTAATAAAAGGAATGCCAAAATTATCTAGAAACTACCTTTTAATTGGATATTCCCGTTCAAAATGTCCTTACATCACTACACACTAGAGATCCATCTCGTATACACTGTTTACCCGTTCCACTAATAAATTCATGACATTAAATGTCACAGATATCATTACTCTATGATAATTAATTCAATCACAATATCCTCATCCATAAAACTCATTAGGTATCAATCCTCCTATGAATTCTACTCTCCAATATCTGTTGTCTTATTAATTTTCATCCAGAGAATATCTTCAATGAAATTACATTTTCCTTGAGCATAAGATATCTCAATATTGATTTGGTATAGATTCTCTACCTAATTACTCTACTTAAAATTAATATCTCAGATAGAAAATATATTTCAAATGATAATTTATTATATAAATATGATAAACCTCACACCATCATCAATACACTAGGGAATAGACCACATTTTCCATCTACATGTCATGATTCTGGTGAGTCTGCTCATGGGGTCATAGAAGATTTCACTCATAAGGGGCCGACTAATATTTATTGATCAACACAACTAAAAACACATCTATGGAGGGATAACAATAAACTGTTTATCCAATCCTAGGATCAATATTTTTCAAAAATAGGTTTCTCATCAATTTTATCTAGTGATCAAGGATAGATGATTCACACAAATTAAGGCACACATTATTGTTATCCTTTTTAGTCATCTATTTCATCAGTGTATCCAAATGGGATAATTCCTATATAAATATTAAATAATACTATATATGAAAAAGTAAAATCCTAATCTTAAAAACATTCTAGGGATGTTCCGAAGACATCACATCTTATACCGTTTATGGGTGAACTATAATCCCAATTCCAAAAGTCATTTTTTAAAGGAAATGATCCTTAAAAATCATGATGTGTTACTTAATTATTTTGGGACATGGATGATTCAAATGATTTCTATTTAACACAATCCCAATGTGATTATTGATCATGTATGATATATTTGGTTATATCAATATTTTTTTATGAATACAATGACAAATGGGTGAAGATATAAATGGAATATAATTCTTGTTAAATCCATAAACACCACTAGAGATTTTTCATAACAAAATGAAATAAAATGATACTCATACAGTCTATACATACACCTATACTTTATTATTGGAATACCAACTTCTCTAACCCACAAAAAATAAGAGCTCGAATGAAGATCATTATTATGGAACCATTAGACTCCCCATAAATGATAAAACAAATCATCAATCCTTTGTAAACTGTATCTGTAATTCACCAACACATGACTAAATTTTTATATTTTACATAAATATATATGTTGTAATCATCCTTATTAAAAAAACACTAGATATCCCCATGTACATATGATCTATCTAATAAATCCCATCACATCCAAATCATATAACTATACCTTTAACTCCTTTAATATAGTTACAATTATATGATAAGGATGAATTGATAGTTTTTATTAACTTGGAAAAAAGTAATCCTAAAACTCAATTCTTCTTATTAGAGGAAGAAATGAGATGTAATTTTTTAAAACAGTCTGTAATGTTCCACCAGTAGAGAAAATATAGAGAGGTATATAATGAATTCCGTTGGAAGAGTATTGCTTGATAATTGTTCTAGGATTGCTCCAACCTTACATTGGTATAGTCCCATATTAAATTCTATGAGATACCAACCACTGATAAACATTATCCAATATCCCAGAGTTTTGTAAAAGAAATATGTCTCTTATTGTAGATGATATGATCATAATACCTAGTCATCAATTCTACTTTCAAAAAAAAAATCATCAAAACTAGATGTCTATAAAATCAGGATGTCCAATAGATTCCTATTGAGATAAATAGATATAATATAATCATGGAATTTCTAAGGACAGACTATTATGGTTCCCAAACTAGTTTCAATGGAGTGTAACTATATAAATAACTAAACCAATAAATATAATAATGCAACAATATGAGTGAAAAATGAAGGAATAGAAATATCATGTATTGAAAAATGTAGTATGTAACATAGTTGTAATTAAGTCTATATCTATAAATATATATGGTACATCACTAATAGTTTATGGAACCAAATATATCCCAAAAAGTACTATATTTCATTACAGTATAATTCCACTAAGTCACTGATATATGAATTGTTGGGTCTTCAATAGTGGACGATACTAGCCATCACCCTAACAATTGTGTCATGAATATGAACATAGATCATTTAAAAAATAATAGAGATGTATCATTATTCAACAATAGTGAAATTTTATAGGTGACCTCATGAATTATGTAATATGATATCCCATCTAATCTTAGATGTAGCACTTGGTCGATCCTCATCCCAGAGAGGGAGTAAAAGAATCCCTACAGTTTTCCTCCTATTTTCTACCCTAATTTACCTCATGAACCATCCACTGACTATGAATATAAGTGGTACCAACATATTAAAATAAATCTAATTAATTAGTGCCCTGTAATAATGATGAAACCATGAAATCATGGCCTTCTAAATCCCCTTATCAAAATTCCTTTTCTAGTAATGAGATAAATCTTGCACCATCCAATGAATGTTCTTAATATGTCATATAATCTCAAGAAAAATTCCAATTTCAAACATCCTAACTTCTTTCTCTATATTCCCATCCAAATGATGATAAATGTAAATAAATTTCATGATATAGATAAGTATGAATAAGATGAAATTGTTCTTTGAATATGTCACATAAACTTCTATGATCGACTAATCATTAGTGTGTCATGAAATATATTCTCAAATTATATATCCTCACATGCCTCTAAAGTAATACCCAAATGACTTATTTTCCAATCCATAAACCCCCAATACATAATGGAGGGTCCCTCCATATAAAAAATGCATGCTTCTAATTCCAATCCTACAAAGTCTCAACGAGGTCAAATATTCCCTTAATTATATTAATATATTCTATAACATATGACAAAACACTAATACCATAGAATGGAGATTGATATTGGAGATAAATGTCTCGGATATGTATCCTCATTTTCATATGTGACCCTTATCCATTATAAGAAGAAATATTTAGAACTCATTATTAAGGAGGTTTTACCTCATAATACAGTAGATCTGGTGCAAGAGTATGATTTGGTGCATCCTCCTATGAAATATGTGGTGGAATTAAAATTACATCCCATGTATGATATATATGGAATAAATAAGGAAAAAAATTCCCCAATAATCTAAAATGTCATTTATAACTCTTATAACAACTTTATTTTGATAGTTAATTAATTAGATGTAAGGCACGCCTTGGGATATCCTACAGGAAGTCCTATCATATGAGATATCCATACACAAGGTCCAACCCACCTAGTTCCATGAAATGACTCATTCTTAGTGCTCTATAAAAATATTCTTGTAATAATAATACATATATGTGTTTGTATATAAAAAATATAAAACAGAAAACAAATGTTTAACTAATTAATTATGAAATATTTATACCATAAGAGAAGAAGACACAAATATAATACTAAAATATTACAAAAAAAATTGACATTTTAATAAAAAACTATCTTTAAAAACTCAATAAGTATATATATGAAATGTGATCCATTGTTCAATGATATGATGCATTCTCACACAAAGATCACATAAAGGTGCAACAATAACCTCATAATTGATAACTCAATGGTTTCTTACACAAGGTCTATCAAGCAACATGGAAAATCCCATACCTGATTTCTAAATATCCGATCTCCCTTCTTTGATAACCAAGAATTAGATGAAAGAAAACCTCATTAATTTGATACTATTTTGAATACCCTTAACCAAAATCATCGGGTATGGGATTAATTCTACATAACCACATGCATGTCCACACTTATATAAGAAGTTTTAGACTAGAGATGATAATATATGGTAACATTGGAAGACTATACCATAGGAAATAATGACCACCATAGGACAATATATCATAAATATTATCCAATAAAAATACATCATTTAAAAATGAAAATTAATTCTATAACCGGTTTCATACCAATTCATTCAGATTTATTCAACAGACCCCTTATAATGCAGGTCATCATGTATTACATCACAAATAGAAATTGAAAATAAATAATAATTCAATGGAGATAGTCTTGAGTCTGTCTATATAACATGTAGAATTAACAATACAACACTTTTTTGAAAAATATTGCAAATCCACCTTAACAATATTCATATACCTAATGTATGGAAATATATATTAATTTCACTGCATAATATGAGTATAATCAATATATGAAACTCACAATCCATTCATGACATAATTAGACATGTATAAATATTTATAAGACATGAAATAAAAGTAAATATTCAAAAAATAATATAATAAATCATGTAGTTAGTGATCATGTGCTAATGTATCTTCTATGAAACTCACCATACTTACATCTATCGTATTCAAAAAGTATATCTGATTTAGTCAATAAAATGAAATATATCATTCTATGTAACATCGTTATCATTTGAATACATTTCAATTATCCCTATTATGTATGAACCCCATTTATGACATTAAGGGTAGTATATCCCCATGAATCGGGATTACTTGTTCAGTTGAGATGGCATAATGTCTTAGATGACCTGAGCAGGGAATCTCTCTCTCACATGTAATGATATTCCCAAATGGTAAATCACACAACCTTATATGTATAGTTTTCCAAATTCATATGGATTTCTTAGGGGATATGATAACTTAAGGTGATATCTGTCCTACAGAATGACATTATTAATGAGTCACATCTCCTAAGATCCCCTCTAAGGAGTTGTAAAACCATTTTGGTAAACCAATCTACCGGAAAACTAAAAATATACATTTCAACAGCTATGAGAAACAACATTAATGAAAAAATAGAAATTAATAATATAACATTGATATCATGGGTATTGGTTGTCATATACACACACATGTGATCAAAATCAAACATGGTCTCGAGGTTCTTATGAACACAAAAATGTGATCAAACATCATAAATGATTTAATAGGATACACACATATGTGATCAAACATCAAACATGGTCTCAAAGGAGAAAAGATAATATAAACTAGAAAATAAATACATGACTTCTTCATTATAGAAAAATTCCACCATTTAGTGAGATGAATGAAAATTACAATGATCATCCAAAGAATGATAATCATATCATTCCCATGCACTAATTTGCACTAATAATGTTCAAATTCATCAATATTGTTTCACTATATTTATAATTCCAGTGATAGGTCATTATAGTAGGTTAAATAAAAAATCAAATACAAAAATGTATTAGTATTCAATAATAGATCTATAATGGATCAATGATAGGCAAAAAAATTTGAGATCCAACATTAATACAATACATGAATTTAAGTATATTAAGATAAAGCTAACATGGAATAGATTTATGATCAGAGCTAGAGGTTGAAAGAGAATTTATCTATTAAGGGATTGATCTAAAAATAAAAAATGCACATGATTGTTCTTGAATACTCGATTCCAAGAAGAACAAAATGGTGTAGCTAAAACACCATGAAAGATCTCTCTAAGGGTTACTGTATATATCATAGATGGAATTAGCAGTGGATTAGAAAATTACTGTTATTTTTGGATAATAAAATTAGAACCATTTATGATGTAAGTCCACATGAACCATCAATTAGCCGGTGGGCATCACCTTGGGTTGGTGTCACCACGTGTAATCGTGTTCATGGATAGTAATATATAGTGTACCTGAAAGAATCCATTAAATTCTTTCATGAACAATGGTACTCTTGTGAATTATAAAAAACATTGACCATCATTTGACACCAACCAAATGTTAGAGGAACCCCACGAGGAATTCAGTGGCCTTTCTTCATCAATCATGCATCCCACAATCCTTTATCATAAGACAACTCACCATAAGACCCCCTTTTTCAAAAATCTCACAACTAAAGGTGAAAATGAAGAAACAGTATGACCTAATTTTAATAAAATACCTTCAAATTATAGAATGTTATATATTTTCCTAAAATCGTGCATATTATTTGGGACCTCGAGGTGGATGAATCCTATATAGGGCACACCCTATTTATCATTGACCAGTTTAAAATGTATTGTGATGTATTGTAATTACTTTTTTTATGCATGTGGATACATTTAAACCTCCAAGATGAATCTTCACTATATGATGTTGAAATAAAGGTAGAATGATTATAATTTATCCCTCAACATGTTGATTAATGATTCTTAGGGATGGGAAGCCTTATGTTGATGAGGTAATTACGACATTAACCTAAATGGATACATATTTATGTTTAATGTAGTTCTGTTTTATTTCATTTTTTGTATAGTTTGAGAAAAAAATGAGGCATCGATGGATTTAAGGATGATTTGGAGGAAATGATGGCAAGGTGATTAGTGTATCATGAACCAAGTATTGTGTGGTCTAGCATTAGGTAATGAGTAGGGCTCCAATTGGTTATGTGGTTCTACTTTAAAACACTATGTACCTTGGGTAACATCCCGAATTTATCCAAATATTTGTAACAATAAATTTTTATGGGTTATTTCTATATTAAAACACTAAATATGAAACCTAACCTATTAAAATAGGTAAAGGGTTTTTCAGGTGCTCGTATAAATCATAGAGAACTATGAAATAGGGAAAAAAGGATAAAAAGCAAGGCTTTCCATACTATTCAACCCTGCACGAATTACATTGAAACTATATGCTAGACTCATATAGTAAGAAGATGCACCATTATAAGATGGTTATTCAAACTGTTCACCTAAACTTGTGAGGTTCCCCAGAAAAGAAGAACCTAATAGATTTTTGGTGTAAGGTTTTTTTAACTGTGCATTCAAACATCACAAGAACTACTGTTTGGGTAATGTTGATGGATTTTTATTAACCCACACATCTACCTCCCTCTCTAGACACAGTATTCTCCACCCTCCAGCCATGAATGTTTTTCATCACCTCTTAAATGTTGGTTTTATGATTCACCCCTGAAATTTCGTCTATTTCCTTCGATATTGTAAGCTATCGAATCCTCTCAATAAACTCACTAATATTTACATACATATTCTTGATTCCTCCCATTCTCAATGCGCTATCTTAATACGATAGACATTTTTACTGGTTTGGGGTTATTTTTCTAAATATATTAATTTCTTCAACTCTGTATTGATTAAAGACTTTCTATCATACATGAAGAGTACGATGACAATGTTGTACATTTTATACTCTTTTTTTCATTCAATTTCATTTCTTTTTGGAATCATGTCATTTTTCCTCTAGTCAAAACCATCTGGTAAATTTTTTATTGAAATATTAAATTAACCAGGGTGGTATTCCATGACCATAATGGGGTTTTATTTTGGATGAACCTATCCATGGTTCATCACATTTCTTTTTCACCACCCATTTGTTTTTTCCACCCTCAATTTCCAAAATACCATAAAACATGGCTTGCATTTGAATTTTTATTAATCCTATAAATTGATTAAAGGATACAGTGTGACTGATGAACCATGAATTAGTTTCCCCTTTCCAACTCTTATGATCAAATATAAGTGGTTTTCCATGTGTAATGACATATTTCGTGAAAGTCTTAAGATTTCACATTAATATCACTTTCCTTGCATTAAATTTATTAAACAATTAAATTACACCCTTATTCATTATATTTAATGATTATGAATTTTGATTAAATTCTATACTTCATGATATGTTCATTTTATTTCAGTTATGTCATTCTGTGAGCCTTGCACTATGCATTTATAATGCTTTTTATTTATTCTAGTTGGTTGGATTTAATGGTAAACATTTCATTACATGCATGATAATAGGATTTTTTTGACTTCCATGATGACATAAGGAATGGGGATGATAATTCCATACGTATTGAGTTATATTTTATTATTTACATGTTATACCTTTTTTCTTATGACTCATATAATTCATTCTCTTATTTAAGGGTTATTTCCTAACCATATATATTGTGGAAACAATCATGGATTTTATTTCATCACTTGATTTAATAGATAAATATGGTATTGAGATGATTATTTGATGGAATAATTTAAATATGTTCCTTTCCTCATTGTGATATATGCCTTTCTTCTGATGTTCTTGAGTACATCGTTCATTGAAATGGGTTAGGAGGGAAATTTTGTTTAGTAATATGGAATCATGGATGGACTCACATGCTCGATGGGTTATGACTTGACATACTGGGGGTGATTCTTTGACATTCTAGGAAAGGTTATCCTAGTCTATTATTATACTGCTATTTTAGGTCGGGTCCTTATGGGATCATACTTGGATGGAATCGTTGGAAAAATGGCTACACCATGCCTTGTATCATACTCGGCCCCCTAAACGAGAGACCTTGGATAGGCTCAAAGTGACCATGTCTAGAGTGTTTCATGGGAAGCCTTATGGGTAATCTATAATGGGATTGGTGGTTTTGGATTCCATCAACTGTTCCCACTATGATACATGAGATCCTTTGCAGATCATCTAAGATGGGAAAAAGACTCCCCCTGTAGATATTATGGATTAGATAAATCACATTTATTGATTATTTATCCAAATTTTTTGTTATATACTTGTTTCTTCTATTTATATTCATGAATGCACTTTTGATGTTCTTTTATTGAATAAAATCATACATTGGTACTGAATTTTGGATTATACCCATGAAAAATCACTAGATAAGGGGTATTCATTCCTTTTATTCATTATTAGTTTTGGAGTTATATCCATAATATACTTACATTGCTGTATTCTTTAGAATTCCAGAATTCAATGATGTTTTTTGTATGGGATGCATGTCCAAATATGAACTGAAACCATGGTTTGCAAGATTTTTTATTCCTTGATCATCATTTATTATATTGGTTCAATCTAATATATTTTCAGCATCAAGTGGTAAGGTATAAACACGATGGTTTCCAGATTACTGAGATTATATATCATAAACTAATCAGGAACTATTTGGTTCTTGAATAAATTAATTGACCATAGTTATGTATAAAGAGAAGTATACTACTTTCGATGCATGATTTCATTGATGTTTACGATTGATCATTGGGGAAAGAGGAGGAATCCTATACTCGAGATTCAGTGTGGTATTTTTTGGATTTTTTTTATTTTTTTATAGAGTGTAGTATATTTTTTCACCCATGTCTCCATGTAATATCATATATTATAAAGACTCAAATGATTCAATTCTTATTATTTATTATCTACTTATATAATTTCTTATTTATACTATTCTTCTCAACAAAATACGTCATTTTCTACATTACAAAATAAATATGCTTCTACTACAAATTTTATATTATTTACCATAGTCTTATCTATATTTATTATGGAATAAAAACCCCAATTTATAAATATATATCCTTCACTTCTAGTCAGAAGGCTATCACGTTCAGGGAGATACGTATGAGGTCATGTGGAAAAACGTCTTTAGGGCATAATTTAGTGGATCTCTGGTCTAGGATGCTACAAAGTGGTATTATAGAAAATTATTTACCTTGTATTATAAAATAATATTATAGTTGAGATTAGGAAATTTGAATTTCTATTTGACCATGTTCTTGGAAACTACTAACCCATGTACAAGGGATTCCAAAATTACCTCTGTTTGGATTTGTGATATTGAATTTTCTATTGATGGTTGATACGACTTCACTATTTAGTGACAAAAATGTTTTTCTGTTTTATTCATATTGGTAATATTGAGAAGATGATTATATTAATTCTTCTGAATGATATTATTTAATTTAATTTCATGAATCATATTAGGAACATTAAAAAATATGAATAAATACATCTATTCCATGTCTACATTAAGTGTCCATTTGTTGGTTTTCATGTTATTTTTGTGATCTCATGTTTTTATATTTTTTAGTTCATATTTCCTTATACGTATAGTGTTTTCATAGTTTATTATGGTGGATCATGTTATAAAATTGGGACAGTAGACACACAATTTAAATGTATAATTTGAATTGGGCATTATAAATTGCAATGGTGATCCAATTAAATCACTTATTTTAAATTGAATGAAATAAATAAATGAATGAAAATTAAATGGACACCTTATATGTAAAATGTGACCGTGATGTAAGCATTACCTTGGAAGTGGGTTGTAGGTCGGGGGACTTGGGTTCCTTGTGATGTATTTTCCTTCTTATATATACAATGATCTAAGTATAGGTTGATATTGAGTTATGATTATAGGTCGTCAATGTAATTGTCATCTCAAATAATTTCATATATATTTTGTCTTGTATTATGGAGTCATTATATTATCCCTTCCTTGTGGTTATCTTATTATCTTTTCTTATCTATTATAAGAATATTTTTATGAGGTGTGTGCATTGAAATTGTATAGTTATGCCATCGTGACATCCTAGTTCTATATGCAAAGAGAGTGGTGATGAGAACACTCTATAGGTGGTGGGAACTAAGCCAGCCATTGTACCACTTCTAGTTCCTTATGAGGAACCTCGTTCTTATCTTTCGCAAGCCGCTGATGCTTAGTTCAGGGATAGTTTTCATCAGTTCATGTTGTTTGTTCATGGTTCTCCTTGGCCTGCCTTAATTATAGAAGAGCTTACATGGGACATTCATTAGTAGAATCCTCCCACCTTCTTAGGGTATGGTTTCCCTTATGCTCCAGATTCATGGATAGAAGCTGTGTAATCCATCAATCACCATCTTGAGAATCCTCTATAGTGGAGGGTAAATATCTCTTCATATATGCTATTTGACCCCACCACGCATAGGTTGGATGTCATTTCATAGTCAGATTAATACCAATTCATTGTTTGGTTATAATTCCATATGGATATATATGATAATTTCTTATTGAAGACTTTGAGAGTGGATCATGATAGTGATTTGATTCATATTTAGTAGGGGTCTATGATTACACTTGATTATTATTATAATTTCATAATGCTTTAGTGATTTTCTCCAATCTGACTGGTGATGAAATGATGACAATGAGGTGAATTGAGTAAGTGCTTTGATATGTTCTATGATAATAGGTGAAATTATTCTATTTGACTACACATCCTGAGAAAATCACCAAGACCTTGATTATGGAATGAAATCTCATATAATTAGGACTTATGAGCCACGGAGGTTCAGTTCTGAGATAGGGTGATGGTTCTTCTGGATGTAGGAACTTCTAACTAGTGGGATCACATGGTCGTGTTTCTAGTAAGCTGACGTGTACTTTTATTTAATATTATGTCCCAATGGTGGTACGATATGACATAAAAGGTCTCATTGCATGAGAAACACGATAGAAAGTCATGTTTGAGGTATTATGGGTCTTATTCACTAATCCAACCACTCTTTTCCTTTTACATCCATTGGTATAAGATCCATACTAGCACCTCTATTAGGTACATGATATGTGAAACTATGTGAGGAAGGTTGTTTATATTCTATAAACTAGTCAAGATGAGGTAATGGGGGCCATGGGTGATGTAGTCAGTGGACAGATATTTAGCATCCGTATAGTGGATCTTCTAGGGATAGTCTGGTAATATCTCAGGGTTGAAGTATATACCATATGTATGTAGTTTATCCAATGCAGATTAAGAATGGAAATCTATAATCGTACATATTATTCTAGTGTCTTCTACTTTAGTTTCTTCCCTACTTTATATATGAATATCACACTAATTTATATCTTCAAAAATTGTGGGATGGTTGGGTGATTATATCATTTAATTATGAAGAGTTGTATCTCTAGACACTATCTTAGGGGGTTGAATAGTGGTAATCAGTCAATGTTATGTTTTCCATGTTGATATTTATGGGAATCATTTATATGTATTTTCGTTAACCTCAATATGACCTTCTTCGACATTATTCATCAGATGGACTGGAATGTGAAATGTCACGATTATGTGGATTATTATCATAAATGAGGGCCTTTTTCCTCACAAAATAGAGACACATGTGTATATAATAGAAAATGGGATATCCATGAAGATTGAGCTAGACCCAAGAAAATTGGTCTTTATAGAGTGGAAACTCGGTTTTAAATCTTGTTTATAAGAGATTCGGAGAATGAGGTAGAATAATTTCCTACACTTTTGGATCAGTTTCGTGATGTATTCTATATTTATTTCTATCGCATACCTCTTATGAGAGAGGTTGAGTTGTCTATAGAGCTTGTTCTATGTGTGGAACCAGTATCTATTCCTCCTTATCAGATGGATCCAACAGAGCTCCAAGGACTCATGATGCTACATGAATACCTAGAGGCTAAAGGTTTTATCTGACCCAACACATCTCTATGGGGTTCACATATCCCATTCTCCCAAAATGTTTATCAGACACTCTGATTAAGTTCAGAATATAGACAATTGAAATGCTTATGGTGAAGAACTATTATCTCATTCCACATATTGATGGCCTCTTTCACCAGTTATGAGGATAAATTTTTTTCTCTCTGATCAATTATGGGTCCAGATATCATCGAATTTGTATGATATCATCATTTATAAAATGTTCAATGTTCTAGAGTAGGTATAGATTATATGAGTGTTTTGTTATGCCATTCAGTCACATGAACATGTCATCTATTTTTATCGATTTAATGAATCTTTTTTCCACCAATATCTGTATTCCTTCATGGTAATATACATTGTATAAATCCTAGAGTATTGACATTCTGGATAGTACCATGAAACCCTTCTTGAGATCATGTTGAAAACAATGAGAGAGAACCAGCTATATGTGATGCTCAATAAATTCCACTTTCGAATCTATGAGGTTTACTTCTAGTTTCATATCGTATCTACGGTAGGTGTATGATTTGACCCATTAATGGTGATCGTAGCCTTTTCCTAGGAACATGGTAATATTTTTATGACATACCCAGCTTCATAGGGAATGCAGGATATTACAAGATGTCCATTCAGGACATCACATCCTTCTGAGTGACTCTTAAGGCATTGACTAAGAATATTGTGCAGTTCATGTGGTCTTAATATTATGTTAAGTCATTTTAAAATTGAATTGAAAACTGACTATAGACACAATTCTGATTCTTCTTATGTTTAGAAAATGTTGTACAGTCAGTTTAGATGCTTTGGGAATCAAAATGGGTGTAGTTATGATGTAAGGTGATTATTTCGTGGCCTATGTATCCATCCAACAGAGGCCACATAAGAATAACTATCCTACGCATGACCTCGTTCTTGTAGCTGTGGTTCATGATTTTCAATTATGGAGGCACTATTTATAAGGTGACAAATTTGTAATTTACACCTATCAAAATAGCTTGAAATATACCTCCAATCTATAGGACTTTAATGTAATGAACCAAAATTGATGTACATGGGAATTGCATTACTTTTGTAAAATACATAATACATTAAAGAAATATAATCCAAAATACCATATTAGTATAGTGTATTTTGTAACATGGAAAATAATCTTCTAACGTTGTGAAGTATCTTCAATATCTCCCATAATGATATCCCCATTTTGGTTTCCTACCTATACCAAATCATTAAATCCAGGAGAAAAATTCATAAAAAGTGTTGTTTCAATGCTCAATAAGGGTAAAATCAAGGAACATAGAACAAACCATAAACATAAAATGTAAAAACATGAATATAAAGCTTCAATATCAAAATCATGGGTCATGAAATAAATGTTTTCAGTAAGGAATATATCATAATAGAACCTTAACCATCATAAAATAGCATTGACATAAATCATGGTATTGTGGAAAATAAATACGCATATAATTTGATTTTCATAGTAGCCAAGGCATGGATTCCAAGACTATCGCGGTGGATAAAGACCTTTACTGAACAAGGTATACTTCTCATTCATTACATGTAATAATGAATCAGATTTACATTCCATTCTTGCCTGTTATTACTGAATTGGTTTTACATTCCATTCAAGTTATCTCAATCTCATGAGATATAAATATTTACTCATTTCATTGGAGGGATATTTATGTCTTATCCATTTCATAATTGAATCATTATTACAAGTTCCACAAAAACATAAATAATTTATCATAGCATAACCCATGAATGAAAAAACTCATAGTAATAATTCTAATAGAAATCTGACCCTATTTAAAGAGCATCAACATTGATGGAAAATAATTTTGATAGAACTCTCGAACATAATTATTCAGTAAAATATCCTTTCTTCTTAAAAAACGTTTTCTTTTATCATAATTCTCCACAATTTTAAAATAAAATAATTTAGTTAAAAAAACTTGAAATATGGTAAAGGAATATTCATGAAAATAAAGAATTATAAAGATGAAAAAACCCATTCAGGTTGTATAAGTTAAAATAAATATTCTCCTCATACTTTATCTAGAAAAGTCAAAAATTACATAATATGGTAATAAAAAAAATTATTTCATCCATAACATGTAGTAAATTTAAAAAATGGGTAAAAATAACTATAATAATTTATAGAAGAATAGTGAAGATTATATAAAATTATTTTTAGAAAACATGGACATGGATTATAAATATATCCTTAGTAAATACATATGAATAATCAATCTCAGATAAAAATGTGATTGCAATATTATCCCCTACCTTAGGTCTGATTTCATCAGTATGTGTCCAAAACTCATTTATAATGAGTTTAAACATATTATTAAATTGTATGAGAACCATAATAATATTTATGATACCATATATTATTCACTTATTAGTCTATATTACATGTTTATTCATCAACTCAAAGTTAAAAAACTTTTTGAGTAATAATCATATTAATTATCATACATGTTTGGACTAGTTATTAATAATATTATTAGATATCATCTTTTATTTAATTCTATAATGTAAAAAATGATATATATATATATATATCAAGAATATTTGGAATAGAAATATATTTTATAGATAGATAAATGAAATGAAATATATTGTTCATGGATACTCTAGGTTGTACTTATGCATGAACGCTCTTTTGGTTTCGTTATTGATTTTAATGGAAGAATTAAAATGGAATATACATATATGAATAAATCCAGAATATTTTTTAAGTAATTTATTTAATGATAATTTATTTTATATACATTAATATCATTCTTGAATTGATAATGTGGAGAATGAATCTCAACGTGTCAGGGAGATGGTAAGTTGTACATACGCATGAGAGACGATATCATTCTCTTGATGTTTTAAAAGTATGAAATTGGATTTTATATGAATTTTATGAAACTAATTTCGTGTTATATTTATTATATATATCTATTATAGTTATCAATATACCCATATAAATTTTGTGTTGTGAAATAACAAATTAAACCACGATGTGGAGACGGTAATCTGTACGTACGCACATATGGGGGTATTGTTATAAGTAGGATAGATAATAGAAGGTATATGTTTTTCAATTAATTAAAATAACATAATAGCATGTATAAGATAGAAAATATAATATTTCATAATTTGAAAAATAGAAGGAGGAAAAGTATAAGATGAAAATAATTTTGAATGAGGTGATAAAATAGTTTCATCTTTTTTTGGTATCTCTTTTTCGTATGCACAGGAGGACTCCATATGATTACTATCTACCCAGTGGGTGTACTCAATGATGAAGTGATCAAACGTAGGAGGAAATTTGGGTAGGATTTTTCTGATCTACATGGATTTGGTGGTGTGATTAAAAGAGAAGAAAATGGTCCCATTTCTAAGAGAGGGGAGAGGCCCTTTGGAACCTCTTATAATATTACATTATTGCGAATTCAACATCTATTTATAATTCTTCAAAACTCTTTTATATGTAATATAGGATGATTATGGGTCGAAATCCACTCAATGAATAAAATTTATACAAGGGTTTATTATATTTTGACCCTTACAATTTTAATTTATCTCTATTTAATCTATTTAATTTTATTAATGGTGATAATATTTAAAATATTAAATGGTTATAAATATTTACACTCAATTGTAAATTGTCCATACTCGGATACTTAATGATATTTTATAAAATATATTTTTATCTTTTTGATTTTTAAAAATGTTTTTAATTTTTTAATAATATAATTATATTTTAATTTTAAAAAATATTAATAGTGTCAATATTAACACTATTCATTTATTTGTCTTTAAATAAAATCCACAAAGATGAAAAATTAGAACCAAAATATTTAATAAACTCTTAAAATGTAATATTAACCAATAAAATTTGTGGAGCACATTAATTAGTTTATATGATATTTATTTTAATATTTTAAAAACCATTTATATAATATTTCTATCAATAAAATAATTTCTACTTCTGTGTTGTGTCATCATTAAGGAAAATTTTTTAATAATTAAAATATATAAATAAATTTCCATGATGTAGGTAATTTTTATTATATTTTTGGACAGATTTTATGTTAGATTTTTTATATATTTATCTGTATATAAAAATTATTACACATATACGATATTTGAGTGTTACATGTTGTCACATTCTTTGTTTAAATTATATTTACATCACCATAATGTAAAAATGACATCAAATGAATCAATTCTGACCCATAAGATTTATTGGACGACATTATTTCATCAATTTTTTTTCAATTGTTAGTGTAATTTTAATATCTCTATCAATTTGTTAGTTATCCTAATTTACCTGATTTACCTTTAACTATGGTTATAAAAAATACCATTGTGACAATACATAATCTCCAAAAAAAAAATAATAGTTATCTATTAACATAATTATGACCCACAGATTCCAAATATAAAATTAATTTTTTATAATTCAAAACTCAGTATTGGATGAAATTAAATAAATATTAATTCACGTTGTCAAATCCAAAAAGCTGGTTTTTAGGAAGTAAAAATGTGTCAAAATATTATAATGAGGTTATGTGAAATATAAATGTAAAATTACTTCTAATAACTAAAATTGGATTAAATAATAAAAACGTAGTCCAATTAAATAGTAAAACCAATTAAAAAGATAATATTACTATATAAATAAATTATATTAAATAATTTTTTGAATTAAAATGTAGTATTTTTCACTATTAATCAAAATATGAATTTCTGTAGAAAAAATACCAAAATTCCAAAGAAATTAAATAATGATACCCCACATCCAAATAAGTTTTTTATTTTATAAAATTGTATATAAAATGGCTAAATACTATATTTAAAATTAGTGTGCCATAAAATAGAGGTAAAGCAAACATTTTTTTGAAAAATAATTTTTTTTTTCCAAATAATATAATTGGATCTTATATCATGTTCTAAAAAATACACAAGATGAATTATAATTTTATATAACATTTAAATTTAGTTTAATAATATTCCTAAATTTTAATATATATAATAATTTAATAATATATTGTTATTTTATAAAACTCAGTATTGTGTACAATGCATGTTATCAAAGAATGTTTCTCATTCGTGTAATGCATGCAAAGTCAGCATTGTGTTTAGTGTAGGCTTAATTTGGTATCAAGTGTAACATATTCCAAACATTGTTCTTTTATAAATTGAAAAAAAATTATACTCAAAGCTGTGTAAAATTAATTCAATCAAAATAACATGAAATTGTGTATAACACAAGCCAAACATAATGGTCCATATACTATAAGATAATACGGTGTTGCATATAGTGAAAGATAATATTTGTGTACCATACATAAAAATACATAAAAGAAATTAATAAGATTCTATGTCATAATATTTCGGGGAATAACAATATATCCCCCCCTTAAAATAAATTTCACCCTCAAAATTTGTCAGGGATATAAGAAGTTTACTACTTGAATTTTTATTTAATAGAAACTCACAACATAAAAATGAATACTAACACAACATTTTTAAAAGGTAATTTAGAAACATGATGGTTACCCAAATTAACTCATCACTAGGTTTTCATGTTGGAGAACATTCATGGGAAGAGAAAAAATGGATATTGATGAAAAAATTTAAATAACATATTTTGATGGAGAGTAATAAAAAAAAGGTTTGGAGAAACTTAACAACCAGAAAGCCATAAATTTTAAATGATTTAAGGGACCATCTAATTCATATGATAACAATGTACTAAGATAACATTTTTTTCATGATTCTTTTACTAAAGATGAATACATTTCATAGGAATATATACTTACTTTATATTTGTACATTCACACTATTGTTCATTCCCCGAACAACTTCCGCAAAATGGTAACATCATCCCACATCCATTCCAAAATGGGAAAAAACAATAGTAATCCACATGGTCGTTGATGTTCGACCTTCACCAGTTTACATGTTTAACATGATGTCCAAATCCTTGAATTTATTTCTTCTCGATCTACCACTAATATTTTCATTGTAGGTCATGATACACTTTGGTTAGACCCTTGTGAGCCATCCACTTCGAGGAAATAGCCTCACATATAGTCTCCTCTCGTATAGTCGGGGACACTAAAACACAATCTTCGACATATATGTTATCATCCTCATATATTTCCCAATGGTATGTTTAACCCCACCTTCATGGATTCCATCATATAAAAACATTTTGTATCCTCATACTAACCCTCACCTTTTCTGACTCAAATGCATGGATGCAACTTATATTGATATGACGGTAATCTACTCTTACCTCTCATGAACCGCAACATGCATCTCAACTAGAAATATCACAATCTTCCACTCTAAACTAGTCTCATAAACTACATGAGTATGTTTTTTCCTACATAATGTGTCTGAAAAAATGATTTCCTTCATGAATGTGTATTCTATATCAAAATTAGTTGTCCACATATATGTAACCCATCTCAACTATGGACATTCAAATATTTTTTCGATAACACAAACGTTAAGATCTTATAATATGTACATACAGTAAATATTTCACCTAGTAGATAATGCATCCCGCATGTCAATGCATAAGAATCCTCATCCTATTTAAGGGAATGCGTACATTAGTTTCATTTATGTGGCCTCAACTTCTGCGACCCATACGCCTCAGACTAACCCCCAACATTTACACTTCTTCAAAACCCATCCTAGGTGCATTAGAACACATATATAATCCACTAATAGATCAGGTTGGGTCTAGATCAATGTATATCTTAGTTGATTCTTAAACTCATTAGAATAATTGTAATGTAATACATAACCTTCAAAATTTTTTCCCTTCTTGTTAATGATTTAGGGAGTTTCTTCTATGTGGTAGTAGTTTAGGATGATCCATCAGTAGTAGCCCACTAATCCATGAAAACTATGGATTTAAAAAAATCACGGAATTCTCCCCTGATACAACTATATGTAACATATCTAGATCTATTTTAAAAGTTTCCTATGTGATAATGTGACCCCTAAATAGTAATTTTTCAATATATAATTGTCACACAAATATCTTGGAATATAGTTTATACTATCATTGGTGCACTGAAGATGATTTCAAGAGGTTGGGCATCATTATCATTATTATTGGATTACACTAAGAAAAAATCCACACACACAAACAAAAATTCATCAGTCTACCCATAAAAGATATGGCTCATAATGGCCTTAAACATTCTTGGATCATTATTCATCCGAAACTCCATCATGACCTAATCATATAGTCATATCAATATCTAAAAGCACTATGTGGTATATAAAAAGGTCAATGTCTTTAATAATGAGTGCCTAACCCACAATCTATATTGGAGAAAAATCATGATCCTCTCAATTGTTTAAAGATAGAATAGATATGCAGATGAAGATACTATTGCTTCACTATAATCTGATTGAACTTCTAGTAGTTGACACATAAGTGAAAATTCATATTAGCCTTATTTTCAATCAATAATAGATAACCCAATGATAACATGTATTTATGGATAAACCACATATCCACTAACTGTTCAAGTTGTGCCTTAGGATCTTGAATATTTGTTGGTTCCATTATCTAAGGTGGAATAGACAATAGTTCAGCTATAGGAATGATCTTAATCATAAACTCAACAACTATAACAAGTGATATCCTTGAGAAGTACTCCAAAAAACACATCATAAACCCATACAAAAAGGGTCAAAATACATCATTCCTCACACCACCATCATTCACCAAAAGGCTTGCTACATGGGTGGTGAGCTCCCTTAGTTGATAGTGAACTGGCCCTACATGACCAGACAAGATATCCCACCCTCCATGATGACTATAATTTCCATCCTGAAGAGATGTAACAGTAACAAACCTGATGTAAAAAATATTTTTAGAATGAAATTATACCAACCATTTCGTACCAAAAATTAAATCAAATCATGCTATATCATGAATTTAGAGATTCCATAGAAAAATAACCTCCCTATCCTCTAAAGAACAACACATAGATAAATAGTTTCCTCGACCATACGCCCAATGGTGTATTAATCATCTTAACAATGATCACAAAATACATTACCAAATCCATCCTGCTCATTTGTTTTAGAGATATAAAATAATGTGAAAAAATAGTACTAAATAAGGGACTATAATGTATATAAGTTACAACAAACGACCATTTAAATATCAATGGTCTTGCATCATTATCCAGAACTATAGATAAAACTACATTAAACTGTCCTACCCCTCTTAACCATGATTTATTATGAGTCCCATGTGAATCACCTCTCTTCTGATATGGGATATCATTCTTAGATGTTTTACATACACTTCATTGACTTCCACAACTAGTAGTACTATAACTTTCAGACAGATATGAGGTAGAATACCCCTTCTTATACTCTAGTTATAGCTTGATTCTTTATTACTACGCATCCATAATGGTATTATTTAGAACCACTTTAGATGTTCCATCCTTCCTCAATATCATAACTATACATTATGATGTGGGAACCTTCTATGAAATTGATCTGACTAACCATTCAGGTGGAACACCACTCACGTCATGTCATGAGTGACTAATCCTTCCCCAATCAATTGTTCATACAATCTTCCTAGTTATCATTATAAAATATATTATTCCCACTCTCGAAATATGTACCTTTCGATCATCCATGATAAACTACCCATGTTACACTTGAATCCCTCTTTATGTTCCCCTCAGACAAGAGAGCATGATTTACCACATCATAAATCTTTCTTTTTAACGATGTTAACATGGGACTTCATTTAAAATTTTAACCCATCATGAAACTGTAGTTCTACATTCTATTCAAACCCTTCCAACATTGGAAAATTATACAATGAAAAATTAATGTTCCATGCATTGTCTATCATGTACATGCTTCCCCCTGGTCAAACTCATGATCTATTATTACCTATATTTTTTGAGTATATCAGGATAAAAGTTATCCAATAACATCACTTGATATTCCTTCAACATTACATTCTCAATATGTCGATCAAAATTCTATATGTCCCACCAATGATTCACATGACCACATACCATATAAAAATTCAATTTTACAATCTTTTTGGAAGGAGTCCCTAATTGTTCAATAAAACATCAGATAGACTTATTTCAAAACACAACTACCTCAGCTACACACTCTCATGTTATATTCATGGGGTGTTGAGGTCAGAACACTAGTTTTAAGTCAAACATACACTGCACATCCCACCCTAGGACTCTTTGCAAAAAATAAAAAATTGATAAAATTTCTCACAAAACTGCATTTCGGCTTCCTTTCATATAACTATTAGAGACTCTTATTGCACAAATGGAGGATCATTTTGTTCCATTGCATACTGTCATCCTTAGAAATAATCATCATGGAGGCATTTCAAAATAATTTCAATCACACGTTCTAGGAAACATAGCACATCATTAACACATGTTAGAAAGTTATGAATCAAATAAATACATATTAGGTCATCCCCCATTCCCCACAACAAGGTCCAAACTGAGGCACTATCATTACTCACAACCATATCTCATCTAATACATATATCACATTAGGTAAAAAAGTTCACAATTCTTATTTCTCATTATGAACTCATTTTATCCATTTCAAATTATCACATTTTTAATCATTTACAATAATCAATCTCATATTAGGAACCTCTTAATTTAAATTACACAATAGTGAAATCCACATTCATTAAAACAACTTACCCCAAACCATGTTTTTCGTATGTTCTAGAAATAATTTGTGTATCAATATATATTTACTGCCAAAAAATTATTCTTATATGATAATCATTTGTTTCCAAATATGGCATGAAGAAGATATTAGAAAACAATATCCTAACCCAACAAGCACATCGGTTGAGGTGAAATAACAGACATATGTAACAATAAAAAACAATGATTGCAATCCCATCATGGAAACTTGGATTTTACCCCAGTTCATGGATGTACTATCCAGTAAATTGTCCCTTGAACACGTATTGACTCATCCAAATATCATTAGAACCTTTCGCAAAATAGTATGGAAAAAATAAATGAAAATAAAACCATGTACTATTATACATGTTTTTAACATCCTGACTCGAGTTCCACATGTCGATGCCTCAAGTCGGTTATTGGAATGTCCTAAAAACACATACTCGTAATCTAGAGACTTTCAACAATTAGAGAGGGTCAATTTTTTCCATAGAGAGACTATACCTTAATTATAAATGAATTAGAACTACTGAAATAAGTTAAATATATAGAATTCATAATAAAAATAATTATAAAAAGGCTAGTATCAAATGATGTCCAATGCATGAATACAATAACCAAACCCAAATAGTTTATATGTAGTTCTATATATTTGTAAAGTCTCTAAATAAAACCCAAATATAATGAATCAATAACAATCCTCAATCTAGTCATGAAATCTCACATGGATCCCTCATCAACGATCTATCTGAACTCATTCATCTAAATTAGCATTCCTTCCTTGGTAAGATCTAGCAAACATGAGGTCTATTCAGGTGATGATCATGAATCATTAGTATAGTGTGAGGATAAAATATTAGGACACCAGTAATATTGTCTAACACAATATCCAATCTATAACATTTTATAGAGTTGTATAAAAACTAAGTAATAATAAAGGAAAAAGTTATAATGTTTCTTTATTCTATAATTAACCACATAAATTACCTAGATTGAAAATGAAACTCAAACCATCAATAGTCACATGATATAATCTAAACCATAACACATTATAATTAAAATTCATTATAACATAGTCTTATATGGTACATTTAATTTCTATTTCAAATTATAGCTACTTGGAACCATAGTCTAATACTATAATTTTGGGCCTAAAATGATATTTCTAGAACCACAATAGAATTTTAAGCATAATTACCTTCCAAAAAAACCCATTATCATCACATAGATTATTTAAAAGCATTACATGATGTCCCAAACACATGTATCAGTCAAGCACATATGGTATTTAGATGCATTTTCAATATCCCACTCATGTGTAACAGTCAAATACATATGGGATTTCGTAATATAACCCATTAAACCATTTTGGTTAAGGGACCAATCCCATTATTATAATTAATAAATCAATTATTAATCTCATTAATAAATCAATTCCATATTCCAATCAATTTAATAGTTGCATAACCCCATTTATCAAAAAATTCCAAAATCCATTAATGAATTAATTAACAACATAATTAATTTAATTCAAGATGATATGGATAATATTAAATATATATATCACAATTAAATACAAATAATTGAAATAATAGATTCTTTAATTGATAAATAGACCACCTATTGTAATATCTTTTATTGAAGTTTACTAAAGAATCATTCCCCGAATTGAAATAGACTGATCATTTTCACAATTAATAATGTTATTAATAACCAAAAATATATCAATATCAAACAATTTATGATCATTAAAAAACATATCTTAAACCCTCTATAAAGGAGGAATATAAAATAATATACATTTTAAAAGAGATATGAAAGAGAGAGAAATAAAAATGCTTATAGATTACATATAGCATGTGGTGTAGATGCATCAATTAGATCATCGATTCGGCATGAGAAATGTTTTAAGAGGCTTGGAATCAAATCATAATTTCCCAAAAAAATGGGAAAACAATAGGTATATTGGTGGGTTTAATGTTTTTCGATACTTGGTGACTAGGTTTTTAGGAAAAAAATTTTAGAAATTTTAATCCACACACTGTCTCCATGGATGGGGAACACATTTTTCCAAACCCTATTCCTTAAATGTTCCACTCATTTTAGTGGTGAAAAATTACAACTATGTGGGGTTGGTTTTAAAATTACTATTTCGACTATAATATTCCCTTTTATTTGGGAATTTATGATTCCCTAGGGTCGGGTGCATTATTTTGGGAAACAATTCACTAACCATGAAATATAAAAAACTCTTCCAAAACATCCACAATTATTATATAAAACACGAATAATCCCCAAAGAAAAACCAAACCAATATATATAATGAAATAGAAAAACATTCCTTAAAAAATAAACAACAATATAAATGTAGTTTTTCATATCTGAAAAAAATCATTATATCCATCTTTGAGGGGAAATGATAGAATATTAATAACATTATTTTACGAGGTGGTAGTGCACTGTACCCATGATTGATGTTTTATTAACATTATTAAACATGGGATTAATATTAGTTAGTTCATTAACATAATAAAATCATCATATATTATTTATAATGGTGATACTATCTTATCATTTTTTGAGAATATTTAAAGAATTTAGAATTAGTAAAATGGAAAAAAAACATGTTTAAGAACATTACATCATCATTGGAAAATCACTTTGGAATTATAATTAATGAATTCCTAGATTGGATTTACTATTAAACCAGTATCTCTATTATGTGGGGAATTATTTATGTGATAGATTTTATTAGGAATTATTTGATCCAAAATTCAATTTTAGTGTCTAGTAGAATGGATTTTGGTGTCCTTTTATAAGTTTGGGAAAGGATGCAATTTCAATTTTGAAAATAAATTGTGATATTCATGATTTTAACATGAAAAAGTACCCAAATAGATCATAATAAATAAATTTATTTAATAAGGTTGAGATATTATTATAAAATAAAATTTATATAATATTTCATTCAATTTAAACATTATATTTTTAGTTTATCTACGGACAAACCTATTAAAACCTAAACCATGAAAACTAATTTTTACTATAATTTATATTATGAATGAGAAAAGTTTAATTCACCATAATATATAACCTAAATTATGAATATTTTAATTTGGGAATGCATTTTTCAAAATACATTTGATAATAGTGGGATAATTTAATTTAAAATTAATCTGGTATATGTGAAGAAAATAATGTTTTCCAAAGGAATTTTTTTCATAATTATAAATGTTTTTATAATAAAATAGAGCATATAATAAATTATTATAATATATAATGAAATAATTTAAATATAAAGTAACCACTTTTAATTTTTAGATAATGTTACATTAAATTATTTCCTCTATAAATTCTTTAAATGATACGGAATATATGAAAAATATATTTACGATTTCCCTATTCATCCAAAAATTAATATTTTCAGATAAAATATCAAAAATTTACTCTATTATATTTTTTATGCTATTAATTGAGAAGATGATGTCCATATTTTATAATTATGTTTCTAAATTTGGTAAAAATCAATTTATTGTATTTTCACAATGCGACTGGAAAAGTATTTTCTGAAAATTATAGTATTTGTAAAAAACATTTCTTATGTTTTCAAGTGATTTACATTATGAAATATAATAAATTTATGACCAATGCATTTATATTATATTATCTAAAACCATATTATTTTTATTATTTAATTTTTTATTCATAACATCCAATTTAGAGACTTTCATATAAAGGTGTATATTTATTTTATACATGGGGTTTATGTATCATAATATAACAAAATTATAAAATATAAATAAATATAATTTTTATATAATTTAAGATTATATTTGGGTTTCATATATGAAATTAAAAAAATATTAGGCTGTTACATTCTGCCCACATTGAATAAATTGATTCCCCATAATTTGATCTTGATCTCTATAATCAGTGGTTTATCAATTTAATATATCTTTTATGAAAATCCATTTTGAAACTCTTTATAATATAGAATGTTATGTATCAAGGTCATATAGAATAACACATTACATAATTTCAACGTTGGAATAAATTTTTAGGATTTAATAAACTGGAAATGGATGATAAGTGTAAATAATTATGGAGAGTGAGAGATATAATTGATCATAAGAATGTGAATTATCTAAAAAATTATAATAAATAAGAAACCATAAATCTATGATGAGTTAAAAAGACATCGAATCATTGGATAAAAAAGTAATCAGATCAAACTTTTATTTCAAGAACATTTTTCTTGAGTTTATGGATTCTTTTAATATGTTATTTTATAACAAAAAATAAATTTTTACTTTTATCTTTGGTTTTTATTAGATTTATTTACACATAATTTAAAATCAAAATAATAAATATCCATGATGAATTATTTATTCCTAAAGCACTATAGTTAAATTTTAACTGAGCATATGATCCATAAAATGATTAGATGTCCTTCTGTATGTCACTAAATATATAGCAATGCTAAAATAAATTCCTAAGTTATCCAATATAAAACATTAACCACTAAACATAAACTGTAGTAATTAAATTTAAAGTTATTCCATTCAATAATTATTCATTCATTAAATCATTCTTTAAAAAAATTGATATTAATTTGAACATCAAATATTCTAGTAGTTAGAACTACACCATTTACGACATTGGGATGTTGGTCTAGGCACTAAAACCTAACCAGATTGAACAAGGTTATCAACCAAATTTTAGGTTCTTCTTTTTATAAACAATTATTAATATATTCCTATTAAATTTTAAAAATATAATGAATAATTTAAAAATAAAATTAGTTATCAGATTCCATTTTTACCAGAACCTTCTTCTATATGAATAATTATTTTCCATTAAATTAATGTACCTTAATTGAGTATAATTTAATTAACATAATTGATCATATTAATAGTACATCTTAGTAGTATCTTTATTCTTATTTCCAAAATTTGTGAATCCATTACTCTTTAAATTACATTATCTCTAAAAAATATTGTAAACCATTATCTTTTATTTCAATCAATGTCTCAAAAAATATCCTTAATGTTGAAAAAATCTTATCAAAAAATGACTTATTATTGATGTTTAATACATTACACATATGGTCAAATTTAAAAAAATTATCCCATTATGGTATCCATAACTATTAAGATAAAATTACATGAAAAAATATATTCATCCTGAATTATCACAATAATTAGGTATTTTATTTTTTTAACTAAAATACCATTGTTATGAATACATTTATAACTGATATATTGAATTAAGATACACAATATATATAATCATTCCACACTGGCTATATTAATAGAATAATCTTGACATTTTTCCAAATAACTATTTTGGGGAACTTTCCCTTTACGACTAATAAAATTATTCTTATAGTATCCCAAATCAATATTGTTGAATGATTACACATTTGAATCATCTTTATTTACCTTTAATTGAAAATAATGGTAGCCTTTCTCTCCATAGATTTAGAAAACTCTAATTATTTCTATGTATTTATGAGGGTGTTTATTACCAAAATTATCTCATGCGGGAGAACCATTTTTTCCATCATCCCCTTATCCATTTTTATCTTCCAAAATCTTATTCGACTACTTCACTTACAAGTAATAAGAAATGTATAATTCATTCTCTTTATTTATAGCACAAGAGAATATTTCCTCATATAATGATAACATTTGTTAGACTTGTTAACTTCAATGGATTGTCTTAGGACCATAAAATAAATAGACAATACATCTCTTTAGATTATATACATAGTCCAAAGAAATAATGCATTACATTTTAAATTTATATTCATATATAGAAATATTTTCATCTTCATTGTGCATTATATTTATTAATTTTATCATTATAACATCTCAATTTGTACGAGAGAAATATTTTTCCAAGAATAGTATAAAAAATCCTTCCACTCTCTTTTTTCTATTTCTTATGCATCTGTATTGTATTTTAATTATATAAAACCATTGAAACTAACCACTTGAGAGGTGATAAACATCCATGAAAACCTTATCTCTTGCATTACTCCTCAATGAGTGAAATATCTCATCAAATGTACATATCCTTTTCTCCCCTCTATATGTTTTTTAGTCTAATTAAAATATAGATGTATCTAATACTTGAATGGGTATATAATTTTCACAAATAAATTTGGATCAGAAGGCTAATCTATAGAAGAAATTTTATTGAATATAACATGAGTTTGACTCAATAATATAGTAATAATTTTATTCATTATAACGACAACTCCAGCTCCATATTCATTATCTATCAAATGATGGAAATCCCTAAGTATATAAAGTGCATTCATGTGGATTCTATTCCTATCACTAGGTTCCATTTATAAACAATTTCAAATAGTAAATATGTTATTATAATTACGAAACCAAATATTCAATCCCAAAACTACTGAAATACATAACAGAAATTGATGAATTTAGGTAAAATTAATCTCATAATAGAAAACATCTATTCATTGAAAATGTTATGAAATCATAAAAATAGTCACATGTCCTTCAAAATAGATTATAAATAAAATTTTAATTATCCAATAAATATCCTTGGGGAGTTTCAGACAAGGTGTTATGAAAACTAATTGTCATGTACCTTATAACGATCGATTAAAATCCTAATGTTCCATTTTCTATGTTATTCCCCCTATGTAATTTGATGAAAGAGATACATATAATTTTATTATCCAGACAATGATTCATTTCTAGAAAATAAAAATTATATATTCCTTAAGAAAACATAATTATATTATAGTATAGATAATCATGTCTTTGTTGTAATTAATAAGGTTATTATCTATAATCTATGATTTTCTAAAACTATTTCCTACTGTTTTCCATTAATCATTCTATGATACTGATTGTAAATACCCCAACCCCAGTATACTATGTTAATTATTACATTATTTTTTTAGTTCATGACACAAGAGATCCCATACCATAGTAATGAATGGTTTATTGGTATTAAAAAACTAGATACCACTTGAAATTCACATTACATTTCAAATCATAAAATATAACATAAAATTATCTATGAGTACACAATTATTACCTTTATCATATCTGTGCACATTAATCATAAAACACTTCCTATAAACATAGAGAAAATAAAAAATATAGTTTTGATAATTGATTATTAGTAACTGTATTAATACACTATATGTTATCAGGAATAAATAAAACATAATCAATATAGAATGTTATATAACAGAAATAGATGTCATTTAATCAGTAATGTGATAATGAAGAATAATATTCTAGGAATAAATGATGATCAAATAATCCCATAAAAATAATCACATGTTCTTGAAACTTATCCATGGATATTATAAATAATATAATAATCACTTGAAAATCAATAAATAATCACATAATTTTTTAATGAATACCTTTTGTCATTATAATCATTCTATCATGGCTTAATTACAACTAAATATATATAATTGGGTAAGGATTTGTCTCAAAATATATGCTAGTTTGTCATAGGAGGCCTTCTAATGCATTTAGGTGATATAGAGAGAACCTTCAATCACATAATATATATAAAAAATACCTCAAATTAAAGAGGTGAAACATATTCAATATAAACATTTATATAATGAACTATCCTAAAATACGTTTATAAATACATTTATATTAATGAACTATCCCAGAATATGATTCTAATTTTCTTTACCAATAGACATAAGTATAAGCCATAGAGAGTACTTTAGAGTGTTGTATCAAATATTACATCCTTATTGAACTAATCATAAACCATTTTTGGAAATAATAATGAAGTAATAATCACCGGATATTCCCAATGAAAGATAAGGTTAATAGTTGGGTTTTCTAATTTATAAACAGAAATAACATAAAGGGTTCAATATAATCATTCGTGGGGAAAATATCCTTATAAAATTTTAAATTACATTAAAAAATGATTAATTTCATAAATATTAGAAAATTCATTTTCTTTGAAAAAAAATTCATGGATACTATTAAATGATGCTAAAATTAAATTATTGTTAATGAAATTGGAAAATTCAATTAATAACGTGTACATTAAATATGATGTATTTAATATAATTATTATAATTAAAAAGAATTTATCATTTACAAAATGATAGGAATATTCATTTCAAAATATTTAATAAAATGAAAACAATGGGTAAAGATTAATTTAAAAAAAATTAAGAGCTCTATTTAAATTGTTTATTTTCTTTAGAAATCATGGATATGATAGAAAAAGTATTTTCAACAAAAGTAAGAAATTATGTATTGTTTTCTTAAAAAAATATAAATAATTTAACATACCAAATATGGTAAAGTGTATTATTACATTGTAATTTACTAAATAATTCAAGGGTAATAATTTATATGGGATTAAGGGATTAGATATCCAATAAATATCCAAATAGAGTCTTAAACATAAAAATCCTAAATAATAATGATATTGTAAAATAAGACCTTACCACTTTGGTATATATTTGATTACGAACCACATGAAATAAATAACATATAATAAAATATAAAAAAACATTTTTATAATATTATTCATGATATAAATATCAATGGTTAATAAATAGACCAAACAAATAAAATATGTGTGCAATATGGCATATTTCATATGGAAGAAAATGTGATACGAGAGACCCTTACCAGAGGTCTGATTTTCACCATATGTGATTTTACATCCTAAATAATAAATATAGATGTATTATAAATATATTATAGATAGAAAATATATATTTTTCTATATATTCTATAATTTTAGTATTTTTTACATGTTTATGAACAATTCATTGTTTAATTCGTTGTGTCACGTGATAATTACATTATTTTTAATGTATTTTTTGGTTTGTTAATTTTGTAACATTTTCATTGATCAAGGTTACATAATTTCCTAAATGTGAAACATGATATAAATTTTAAATAATAATATTATATATTTATTTATAGTAGTCCACATAATATAGTAAAGGTAAAATGAGTTACACTGTTCGTGGATATGGTAGGTCATAAGTATGCTTAAATGTTGTATCTATTTTTCCAAATTATGGAACATAAGAAATGAAAATAATAATACTCCATTAAAAAGAACTTATTATATAAAAATTTTCATTTATATTTATTAAATATATAATTATTACCATCCACGATAAAATGAAATGAAAAACATTTCACATCACTACATGCAACTTGTAGCCTACACATACCTTCATGCGACGTTATTATTTTCCAATAGATTGGATTGTAAAAATGTATTTGTGATATTTTAATTCATGAGGTATAGTAACATAATCACTATAATATATATATATATATATATATATTAAATCAATTTTGGTATCTAGATGTGTGTCGAAAGTATTGAAAATGTTTTATTTCGGTTTCCAGTGTGGTAGTTCGTCGTACAGACAACTGATGATAATGTTTCCCATTTAATAGAATATAAGAATGAAATATTTTAAAAAATTAACATAATAAAATAAAAATATATTTTATATAATTTTTTATTATTTTATAGTAGTTGGAATATATTTTATGGATTTATATGATGAACTCAAATGAAAATGAATGGTGGAGAACATTCTCTCTTGTTCGGACAACCACATTATGTTTATAACTAAATCTTTCATAAATTTGAATTAGAAAAAATAAAAACCACTATGATGTGGATTTAGATATTTGGAATATATATTTTAGATATTTTCTAAAACGAAATTCTTTTTTTTTTGTAATAGTAGTGGATATGGGGTGGTATTTTATAAGTGGTAGAGAAAATACACTTGGAATTATTTAAGAGAACAAGTGATACCCTTTTTCTTCACATTCCATAAGGAACAGAAATTAATCATTCTAAAAAATGGATGATATATGTTTTAAATATGGAAGTAAAATAGTAATTATGGAGGTTGGTAGGGCATTTTAACCCTTATCTTATTTTTTTAACACGTCGGAAAAACTATTCTAGACTTAACATCTATAACTAATATTTAATGTGTGTACTATTCATCAGGACGAAATATTAATTCAAAGTTAATATGAAATATTATTTAACATGAATATAAATATTCAATACATTTTTATAAATTAAATTTACCTATTTGAATTAGTTTCATTTAATATTAATCTTATAGAAGAAACAAAAAACTAGGTTCTTAAACGAAATGTTTTCAAAAATACAAAAAGATTTTGAATCAAAATTTAACATATAAGAGATTACAATGGCCTAAATTAGAATAATTATTATATAATTTATGTAATTTACCAGAAAGTTTTTTAAATAAATGAATATTTTGATGTTATTTATATGAAATATTGTTTTGGAAAAAATAAAAAAAATTCACTATTCATAGAAAAATTATTCTTTTTTGAAAAATTTATCTCTTTTAATATTTAAAATATTTGATTAAAAAATATAATTTAATTCTTTAAAATTGTTTTTCTAAATAATATATAGAAAAATTTTAAACTATGTGCACCAAGCCTGACAAAACCACTATTTAGTAAAATTAAATTTTTCAGAAAAACATTTCTTTTGTTCTCAAATTATTTTTTATATTAATTTTTAATAAATTAGTAACCAATGTGATAATTTTTAATTTATAAATATTATTATTTTAATTATGTATTTATTTTAATTCGTACCATCAAATTTATGGGATATAATATAATTTTATACTATTAATTTATACTCAAGGTTTCATATATCATAAGAATTAGAATTGATTAAATTTAGAGATATATATTACCAAGATCATTTTATATCACTATTTCCTATCTCCTAATCCATAAAAATTATATTTAAATATCATGTGGTATTATATTATTTGTTAGTTGTTTCATGGTAAATTCTTCTTGGAACCATTAAGAATCTATAAAATAAAACATTCAATTCCCAAAGAGATTGGAGGGTCTATTATAATATTTTATTTTTAATGATTAGTTGAATGGTTTTTAGATGACTATATTATAAGATACATGGACTCATGGAAGTTTACAATATGTTTTGAAATTACCATTAGGGGGTTTATGGTTAGGTGGTGTCTTAGTTGTAACATTTTACGAATTCACTTATAAATGAAATAGAGTATGTTTCTACTACAAAAGAAGGGGAGAGTTGACGAAAATGATATTACATTTAATGGAAATAAAAATGTTTTAAAATAGATTAATTTCATTATATAATACTCATATTATTATTAATCAATCTCGCAATATATATTTTAATGCATGAACAAAAAAAATTTAGTTGAAGTATCCCTTTATAAGTAGTCTACTGGGAGATAAAGTGATGGAGATATAGAATATTATACTTTAGAATAATGTGATTAAAATGTTTAAAAATGTGATTTATGAATAACTTCTGAGGAATCACTTTTCCTAAGTTAGACTTGGGTGAGTAGAACGAGAGTAAGATAATACATTCATTAGAAAGAAGATGAGATATGGTGAGTGTTCTGTGGAGGATGACATCCTGAATCAATTTTAAAATGTGATATTGCTAGGTTTTTTGAAAAGATAATAACAAGTTCACATGAAATGGATTTACAATTTAATTAAATTAGACCATGTTGAAAATAATAATATGATTAAAAAACCATAGGAATAATTTTCATGTTAATCTATTTTAGTGTGGATGGGGAGGAAAGGGTTAACCAAAATGTGTTCCATCAGATGGAGACCACCAACTAGGATCATTGAACAAATATGATCATACAAGGAAATCCAATTTTTAGTCTTTTATTTCACCATACAACGGTGATAATATTGTGATTATGAGATGAATTTTTCATAGATTATGTTTACATGATGTGGAGACTCAATTCATTTGTTCATTTAATATTGACCATATATGGGTAGTTTCAACCAATGGTTCAATAATGTATCAAATTTTTACTTGGTTAATGGGATGTTTAACACAAATATGTATTGTCACTGGAAACAGTTGACCAAAAATTCACTGATATACAGTTTTTTGGTGGTCTGGGTCAAACATTTACTTGAGGTGTGAATTTTTTTTTTAGAAAATTGTTGATGTGTATGACTGATTTTTCGAACAATATTTAATGTGTTTTGGAAGTAATAGACTGTTTTGAATTAAATTATATATCCTAAATGAAGGATTTTTTTAATATTTTCTTGTAATGTTTTACATTTTTCAAAACCATGGAAATCATTTTTCCAGTTTATACTATTCATGTGACGTATTCTTGTGTATTTTTATTTTTAATTAGTTAAGATCACATCCTAGTTAGAGTGGACGAGTATAGAGGAGGAGGATATAAAAAATCATAGTTATTTAAGGATATTTTTAATTGCACGGGCTAAAGAGATCATACAGACCATATACCAATGTATGTAGTTCATAAAAGGTATGTATGTTGGATCAAAGGGAAATAATACTCCTTCATAGGTGGTTCCCATACATTGTCCTCTCCAATTAGTTCTACAATTGGAGTGATGATATATTTCATTTATTCTATAGTAATAATAACCAGATATGGTATGGAACAGAAGGAAGATTCTTTGTTTTTTATCATGACTACTAAAATGGTGGTTCTCATGGATTTTTGTTCATGTATAGGAATTCCTTATTGAAGAGTTTGGAGGAGATAATGAAGGGTTTTAATGTCTTAAGCATGTTTTAAAACAGTTCAATGTGTGATATATGAAGGAAAATATATTGTAGGGATGTTGTTTCAAAAAATTTAGACTGTAATTATGAGTTCCCTAGTGGTGTTTTTGGTGATGTCAACCTAACCATTTTAGGAATTTGTTTTTAGGGAGAGTATTAAGAGTACAATAAATTTAAACTCTCATTCCCAATGATTTCCAGTTGTATAGTAAAATATCATATTTTTTAATTAGGATTTATTGGTTCCAGATAGTCCTCAGGATATAGAACCCATCACATTTTGTGCTATTATAGTATCACAGTAGTGGAATAGTGGTTGATGATTCTAGTAGAGGAAAAAATTTCTAGATATTGGTGGAGGTTCCTGATTATAATGTTTCAAAGATTTTGATTCTATAATTGAGTTGGAGATGTGGTTCACCATGGATTGATAATATATAGACCCATAATCTTGGATTTTGGGAGAGAACCCTGATGTGAAAACATCAATGATATGGTCCAGTGTAACAAAACATTATTAGTGGATGGATTTGATGTTTTTCACTGGATGTGGGTAGCATATCCTCTAATTTATCAATTTTATTTTGGTTTTACATTATTTATATTATGAATAACAAGATAAACATCATGATTAGGGACAACCACCATGAGACGTGACACTTAATGAGGTATATCTTGGGGAACATTGTTAGGGAATCCATTAATAGATGTTATTACATGTAGTATAATAAAATGTTTCCATGTGAGTTTGTTTTTTTTGTTTCTAAGACATGTATTATTATTTTTTAGAGTGGAAAAATATGTCTCATTTGAATGTTAAAGGCCATTTAATTCAAATTTTTTATGATTGGACCACCCAAAGGGTAGTCGTGTAATGTTGAGTGTCTGAGTAAGGTTGGTGGGGTGCCCATGATTCTCATCTATAGCTTTCCAAAAAGGGGGATTGTAGTTAAACCAATGAATCATTGTTAATGATTGGGAATACTCTTAGTGTATGATTTTTTATTGTGGATTTATAAGAATATTGAAAATAGAAAAGAATTTATCCCTATAAATTGAGAAATTGAATAAAATCAATTATACATGTCCCTTTCTTGAATAAGACATTATATAATTTTACAAGGGATCGAAGGTACACACTGAATTATATACCATCACTTTTTGCTCTTTATTTTTCTAATATTATCATTTTTGTGTACGATATTCATATTTTGTTCTAAAAAATATAAATCATGAATTATATTCAATTTTTTAGTGGATCATTACCCCTAATGATTCCCTTTATTATGGTATCTTTTTTGTATGGGTTGCAATGGATCATGTTTTTGTTTCATTTTATGTGGTGGGAAAACATCCATAATACATGGTTTTTGGATGTTATGTCAAATAAAACAGATAGAGAAAATTCATTTTTTATTAGTTAATTATCCTAGGTGTATATATTTTGAATCATTATATTTTGAAGATGATTATTCTTTCACTGGTGATTTTATTTCAATGTTTTTTTGATGTCATGCATATAGAGGAAAAAGAGGTTTCACTAGTACAAAATTAATTTATCCCCACATGTTGTTCATTTTTGGTTAAAAAAATGTTTCAAAAAATTTTATTTACCAACTTATTTTTTAAATAAATACATGTAAATAAAATATTCTTATTAACCATGTTGTATATTGACTAACTGAGGTGAATAGAAGTATTTTTTTCTTATTTATTGAATATTTGAAGTGAAAAAAACACAAAAAATTTTCACATCTTTTATATAATATATGACAATAGAAACCATTATATTCATGAAGATTGCAATATCAATAATTTTAAAATAATCTTTTCCACATTTGTTATTCAATAATTTATGTGGAAATGATTTAAAATTTTAATTGAGAGTTAGGAGTATTTATTTTTGTTTCATTCAAAAATGAAACAACCTCAATGTTATCTCACATGGAAAACCCATTTATATTCCACATATAGCCTTTACTGTCTTCAGTCATTGATTGATGGCCTAAAATATATTAATTCTTCAATAAATTTTTGTTAATAACATTAATTTTTATCCACTATCGAATTCTACATTCACTTATTTATTTGCACCACATGTGTAAAGACCTGAGCCCGAACTACAGGGATCATACCTTATAAATGATGTGAATTTTTTTAAAACACAATTAATACATAAAATTTTTATTACAAGTAATGATTTATTACCAAACTAGGTTTTTGATAATTTGAAAACAAAAAATAAATTCCAACATAACATTACAAAAGTTAAAATTTAGTGAACAATTATTCTTCAACGCACTACTTCCACAAAACAAATCCACCACTACATAAATGTTAAACCTGAAAATGTGATTATAATAAAAAGGGTGAGAATTAATTCTAACCAATAATGTGGTTTAATGAAAATTCAACTAATACCATTTTTGAAAAATAAATATAAATACTCAAGAATATATTTTCACAACACTATAATATATCTAAAAAACATGTATTTAAAAAAATAATTATAATTGAAAAATCATTAGGAATTATCCTTTGAAAATATTAATTTTCTATGGTTCATTAATAATATTAGGTAAACCATATCAAACACATACATAAGTCCACTATTCATAACTACTTCTTATGGGTTCATTCCCTAAAACGCCACACATTCCACCAGTGCATCTTTTTAAAAAAAAATCCCATAGACCAGCCTTTCTCATTTATTACCCCACAAATTTCTAAATTACCAAAATAATATAACTTTGTTCAAAATAAAATTGTCCTTCTCATGTCATCAATATTTTCATAAAATTTTCTAAAATTATTTTAGGGAGAATCCCATGCTTGAAGTACCAATTATTATTCAAGAACCATAAAAGTATGATAAATGGAATTAGTGTTACCATGACCTTTTAATGAATGAAATTTCATATATGAGATAAATGATGGCCATAAATATCCATGCATGACATGTCTAGGGATGCAATTGTTTGTTCTAAAATAAAACAATAACATGAATCACATAAATTAATAAGAATTATCACATGCAATTGTGTAAACAATGTGAATATAGGAATTTAAACATACATAAATCATTAGACAGTAGTTTGGTGGTTGATAAATACAATATATAACTTCTAAAAAATGATAATGAATAACTATACTTAAGATGTTTATATTTATATGCATATAAATATATGTATATATGTACAAATTTTTAGGTGTATGTGAATGGAAATCATAAATCCCTTTCAACTAAATGTTTTATGAACTAGATTTAAAAACAATTACACTCTTATATATACTTATTCTAAAAATGGGTTGATATATATGTGTATATTATCAGGTATATACACATTTAAACACACACACACACACACACACATATATATATATCACTCTTGTAATATCAATTTTGAAAACTATGGTATTCCAATATACAAATTATTTCATAGAAATAAGTTTCAAGAAAAAAGAAACCATTAATATATATATATATATTGAAAATATTGGGCTATATATGTGTATATATTCATGTATATACACATATATTTTCCATTATTTGTGAAAATATCATAACATGATAACCAAAATCACACCCTTACATCTATAAGGGTTTATAAATTGATCATTTAAATAATGAAAACATTCCATATATGCAATTTGAATTAGAGACATATGATTTTAAATATTTATATAATTATTTATATAATGTATAACATAATATTTGAAAAAAGAAATAAGAACCCTTACCCGACATAGATCAAAATGGGGTTTTGGGCTTCTAGAAATTGAGAGAGAGGGCCTGATAGAGTGAGATTCAGGTAGCCTTGGGTGCAGTGATGGGATTATAAAATAACCAATGTTTTAATTATAAAAATTGTTATTTGAAATGCCCTATTGAATAAGGTTATGAAATCATTGTAATTTATTATCAGAAAGAAATGATAAATTTGATTTATTAACACCATAAAAATATTAAATTGAATCATTGAAGGGAATATGAGTCATGGATTCGGATTTGGCCTTAAAAACACCCCCTAGACTTATTTTTCGAGAAAAATCAATTGGAGTTGCTAAAGAGTGGAATGATTTCATCGTGGGAATGTTACTAAGAAAGGGGGTTGGCATATACATGGTGTTAAGTGGACTAGTTGAGGTGTAGTTGTGCTTAATGAAAGAAAAGGGAATGGGAAATAGTGGGTGGCCTAGATGAGAGGGGGTATGATCTAAGGGACATAACTAACCATAAAATGTTTCATAGGAGGGTTTAATGATGGGAAAGAGGGGATGAGGAGGATTTAATCTAAGATGATCAGTTAAATAAGAGAGGCATGAATGGATAATGAATTTTTTATACAAGTGGATGGTAATGATTATGTGGCGTAGGATCATACAATTGGCATTAAACTCAATGATTACAATATGTGGTGGGGGTTAGATCATGTAATGGGTGTGGATGGATTGGTTTGCACGCGATTAAATTTAGCAGTTGAGATCGCCTTCAGACCAATCATGTGATTGATATTTGATCTCACACATAAAAAACAAGTCCCACATCAAAACCATTAGGGTTTTGGGATATAATTTTTAGGCTCAGTGTGTGGTATCATATTTTGATTACATGAACACACACACACAATGATGGATTATAAATGACCTTCCCACACGGGACTCGGCCTAACCCAATATGCATTTGATAAGGAAACTATACATGGATCAGTGCGCGAACAAGCCTATATTATGCATGGTTTTATCCTATACTGCTCGAACATTAATGGGTTTGGGAAGAATCCTCCCTAGTATGAATTGAACCCTTGAGTTTCATCCTTAATAGTTGAGGTT
Source organism: Viscum album (assembly GCA_963277665.1). Lineage (NCBI taxonomy): Eukaryota > Viridiplantae > Streptophyta > Magnoliopsida > Santalales > Viscaceae > Viscum > Viscum album. The sequence goes on along the minus strand of OY728142.1, from coordinate 1,696,103,187 downwards.
AATGGCTCTTTTTTTCAATCTAAATTTCCTTGATAAAATAATTTAAAACATAAAATTTAAAAAAAAATCCCACATTAAACTCAATATTTTAATAGTAACGAGATAATGCCAATTTTGTTTCAACAATTATTAAAAAAATTGACTGTTAATTTTTGAATCGTTTTAAATGCTAAAAAACATAAAATATTATCGGTTACTAAACAAATATAAACAACCATGTTATAAATATAATCTTACTTCAATTTAATACCTTAATAGTATTTAACTGAAAATGTTATTTAAAATATTTAAACACATAATTTTCTGAAGGATTATGAACATAAAAGGTCACTTAAAATTAAATCTATGTTCTTATTATCATACAATGGTAAAAATAAGGGTTATATAAATACAAATGTTTACAAGTATCAAAGACACAACAACATTGGTGTCCCTTATCATTCTTCATGGATGGTTTTGTACATTCTTTTTACTTTTAACACTCATTTTATTCTTTTAGCAGACTGTTTTTTCATCATAGTGGGCCTAAGGGATAAATGATTCACACATGGTCTCATTTTTTAGTTGGGCGGTCTTATAGTTGTGAAAATCAGGCTTTCAATAAGTTTTATATGTCCGTTAATGTCTTTAGCTTTGTAATAATGCAATATTTCAGTGTTTTATTAAATAAAAAGTTCCACATATTTTATTATTCCATTATTTCATCTTATCTATATTTATTTATTTGAATATAAAAAATGAATATTAATTATAAAAATAAAATTAATTTTAATTAGACTATTGCAATATAGTTCTGTAGTGTTACAACTCAAACATTTTCCAATTAGTGTCACTAATCATTATTCTAATTTTAATTAATGGGTTGTGTTTATTTTTTCTATTTTCCATGAATTCAATTTATGTTTATTTGTGGTCTTAATTTTCTAATGATGTTTCATTATAATTGATTTTTCATCAACCATCATCACTCCTCATATATAACCGCTTAAAAAATTATTCCTATTTTTATTATCTTATTAATTATATTTGTTATGGTCTCGATTTACAATTATATTAGATGTTAGTATTTTCAATGTATCCATGGTACTTCAAATTTTATATGTGGTTCTAATTATCCATTTATGTCAATTTATTTTTATGTTGGAATCCATAACCACCACCCACCATCACCCATCATTGGATACCACATTCAACTTCTTCTAGATAGTGTCACCTTCTCCATCATCATTATTTTGATATAAATAAACAATTTGTGTTCATTGTTTAAATTTTGGGTGCATCCAATATATTAATAATTTTCTCTATCGTCAAATTATCCATTGATGATTCTTTAGCTTCACTATTTATACATTTAATTTTGATTATTTTATCATCATAAGAAATTTATTAATAGATTAATGTTTTTTAGATTATGGATTATGATGTTTTATAAATAATGACAATATAATAATAATAGAGTTATATTTTTTATTGAATATGTTTTATTTATTTATTTTTTATATTTTTTAATTTAAAATTAATGTTTAAAATATTATAACATATTCTCCATTCCAGATTTTGTTATAGTTAATAACGAGTCGATATTAAAATTATTAAAATTACAAATATTAATTAATATAAGGAAGGTGTTGAAGTTTTATTTTAGTTTTATAATTTTTTCTTAAAAAAACAATGACATTTGTTTCTTGTCCATTCCTAAAATTTTTAAATATAATAATGTTGAAAAGTTGAGATATCAATGATCATTTAATTATTATTCATTTTAATCATAGTTATAGCTTATATATTTGGAATGGTAAAACTTGGAATAATTCAATAAAAATTGATGATTTTAATTTTGATTTTGATAAGTATAAAAAATTAAACAAATGAATCATTGAGTTGAAGAAAATGAAATTTAGAACAAACTAAAAAATGATAGACAATATGGGGATGTTAAAAACCCTATTGTACCATATATGAAAGAAATCTTTTGGTTTTAATTATTATTTTATTATTAATTAACATCAAGAATAATAATTTATGGAGTGTTAAGAGTTTTATAGAGCTTATACAACTTTGGAAATATATAATTACTAAAGGAAAAGTTATTTTAAATTCAAATTATAATGTAAATAAAATATATTGCATTCTCGATTAGGGGTTCATGAAGATACATACATTATTGAATGACCATGTGACAAATAGGAATTAAAAAAAACATATATTATTGTTTCAAATATTTTGGATTTTATAGTAAAATTTTAAAGAAAAATCATAGGTTGATTTACTAGTTTTAGAGACTACTACCAAGAAATTTTTGTAGCTACCTATAATTCCTAATTTTGATTGATTTTTAAAAAAATTAAAATTATATAAAAAGAGAATATTTCATGATGATGAGTAGGTACGTGGTGGATAATTATGTCATCCAATATATTTTACATAGTTAAATAAAATTGATTAATAGTTTCCCACATTCCAGAAATTTAGTTTGAAATATCAGACCTGAACTGTCAATTGATGGAAGGAATCTATACTAAAGACTTAGTTACATAGGTAGTTCATGGCTTGTTTTTTTAGAAATTTTCAATTTATATTCTAAATTTCATATAAATTGAAATTATTTTATTTATAGTTTAATGATCTATAGACTAAAATAAAACTGAAATGATACTGAATTTTTATTATCAACATTAATTTGTGATTTGAAATTTTTTTGAGATTAAGGTATTGTGGATTTTTATTATTATAAAATTTATCATTTTCAATTGTGTGAACAAATATTTTTCACTAGAAACAACTTCCCAAAAAATGGAAATTTGGCTAGATAATGTGTTAAGGGGAATATATATATTCAAAATTTTTGAATAATAGACATTATATTATCAATTATATAAGTGGTGAAAAATAGTGTACGTGGGTAATTAAAGGTTTTTTATGTACCACCTATATTGGAGATTATAATATTCAGTCAACAACACACATGAATATGATGTTTATCAGAAAAAAATTCACTGATATTCATTTTTAGACAGTAAAATAAGTTTATGTGGCGTTTATAATAAAAAAAAGTACAAATTATAAAAATATTTGAATGATATTTTCAATATTTTTTGAGCTACCAAATTGGTATATCATGTGGTAAAACAAAGCATAGATTTCATACATAAAGATATGAATATATTTTTATTCATCATAGTGATATTGGTATGCATTAATGGAATGAATAAATAAGGGTTGAATGAATGATGGGAGTTAATATCTATTGGATTAAGTTTGGAGTTGCCTCCATGTGATGTTGGAACGTGAAAACTCCTGCCTCTATATTTTTTTAAATTTTAAAATATTTAAAAAGTATACATTTGTATGTGCCTCCATGGTATGAAATTGTCATAAAGTTAATCATGAAACTAAATTTTTATTACAAAAATATTGATTTTTATAGGTAGGATTTCTCGTGATTGTCATGTCTTGATGTAACCACTCCTATCGGTTTCATTACATGTAATAATTCCTATATTTGTTACAATGACTATCATATAGGTCAATTATTTTATAAAATAAAATTTATTACATATTGAATTTTCTATAATAAAATATATATTTAGATATTGAAGCAGTTTATATAATTTTTTAAATTGAAATGAATTTTCATCCATCTTTTTTGATATCCTGGTACAATTAATTTATTATTTCATGCTAGAAATAATTCTTTGATGTAATTTATATCTGCAATGGTTGTATCCATTGTAAATGTATATAATGATATTGAAGGTGATATTTTAATAATCAATATCAACCTAAGGCCTCCATCGTTTAGTATTATATTTATTCAGTGGTTGTATAAATTTTACAATATATTTTATATATCAGAGCACGCCATTTTTCCGACCACTCACCTAGAAGGAATCAGTTATGGGGGAAAGGGGACACATGGCTTGGAAAAAATTCATTCTATAGTTAAAGTATTTATAAAAAAAATTTATAAATTTTAATTATAATTGATTATTCTATACTATATATAAAATTTTATATTAGTTTTGTAATTAAATGATATCCAAATAAGAGTGATATGTGGATTTCAAGAAAGCATAATAAATATTTTTCATCATGTTTTATATATAATAATATTAGTTGATCATATGAAACAGAAACATCAATATGGTTAGTTGGAAGACTAATATTAAATTTTATAACATGGTTGGGATATTCCATTAATGTCAATACATTTCATAAGAATGATTAGGAAAATAAATGTGAAGTTCAAAATTATAGTGTATTATCAATGATTGAGAAAATAATTATTTATATATGCCTCCATGATATAATATTTTCGTATAGTTATTCTTGAAATGTGATTTTTATCACAAAATGTATGAATTTTATAGGGATGAAGACTCATGATTATCATCTCATGATGCAATAAGTTCTAAATGTTTCATTAAAGGTAAAAATTCCCATATTTGTTACAATGAATATCATAATGGTCTATAATTCTTTAAAATACAATTATTAATAATTTTATTGATCTATAATCATTGAAAAATATATAGAGTGAATCCATTTCAATAATATTTCAAATTGAAATGAATATTAATTTATCTTTTTGGATATCTTGGTACATTTAATGGATTATTTGGTACTTGAAATAATTATGTGAGGACCTGTATATCTACATTGGATGTATCAGTTAGAATGGAAAATGAAGATATTAATAGTGGTTTTTTGAAAATCAATATCAACTTGAGGCCTCCATTTTTGTGTACTATATTTATGAAGATATTGTAGTGTTTTGGAAAAATATTTTCTATAGTGGAGTAAATCATTTTGTCGACCACTCACACTATAAGAGTAAATTATAGGGGAAAAGGAGATACATAGAATGAAAAAAATCATAAGATGGTGAAAATATAATGATGGAAAATTTAGAAATCTAACATATAATTTATTATTTTCAACCATATAAAAAATATAATATTACTGTGTTAATGAAATTTTATCCAAATAAGAATGATATGTGGAATTTAAATAAGTATAATAAATATTTTTTCATGGTTTATATTGAATAATCCTAGAAGATCATATGAATAAGAGACATTGATATCATTAGTGTTATGAATAATTATAATTATTATTACTTTTATGGGATATTCCAATAAAGGATATAAATTTCATAAGAATGATATAGAAAATAGATGTGATGGTCAGAATTATAGTTTATTTTCAAAGATGGAGAAAATAATCTTGTGCATGTGCCTCCATAGTATAAAACGGTCATAGGGTAATTCATGGAATGTTTTTTTATCCAAAGAAGATTGAATTTGACAGGTAGGTAGTCTCATTATTATCATGGCATGATGTAATAACTCATACCAGTTCATTATAGGTAATAACTTCCATATTTATCACAATAAATATCATGAAGGTCTGAAATTTGTTTTAAATAAAATTTATAAACAGTTTACTGATCTATAATCATTGAAATATATAGAGAATTAAGGGGTTTCTATAATTTTGTCCAAATGATATGAAATTTAATTCATTTTTTTGGATATACTATTATGTTTAATAGAATATTTGGTTCTTGACCTATATCTTTTCAATGGATATATCAATTATAATAGTATATAATGATACTAAAGATGTTATTTTAAAAAAAAATATCGAACTGATGACTCCATTGTTGAGTAATATATTTTTAGGATGTTTTATAGTTTATACAAGATATTTTATATAGTTAATAACATCATTTTTATAACCACTCACCCTGAAAGAGTCAATAATTGGGGGAATGGTAGGGCATGGCATGAACATAAAATCATTCGATGGTGAAAATATAAATAATGTACATTTAAAAATAGTAAATTTAATTGATCATTATCAACTATATATATAATTTCATATTATTATGTTAAATAAATGTTATCCAAATATAATGATATATGGATTTAAAACAAGCATAATAAATCTTTTTCTTCATGGTTTATAGAGACCGATCTTAGAATATTGTACAAATAAAAAACATTAATATAGATAGTGGGAAGACTAATTTTAAATTTTATAACGTGGTTGGGATATTCCCTTAATGGCTATACATTTCAAAAGAATGATCAAGACAATAGATCTGTAGTTCAGTATTATATTGTATTTGTGTTCGCTGAAACAAATATTCTTTGGGTGTGAAATTAAAATCACAATCTCTATATCATGTTAATATTATTGAGTCATTAAATAAATATGGGAGTTTGATTAAATTAAATGATAAGTTCAGTTTTTTAATTCAAAATTTTAATTATTAACAATAGTATCATACATGATGAATTCAAATGACACAAGTTTGTCTAAATAAATTGGAATGCACAAGTAATCCATTAATCATATAAACACATAAAAAAATTCTTATACTCTTAATTAATATGATATGAAATGGTATGTAAATTTTAAAGGAAAAAATTGTATTTTGGCGATTACAAACATTATGAAGATGATGAATTATGTGGGATACCTACATATAATGTATTATTATTAGATAATATTGATGAGAGTTTCATAGACATGATTGGTACCACATGGATGGATTGTTCTGAAGGAATTTAGGGAAAAAAATTTAGAAATTTTTTATTATTAAATGCATGATATATTTATTTTTTTTTAAATTTCATAAAATGATAGATACATTAATATTATTTTATTCTATTTAACAAACGTTAAAAAAAATAAGTCACATTTTGGGTTTATATTAGATTATTATTTTTAGACTATCATGATTAATCATAATTAACATCTTTATTCTTTCATGTTGTGGGAAGAAAATATTTTTAATCGAATATGTTATGTATAAATAAAAAAATTATAAAACAGTATATTCAATTAATTGTATTTTTGTAACAAAAAATATTGTCCTAGTTTGATTAATATTTACTAGTCACCAAAAATATTATTACTCATTAAATTATTTATTTAATTTCATCTCTAATTAATGTTGTTATGATTGAAGTAAATTGAATTAACAAATGTGAATAAAAATTGGTTTAGTTTGGTTTTATTTTAGTTTGTTCATTTTTTATTAATTATTTAATTTTATATCATCTAGCAAGATTATTATTTTTTTCCATAATTTTCTATTAATTGCACACCATTTTATTTTATTATTCATTGGTTAATTTTATTTCATATATTTTCAATGTTTTTATGAATTTAGTTAACAATAAAAACTATTTCATTTAATGTTTTACTGAAGTTAACTTTTTTACCTATCATATTTAAATATTTATTTACTTTTTTATTTTATATAAGGATTTATATATTTTTTTAATAATTTATTATTATATTGATTTGTAAGATAGTGGAAAACCAAACACTTTATCCACTACATACTTTTGGTGATGAATATACAAATACATATTGTTAGGAAAATACACATATTACCACTAATGATCCTCCCATTCCATCTAAAAATGATCCATCAACTTCTACAAGTTAGAAAATAGTTAAAGGGTTGTTAAACATGGAAGAACATGTTTAAAAAAATTTAATTTTTCTCATTGCATGGGCTAGAAGATACAATTTGAATTTAATGCTAATTATATTACATAGAGTCAATATTTAATAAAATTCAAGAGTTTTATTATAGAAGACAGTAAATAAAATGCTATTATTTTGATTTCTTAATGGATAAGGTTTGAAAAAAATAAAAATATATCAATTTTTGGAGATATTTCTTATAGGATCATTTCCTATTAAGTTACATGTAATGAAATATTTGTACTAATAATGGTTTTTTCCTACTTGTTATATGATGTATGATATAACTGATATAGAAAGAGCAATAAATTTTTTTTTATCATTTTATAGCATGAGATGGTGAAATTTTAAATGAAACCTCACAAAATAAATCATTTCTGGGAATAAGAAACTTCAAAATACATGTGATATAAATCCATTTGAGTATGACGGTACTTGGATTTAATTTGTTGAAAGTAGAGGGAAATAATAATTTTTTAAGTGAATTTTTAGATTATAGATGTTTTTAATATTAATTATCATATTATTTATTTTATAATTCTTAATTTATAGTATACAATGAGACCTCTTTATGATATCCAATTCAAAAACCTAGACCCACATATATTATGTTAGGGAGGGAATATTTTATTTCAATAACAAATAATCACTACAAATTTAAAAAAAATGATAGATGAGTCTTCATGAACTACATAGGCTTACCATACTCCCCCCAATTAGACATAAAAAATACGAGATGGAATAATGAGTAAAATAGGAAAATAACATATAGAGGAGATGTGAATTGTATTTGAGGGTATTATGTAATGATTAAATAATTTATTTATTTCTGTCAAAAAATATTACATTTAATGGATAACTACTGATATTTTCAAAATCATATATAGTAATACCTTGAGTAGTAAGGAACACAGGAGAATTTTATATAATTGTGAATGATGAAAATTTTAGAAACTGTATTAGGGACGCTCGAGCACCCTGGTCTTGTACAACGAGACTTGGTAGGTGTATCTATAAAAAAAATTCCTTAATTCTAAATATCCACCAATATAGGAAATTTATAAATGAAAAAAATCATTTAATGTTAATTTTCATGATATTAATGACAATGTGGAGTAAATGATTAGATATTTTGAATAGTAAATAATTTTAAACATGAAAGGAAAATATTAGGATGTTGTTCCCACTCGTCTCGCCCCACCTAGGTATCCCACTCATCCACATGATTATACTTATAAAACTACTACACCGCCTTCTCAACATATTATCATTTCTTTGGATTTATATTTTGATGAACCATGAAATAATAATTTTTATATGGGTTGATATATTATATTAGTGATATCATTTAGCATCAATTGATTGTTTTTGGAACCACATGGGACATTAGTGTGAGACACCCATGGGTGAAGCATGGTAAGAATCCTGTTTAGGTTTACATAGATACCTGTGAAACACTCATAATACAAACTAATCTCGAGATCCTTTATTTGGAGGGACACTCTACGTTTTAACTTTTACATGATGATCAATTAAACTGATGTGCATAATATAATTTTCATTCAATAAAAAAATGAAAGCCCAAATGAAACAATATTTTTACTTGGTTCACCCTCACTCAACTATGTTCAATTGGAATACACTAATATTATTTCAATGTTCTAAAATTCTCCAATCATTATTAGTCCTCTTGATACAATGATTCTTCTATGGTCACTCCCTATTAGGCTCTTTAAATTTACAATTTTATGGGTCTTTCACATTACCGTAAAAAGGTCACTCTATTTGTCCTTTCAATTTTTTGACTACATAAGGAGGGTATTATTTTTGTCTCATACTCTAAAAAAGTCAACAATGACTAATAGTTGATTCCCTAATTAGTTCATATTATATTATCTCTCCCATTTCAGAAAATAGTTTTTAACATTTCAAATATTTCAACATATCCATCCATAATTATCTAGTATTTCTTAAAGGTTTTATTTAGAAATATTATCAATATGTACCAATCCCATTATGAGTCACAAAAAAAACCTCTTATACAAAACCTTTTCAATGTGTTACCAAGTCATTCCTATTTTTCCCTGAACATCATACATTCTTGAAACACATAGTCTCTCACAAAACTCAAAATCATTGATAAAATTTTCTAAACCTTCATTAAAACACATTTCCAAATTGATTCATGTACTTTATTAATAGAAAATAAATTCTTTTGAACCCATCATTCAAGAAACGATTGCATGAAAAACTTTTATAAATTCAGAGTCTTTTGATTATAAACACATTTGAATATTGCAAATGAGCGAGGTAGATACCTATTTATAGATATTACTACCCCTTCACAAAATTTTATCAGCCTTCAATTCTTTCCATGAAACTTATAATACTTATTATTGAAACTACCAGTCTTTTGGAAAAATCATATATTTTTCATTCACAAGACTTATCATAATAGTGTAATATGATACATTCTACTTTTGTGATACCTCAATTAATCTCTTACCATACCATTTTTTATTTCATGGATCAAAAATATTTTTTGAAACAGTCTTTTAGTAATCAATATACATCCCTAACACCAAAATTTAATGAATATCATTATATTTACACATTTTTGTGATACAGTCTTAGGAATCCATCTTTAACAGAATCATTCCCTCCATGCCCATTTTAGATCCCAGATATTTGGGAAATTCTAGGATATTTTGTCACCATGTATGTTTTTTACCACATGTTGTGATTCCATAACTCTTTCATGATGATTCCCCAACATACCTATTCAATAATAATTCTATAACTCTATATAATATCCCTAATATGATGAATCACAATTTAGTCTATCCTCTATCATTGATAGATTCAACCCGAATCTTAGAATTATCATGATTTCCATTATAGGATCACACATTACTTTATGAACTTTTCCACTTTACATATGTAGGGATAATTACATCCTCATGTAGTTATTGTAATGGTGAATTTACAATTCAAATTTTTTTACCACACTATGGAAATGGAAACAATGCATCCAAAACACTATCTCACTAGGGTAGAAAGTGATTTGATTTAAAATTAATCCAAAACATAACAAATGGAAACACCTATTCTTATAGAAGTCTATATATAGGGCTAAATAATCATAGGGTCACTAAAAAAATTATTTATAAAATAAAGAAATAAATTTCCTATAAATGTGGTAAGTATTTCCGAAGAAGATTTTGACAATTTTATATTTATTCCATATGGGATCTTTCAAAAAAACTACCATTGTTGTATGTTATTTTTATTTCTATAATAATTTTTTAAATTGTTTAATAAGAAAATTCTTATAAATTTATATAATTTTACTAAATTTTTATGGAATATTCATATTTTGTTAACAACAAGAAATACAGGCTGTTATGAAATTAAATAAAACATCTTATTTTTTAGATATATTGGAAGCATATTAGAATTTACTGATGAGAGTTTATAAAATTATAATGAGGGAAAAATATTCAGGTGTTCAATAAGCACAAATCATTCTAAAAAGGATATCAAGGATCTTGTAACTCGAGATGATTTAGGCACAAACATGGTGACTATCTTTTCTAGGTATTTCAATTAACATATATCTTTTTGATATTTTAATTTATTGAATCATTATATTTATGTTTTTATAGTAGGAATATTTACAAATTTTTATGTATAATTATAAGATTTTATTATATGGATTTATTGAAAAGTAATTCTTTTCACCTATAGAATGATGGATATCTAATGTAACATAAATATTGTATATTGTTAAAAAACATTGACATAATGAAATTAATAAATGTTGGATTCTTCATTATTTCTTTCAAATTGAACCATATTTGTCATAAAGATTAATATATATATATATATATATTAATAGAATAACCACATATATTTATTTTATATATTAGTGGCCATTAGATGTTGGGTATATTTTTCAAGATAGAAGTCACATTATAGGCTATGTATTTCCCGAGAAGAAGTGAAATATATTTTAAAGAATATATTGAACATGTATGTTTTTAATATTTTACTTATTTTAAATATTATTATTTCAATTAAATATATTATATAATTATAAATTTCAACAATTTCATGGGATTACTTTGGATACACAATAACAAATCATAGTAGACATATTAATTATGTAAAAGAAATGTGGATTTTTATATACAATTACTGAATTTTGGTTATAAAATCATAAAATGTTATTTTGAATAAAAGAATTATTTATAAACATTCTTTTTACATGAATATGGTGAAATGGATTTTTTATACTATGTTCTAAGATTTATTTCTTAAATAATTTTAACTATCATAATAAAAATGTTCTTAAAGTCTAGATTTTGTTATAACATTTCCAATAATTATTCATTCATTTCTATAATAATATATCTTAACTTATTTATTTTTTAATTTATATATTTTTTATGAGGCTTATACTTTTAATTTAAAAGTTATAAAACTCTAACATTTTGACTGATTTAATAATTCCACTAAACTTGTGGGGTTTATTTTATGTGTAAAATATATTGTAATTTTTTAAGTTCAATTTTTAAGTGATTGTTCCTATCTTTTTTCCATTCATATTATCTATGTACTAATATTTTTCTAGTATATTGTTTTACTATCGGAAGGCATTACTTAATTGAAATTAATTATGAATAAAATAAATACCTCTTCTTGTTTATTTTATTACCAATGAGATAATTTTCAAAGGAAATATTTATAATATTTTCCTCTCATGACAACCCATGTAATATAAGGGTTTTTACATAATTTTTTAAATAGATAATGTGAAAAAAAAATTCAAGATTAAACTTTTCAAATTTTTGGGGAAATAAATTACATGAAAATTTATATTCCATAATTTTTATTTCAAAAAATATCATTGAAATAATAATATAATGACAGTTTTTACATAACTGATGTGAAAATACATCCTTTATAATGTATTCATAATGTTGGTTATTATTAAACAATGAAAAAAATACTTATAATATCATATGCAATAAATTCATGGTGTTTATAATGTTAAAAATAGATAAAACAATGTGGTATCCCTGTTTTTAACTATATTTTGTCTTATTTTGAGGGTTTGTTGTTTCCACATGAGGTTTCATAGGGATTAAATATTCAAGATCAAATTATTTTCTTTTTTGGAATGAAAATGTTTTAAGGTATATTGTTTTGTAGAGCATAGATTATTATGATCTATACATATTTCAATGTTGTATTTTGGATTATCATATAATTTAAAGTGGGAAAAAGATTAATTAAATCTAGAATAAGATCATAGAAAAATTATGTATTGGGTTTATTAGTTTTGGTGTGTAGTGTTTAACATTGTGTTGATATTTAGTAGATTTTTGAGCACGGTATGGTGCTTCCAAAAATATATTATGTATAATAATTATATATTAATATGACATGCTCGTATTTGTGATGAATAATTCATATTTTTTAAATATTTCCTATTATTGAAAATTGACAATGTTTTTCAGTCAAAAATAATATTTTTACCACAACAATGATAAAATTTTTGTTCACATCAAAAAACCTAGATGTTTTCCATCAGAGTTGGAATAATTAAACAATTAAATTAATTTGTTTAATAATCTATTTATTATTAAAAATAGTATTTTCCTTTTATTTAATCTTCTATATCTCTCCCTAGGTTTAGAGTACATAACCCTTGCATGAAATGGAAATAGATGAGGATAGGAGAAGGATGAGGAGAAATATATAGTATAAAAAGTGGAATCAATTATTGAATCATGGAATCACAATGACATAGATGATCAGATAACTAGTCAATAAATAATATAATTGTGGTGCCAATAATGAACATATGTGGTGTTTATTCTCTATGAATTAGGAATATTAATTTATATTTATTCTACATTATTTCTAAATGATATAAATTAATTTCTAATGTTGACAGTGAGTTGATGGAAAGAACGAATAATAAATCTATTTTAATTAATATCTATAATTCAATCTTCATAAATTAAAAAATAAATTTATTATATATATATATATCAATGATGTGTTTTTTATCTTATTCTAATATTTTTTCATTTGATGATAATATATTGAGTGAATTACAACATCTATAATGGTATGTTTATTTCATGTACTAATATTTCTAGGATTACCAAAATTATTTTGTGTGAGATTTTCCACTATTTCAAAACACTTAGATGATCTAGGTTATATGTTCTTTGATGTTTATTGATGTGAAATCAATTTGAGAGATTGAGGTTTCCATTATCAACTACCTATCACCACTATCTTTAAAATATTCCAATCCACTCTTTATGTTTTATTTTTATGATGAAAACCAATGTCCAAAATCATTTTATCATAGTTGGAGGGTTCCATCAGATTTAGATTTGTGAAAGGATTCAGGGTAGTTGTATAGAGGATACAATAGTCCATGTTCATTTAAATAATGATATAGATTGATCATCTTGTATGTGAAGGTAATGCATCTATGTACACATGGTGTTGATGGAGGCCCAAATCAAATTGTTTGGAAATAGTTGCTATCTATTGTGTTGCCTAGAAATTCCAAGTTGTGGATATCTAGGGTCTGACCACAGTCTCCTAATTGCATTATTAGGGTACAATTTAGTGGTTTGGGGATTAAAAATTTTGGTATTATGGTTCTATCCCTTATTATGTACAATAATAAAAATGGAACGAATCAAAATTAATACAATAGAGAGGGATTGGGGTCTTCTCAGGTTAATGATATTATGGGTGGTGATTTTTATAAAATGTAAGGAAAGATAATTGAATATCATATGAGTGTTGTTTTTTAGAATATATTTCATTAGTGTGTTTCAATTTCCAATCGATGCCCATTATGAGTTGAGAAATTTAGAATTACAATTTCAATGTGTAAGACTGATGGTATGGATCAATGATAATTTTTTAGAGTTTTTTTTTGTTTTTCTACTCCCAATATATGAATATTTATGATAGGTAATAGTACACTATTCTCTATTTAATAATTGGTTACGTAATCCCTAATGTCACTTTTTATGTGGTTCTTAGTCAAAAAGGTTATTAATTGCCTATCATATAGATCTTTTAGGGCATAATACTCTATTTGGGGTCAGCAATATCCCAAATACTAATTTTTTTCATGGTCTAGTCCAAAGTTTCTTATATAAAAATATTTTGGTTAATCACCCAACAAAATTAAGGATAAATAAAATAAATTTATATTCAGTAATCTTTCATCTATAACAATGGTGTGTCCTCTAACAGATATCAGTACTCCCTCGACCAATTATGAACCTAACAAAAATACAAGGGCTTCTAAAATTTATATCAGATAGATTACATTATCTACTATCAATGGTGGTAGTAGATGGTAGTCCAATGGAACTATATTTCTAAACCATATAATATAGTGATCTATCAGCTTAAAAGCATGATCTAGTGATGATTCATCTCTACTTCAAGGATTATGGTGGTGACAAGTCTACTGTATGTTTTTTAAGAATAAAATCCTACAAGAAATCTGATTACTAAACATCATAGTGATTTAATTTAATAAGCGGTACCCAATCGGTGATTAAATTCAGGAATAGATACCTCATCAATATTCCAAGATTCTGTGTATTCCGGTGTGTTATGACCCTCCATGGTTGAAGTTGTGATGATTGAGATCTTTATTACATCCTCATGAATTTATTCTATAGAGTATATGTAGTATTTTATTAATTTTTTCTTTTGGTCATGATTTAATTCTATTATATGTAAGATAACTTTTTGTTATTGTTTTCCATTATGTATTTTTCTTCATCACTTTCCATACACAAGTTGATTTAATTTTTTCTTATATTTCCATTCTGGACCAATGAATGAAAAGAATTCAAGTATCATAAGAGGATGTTGTTCAATACACATATACATAGACTAACCTAAAGAATATAAGTTTTTGAAATATACTGTGATGCATTAAATAATTTATTAGGATGTTTCCTCGTGAAAAATAAACTAGTCCTAGCTTTTGAAACATTTCAATTAATGATTCATGGGAAAAATTATCTGATTCATGATTTCGAGAAATCATCCATAATATTTTCATTATTGATATATAAAAATTATCTCTATTATAACATCCCTACCTGGTTACTACATAATAGTTTCTTAAGCTAGTGCACTACGTGACCCAAAGAATTCTAATATATATACAAGAGGCTTTTAACTATTAGTAAGGTTATTATATCGATTATCGGTAGACTATACCATCTTTATCATAGAATAAAAATATAAAAAAGAAATTAATTATTTCCAAATGATATGACCAATAATAAAACCAGAATAATAACCAAATCAGAGGATAACCCAACACAAGACATGAAATAACAAAAATTAAATAATATAAATTTATTGAAAATATATACCCAATGTCAAAATGAGAAACCAAATAAAAAATAAGAACACTAATAACACTCATGAGGGTCCTGAACCACATTCTGTTCCCTCAACCATGCTCCATCCTATGTCATCCGTCTAAAATATGTATCTTTCCCTAATCATGTCATTCTTCTAGGAAATATACTTGGGTATTGTTCAAACATGCCGAAGTAGGGTGTGAGTAGAACCTAGTAGGCCACCACCAATAGCATATAAAACAATATCCAGCCAATAAAAGACTATTTTATTGGATAAATAATAAATTAAAATATATAAGTAAACAATTTTCACATTTATTATTCTTTAAATTGATCACATAAACCATAGGTTTCTTGAGGAGACCTGAACGTCACTACCTACATTGGCTGAGGCCAGATTCTGAACAATTTCACATATTCAATTCATAATTTATTATAAAATATGTGATTTCATTATCCATTTAATTTTAATTCATTATCTTGGAAAATTTAAAGAATAATCCAATGCCAAATTTTGGGAATAGATCCCCATGCCCTTAACCCTATGGGGTTTTGAAACAATATTCTATGTCCCACACTCATTTATCAATCAATATATATCTATGGGATTTTTAAGAATTAGACCCTGTCTAACACACATTAATAAAAAAAATTAGCACTTTCTGATTTTGAAGTAGCATATCATATCAGTCGCAAGTTTAACAATCAAATTATCTCAATTGGATTTGGATGTAACATATCATGGTCCACACACATTTATAAATCAATTTATCAATATGGGCTTTGGAAGAAGCATAGAAAAACAAAAATAAATTTATCAATCAAAACTTCATGTGTATCAATATATGTCATATATAACATCATTAATGGGTAATGAACATTAACCTTCTATTCACTTTTCTCAATCAAAATATAAATTAATTAATTAATTAATTAATTAATCCAATTAAATTAATTTCAAAATCACAAAAATTCCAATTATGTAATTCAAAAATTATTTAATTCATGTCAATAATAACAATATCCCCATAATTAATACAATATTTATTTAAAATACATTACACAATCCTTTTATCCTATTAAATATTTAAATAATAAATTAATTAAAGAAAATTAAATATTTCAATACCTCATTAATTAATTCAAATATAAATTATTCAATTCACAATCACAATCACAACGTCTTCTTAATTAGTTCAATAAAAAATTAATCAATTCAATTTCTAAATCCTTTAATTATATTTTTCCCAAAATAAATTCATAAAATTAAGGAACTATAATTAATAAACATTAAAAATAAATTAGTAAATTATATACACATAATTGAAATCAATACATACAGATTTCAATAATAAACTGGATGCCTAAATTTATTAATGAGATATCTCCCAATAGAAATCCCCATTTTATGAATAATGATAAAAAATTAAATGAGTAATGAGATCTAGATCTGAACCCTAGATACATGATAAAAAATAAAGAACATAAAATCAAATATATAGATATATAACCTACCTTAGATAAACATATATATTTTATCCTAAAATATGATTGGGGGAGAGTGATAGCTAAAAGGGAAGAAAAATAAAAACCCAAAGAGGTGAAGATCAAACAATATTGATAATGAATCATGTAAAACAAAATTTGAGAGCCTCCAAAAAATGTGATAATTTTATTATCATGGATTTGGGGTCTTTTTGGTGTTAATATTTGTTTTTGGGTAATATTAATACTAATTTTAGGGTAAAAAACCCCAAACATTGTTTCTTGGGTAAGGTGACATGGTTTAAAAAATAATGAAACATAACTATGCTCTTATTGGGGGGTTTGGGTGCATGGTTTCTGTTAAGAGGGAGCACAGTTTAAAAAATAAACTTCTAGCATTTCGAATGACCTTTTAATGGGCTTATATAGATTTTTGGGCTAGGGTGTATTTTATAGGACAACCATATTCCAACTACGAACGACATATCCTATCAAATTACTCAAATTTACTCACAAACTCCCTAAGGTATACAGATATAAAAAATAATCAATAGGATAAAAATAGCTAAAAAAGCTCAAGACTTCCCCAAAAATTTTCAGGATCATCTAATCACTCCACCTTATAAAAGATCATACATTAGTTTTACTTACAGGAATATTTAATTTTCCAAGGTAAATAGATACATCAACCATGCATTCATATCAACATCACTATCCAATGATTAATCCTATTCACCTCTATCTTTGTATACAACATGGTATATCATCGTGACATTTCCGAAGAACTATTTCTCACCATGATGCAACACACATATCATATTCTCCTCAAAAGATACATCCATCTGTAGATAAATTTCATCAACATCACTCTTAGGATAAGGATAGAAGTTATACCATCGAAGCTATGACAAATAATAAACGTCATGCATAACATTGAACCTCTGTGAATGATCAAATCAATATGCAAGATGCCTGATTTTAGCCACAACTATAAACTATCCCACAAAATTGGGAGATAATTTTCTCTATATCAATATCATGTGATGACCCACTCTAAGAGACACATAATAGAAAACATGATGACAATTTCTAATATTTATGGGTCATCAATGTCAATCTTCATATGACTTATGTCGACTCTGAATCATAAGCGTAAATTTATGTATTAACATATCCTCTTTCACATTCTCCATCAGGAGACATTCTCCTCAAAACTCTGTCTCACCGTGATCTATCTAACGTATAGAAGAATTTCATGGCCTACCAAAAGGATCTTCAAATGGTGTCATCTTAATATAATCCTGATAAATATTGTATTAGTTGAACTAAACCAAAGCTAGTGCTTCCCCAATGGCCAAATAAAGTCTAGGAAACATGCTAGAAGCATTTCCTCAAGCACCTATATATTATTTTATGAAATTTCATACGAATGATGGAGAAAAAATTACTTAGTAAAATATATATACTATGGTCCTTCTATATGTCCTACTATAATAATGATTTAAATAGCATGTCATGGACAAAAAAAGTTTTTTGGCGCACCTTGATGATAGAACATTTCTTAAACAAAATAATCTGTCAACGTCTCTATAGGGAAAGTATGTTATATGGGATAAAAATTCACTAACTTTTTCAAATGGTCCACAACCACCATAATAGAATCATTCTTCAAAGCCATTTTTAGGATACCTACTACAAATTCTATGGTAACATTATCCTATATCCATTCCCAAATGGGAAATGGATATAGTGAAAGACCATGTCCTTGTTTTCCATCCTTCACCTATTGAAATTTAAAGTATCGTATCACAACCATTAATATCTACATTGTTGTTCTTGGCCACCAAAATGGTATTCATAGTTCATGGTATATTTTTCAAACACTTAGATTAACTACCCACTTAGAGGCTTGAGATTTACAGATCGCCTCCCCACACATACTCACAGGCTCAACGACACAATTCCTGAAATAGTTGATCTCATCATTATATGTCATCTAGTCGAATGGTTTATTCCTGCATTCAAGGAGTTCACTAAAATCAAAAAAATACATATTCTCATACTACAAATCCATAATAGCCTTCATGACTGTAGACACCACTAAAATAGATTTGTGTGTCATTTCCCCTCGAATATACTGAAAAAATTTACATCTTAGTCAGTATAGTAATCCACTTACACTCAGTACTGGACTCTCAAACTACATATATATGAGTTTTCCACCTTAATGAGTGAGTAACATTATTTTCCATATAGAGAGTATATTCTAGATCACTGTCTAATGAATTCATTTACTAAACCTATCCATAATTACAGAGATTAAAACATCACTAAATAAAATATATCTAGTGATATTTTATAATATATATTCTCACTAAATTATTAAAAAACTAGATTATTATTCCAACACATCAGAGAATAAACCACTACTACTAACTCACGATCCGGAATATGGTAACTCCATTCATGTGGCCTCAACAACTGAGACCCATATACCATAACTCGATATACCTAAATCATCACTACTCAGATCCATATCATAAAAGAGTTACAAATCACTGTATAATCTTAACTTGAATCAGGTTTGATCAAAATTTGTGATGTTTCAGGTACGTATTAAACTCAGGGAATAAATTCTTCAATACGTTTGACCATTCAAACATTACCCTTTTTTGGGAAAAACACAAACGGGGTGATACCAAATTTTAGATTCCTAGGATGAACCTCTGATAATATAAAAGCAATCTACATATGCTACTGATATTGAAAACATTATTGGGTTTCTACCACAATAAAAAATCATGTACAATCTATAGGTCCACCAACACGCCTTCATGTGACATTATGTGAACTAAGATGTGTATTTAAATTATCCATAATTCACATTTATATATTTTGGAATATAGATGATTCTCTCTAAGTGC
This sequence comes from Viscum album, assembly GCA_963277665.1. Classification (NCBI taxonomy): domain Eukaryota; kingdom Viridiplantae; phylum Streptophyta; class Magnoliopsida; order Santalales; family Viscaceae; genus Viscum; species Viscum album. The sequence goes on along the minus strand of OY728142.1, from coordinate 1,696,082,840 downwards.
ACATAATATGATGTTATGATATTGGGAATGATCATCCAAATTTTTGGAGTATAGAAATATTTCATCCACAAATACTACAATAAACCGATCTAGGTACAAATGAATGATTCTTTTCATTATTTCCATAAACACATTGAGAAATTTTTTTAACCAAAATGAAATTATGATGAACACATAATGTCCAAAAATTATATTGAAAGAAATACTCAGTGTATTAGAAGATAAATATCTCAAATGATTATACCACAATATGATGTAAATATGTAAAAAGACCAAATACCTTATCAATTAGTCAAAGAGATCATCAATATGTGAAAGTGGGTATTGGGACATGGCTATAATGTAGTTAATCATCATATAATCAACACATATGTGTTCTTTCGCACCAGCCATCCTATAATAAACTGGAGAACCCAAAAGATATGTACTCAGATACATAAACCTCGTATTCATCAACTATTCCAGCGAATTATTGAGATCTTGAATCATTGTTTGTTTCATTCTTCTTTGTAGAACCTAAACTGGATTATTCCAAGGAATAACCATAACAATAAATACCCCTTCATTCTTTGGTGTAAGACATATAAGTTATTAGGATGAAAAACCTGAAACCATTCCACTATTTTTTAATAAGCATATTGCTTTACTCCTCTATCATACTACAATATACTAAAAACATGGAATCTAATATCCCCTAGATCCTAATGATATAGCCTATCGTGGCCCATCATATTATCCTACTCTCAGTATTGTACATAGTTTTCACCCTCAAGAGGTATAAACGTCACTCCCCAGAGGTAACAATCAATGTGGTCTAGGTATACTACAAACTAGTCCATTCCCACAATTAGGTCAAAGCCTGATTTTTTTGGATGTAATTATTTCAACTAAAAGTATAATACCCAATCATGAGAGAACGCACATTGAATAAATAGATCTATGTTGACCATACCAATAATGGTGTATCTATAGTTATCACCTCAGTGATAAAATCAACCATAAGGCTCAAACATTTACTAAGTTCTGTAGAAGTAATGGAGTGAGTGACAATTGTATAAAATAAGAAACTATAAAGAATAGAATTTATAAGAATAGTACCTCTAACCATTGATGGTCCAGCCTCACTATCCACCAGTGTAGGATTCACTACAATAAACTCTCCTTCCGCTATTTCTTATGATGCAATATATGACTCTTGAGATACAAAACTTTGCTAATATGGATTATCCTTATAAGAAGCTCCACATACTCTAATTCTACCACCCCAAACTGTACTAATCCAAATTTCATATTGATATGTATTATAATATTCTCTTGCTACACTTTGGATCTATCTAGATGCTCTATTGATATCTACCATAATGGGTTATGACATAACTTCTATATATGTATCTTGTTTCCGCAACCTCATCAATATATTACTGATTGGGGGAAATATCTAATGAAATTTATTACCCTACCATACAAATAATATATTAGATGACTAAGGACATGTGCAACTAAACTGTCTCCATGGCCTCTCCTCTTTCTATAACCATGGATAAAAAAACATATAGCAATGTTTCCATATATTAGATGTTTTACTTCTTGACTATCCATTAGAAACCACATATCCTCCTATTTAATACTTCTCTTAGTTCCCATAAAATATTTGATCCTAATTTAACATTTCTAAAAACTATTTATATCTAAAAATAGTCACATAGGACTATATTTCCCATTTAATCCCATCCTAAAATTGTTTTTTATAATTAGCCTCACATGTGCTATTAGTAGAACAATGAGCTACAAATCTATAAAATGCCTATCATAGCCAATAAAATATTTTCTCTCTGGTTCAATAAAATGAACATATCTACTCTGATATTTTTCATCATCTCAGGTTAAAAGTTCTCTATGAACATTCATGAATGTCATTACAATCTATATTATTTAAATATCTATCCAATGTATGGGAGTACCCCTATTGATTCACCTTACTACCTAACATATAATCTTCTCTCCGAAATCTCTTCATTTTTGGAGTCTTGAGGTGGTTAATTATGGTCTGTATAGAATTAATCTAGAACTTGGGCACCTCAAATAGAAAAAATATGGTGAAAGTCAAATAGTGTTACAATTGGAACTCCTTCATCATATTATAAATGCTTCTCACAGACCGCCCAAATTACATTTCGATGAAATTCATAAAGATAGAAAATTTATACCATCCTACTATATGAAATCCTCCCCTAGAGTCATTCTTGGATATGGTTTAACTACTATTAGATCATTTCTATCCATACTGCCCAGTCATCCTATCAACAACCGTCTTCATGGAGACATATCAAAAACATCTCCAAACAATCTTCTCAAGCCACATAATAGAATATCATTTTGGTCACATAAGATAGATTAACAATGATACAAAAAACTACTTTTCCCTAAACCCCCAAATGATCAAAATTAATACATTATCACTACCCTTAACCATCCTATATCATGGTCATGGTAAATAAAAGGGTAAATTCATTATCAGTACTAATGTTTCCTCCATATAAAACTATTTATTCAAGTCATGTATCATTTTCCAATTTCACATCATAAACTATTTTAAAAATTCATTTTAGGCACATTTTTCATTAAAATTTATACAATCATGTAAAAAATATCAATTTCGCCCACATATCTGAAACCTATTTTACATGAATACATAAAATGAGGAACAAAACAAGGATAATATTGAGTTCTTGGAGTGATGGATTCATACTCAATCCCAATTATATTCTTATCCATGATTAAAATAAAATGATATCATAAATAATAATTACATCACATAACGATTTCATCACTAGAGGGGATATAACATCAATTGTAGCAACAAATATCAATAACAACAATCCAACCCTAGGTACATGGATCATAATCTCATACATGTGTTTTCTAATCCCACACTTGACCACTTAACTACGACCTAACTCATCCTATACATCTACCCACCATTCCAAAATTGTTGGAAAAGAGAAAAAAAGAACCACGTTTGATTCCACTTTTTAACATCCAAACGTAGGTGTCAGACACTAAAGCAATAAGTAGGCATGATATATAATCTCAAGAAAAACCCCTTGTATTCCAAATGATTCCAACTATAATAGAAGGTCTAAAGTAATCCATAGAAATACTATAAACTCTATATCAATGTATCACTATAGTAGAAAATAAATAAATAATATAAAAATGATATAACTAATAATAAAACTAGAAAAATATCAATATCACATGATGAGAAAAATAGAAAATGAAATATAAATACTAATTAGTATATATGTTAAGAAAATATGTGTCCACTATCAATATTAAACCACAAAAAATACGTATAGACACAAACAACAGTCATGTGTGTCTCAAAAATGTTTGGTTCCCAAATCCATACTTCATCCTGACTTAGACATCCACCATAAGAATATTACCCTTACCATATCCTACATAATAAAATTTACTTGTGTATCATTATGGTAGTCTAACTAGGGTGTGAGTAAAATTCATCATTCCACCACCAATGACCTCTACAACAATATATAGTTAATAATAGTGTAGGATGTTGTATAAGGAATGATTGAGAATTAATAAGTATAAATTTTATCAAATTTATTATTCTTTTAAATTATAAGCATAAACATATGGCTTCATCATGTCTCGCAAAGCTCAACAACTTCTTTTGGCTCATGATGGATTATGAACCATTTCACATATTCATTTTACAATAAATTATAAAACATGGTCTTTTTGTATACATTTAATTTCAATTAATTATCACATATAATAGGAACCATAGTTTAATTCCAACGTTTTGGACCATGATCACCAGACCCTATAACCCATGGTATCATGAAAGAGCAGTCCATGTCCCACAGTGAATTATCATTCACTTAATAACTATGGTTTTTGGAAGCATCATACCATTCCCCGCATACATTTATCAAATAAAAATATCTCTATGGGATTTAGAAGAAGAATAACATGTCCCATACTCATTTAACAATCGATTTATTACTCTAGATTTTGGAAGAAGAAGTCTATGTCACACAAAATTTAATTAATAAATTTATCACTATGCTATTTGGAAGAAAAAGGCCATGTCTAAACACATTTATGAATCTAAATATCACATGTGCCACAATATCACATTTGTCGCATCGATCATGTTTAATTAAAAATTATCCATATGATCACATTCTACAATCAAAAAAACTATTCATTAATTAAATCATAATTAATCTAACTCAATCAATTACATAATCACAATAATTCCAATTTATTAATTCAATAATTAATTAACCCAAATTAAAAATCTCAATATATGAAAAATTACTTCAATAATTAATTATCCCAAATTCTTTAATCCTAATATTTCATTAATTAATTCATCAATATAATAATTATACCAATTTCACATTCTCAACATATCATTAATTAATTCAAAAATCAGTTAATCAAATTATTTCCTGAATCTCAACATCTCATTCCTTAATTATATAGAAAATTATTCAAATCAATTGTAAAATACTTCTACTAATTAATTCACGAAAATAATTAATTAAATTAATGGAATTAAATTTATAACCATTATATATAAATTATATAATTAAAAAATGTTATTTAAATCAAGACTTTTGGATTTGAATAATATACCACCTACCTCAATTAATTGATGAGTGATATCCAAATAAAAATTACCAATTTAAGTATAGTGATCAAGAACACGATGAATAACAATTTATAAATAGGAATAATAGATAAAATATCAGAAAAATAAAGGTCTATAAAAACTATATCCTGATATAGAAAAAACATCAAATAAAAAAACACTTTTATATCGGATGACTAACGGGAGAGAGAGACATAGATCTAAATGGGAAGAAAAATACATACATGAAGGGTTGAAGAATAGAAAATATAGACATTGAATTTAAAATACTATAGGTCTAGAGCGTTAATATTTTTTTTGGAATCCTCATATAAATGATATAATTTTATTATGGATGAAATTGGGTTAGTTATGTTTTAATACGAGGGTTCAGTAAATTTTAATACAAATTTTCATGTTAAATAAACATCTACGCATGTTTTCCTCGGAAGGGGATCATGTTTCAAAATACCATGTTCAATAACTATTTTCTTCATATGGGGAGTGAATACATTCTCTTAAGATGGTGCCTTATTTGAAGGCTAATTCACTATCCATGTGAATACCCTCTGTTTGGGTTTCTATGGTTTGCTGGGTAGGAGAGTATAGTTTTGGAAATCAATTCACTAACCGTGCACTTCCTACCCCTTCCAAATTTCTCATATTTCAAAAAAAACTCCCCATGTTACAACAATAAAAACATAACTCAAAGTAATGGAAAAATTGTAACTAAGAACAATCCTGGGACATCTCTATAATAATCCAGTATCATACTTATATGCTAAAAAGTGTGAAATATATATGGAGAAAAAGATATTAATGTATATATTCAAATAGATGAAGTTTAATATGTGCTACAGGAGATATTTGGAGTTGATCATGGGATAAGACTAATCAATACCTTACCAAATTTTAATGATAAACAGTGTGGTAAATGATTTGAGAAGGTAGGATCATGATACATTATCTATATATAGGAAGGAAAGATACTACATAATCATAGAATATCAAGGTTTGATAATTGAAATTATATTAGACTAGGGGAAATACTATTAATCCAAATTGAAATATATGGGAGGTGTATATGGAGGATTTATAGACATTAGGGAAGGTAAATAATATTCAACTGTAAAACTTTATGGTGATGGAATTATATGATTTAGGATAAAAATATATGTCCCATTTATAAAATATTTTTATAAGGATCATTCAGGTGATTCGCATCAGTCATCATTATCTTTATATAATGAAACTTTTATGGAGATATCTAAAGTCATTTCATGTGGGAAAACATGAATATTGAGATTAAAAAGTTCATATATAAATTATTAGTTACTAAAACACTAAGGATGGAAATTATAAGTCAAAGGGTATGATGAAACCATTACACATACCTATACAAAAATGAGAGAATATCACCATGAATATCCCTGTAGTTCCTAAAAATTTCAATAAATGATAAAATACCATTTTATTTATGGTTTACCATATTATGAAATCAACACATTTAATTTCTTTTCAATAATAATTATTACTCACAGAACATTGTATGATATAAGAAATGTAAATGGTAAGATTGTATTGAGTACCAGTATAAATTATATAAAATTGGGATCCAATATTAACCATGAAATTTATAAGATGTGTTAAACATGAATTGGATATAATATTTATCTTTAGTATATCATATCATCCATTGGTATATGATCTTATGAGACGACCATTTAAACTATAGATGATACACTAAGATCTTATAGAATGTAATATATAAAAGGTTGGAATAATCCCCTTTACCATGTAGAGTTATCACATAAAAGAAATTTAATAATGATTTTAAATGACGCTATATGAGCCTCTATATGATAATAGTTCAAAAAACACAACATATTAGAATAATGTTTAAGATTTTATACTTATGGGAGCCATTATTTCTTATGAAACTATATTGAATATTTAGACCATTAAATTAATCATTAAATCATAACAAAGATGACCAATGATCAATAATTGTAATCATATTTGAAGTACATATTATGAAGTTATTTACTAAATATTCCATTTAATATCGCTATGTAAGTTGGTTATGAGATTTAAGAGGATGGTAAAGTTGAGACCTATATAAATTGTACAATTCAAAATCCTCGATCATGTATGAATGATAAAATATCACATTACATTTCCACTGATCCACTCCTAATTGTATGATCTGCTCTGGGGTTCGATTTTGATGTATTAAATATGTCATTCACTACACATAATGAAATATGAGGATATATAACTATAATACGATCTCTATTTTTAGGAATAAACTATAAAAGTATTCAATTATAAAGAAAATGTAAAATTTAAAAAGGCCAATGAACTGATAAAGGACTTCTACAAGAATAATTAGTTTTCATAAATAATGTGGGAACTGAAATATATTATAACAAAAAAATGTTATATTTTTTCATTATAAAAAAATAATTTAAATAGATCGGTTGTTTTAGCCGGTGAATGTAAAACCTAGTGATTTTAATATGTATTTATTAGTAAATAAATCATTAATTTTAAATTAAATTCAATACATGCCACATCAAATTAAAATTGAAATTTAGTTATTTCATTAATGTATAATATTAGAATAATAAATTATATAAATTAAAAGATTACAAGATGAAGAATAATTAGTATTGTTTATAAATGATGGAATATACAGGAAAATTAAAATAATAGATGGATGAAAATATCATCATCATGATCTAAAATGAAGAACATATCGTAGATGATAACTATATAAAGGACACAAAGGGATGAAATAGGATAAAAATCATGTTAACGAGATTATATAATTTGATAGATGATTTTATATATGTATTTATGGCTATATATATGAATAGGTAATGAATAATATATATGGTAATTTGTCATATGAACTATGGATATAGGGGTGTTGGATATATGGTAATTATATAAACTTATATCAAATAGGTATATTAATTTTTTTTAATAATTAGCATCAAATTAAAAAAAATATATTATAAAAAATATTTATTGAATAATATAAAAAAATAATAATTAATTAAAATGATTTATTATAAAAAAATATGGTTTTATTCAATATTTTTTATTATTAATTAATTATTTATTCAAATATTTAATACAAATAAAATAAATAATAATCTATTAATTTTTTGGTTAAAAAAAAATTTTATATGGTAAAAAAGTTATTTTAAATATATGTGATGGAAAAAAATTATTTTTTAAAAATTATATTTATCAAGAAAATTTTTTATATGTGTTGTTTACATTTTATATTGATGAATAAACATGATTTATTTTAATAGATTATTCTAATGAATTTTAACTTTTATAAGTATACATAATTATATCCTCACTCATTTAATTCGTAATAAATATAATGCTAGATTATGAACACTTGATTTTTAAAAAAGGGTCAGTTATCTTTAAAAGTTATATTTTATAAACATTATGTTTTCTTATAAAGGTTAAATTTATAGTATTTTTAAATTAAGATAGAATAAATATACTCCATAGTTAGAATTAAAATGCTTAATTTTGTAAAACATTAATTTTAATTTTATGGAAAAAATGTTATGAAAGAAAAATTTGAGTAACCATGATATGGGTTAAATGGAAAAAATTGTATAAATTAACGAGTCATGGACTAAAATATCTATATTATTAAATATAATTTGAATATGTAAATTAATTAATGACTTATAACCATAATTCTTTCCTTTATTGATCCACATTCCATGTAAAATGGAAGTCTTAAACCTCTGAGAATGATTATTAATTAAAATGTCACTAAAAAATGTAACGTCTCGGGCCAGACGCCAAGGAAATGGTGCCCCAAGACACTTGGTTACTCGGCCTCTAGTTCACATAAAAATATTTCAAAGGCTTCCTACTAGAACTGTCGTCCTATTGTGTGATAGTGGGGAGACTATGACCTCATATTAGAGTAAGAAAACATCAGAAATAGTTATGTATCATACACCGTTGTACAAAAACTGTGTGCGAAAGTAGTAATTAACTTAAAATGAACATGATGTAATAATACATGATTTTTTAATTCCTAAGTATCTATGTCATACAATACAATTGTGGTTACCCACTGGGCCAACCATATAAATATATGAATAGAAATTAAAGTGAATGTAAGAGTACAAGGCCCAAAAACTAACTTGAAACCATACCATATACCTGGTCTCCAGACAATGTCGAATTGCAATTTCCACTTTAGATTAATTACACAAGTGGAAATACTAAATTTTGAAACTATGTGCCACATCCCTATCCAACATGAAACTCATGATCAACTAGAAAAAGAATATATAAGGTCTACATGTGCACAAAGGTGCATGTGTATGGGTTGGAAATAATCTCTGTAGGCCACCCCAAAAGAAACCTGTAAAAGTTTTGCTATAAGTGTGTGAAAAATAAACCGTAATATGCCTCAATAAGATATAACAAAAGGTAAGTAAAGTAAATAACAAACCACAGTCGAACCTCAGTTCCATAATCCTGGTCAACTGGTAATTTTTCACTATGGATGTCTATTTTAATATGCATGTATAGGTATAGTCTCATACCTATACATATATACATATATACATAAATATAAATATTCAGGAGTATGTGGATCAAATAACAGAAAGAAAAATTACTATATGATCCTTGGGTCTACAATACATATCTCATGGAAATCCTATGTAAGGGCATTGAGATGAACATCATGTAACTTAGTTCATGTCTCTTCATGATGACCTATGGGTCTGTAATCATAATTGAAACATATCTTATTCAGAAAACATTGAAATTATATCTCTGAAAAATATCGGTCAACACATGGGATATAATCTTTCTACACCAAGGTTCATATGAACTATCCACTAATAAATAATAGATATACTATATACTGATGTTCTATCCTTTAAATAATAATACTGTATACTGACGGTCAATCTTATAACGAAGGAATATATAGAGTTCATTCTGGCATATTGTAAAAGGACACTGAGACGTTTTCCATGCTTCCCAGGAATATAAATCCTCTCCAATTCTTATTCCCTAGGTCTCGGTACATATGTACTCATGAGATTCAAAACCAAGATAATCCTTAAGGGGATTACCATTAGTCAATCTGTAAATAGAGAGCTCACTGGTGAGATGACATGCACCACCCCATGAATCTCATAACTGATCTGAAAGAGAGTAAACATTATTATAAAATTACAAGGATATCATTATCCTCCCCACCACTTGGGAGTGTATTATATATAATGAGTCACATGTCTTCTTTCCCGTATAAAGGATAACTCACTAGTTGGATTACATGAAACACCCCTTGAGACTCATAAGGGATCTCAAATAGCATAATATTAACTCATTATATAACATTTACCCGATGACCCCATCCAGGTAATTCCTAGAATGGGAATTCATGTATTACTCATGATGTCCATGTAATCATACCTTTTATTCTTTCCAAGCCATTCCTATAATGGGAACCCATGAATCAACCTGGGAAGACAAGTAAACATGAAAGGGTCAACAAACAGATACCAAGACACACCTATAAAAATCAGCACAAAATATTTATCAAAAAAATATATCCAGCATCCATAGCCATGTCCCAGGTAGTACCATTGGTTATACCAGTAAATATTAGAAATAAAATTTCTCAAAATATAAACCATATGTAATATTGTCTTGGAATCCCCACGTACACAATATATCTTAATAATAACATCCAAGAATACATAAATAAAAACTGTCTCCATGCTTCGGGATCAACATCCACTAACTTTAAAGAACCTCAAGTAACCATCAATGATACAACAATAACCATGTCCAATCATAAAAAACAATTGAGGGTGGCTTAAATTCCCCACACAAAACATCAGCCATAGCCCCATGGTGATACGAGTTTGGAATGGGTTCTAAGGTGACAGCCGAACACCATCTATTCCAAACCACATTTTAGAAGTCATGGTAGGTTAAGAAATAGGCAACCGTTGAGTCCCTCAAGAAAAAAAATAGAGGCATCCTTCTCAAGATCCTCTAGGTAAGCCTATGAGAAGTAATCATACATGTTATCATTAGCTCTAATTGAAAAGAAGTATTCATACATAGGATCCAGAAATAGAAAACAATAGAGGAATCCAACAACGTGGATCCTCTAAATGATATATAGATGGGGGATCCTATAAGGGACCCCATATATTAGCATTTATAAGGAGTAATCCCACAAGGGATCCTTTCTAACCAGAGAGAAGATAGAGGAATCATACATGGGTCCTTGATAACCACTGTTCCCACAACCTCTTATTCTAGTAGGGGAAATCTCAAAAAGGAGATCTCCTAAAAAGAAAAACATCATAGGAGATAGGCCATATATCATATCCGCTCAAGGGTCTCAACAAGGATAGTTTTATCCAAAAACATATTAGTTAGTTTCATGTATCATTCTGAGGAGATAATTACATTTGATTGTTTGAGGACGAATCTATATATTTATACTAAATCCCCACAGAACCCATTTGGATTCGTCATAATTCATCAAAAAATTTAACTATTGTGATCCATCTGGAAAACTAATCAAAATCGACTACTCTTGGTTCTTATTCTGAATTTAGGTATAAAACAACTAAAAAAACCTCAATGTGTTGAAAAGGGGTAGTACAGAATGTGTCACCCTTGGTACACAATGTGTACTCCCAAAGCACCACATGGGCAGGTACTCCCACTAGTCTGGGAGTGTAAAAGACCCAGGAACACCGCATGTAAAATGGGTACCCAACATATACCCAATACATGGTATATGCTTATGTCCTTTGACTGTCCTTGCCAACTTTATGGGTAGATCATGTACTTTTACATGATGTGCTACCCACACGGGGTCTGGATGTTTATTCTACATGGCTATGTACACCTACACGTGTAGTTATGCACGTGTACCTGACCACATGGCTGAGTAATATAACATGATTTTTTCAACCCTCTACAAGGTGTATAATACATATACATTATCTTTCCTGAATGGGAAAAACCCGTGGTGTATTCCCCTGAACCACACATCGTGTTATCAGGTATTCATTAACGGAAAATCCTTCAGATCACAAGAGACCCTCATTTAAACTACCAAATCAACGTATATGACCTCAATAGGTCAAAAGAAATAATTAATGGGCATTAAATTTATGAAATGAAGAATTTAAATGGGTTTTCTTCTATATATAAAAAACGTCATACCTTTGGGAAGAAACCATCAATGATTATCTTGGTTTTATGGTCCATGGATACCATATGTTGATCTAGATCATCGAGAGATATTTGATGGTTACCATATTACCTTCCCTCCCTCTATAATTCAATCTCTCCCTCTATTCTATCTTGGTCAACCATTATAGGATGATATAACTAGGAAGCTCTCGTGAGAAGAAGGATGGATGAGAAAGAATAGAAAAGGAATGATTGTAAATGAAGAAAATGAAATGAAAAGGAAAGGGAGACTTATCATTCCCTAGTTCCCATAGCAATTTTATGTCTATATTAGGATAAAATAACCATTATATACATAATAATAGAGACTGCATCTCAAGTCATCTCTCTTTTCAAATATTATGGCTAAATGATTCAACATGAACAATTTTACATTTAATTTATTAAATATAAATATTTAATTATTCTTCTATATTTTGAATGGCCCAGATTTCTACTTAGATCCTATCCTTGTGCGATGACCCAATTTTGAGGCCAAAAGGCTGGTCAGAAAAATATCCTAGATCAACTTCTATGGTAAAAGACCATCTTACCCCTTTACAATAATCTGAGTGCAAAAATTTATATTTTTTCACAAAACTAAATTTCATAAAAACAAATGTCCTTAAAAACACACCTATAAAATGAAACATAATCAACCCCTAATATCCGAGAAATTTAAGTTTCCTCTTTAGAGAATCAATAAAAAATTAACATATCTTCCATCCTTATTATGAATTTTCTATCTAATATTTATACGAACATGGCCTAAATCCTTAATTATCATCGAATATTTTATGTTAAAGATTTATTCCTTTTTAGAGGTTAATGAAAATTCACGTACATAAAGGGGGTAGAGGTATGCGTTTCTCATATCAATTTCCCACTATTGAGATATGAGATATATTCACTAGTTCTATTTTTTGTGTGTTTCAAATACTATTCTGTGATTTTTTATCATATATTTCGTTTAATTTTAGAGACTTTAAATAATTCAAAGTTTCTCCATTTTTGGGTCATATTAATTCAAATTTTACATAAGTCATAAGGGTTTCTATTAAAATACAACATTCTAATATATATCATTTATATATAAATTATTATTATGAATGAAATTTTATTCTTTCCCTTTACAGCGCCATCTATTTTATTCTACCCTGGTTATTTTTGTGTCTATATCTTTTCTCATCATATCCTCTATCAGTAGATTATAATTTACCCAAATGATGGTTGTATGTGGAGTCGACCGTATATCTTTGTTTTATTTGGGAACCATTAACCTATATGTCCATGTGTTTTATAAGATTTTTTTATTTTCGTATCCCCACATATATTATTTCATACTAAAAATTTATATTGTATTTGATTATTTTTATAATAGTGTGAAATAATGATTTTAAATTTTTCTGAATGATCACATTGTTTTTATATTTTATAATGTTTTCTTTAAAAATACTTTTTATGCTTTCATGGATCTGAAATTTTTTTTGAATTATATTATTATTTGTCACGGCCCGTCCCCTGGGGCATATGCCGTGACTACCCCAAGTCTACCTTCCATAGGCCAGGGGCTGGCGACTAGCACCAAAGGCGTAAAAATCCCTAAGCTGGTAAGGAATTGCCTTTATAGTGGTAACACACACACAAACAGAGTAAGCTGGAAGCAATGCACTAAGTGAAAACTGTATACAAAAAGTACTACTAGATGTAACGGGGCTGGAAATACATGCCCAACAGTAAAGTACAGGTACAACGGAAAGCAAGAACAACTGAAAAAGGGACAACAGTTAAAAAGGGCATCTCCTAGAATGTCCACCGAGTATCCTACCTAAAGGGTAGGTACATAATTCCACCTCAGCACTCCATGTCTATCGGTACACTCTGTGTGCTGTCTCGTCGTGTGGTCCACATTCGGGTACTGTCCAGTCCTAGCTCGCTCTTGACCTCGTCCACGCTATCTGTCGTCTGCATCCAACACACCAATGTGCGGGCATAGCCCGTGTAGCGGTGAGTATAACAATACTCAGTGTGAACCCTAAGACCCCCGAAGGTCTCCCAGAATCCACGATGGATAAACCACAATGGAAATATACAAACACAAAGTATCAACCAACTCTACTTAGGTATATTCCCATACATATATGTAATTTTTCAATCACAATTCGGCTCCAAATCTCTATCCAAAGAACAACCCAGTCCACACAGGAAAGACGTCAATCACATCAATGATAATGATTGAAAGTCAAGACTGAGCCCTCACAGGTATACATCTTTCATAAAGTGATAAAGATGATCAGATGTGGTCACCGATTAATCTATGCTGTCGGACCCACGTAGGATATTAGACTAGCTAAGCTATCAGACCCACATAAGATAATAGACCAACAACTCTATCAGACCCACGTAGGATATTATAACAGAAGTCAAACTGTTAGACCCAGTTTGGATACAAGTAGAATAGTCATCACTGTCAAACCCACAGAGGATTCTAGTATAGTTTTCGTCATCGTCGAACCCACGGAGGATTCCAGTATGGTAGCCATCTTCGTCGAACTCACGAAGGATTCTAGTACGGTAGTCGTTGCAGTCCCAACCAGTTCTAGGGTTCCCGCACACAGCATGCTCGATTCCGAGAGGGTCTGCTCCTCGAGAAAAGGGGGTGATAAATCAACTATCACAAAGTCCAGAGTGGATATATCCCGAAGATCCGTCTCATCAAAATGAACCCAACGCGACATATGACGCGTCAAACGGACGCCCAGTCTGAGAGTTATTAGAATATTTTATCCGGGGTCCCGGTATGAAATACACTCATTCCAAACCCATCCAATTTCCAAATTTGTCCAAAAATCAATTAGGGTAATGAAAAATTACCATCGTGTCGCGAGGGCCCCGGTGCCGTAGATGGTGCGTTGATCAGACACGCAATATTTGAGTTATTCACCTTTAAATGAAAACAGGCCCCGCCCATTAAGCCTAGTGGGCTTGCGGGTCGGGTCAACCCGGTGTTGGAAAGTCCGGCCCAGAAGAGGGCCAGACTCACCCGGAGAATCCTATGGCCAGGCCTGAGGGGCACGACCAGATTGGTCGCGGCTCGGCCGGTAGGCCGAGCAGTCTGGGGGTGCCCCCCTGCTTTCCCGAAAAGACGGTGCCGCCCTCCAATGTGGTCGGCCGAAGCTGGCCGGTCATCCCGGTGAAAGCGGGCTGCTTGGACAGGTCATGATCCTACTGCGCGGCACCATTGTGTGTCACTGCTGCTTCACCCGGCCAGCAGATGAGCCGGCTAGTTCACCGCCGAAGCGGCCCACGGGGCACAGGTCGTAGTCCTCTGCAGCGCGGCGCCCCTTGGGGCATTGTGGTCTTCCTTCGGCCGGGCCAGCTTTAGCCGTCTGGTTCTTCTTCGGCCAAGCGGCCCATGTTAGTAGGACGTGATTCTTCCGCATGAGGTTGGCACACAGCCTCCTCCTTTGTTCGTCGCAACCTTCCATAGATGATCTACATCGCAAATAAAAGATACTACAGAGAGTCGTCGGGCCGGGGTTGTTCGGCTCACGCCCTCCGCGTAAGGAGGAATCAATTGGACATAAAAAAACATTTGAATTCAACAACAATAAGTGTATAAATTTATCAAACTAAAATTATACAATTCCCCTACCTCGAAATAAGATTCGATGTAGTCGGGCGTCGTAGAAGACGGCGTCGTGAGGAGATGGCGTCAACTTTTTGATGTCGGGGAAGAAGGAACCGAGGATGGCGCATCTTTGGGGTTCCTTGCAGGTGGATCCTTATCCTTTGGTTTGGCCAAAGTTCTAAGGAAGTGATTGTCGTTCTTCGGTGGTTTTTTATTAGAAGGACGATTTTCTTCGTTGAAGAGAGAAACTCCTTCAAATTCTCAAGAGCTCCCCCAAAATATTTTCCAACCAATATTAAACTAAGACCTTCCCCAATATTAAATGATTTGCATACCAATTCAAAATAATTCAAAAAGAATTATTTATATTCAAGTTAATTCAAGTACATTAACTATCTGGGTTGGCACAAATTATGAGAGGATGTGGCCTCATAAATTCTTGGGAGGTAAAGAGGTTCCACCTTAATGAAGGGACGAGGTAAAGAGGGGTTAAGGGAAGATAAAAAGGTTAGGCTTGTGTGGGACCCACCTCACAAATATCCTCTCATGGGAGGTTATGTTGGTGTGGGCCCCACCTCTAACACCCCTTGGGAGGAAATAACCAACTTCCACAAATAGAATTGTGTTCCACAAATTTTATTTATTTCATTATAAATCCCCAAAAATTAACTCCCAACCCGCATAAAATGCAACTGCAGTAAAGGTCCCCTTAAACAAATACAAGCACTGTGAGTTCATCAGCACACTCAGATTTCAATTCCAAGCACCGTTTCAATATATAGAAAAACATTCACATACATTTTCTAAACGTAGAAAAACCAAATTTCAGAAATTGATTCAGGGCACTCCGGGCCTCAGAATCAAGTGCCGTTAAAAACTGCAGACTCATAAAATTCAAATGTTTTATAAGAATTCCTTGAAATTTCCAGGTCATTACATTACTCCCACCTCAGGGCTTTACATCCCCATAAATCTACAACATAGACTAGGGAAACAAAAGGGGGTATAGTACATGCATCTGAGCCTCCCACTCCCAAGTGCTCTCTTGGAGGTTCCTGTGCTACCAGCGAATGCCCACCAGAAGAATACACCATCCATGTAGGACCTGCTCATGTCGATCATTGATCTCTACCAAGACCTCCGTGAATGATTCCACGTCTTCGATGTCCAGCTCCATGTGATCGATGATGTGGGTCGGGTCGTGCATGTATCTCCTCAGCTGAGATACATGGAAGACGTCATGCACTTGGTGCAACTAAGGTGTAAGGGCCAATTGGCAAGCTACCTCGCCTACTCTGCTGAGGACCTGAAAAGGTCTGATGAAATGCAGAGATAACATGTCGCCCCGGCCAAATCTCTGTAGATCTCGTCGAGGTGAGTCCCGTAAGAAGACGTGGTCACCATCCTCGAACTCCAGTGGTCTTCGTATCCTATCAGCATAAGACTCATGTCTTCTCTATGTAGTGTTCATCCACTCCAGGATGATCTGTACCTTCTCTGGAGTAGCTTGAACCATCTCTGGTCCTACAAGTGCTGACTCCCCTAGGTAATTCCAGCACATAGGTGATCTGTATGGTCGTGTAAAGATCCGTAAATATCAAGGGAATTTTTTTCTTAATTTTCTTTGGAATTTTTTCAAGAACGCAGTTTCTGACGGCACCTGATTCCGAGGCCCGGTGTGCCCGGAATCTTTTTCTGAAGATTGGCTCGGGTATGTTCAGTGAACGGACGAGCAGGTTTTTTCTAACGTTTGAACCAGTGCCCGGAATCGAATTCTGAGGGCACCGATGAAATCGTAGTGCCGGTATTTGATTAGAAACGCCTCTTCTGGAGTTGCGTTTGCTCGGGTGTGGTTTTTAATTTTCCGGCTTAAAGTTAGGAAATAATATAATTTTACGACAACTTTATTTTATTTCACATAAGCCACTTGGAAGCCAATTGAAGCCACTTAAAAGCAGCTTAAACTGAGTTAAAACGGATAGGTTACTATTCAGGATTATCCTACCCTCTTGGTAGGATATTTGTGAGGTGGGGCCCACATGGGCCCCGCCATTTCTTTCTACTAAGTAACGCAACCACGAAAACCCGTCATTATGAAAGTCAACTTACGCGTTTTCTTAAATTCTTAACAGACCATTTAATTGGGCGGTTTATTTCGTGAATTAAATGAGCTGTTACTTTCGCTGAATTAATACAACGAATTGATGGGTCGTTACTTACCCTTTTTCGTTTGTTGAAGTAATAATAAAATAAGACCAACTAGTCTTTTTGGAGGATTACTCGTTAAGCGGTTTGTTAGAGTTCTTGAACCTTCATCCTCATTCACGAAGAAAGAGAAATAATGCGAAGAACGTGAAGAACGCCGGCCTCCGACGAAGAACGCCGAACCCGTGGAAGTCGACGACGCGAAGCCGTGTTCCGCGATGCCGACGTTCCCTTCCTGCAACGTTCTTCTGTGACGTCTCTTCCTCCGCAACGAATCTTCGATCAGCTTCTCGAGGTAAGAGTCTCGGACTTTCTTTTTAATCTCCTTTGTGGTTTTTACCAAAACACGGATTTAATTATTTATAATTAAATTAAATCTGTTGTTTCTTGGTCCGTTGAGATCGCCGACTCAACGCCGGTTCCCGCGATGACGTGACGCCTTTCTGCGACGACGCGACGATCCCCTCCTTCCGCGACGAGCAATTCCGCGAAGAACGTGCGTACGACGATGACCAACAAGGTAGGGATTTTATTTTTGGATTGCCCTCACTTTTCCATTTTGTTTCAATTCAAAAATGAAGAACCAAATTCATAAACAATTTTTATTCCATTAAAAATTTTTTATTCATATGTTGAATATTGTTTCTCCCGTTGTTTATCACTAACGTGGAGGGTGCGGGCCAAACGAACCCGGCCCGACGACCCTCCGTCGTTCTTCATTGTTATGTGGATTTGAAGGGCGATGACGGAACCTGCCGCAACGGAAGTGTGATGGTTCCGCAGTGAAGAGAGAGTCTCGGGAGGAGCAGCGGCGCAGACGGGAACAGAATCGGACCACTGGAGTGACTCCGGTGGCCCGGGGAAGCCGCCATCAACGCGGGTCGCTGGCGCGGTGGTGCCGGCAGCTGGGAGCGGCAGCGCCCCGGCGCGCCGCCGGACAAGGCCGCCGCGGCAGTAGCCGTGGCGGAGGCACTCGCAGACCCGCGGCCGCACAAGTCCGGAGCGCGCGGGACGTGGCTGATGCCACGTCCGGTTGTTCGAGCGACACCCCGCGGGTGCCGTGGGGTTGTCACGCGGGGGCGGCGGCTCCCCCCCGTGTCGCTCGACTGTCCAGGGCGACACCCCGCGGGTGCCGCGGGGGTGTCACGCGGGGGTGGCGGCTCCCCCCGTGTCCCTCGGCCGCTCGGCCGAGCCGGGCCGGGCTGGCCGAGCCAAACCGGTCCGACCCGGTCGGACTGGGTCGGACCGGGTCGAACCGGGTGCGGCCGACCCAGGGGGGTCGCGCCGGGTCGGCCCGGGCCCGGACCCCCCGTCTTCGGACGGTTTTCGTTCAAATGCCCGTATCTTGAGCTACGGGCCCCCAAACGACTCGTCGTTAGCGGAAACACGGTCCTTGGATCGAGACGGTCATTTCGGTATATCGCACTCAAGGTTTTGGAGTACTTTGGGTTCGGCCGGGTTGGTTCGTACACGAAACCAACCAGGCCCTCGGAGCGGAAACGCTCATATCATGAGCTACGGGCGTCCGATTGACGTACTGTCAGCTTCGTTGAATTCCTCTAAATGAGACGGATCTTTTGGCTCACTCCGCCAACTGGGCCCCAGGGACGAAAAAGCCAATATCTCTCAGACCGGGCGTCCGATTGACGCGCCATCTGCGGCGTTGAGTTCATGTTGACGATACGGAACTTTTGGATACATCAAATTTGGACTTTGTGATAGTTGATGTATCGGCCTCTCGGCTCGTGGAGCGGACCCTCCCGAACGATCTTGTTGTGAGCGGGAACCCTACTGCTGGCTGCAACTTCGACGAAGAAGACTATACAGAGATCCTCGGTGGATTCGACTGCGACGATGATGAGAACATTACGGGAATCCTCCGTGTCTTCGGCAGTGACCACTACGGTACACCTTGGGATACATCAACTCCGGACTGCATGTCAGTTGATGCATCAACCTTTTTTCTCGTGGAGTGGACCCTCCCGGAACGAGCATGCTGTTTGCAGAACCCTAGAGCCGGTCGAGATTTGACGACTGCTGATCGAATGACTCGGTGTGTTATTGATAGCCCAGTGGGGAGCACTTGGTTGTAGTGGCAGACCCACGACAGAGGTACGCTTGGTTGTAGCGGCACATGGAAGATCTTGGTTGTAGCGGTATATGGGAGCTCTTGGTTTTAGCGGCAGACCCACGACAGAGGTGCGCTTGGTTGTAGCGGTATAGAGGTGCGCTTGGTTGTAGCAGCACATGGGAGCGCTTGGTGGTAGCGGCAGACCTACGACAGAGGTGCGCTTGGTTTTAGCGGCACAAGGGAGCGCTTGGTTGTAGCGGCAGACCCACGATAGAGGTGCGCTAGGTTGTAGCGGCTTATGGGAGCGCTTGGTTGTAGCGGCAGACCCACAATGGAGGAGCGCTTGGTTGTAGCGGCATAACCACTGTACTTGATGGAGAAGGAGTTTCCCAATAGCTTTGGGTCCAACTTCATGATTGATTCTATGTGGGTCATTGCGGGGTGTTAGTATCTTCCGACCCTTTATGGGCCTGATGGATTAGATGAATCAGTGACTACATCTGATCATCTCTATCGTCATTTGAAGAAGTATACCTGTGTGAGCTGAATCTTGTGTTACTCTCCTTTGTGGATTATGTTGAACTATCCTGTGTGGATATACTATTTACTCTCCTTTTTGGATTGTGTTGAACTATCCAATGTGGATTTACTGTTTACTATCCTTTGTGGATTGTGTTGAACTATCCTCTGTGGATTTACTATTTACTCTCCTTTGTGGATTGTGTTGAACTATCCTGTGTGGGTATACATTTTGCTTTCCTGTGTGGACAGGGTTGTGCTTGGGCTCGGATGCTGGAGCCGAACGGGAATTGATGACTGAGGTATATGTATGGGAATATACCTAAGCATTGTCGGATGTTACTTTGTGATTTTATCTTTCTTGTTGTTTATCCTTTATGGATTTCAGGAGACCTTCGGGTCTCGGGGTCCCTATTGAGTAGCTTATACTCACCCCTACACGGGCTTTGCCCGCACTACATTGTGGTGGTTGCAGACGACAGACAGCGCTGATCGTGGTAGAGGCGTGTAGAGCAGGACGGTACCTGGAGGTGGACAACTGGGTGGGACGCACTCGGAGCGATCAGGTGGACCCGAGGAGCAGTAGAGGATATCTGTACCCACCCTTCAGGTGGGACTGCCATAGGACGGCTCGACGTTGCGGCTTTTTTTTCAGTTTCTGTCTTCCCCATTCAGTTGTACTTTACAGTTGGGCTTGTATTTCTGGCCCCTTTTACTTTCAGCACAGCTTGTTACAGTTTTACTTACTCTTTACTTTCCCTCTTGCTTACTCTGTGGGGATTGTTTACTTTTCTAAGGCAATGCCTTCCCTTTTTGTTGGGATTTACGCCTTGGTGCAAGTCACTAGCCCCAGGCCTATGGAAGGTGGGCTTAGGGTAGTCACGGCACGGGCCCCGAGGATGAGTCGTGAAAAATTGGTATCAGAGGGGTCGGTTCTACCGCAGACTCTGATCTTTCTTCTATGTGAAGAAATAGTGTTTAGCGTATTGAGTGTGGTTATTAGTCCTGGGAGTCCAGTGTTGGTGCGGCAGCCGACGTATCAGTACACTAGGACCCTGACTTCTGATTTCAGACTTAATGCATGAAAACATTGATTGCGTGTGTGTTTCATGTTTTCTTTGTGATTACTTGTGTCAGCTCACCAGGTATACTGTTCTGACCGTGGCGCACTTGTTTCCTTTTCAGGATGGCCCCACGATGACATCCAGCTAGGGTTCCGAGAGTAGAGCGTGATGACAGCCCGTCGAGCGACGAGGCCTCGGTACAGGGCCCGTTGATAGCAGAGGCACCGGCGGTACCATTACCCGCCGAGCCCCCGATGCTACCAGCCACAGCCGCTGACGATGCACGTCTCCATAGTGCAATGCATGAGTTCCTGCGCCAGCGACCGCCT
Source organism: Viscum album (assembly GCA_963277665.1). Classification (NCBI taxonomy): domain Eukaryota; kingdom Viridiplantae; phylum Streptophyta; class Magnoliopsida; order Santalales; family Viscaceae; genus Viscum; species Viscum album. The sequence goes on along the minus strand of OY728142.1, from coordinate 1,696,061,086 downwards.
AGGTTCCGCGGGGAGACGGACCCTCAGGCCACCGAGGACTGGCTGGAGGCCGTTGTATGGGTTTTCAGATTAGTGAGGACACCGGCAGACCTCATGGTGATCCTCGATGCGAGCCTCCTGCACGCGGCAACAGGAAGATGGTGGAGCTTGATGCTCCATGTGCACGACGAGACATCTCTCCTCTAGACGGACTTTGAGAGCATCTTCCGCTCCGAGTTCGTCCCAGCCACCCTCCGAGCGGTGCGCATCAAGGAGCTACTACAGCTGCGGCAGGGCAGCATGACAGTGACCCAGTACTCGGCGAGATTTACTGATCTCTCACTCTAATCCACAGATATGGTACGGGACCCGTTTTTCCGGGCCCGGACCTTCGAGCTGGGACTGAGGCACGACATCAGGGCTTCGATGATCTCCCTCAACATTCCGACTCAGGTAGGGGTGTTGGAGCGAGCCCTCTTAGTGGAAAGTTTCCTTGGTGAGCAATCTCTAGCAGAAGTACCCACCACTTGCCGGCATGCGGTAGAGTATTCTACAGCGGGCGGTAGACAGATGACGCAGGGGTCCAAGAGGACTAGACCTATAGGTGGTCGACAACATGACTCTAGATCATTTGCGCGAGGCACTCAGGGTGGGCAACAACTTTCCATGAGAGGGCAGTGTTACTCCTGCGGCGGGGTTGGTCACATGGCTCATGACTATCCGACCCACCATACGGATGACCAGCAGATGAACGAAGGACCCCCCCAGGTAGAGGCAGAGGTTCGATCAAGGCGGACCGCAAGGAGCAGGCGGCCATGGCCGGGGAGCTGGCCATGTAACTGGAGATGGAAGACGCTTCGGGGTGTTGCTACCACCACCACCAGGAGGTCCACCCCGACCGCAGGGAGTTGGTGGACATGCAAGAGCTCAGCTTCAGGCAGTTGAGGCCTTCGATCAAGGAGCTCTAGGAGCAGATGGACAGGAGCGGGACTAGTGGATACGTCTTTTTTTACTTCTAGTTCCTTGTTGCTACGGTGTAGTGTCTTTTTATTATGATCTGCAATAATAAAAGATGAATACCCTTGTGATGTTTTTATTCATGTCCTCTTTTGTGTTGTTACTAAGAGGTTCCAGTTTAGACTGTTGACTTGACCCTCACCCGTGAGACATCTACTGGAGGAGACCCAGTTACCACACACTGATGCCGACAGTGTGACTCAACCCTTGGAGGCGAGAGTAATGGTTGGATCTCGTGGTAGTAGCGTCGAGGCCTTACGACATCATCCTTGGTATGGATTAGTACCATCCATGTTGAGATTTACTGTATTAGGCAAAGGAAGTGGTTCATCCAAGGGATGAGACCAGATTTCTCTTATCGCCAAAGAAGATATCTTAGCAGCTCTTGTGGGACCGGAGATGCTCTAGGCCACGGCAGAGAAGGTCTAGGTCATCCAGGAGCAGATGAGGACAGCTCAGAGCCAGCAGAAGTCATATGCTGACAGGAGGCGGAGGCCACTAGAGTTCGAGATTGGCAACCACGTATTCTTGCGTGTCTCACCTCGAGGTGGTTTGTAGAGATTTGGCCGAGGCGGCAAGTTGTCTCCACGCTTCATCGGACCCTTCCAGGTCCTCAGCAGGATTGGCGAGGTGGCTTATCGCCTGGCTCTACCACCTCAGTTGCACTGGGTGCACGACGTCTTCCATGTATCTCAGCTGAGGAGATACGTGCACGACCCGACGCACAACATTGACTATGGGGAGCTAGGCGTGGATGATGGGGCGACTTTTGCGGAGGTCCCAGTGGAGATAGAGGATCGACAGGAGCGGGTCCTACGTGGGCGATCGATTCCTCTTGTGCGCATCAGATGGCAGCATGGGGACCTCCAGGAGAGCACTAGGGAGCGGGAGGCTCAGATGCGTGCTCAGTACCGACATTTGTTTCCTTAGTTTATGATGTATCTTTACGGGGATGTAAAGACATGAGGTGGGAGTAATGTAAAGACCCGTAAATTTCAAGGAAATTTTTTTCTTAATATTCATTGTAATTTTTTCAAGAACGTAGTTTCTGACGGCACCTTATTTCGAGGCCCGGTGTGACTGGAATCATTTTCCGATGTTTGGATCGGGTACGTTCAGTGAACGGATGAGTAGGTTTTTTCTAACTTTTGAACCGGTTCCCGGAATCAAATTCTGAGGGCACCGATGAAATCACAGCGCCGTTATTCGCTTAGAAACGCCTCTTCCGGAGTTGCGTTTTCTCGGGTGTGGTTTTTAATTTTCAGGCTTAAAGTTAGAAAATAAAATAATTTTACGACAACTTTATTTTATTTTACTTAAGTGACTTGGAAGCCACTTGAAGCCACTTAAAAGCGTCTTAAACATGAGTTAAAACGGATAGGTTACTATCCAGGAATATCCTACCCTCTTGGTAGGATATTTGTGAGGTGGGGCCCGCACGAGCCCCGCCGTTTCTTTCCGCTAAGTAACGCACCTGCAAAAACCCATCATTATGAAAGTCAACTGACGCGTTTTCTTAAATTTTTAACAGACCATTTAATTGGGCGGTTTATTTCGTGAATTAAATGAGCTGTTACTTTCATTGAATTAATACAACGAATTGATGGGTTGTTACTTACCCTTTTTCGTTTGTTGGCATAATAATAAAATAAGACCAACTAGTCTTTTTGGAGAATTACTCGTTGAGAGGTTTGTCAGAGTTCTTGAACCTTCATCCTCCTTCGTGAAGAACGCGAATAACGTGAAGAACGCAAAGAATGCCGGCCTCCGACGAAGAATGCTGAACCCGTGGAAGTCGACGACGCGAAGCCGTGTTCCGTGACGCCGACGTTCTATTCCTGTAACGTTCTTCTGCGACGTCTCTTCCTCCGCAACGAATCTTCGATCAGCTGCTTGAGGTAAGAGTCTCAGACTTTCTTTTTAATCTCCTTTGTGGTTTTTACCAAAACAAGGATTTAATTATTTATAATTAAAAAAAATCTATTGTTTCTTGGTCTGTTGAGTTCGCCGACTCAATGCCAGTTCCCGCGACGACACGATGCCTTTCCGCGACAACGCGACGATCCCCTCCTTCCGTGACGAGCAATTCCGTGAAGAACGTGCGTACGACCACGACCAACGAGGTAGGGATTTTACTTTTGGATTGCCCTTACTTTTCCGTTTTGTTTCCGTTCAAGAAGGAAGAACCCGATTCATAAACAATTTTTATTCCATTAAAAATTGTTGATTCATATGTTTAATATTGTTTCTCCCATTGTTTATCACTAACGTGGAGGGTGCGGGCCAAATGAACACGGGCCGACGACCCTCCGCCGTTCTTCGTTGTTATGAGGATTTGACGGGCGACGAGGGAACATGCCGCAACAGAAGTGTGATGATTGTGCAGTGAAGAGCGTGTCCCGGGAGGAGCAGCGGCGCAGACGGGAATAGAATCGAACCCCCGGAGCGACTCTGGGGGCCCGTGGAAGCCGCCGGCGGCGCCGGCGGCCGGGAGTGGCGGCGGCACTCGCGGACCCGCAGCCGTGCGGGACACGGCTGATGCCGCTTCCGGTTGTCCGAGCGACACCCCGCGAGTGCCGCGGGGGCGGCGGCTCCCCCCCCCCCCCCCCCCGCGACGCTCGGCTGTCCAGGGCGACACCCTGCGGATGCCTCGGGGGTGTCACGCGGGGGTGGCGGCTCCCCCCCCCCCCCCCGCGTCGCTCGACCGCTCGGCCGAGCCGGACAGGGCTGGCCGAGCCAGACCGGTCCGACCAGGTCGGACCGGGTTCGGCCATCCCAGGAGGGGTCGGGCCGGGTCGGCCCGGGCCCGGACCCCCCGTCTTCGGACGGTTTTTGTTCAAATGCCTGTATCTTGAGTTACGGGCCTCCAAACGACTCCCCGTCAGCAGCAACGCGATCCTTGGATCGAGGCGGTCATTTCGGTATTTCGCACTCATGGTTTCAGAGTACTTTGGGTTCGGCTGGGTTGGTTCGTACACAAAACCAACCGGGCCCTCAGAGCGGAAACGCTCATATCTTGAGCTACGGACGTCTGATTGACGTACCGTCAGCTTCGTTGAATTCCTCTAAGTGAGATGGATCTTTTGGCCCACTCCGCCCGAGGTTTGGACGTAGGTGGAGTAAGGTCGGGTTGGTTTTACCTTAAAAACCAACCGGGCCCATGGGACGAAAAAGCCAATATCTCTCAGACCGGGCGTCCGATTGACGCGCAGTCTGCGACGTTGAGTTCCTTTTGATGATACGGAACTTTTGGATACATCAACTTCGGACATTGTGACAGTTTATGTATCAGACTCTCAGCTTGTGGAGCGGACCCTCCCGAACGAGCTTGCTGTGAGAGGGAACCCTAGTGCTGGCTGCGACTTCGACGACGACGACTATATAGAGATCCTCGGTGGATTCGACTGCGACGATGATGAGAACAGTATGGGAATCCTCCGTGTCTTCGGCAGTGACCACTACGATACACCTTGAGATACATCAACTCCGTACTGCATGTCAGTTGATGCATCGACCTTTTTTCTCGTGGAGTGGACCCTCCCAGAACGAGCATGCTGTATGCGGAACCCTAGAGCCGGTCGAGATTTGACGACTACTGATCGAATGACTCAGTGTGTTACGGATAGCCCAGTTGGGAGGGATTGGTTGTAGTGGCAGACCCACGATAGAGGTGCGCTTGGTTGTAGCGGCACATGGAAGCACTTGGTTGTAGCGACACATTGGAGGTCTTGGTTGTAGCGGTAGACCCACGAAAGAGGTGCGCTTGGTTGTAGCGGCACAAAGGTGCACTTGGTTGTAGCGGCACAGGGGAGCGCATGGTTGTAGTGGCAGACCCACGACAGAGGTGCGCTTGGTTGTAGCGGCACAGGTGAGCACTTGGTTGTAGCGGCAGACCCACGACAGAGGTGCGTTTGGTTGTATCGGCTCATGGGAGCGCTTGGTTGTAGCGGCAGACCCACGACAGAGGAGCGCTTGGTTGTAGCGGCATAACCACTGTACTTGATGGAGAAGGAGTTTCCCAATATCTTTGAGTCCATCTTCATGATCGATCCAATGTGGGTCATTGCGGGGGGTTAGTATCTTCCGACCCTTTATGGGCCCGACGGATTAGATAAATCAATGACTACATCTGATCATCCCTATCGTCATTTGAAGAAGTATACCTGGGTGAGCTGAATCTTGTGTTACTCTCTTTTGTTGATTGTGTTGAACTATCCTGTGTGGATTTACTGTTTACTCTCCTTTTTGGATTGTGTTAAACTATCCTATGTGGATTTACTATTTACTCTCCTTTGTGGATTGTGTTGAACTATCCTTTGTGGATATATTTTTTACTCTCCTTTGTGGATTGTGTTGAACTATCCTGTGTGGGTATACGTTTTGCTTTCCTGTGTGGACTGGGTTGTGCTTGGGCTCGGATGTTGGAGCCGAACGGGAATTGAAGACTTAGGTATATGTATGGGCATAGACCTAAGCAGTGTCGGATGTTACATTGTGATTGTATCTTTCTTGTGGTTTATCCTTTGTGGATTTCGGGAGACCTTCGGGTCTCGGGGTCCCTACTGAGTAGATTATACTCACCCCAGCACGGGCTTTGCCCGCACTACGTTTTTTTGGTTGCAGACGACGGACAGTGCTGATCGTGGTAGAGGCGTGCAGAGAAGGACGGTACCTGGAGGTGGACCACTGGGCGGGACGCACTCGGAGCGATCACGTGGACCCGAGGAGCAGTGGAGGCTATCTGTACTCACCTTTCAGGTGGGACTGCCAGAGGACGGCTCGACGCTGCGGCTTTTCTTTCAGTTTCTGTCTTCCCCTTTCAGTTGTACTTTACATTTGGGCTTGTATTTCCGGCCCCTTTTACTTTCAGCACAGCTTGTTATAGTTTTTACTTACTATTTACTTTTCCGCTTGCTTACTCTGTGGTGCTTGTTTACATTTCTAAGGCAATGCCTTCCCTTTTGTTGGGATTTACGCCTTGGTGGTAGTCACCAGCCCCTGGCCTATGGAAGGCGGGCTTGGGGTAGTCACGACACGGGCCCCGAGGACGAGTCGTGATAGGTCGGCCGTACATTTCCTCGTAAGGTGTCATCACGAAGGTGGATTGGTAGCTATTGTTGTACGAAATCTCCACCAAGTGTAGGTGATCCTCCCAAATATGTCCAAAGTCAAGGACACATGCACAAAGCATGCCATAGAGAGTCTGAATGGTCCTCTCTATTTGACTATCCGTCTGAGGATGGAAGGTGGTGCTCAGATGTAGTTGTGTCCCAAAATCATGTTGTAACCCCTTCCAAAGGTGGGAAGTGAAACGAGCATCTCAATCGAAGACGATAGTCAATGGCACACCATGAATCCATACAATCTCAAGAATGTAGAGGCGTCTCAAGCTCTCTAATGATCCTTTCTCTCTAATCTATAGGAAGTGGGCCGACTTGGTGAGTAAGTTGAAGATCACCTAGATAGAGTCATGTCCTCTGGATGTACGTGGAAGCCCCATCATGAAATCCATGGGTATCCAATCCCACTTCCACTAGGGTACCTCTAAGGGTTGTACCACGCCTGCTGGTACCTTGTGCTTGCCCTTCACTTGCTGACAAGTGACACATCATGAAACGAACTCTGATATAGCCTTCATTATACTCGGCCACCAGTGGTGTCGTCTGAGGTCCAGATACATCTTCTCCACTTCTAGATGTACTGCTAGAGGGGAAGTGATAAACACCCTTAGCACTTCCTCATGTAGTGAAACTGGTACCATCATGCGTCCCATGATGAGGATGACATGCTCCCCTCCTTCAGAAAATCCATTAGGTGCCTGGCATAAGAATATCTAAGAACGTCGTGTCTCACATTCAACTTCTCCACGTTGTGCCTCCCTGACTTGCTGCAGCATTGGTGGAGTAACTGTGAGAGGCTGTTGAAAGGCTACTCCATCTCTATCCACAAATGATGACTGAAACACGGCTAGCAGCTCCGTTGCCTCTCCTAGTAGCTGAATTCCTGATCTCTTGCTGAGTGCATCAGCTACAATGTTTCTCTTCCCTGGAGTATAGACTATATCAATGTCATAGTCCTAGAGGAACTCGATCCATCACTACTGTATCAGGTTCAGGTCCTTCTGCGAGTAGATGTACCTAAGACACTAGTGGTCAAGTAGACTGTAAATTGCTCACCCATCAGATAGTGTCGTTAAATATTCAAAGTGAAGACCACTGCTGCTAACTCCCGGTCATGGGTTGCATAGTTCTTCTCGTGCTATATCAACTATCGTGAACCTTATATGATCACTGCTTGCTCATGCATCAGGACACACCCGAGTCTGGTCCCGGATGGGTCGTAGTAATCTACATACCCAAAACCCTCCTCTGCCAACCTTAAGATGGGCGCACTGGTCAACCTCTGCCTTAGCTCCTGAAAGCTCTGCTAACATCTATCTGACCAAAAAAAGGGTTTCCCCTTATTCTTCAATGATGAAAGCTATACTGCAACTCTGGAGAAGTCTTCCACAAATCTCTGATAGTACCGAGCAAGACATAGGAAACTCCTCACCTCCGTCAAGCTCCTAGGTGGCTCCCAAGCCAGTACTGGCTTGATCATCGCTAGATCCACAGAAACTCTAGCCTCCGAAATGACGTGTCCCAAAAAGTGTACCTATCAAATCCAGAACTGGCACTTCGAGAGCTTACCATAAAGCCGGTGCTCTCGGAGTGTGTCCAGTACAACCCGCAAGTGGCAGGCTTGCTCCTCCTTAGAAATCGAGTAAATCGGTATGTCTTGGATGAAAAATACAACAAATAAATCGAGTAAGGGCTAGAAGATCCTGTTCATGAGACTAATGAACACCGCTAGAGCATTGGTTTCGCCGAAGGGCATAACTAAGAACTCGTAGTGGCCATATCGACACCTGAAGGTCGTCTTCTTCACATCCTCATCTAGAACTCTGAGCTGCTGATAGCCTAAGCTAAGTTCTATCATCAAAAACCATCGTGCTACCTTGAGCTGATCAATGAGGTCGTCAATACATGGGAGTGGGTACTTGTTCTTCACTGTCACATGATTCACAGGATAGTAGTCGACAAACAATCGCAAGATTCTGTCTGCTTTAATTGCAAACAAAATCAGAGATGCCCAGGGTGAAACACTAGGTCGAATAAATCCCTTCCCCTGTAAGTCATCCAGCTGTACCCACAGCTCACGATGCTCGGCGGGAGCCATCCGATATGCTAGAGTAGATATCGGTGTTGTCCCATGGTACAGGTCTATGTAGAAGTCTACCTATCTGTGAAGAGGCATTCCTAGGACGTCGTTAGGAAAATTGTCAGCGTACTGATCCACCACAATCGGAAAACTCGGACTCCACACATCAACCGCTCCAAGGATGAGACTTGCTAACTGATGTCTTATCGGCTACCTCCTCCTCTGTGTAAGTCAATCCTTCACTAAAAATTCTTCCTTATCTCTGGTGAAGATGGACCTGGTCCCATCAGTTTGGATACACCACGGTTCGGGCCTAAGGCATTCGATCTGAGCATGGACTGTAGATAACCAGTTCATACCCAAGAAGACATCATAAGGCCTCGATTCTGCTATAAGAAGATCAAATCTGATGCTCTCATCTCCTAGAGTAAGCTCACACTGCCATCTATAGTGAAAAACCATCAAGTCTGCTCTCATAGGTGTCTCTAGCCATAAGGATCGAGGCAATGTCTCTGTCGGAATCTCCGAGATCCGAAGAAGGGCAGCGACAATAAATGAATGACTCATACATGTGTCTATAAGTACTGAATCAAAGTTGGAGTAGACACAAATAGTACCTCAAATCATCTTAGGTGTGCCGTATTCATAGGCCTCGACTGCTTGGACCTGAGCCTGCCTCTGTTCTCCAGCTCCCTGTGGTCGGGGTGGACCTCTTGGCGGTGGTGGTGGTAGAGCCTCGAAATGTCATCCACCACCCACTGATCGGCCAGCTCCTCTACCTCGTCTGCCAGCTCCTGGAGGACCACCATGGTCGAACCTCTGCCTCTTCCTGGTAGGTCCCTCCACTATATTCTGCTCATCTGTACAATGGGTTGGGAAGTCTCGAGCCTTGTAACAATGCCCATCGCATGCATAGTATTGTCTGCTCCTCGTATAGCTGGCTCTGTTCCATGTGCCCTGCACAATCGAACCTGTATCCTATAGTTGCTTGCCTGATGGCATGTCCGCTTGGACCTCTATGTCAACTATCTACTGGAAGCTATAGAACCCTCCGGTACGTGTTTCCATGTGGTGGTTCTCGCTTCTAGTGTTGGATCAGTGATAAATATCTCCAGAAAAGGGCTTGCTCCATCACTCCCACCTGCGTCGGAATACTGAGGGAGATCATCGAATCCCTGATCTCATGTCTGAGTCCCTGCTCAAAGGTTCGGGCCCTGATGAACGGATCCCGCACTATGTCCGTGGACTAGCGCGAGAGGTCGGAAAACCTCACTGACTACCCCAAGCCCGCCTTCCATAGGCCAGGGGCTGGTGACTAGCACTAAAGACGTCAAAATCCCTAAGCTGGGAAGGCATTTCCTTTCTAGTGGTAACACACACACAAATAGAGTAAGATAGAAGCAATTCACTAAGTGAAAACTGTATAAAAAAAGTAGTGATGGACATAAAGGGGACAGAAATACAAGACCAACAGTAAAGTACATGTACAAATGAAAACAAGTACAACTAAAAAGGGACAACAGCTAAAAAGGGAAACTCCTGGAACATCCGCTGAGTATCCTACCTGAAGGGTAGGTACAGAAGTCCACCTCAGCACTCCACATCTATCAGTACTCTCCATGTGACGTCTTGCCATGTGGTCCACCTCCGAGTACCGTCCAGTCCTGGCTTTCTGTCATTATCGTCAACATTGTCCATCATCTGCATCCAACACAACAATGATCGGGCATAGCCCGTGTAGTGGGGAGTATAACAATACTCAGTAGAAACCCTGAGACCCCCGAAGGTCTCCTAGAATCCATGAAGGATAAACCAAAATGGAAAGATACAGACACAAAGTATCAACCAACTCTACTTAGGTATATTCCCATACAAATACATAAGTCATCAATCCCAGTTCGGCTCCAACTCTCGAGTTCAGGCACAACCCAATCCACACAGGAAATATGTCAATCAAATCGATGATAATGATTGAAATTCAAGACTCATCTCACACAGGTATACATATTTCAGATAGTGATAAAGGTGATCAGATGTAGTCATTGATTCATCTAAGCTGTCTGACCCACGTATGATACTAGACCAGCCAAGCTGTCAGACCCACGTTGGATAACAGACCAGCAACTATGTCGGACCCACATAGGAATCTAGAACAGAAGTCAAAATGTCAGACCCACTTAGGATATAAGTACAATAGTCATCACTGTCGAAACCACAGAGGATTCTAGTACAATTTTTGTCGTCGTCAAACCCACAGAGGATTCAAGTACGGTAGCCATCATCGTCGAACCCACGAAGGATTTTGGTATGGTAGTTGTTGTAGTCGCAGCCATCTCTAGGGTTCCCGCTCACAGCAAGCTCGATTCCGGGAGGGTCCACTCCTCGAGAAAAGGTTTTGATACATCATCTATCACAAAGTCCAGCGTTGATGTATCCTGACGTTCCGTCTCGTCAAATGGAACCCATCACGATAGACGGTGCGTCAAACGGATTCTCAGTCTGACAGTTGTAAGCATTTTTCTCTGGGGCTCGGTTAGAAAAACACTCGTTCCAAACCCGGACAATTTCCAATGTTGTACAAAACTTACCTAGAGTATTGAAAAAGAACTGACTCGTCGCAAGGGTCTCAGAGCCACAGAGGGCGCGTCGATCGGACGCGCGGTCTTCGAGTTATTCAGCTTTAAGTGAAAATGGGCTCGACCAATTAAGGCGAGTGGGCTGGCGGGTTGGGTGAACCCAGTTTTGGCAAGTCCAACCCGGCAGAGGGTCGGACCGGCCTGAAGGGTTGCGGCTCGGCTGACAGGCCTAGCGGTTCAGCCCGGGTGACCGAGCGGTTCGGGGATCCTGGGTGGATGAGTTGTGCGGGGGGGGGGGGGGGGGGTGCGGCCCCCCGCATTCCCGCACTACAGGAGTAAAGCGGCACTACCTTCCAATCCGGCCAGCCGAAGCCGGCCGGTCTACCTAGTGCAAGCAGCCCATTCGGGTGGGTCGTGGTGCTGCTACGCGGCACCTTTGGGTGTTAAAGATCCTTCACCTGACCGGCCGGCGAGCCGGTCGGTTCACCGCCAAAGCATCCCACGGAGCGCGGGCCGCAGTCCTTCACAACGCGGAGGCCCTTGTTGCACCACATTCTTCCTTCGTCACGGTCGGCTTTAGCCAACCGGTTATTCTTGGGCCTAGCAGCCCGTGGTTGCGTTCCATGATTCTTCTGTATGCAGCCGGTGTGAGGCCGCCGCCTTCGTTCATCGCCACCTTCCCAATATGATCTCCATCGCAAAGAAAGATTCTACGGAGGGTCGTCGGGCCGTGTGTGTTCGGCCCATGCCATCCGCATTAGGTGGTATCTATAACGACCCATACTTTTCATACATTTTTAATACTTCAAAATTGAAGCACACTTATTACAACATATAACAAAACCACAAAGGACCGTATATGTATAGTGTCTTTAGAAACTGGAAAAAAAAGAACTGATTCATTAATCTTCTACAGTATCTCCCATTTATTTCATCATATCTAGGGTCCCTTTTAGAATATTTTACTTAATATCCATCTTCCTGACCTGGGGAAAAGAAAACGTACAAAAAAGGGTGAGCTCAAATGCTCAGCAAGGGAAATAAAGGAAATAAAAATCATATCATATCTTTTTGAAAATCATAACTTGCAAAAGAGATCATAATATCTTAACATGGAATAAATCATAGAAGTGAAAATGAGATCCCCATAATCATAACATAAAACTTGAAACTTTGTGGCATGCACATATAATCATGGAAAATCATTTCTTGTTAGTCATGACTCATTCCCAAGACTATCTTAGCTGACAAAGTCCATTTCTGAACTGAGTTCACTCCTCGTTTCAGTACTGTATCACTGAACCGAAATAACCTTTCATTCCAGCCATGTCTATCTCATGAGATATAAATCTTTACCTAATGCATTGGAGAGAGATATAGGTCCCACCCATCTTATAATGAATCCTTTCTTATGTGTGCCACATAATCATAAATCATACATCATCGCATAACACATGTAACAAAAATGGGATTCTTTAAACATCATGACATCATAAAACAAATCATATAAGGTAAATGACTTCATAAAAATAATTGTCTCAAAACATAATCAAATCAATGTAATAATAGGGATAAAACAGAACCCTACATTATCTTAGATGGAAAATAATTTTGCTAAAACATTTGAACTCCATTCTTGAGGAAAATATCCTTTCTACTTCAAAAACATTTTTTCCTTTCTTAACATGTCATACATCATTAAACTAAAAGAAGTTGATTAAAAATAAACTTGAAAACTTTTAAAGGAAGCTTCTTGGAAATAATGTTTTAAAAATCCATTCATGCCGTATAAGTTAAAAAAAACATTCTTCGTACTTTTGTCAGAAAAGTCAAAAAGTACCTCGTACGAAAAACGACAAAAGATTCCTTTCATATCTTATACTAAAAACTCACCGAAGGGTAAAATTGGATTTAAACAATTGTAGGTGGATGTAAATAATATTACATATTTAGGAAACATGGATGTGGATGATAAAATACACCCCAGTAAATACCAAAGTATAAACAATCTCGGATAAAAATGAGATTGTGATATTTCCCTTACCTTAGGTCCGATTTTCTTTGTACGTGTCTGAAGCTCCTGTATAATGGTTTAAATAATGATATTTACTTATTCCAGAATCATACATATTGATATCATATCATATATGGTCATATTCATAGCTTCTTATTAGTAATATTTCATTGTTACTTGTTACTCGGGTCTTTATTGCCTTTTGTTCTTATGCGTGTTTTGCCGAATAAATTCTTATTCTTCTTTTAAGGTTATATATACCTTATATCCAGAATGGTATTAGTGTAACATATATCATATTTATTCATTCAATTCATTTATATAATTACTATGTAATGATTATCATGTAGAACGAGTCGCATCACATCGTGGAGACGGTATTCCGTACGTACGCACGAGCGATGATATTGTTCCCATGATCGTGGAATTGTATTTAAGTGTATTTATACTATTTAAGTATCAATATCACTTTATTATAATCATATATAGTTACTAATTACACCATTATACCCATCCTTGTAAGGTGATGGTGGAAAATAGATTACACCACGGCGTGGAGACGGTATTTTGTACGTATGCACGCGGGGTGATTTCATTTTTCCGTAGGATGGATAGAAGGTAAATTAGGGTTGTTTCATATTTATAATAACATATCAGTATGTAACTAATACTGATGTTATTACTTTATCATGAAACAACTAATGAAGAATAAGTTGAAGAAGAAAGAAATTGAAAAGATTGGTAACGGATATTACCTCTTCTTTGAAACGCTTCTTTGAATCATCCACTTAGGGAACTAAGATTTTTCTTTGAAGAAGACCAGAACCTCTAGGATTATTCTAGGGAAGTGGAGCAGGGATTTTGGTAGGGTTTGGCTGAGATTGAGTGCTCAGATTGATGTGAGGAGGAGGGGGAGGAGGTGCCCTTTTATAAGGGAGGAGAGGGGCACCTTAGGAATATCTCAAAATATTATTTTATATTAAAGTCAAAATCGGTTTATAATTGTTCCAAAGGGTCTTATTTCGAAGGTAAAGTGGGGATGGGTCGAAATCCTATCAACCAATAGGATTTAGACATGTTTAGGTTATTATTATATCCGTATCAATTAGATTTAACTTTCAGTAAAATAATTTAACTTTTACCGTGACTTTTTGTTTTCTTACACTATATGGTTAATACACTTACTATAACATGCCAAACGAACCCCAAGTTGTTTATTATTAATATATATATCCTTATCTAAGTCATTTTGCCGAAACTAAGATTTTTAGGAATAAAATAACAATTAATAATATAATATTTTATTTAAAAACTATTTTGTGTCATTTTTGACACTATTTGATATATGATTTTTGTGAAAGTCATAACAGAATTATATGTTCGAACCAAGTTGATTAAATGAACACTAATATATCATAGTAACCTATAAAATTACTGTAATTCATAGAAATTCTCAAATTAAATTTATTTGATCATTTATAACATCAATTATGTTAACATTTCCATAAAAGGGTAATTACTGCATCATCGTTGTGTCATAAATAAATAAATTAATTTAATGTCTAAAAATTAGAAATAAAATATAATTATGTAGGAAATCTTTTTATCTTTCTAATAAATATTTATAGTCTAATTTATCTTATGTATAACCCCATATTTAAAATGTTTTAGTTATTAATCTTTGTTGTTAACTATTTTAACTATTCATTAAATAAAATAATATTAAATGTCATAATCTAATCCATGTGGACCTAAATGGTCATATAATATTCATAAGGTTGTTTGTGGTCTAACTACACTTATCCAATAGAATTAGTACATGTGTTAGGGTAATAGTAATATCATATTTACCCTTAGTTACCATATTTACTATCAACCGCGGGAAAAAAAAGTAAAAAGTTACTATTCACCAAAAAATTATATTTATCTCATTGAACCACATTTTACTTACTGATATCAACCGTTTCTGTTGGATTTTCGAAATTCCATTCACAGAAGCGGAAAAATTAAGTTTTATGAAAAATTCAGTTTTTAACCTACCACGTAGTGGTTTCACAATTCATCAAAAAGTGAAAGTTTTCAGAAAAATACCAAAATTTCACCCTAGGATAATTTCGATATTCCGAATCCAAAAATGAAGTCCATTTTCAAAGATAAAATTTAAAAAAGTGGTTATTACTATTCATAACGGCTATTTTACATAATATTTTAATAGCATATCATCGTTTAGTGAAACTCGGTATTGCGTACAACGCAAGCTATCGAGGAAGGTCGCGATTGCGTGTAAAGTAATCCAAGTGAGTGTTGTGTATAAAAAGTTTCCTTTGATGATTTATATAACATAAAAGTCTTGGGTTTCACATTCTACCCCCCTTAAAATGAATTTCGCCCTCGAAATTCGTTACTTTGTAACAAACAGATGAGGATACCTCTCCCTCATCATATCCTCAAGTTCCCATTTAGCTTCTTCTAATTGGTGGTTCCTCCATAAAACTTTCACCAAGTGAGTGGTCTTGTTTCGTAAGACTTTTTCTCTACGATCTAGAATCTCTATCGGCCGTTCTTCATAAGAAAGATCTTGCTCCAGCGGTACAACTTCTGAGCTGAGTACATGTGAAGGATTAGGTATATACTTTCTCAGGAGAGATACATGGAACACACCGTGAACTTGAGAGAGATTCGGTGGAAGCGCCAATCGGTAGGCTACCTTCCCTACATGATCCAGTATTTCGAAAGGACCGATATATCTAGGGCTCAACTTCCCCTTCTTTCCAAATCTCATGACTCTCGTCCAGGGAGATATCTGTAAGAACACTTTATCGCCCACTTCAAACTCTAGGTCTTTTCTTTGGCTATCAGCATAACTTTTCTGTCGACTCTGAGCTGCTCTTATGTGTTGTTGAATAGATCTGACCTTTTCTGCCATTTCATCAACGAGATCAGGTCCTAATAGATTTCTTTCCCCAACTTCATCCCAGCAAGTTGGAGTCCTGCATTTCTTTCCATAGAGAGCTTCATAAGGAGCCATCTGAATACTGGAGTGAAAGCTATTATTATAAGAAAATTCCACCAAAGGTAGGTATTGATCCCAACCTCCTTTGAAATCCATAGAGCAAGCTCTCAACATATCTTCTAGGGTTTGAATTGTTCTCTCAGACTGACCATCTTTCTGAGGATGATAAGCAGTGCTGAAACTCAAATCTGTATCCAGATCATGCAGAAGACTTCACCAGAACATCGAGGTAAATATCGGATCCCGATCAGATATAATAGAAAGTGCTACTCCATGCAATCTTACCACTTCTTTTACATATATCCTGGCAAGAATATCTAGAGAGAAATCCTCTCTAATAGCAATAAAGTGTGCAGACTTTGTAAGACGATCAACTATGACCCAGATAGCATTATTGTCTTTGGATGTTTTAGGAAGTCCTGTGACAAAGTCCATAGTGATGTTTTCCCATTTCCATTCGGGTATGGGTAATGGTTGTAACATCTCCTTAGACTTCTGTCTCTCAGCTTTAACTTGTTGACAAACCAAGCATCGAGAGAAATATTCAGCAACATCTCCTTTCATGCCATCCCACCAGAAGTACTCTTTCAGGTCCCTATACATCTTCGTGCTTCTAGAATGAATAGAGAATGAATAACTATGAGCCTCATCCAGCAGCTCCTTCTTTAATTCGGGGATGGGAGGAACACAAACCCGATTCCTGAACATTATTATCCCATGACAATCAAGGTTGAATTCAGGAACATTTCTCACCTTCTTTTGTAACTCTACATCTTCTTTCTGTGCCTCTTTAATCTTCACATGTATAGATGGTTGAACATTCATTTGAGAAAGATAAGATTTTTCCCCTTCCATTATAATACCAAGATCCATCCTTTGTAAATGCATAAATATTGGATCTTTTGTGATCCTCATCAAGGATAAACTAGCATGGTCTTGTCGACTTAATGCATCTGCCACCTTGTTTTCTTTCCCAGGGTGGTAATGGATTAAGCAGTCATAATCCTTAATCAGCTCCAACCATCTTCTTTGACGCATATTCAGCTCCTTTTGTGTGAAAATATACTTTAAACTTTTATGGTCATTATAAATATCACACCTTTCACCATAAAGGTAGTGCCTCCAAATCTTTAATGTAAAGATTACCGCAGCTAACTCCAAATCATGTGTTGGGTAATTTTGCTCATGGATTTTCAACTGTCGTGAGGCATAAGCTACCACCATATCATTTTGCATAAGAACACACCCCAATCCCTTTTTGGATGCATCACTATAGATCACAAACCTTTCTCCACTACAAGGCAGTGTGAGCACAGGTGCACTGGATAACCTTCTTTTCAACTCCTTGAAATTCTCTTCACATTCCTCTGTCCAAACAAACTTAACTCCTTTACGAGTCAACTTGGTGAGTGTATTAGAT
The DNA here is from genome assembly GCA_963277665.1 of Viscum album. Classification (NCBI taxonomy): domain Eukaryota; kingdom Viridiplantae; phylum Streptophyta; class Magnoliopsida; order Santalales; family Viscaceae; genus Viscum; species Viscum album. Next base: position 1,696,043,867 of record OY728142.1, on the reverse strand, counting down.
AATCGTGAAAAATCATTTACAAAACGTCAATAATATCCAGCCAAACCAAGAAAACATCGGATCTCAGTTACTTTTGTTGGTCTCAACCATCTTTCGATAACCTCTGTTTTTGCTGGATCCACAGATATCCCCTCTTTTGAGATTATGTGACCCAAAAATGAAACTTTTTGAAGCCAAAATTAACACTTAGTAAATTTGGCATAAAGCTTCTCCTTTCTCAGGGTCTTCAATATAATTCTCAAGTGGTCTTCATGCTCTTCCTTGCTCTTTGAATAGACAAGAATATCGTCTATAAAGACTACCAAAAATTGATCAAGATAGTCTCTAAAGACTCTATTCATTAGATCCATGAAGATAGCTGGGGCATTAGTAAGACCAAATGGAATCACTATAAATTCATAGTGTCCATACCTTGTATGGAAAGCCATCTTTGGTATATCCTCCCTTTTGACCCTTAATTGATGATACCCTGAACGAATATAAATCTTGGAAAAATATTGAGCTCCATGTAGTTGGTCAAATAAGTCATCAATGCGTGGGAGAGGATATTTTTTCTTGATAGTGATCTTGTTAATTCTCGATAATCAATACAGAGTCTCAATGATCCATCTTTCTTCTTAACAAATTGAACAGGTGCTCCCCAAGGTGGCGCACTAGGGCGTATGAATCCCTTATCAAGATTCCCTTGGAGTTTCTTCTTCAATTCCTGCAACTCAATTGGGGCCATTCTATTAGGTGTCTTTGAAATAGGCAAAGCACCCGGTACAAGTTCTATTGAAAAATAAACTTCACGATTTGGTGGAAGACCCGATAATTCCTCCGGAAAGACATCATCAAACTCCCGTACGATGGGCATATTCTTAATTGCGAGTTTCACACCAACCATTTGAGATAAATAACCTTCATTTAGTAGAATCAATACCCATAAAATGGAATAAATTTCCACTGGAAGGTTATGTTCATCCTTGCATTGATAGATGATCATAGATTGATCTGGAATATGAAATGTGACTTCCCATCTTTGGCAATTGATATGAGCTCCGTATAAAGAAAGCCAATCCATGCCAAGAATCACATCGAATTCCACTAAAGAAAGGATCACTAGATTTGCAGGAAGCACTTTCCCAAAAACGTCAATTGGAGAAGAATTATAAACTTTTGATGCGATTGATGTGCCATTAGGTGTTGTCACAGCTAACTCAACATCTAATTGTTGAGGTAATACGGTGATATCCTTATAAAATTATTCAGAAATAAAAGAGTGGGTGGATCCAGAATCAAATAAAAAAATTGCTAATTTAGAGTGGATGGTAAGTGTACCTTTCACCACTTCGTTATCATACTCCACATCGCTGATAGAAATTTCATCTGACTTTCCTTTGTCTTTAGCCTTAAGAGTTTGTTGACGTCGACCATCGTCATCTACCCTTTGATTTGGGCATTGATTGGCATAATGCCCCATCTTCATGCACTTGAAACATTGAAGTGTAGTAGGTTCATTCTGTGTATCCCTTCCTTTGTTTGCATCATTAGACATCTTCTTCCCATTATCGCGGCATTCAAATGCCCGATGACCTTCCTTTCCACATTTGAAACATTTACTTGTCCCTTTAAGACAACTCCCTCCATGTTTCTTTCCACACTTTGAGTATAAGGTAAAGCTCATCTTCTTTTCAGTGTGCTCTTTAGATTTTCCTTTGAATTCCATTTTCCTCTTCTTATCAAACCCATATGACTGATGGGTTACTCCAATCTCTATCTCGACTTTGAGAGCACATCGAAAGATTTCCTCGTAGCTATTGAAGTCCCTTATGGCTAACGCCCTTCGAAGACTTGGATTTAAGCCACTAAAGAATCGATCGATCTTACTATCAGGTTGGATAATAATACCAGAAGCGTACCTTGCATGTCTTGTAAAATTTGCTTCATAGGTACCAACAGATTCATCATCCCTTTGCTTCAGTTCAAGAAACTCTTTCTCCATCTTTGTTCGGATAATACGAGGGAAGTACTTTTTGAAAAATAAGTTCTTGACCTCGTCCCATTCCATGGACTCAATTTCATCCCTTTGACTCGTATTCTTAATAAGATTCCACCATTGATCAGCATCTCCTTCTAAACGATACACTGCTAGGATGTCTTTATCATGTTCAGAACATTGAAGAACTGAAAATATTTTTTCAGTAGTACTAATCCATTGTTCAGCAACTAATGGATCAGTAGACCCGCTGAAAGAAGGTGGACGCTGCCTCATGAAGGATTCAACAGAATGTTGCTCCTTCCTTTGCTCGTTTGGAAGTCCTGCATCATTCATAGCTTGAGAAAGTTGTGTGAGCATGGCTACAATATTTTTCATTCCAGCTCCCATAATGTTTGGTTGCTCAGGGGGACAATCATTTCATTTCCCATCGCATTCCACATTAACACGGTTCCTTCGGGTTCCAGCCATTGACTAAAACCAAGAAGAATAGTGTGAGCAACACTAATTATAATAGGAAAACCACATCATTCAAGAATAAAATTTTCAGGCTTAAGGTCTTATCCTAGGTTATTCATGGCCATTTCTAAAACACTAAGATTGTGTTCTATGCTTAGACTTATCCTTAGGGTTCTTACTAAGGCTTTCACATCCATGTTTCCAATGGTTGACTATACCTTTCCATTGATACCAACTATAACGACCCATACTTTACATACATTGTTAATACTTCAAAATTGAAGCACACTTATTACAACATATGACAAAACCACAAAGGACCATATAGGTATAGTGTCTTTAGAAACTGGGGAACATAATCATCTGGTTCATAAATCTTCTACAGTGTCTCCCATTTATTTAATCATATCTAGGGTCCCTTTTAGCATATTCTACTTAATATCCATCTTCCTGACCTGGGGAAAAGAAAACGTACAAAAAAGGGTGAGCTCAAATGCACAGCAAGGGAAAATAAAGGAAATAAAAATCATATCATATCTTTTTGAAAATCATAACCTGCAAAAGAGATCATAATATCTTAACATGGAATAAATCATAGAAGTGAAAATGAGATCCCCATAATCATAACATAAAACTTGAAACTTTGTGTCATGCACATATAATCATGGAAAATCATTTCTTGTTAGTCATGACTCATTTCCAAGACTATCTTAGCGGACAGAGTCCATTTCTGAACCGAGTTCACTCCTCATTTCAGTCCTGTATCACCGAACCGAAATAACTGTCTGTTCCAGCCATGTCTATCTAATGAGATATAAATCTTTAGCCAATGCATTGGAGGGAGATATAGGTCCAACCCATCTTATAATGAATCCTTTCTTATGTGTGCCACATAATCATAAATAATACATCATCGCATAACACATGTAACAAAAATGGGATTCTTGAAACATCATGACATCATAAAACAAATCATATAAGATAAATGACTTCATAATAATAATTCCCTCAAAACATAATCAAATCAATGTAATAATAGGGATAAAAACAAAACCCTATATTATCTTAGATGGAAAATAATTTTGATGAAACATTTGAACTCCATTATTGAGGAAAATATCCTTTCTACTTAAAAAACATTTTTTCCTTTCTTAACATGTCATACAACATTAAAATAAAAGAAGTTGATTAAAAATAAACTTGAAAACTTGTTAAGGAAGCTTCTTGGAAATAATGTTTTAAAAATCCATTAATGCCGTATAAGTTAAAAAAACATTCTTCGTACTTTTGTCGGAAAAGTCAAAAAGTACCTCGTATGAAAAATGACAAAAGATTCCTTTCATATATTTTACTAAAAACTCACCGAAGGGTAAAATTGGATTTAAAAAATTGTAGGTGGATGGAAATAATATTACATATTGAGGAAACATGGATGTGGATGATAAAATACACCCCTGTAAATACCAAAGTATAAACAATTTCTGATAAAAATGAGATTGTGATATTTCCCTTACCTTAGGTCTGATTTGCTTTGTACGTGTCCGAAGCTCCTGTATAATGGTTTAAATAATGTTATTGACTTATTCCAGAATCATACATATTGATATGATATCATATATGGTCATATTCTTAGTTTCTTATTAGTAATATTTCATTGTTACTTGTTACTCGTGTCTTTATTTCCTTTTGTTCTTATGCGTGTTTTGCTGAATAAATTCTTATTCTTCTTTTAAGGTTATAGATAACTTATATCCAGAATGGTATTAGTGTAACATATATCATATTTATTCATTCAATTAATTTATATAATTACTATGTAATGATGAACATGTAGAACGAGTCGCATCACATCGCGGAGACGGTATTCTATACGTACGCACGAGCGATGATATTGTTCCCATGATCGTGGAATTGTATTTAAGTGTATTTATACTATTTCAGTATCAATATCACTTTATAATAATCATATATAGTTTCTCATTACACCATTATACCCATCCTTGTAAGGTGATGGTGGAAAATAGATTACACCACGGCGTGGAGACGGTATTCCGTACGTACGCACGCGCGGTGATTTAATTTTTCCGTAGGATGGATAGAAGGTGAATTAGGGTTGTTTCATATTTATAATAACATATCAGTATTTAAGTAATACTTATGTTATTACTTTATCATGAAAAAACTAAATAAGAAGATGTTCAAGAAGAAAGAAATTGAAAAGATCGGTAATGGATATGACCTCTTCTCTGAAACGCCTCTTTGAATCCTCCACTTAGGGAACTAAGATTGGTCGTTGAAAAAGACCAGGACCTCTAGGATTATTTTAGGGAAGTTTAGAAGGGATTTTGGCAGGTGTTGGCCGAGCTTGAGTGCTCAAATTTGTGTGAGGAGGAGGGGGAGGAGGTGCCCTTTTATATGGGAGGAGAGGGGCACCTTAGGAATATCTCAAAATATTATTTTATATTAAAGTCAAAATCGGTTTATAATGGTTCCAAAGGGTCTTATTTCGAAGGTAAAGTGGGGATGGGTCGGAATCCTATCAACCAATAGGATTTAGACAAGTTTAGGTTATTATTTTAACCTTATCAATTAGATTTAACACTAAGTTAAATAATTTAACTTTTACCGTGACTTTTTGTTTTCTTACACTATATGGTTAATACAAATACGATAACATGTCAAACGAACCCAAAGTTGTTTATTGTTAATATATATCCTTATCTAAGTAATTTGGCCAAAACTTAGATTTTTAGGAATAAAATAACAATTAATAATATAATATTTTATTTAAAAACTATTTTGTGTCAATTTTGACACTATTTGATATATGATTTTTGTGAAAGTCATAACAGATTTATATGTTCTAAACAAGTTGATTTAATCAACACTAATATATCATAGTAACCTAGAAAATTAGTGTAATTCATAAAAAGTCTCAAATTACATTTATTTTAGCATTTATAACATCAATTATGTTAACATTTCCTTAAAAGGGTAATTACTGCATCATCGTTGTGTCATAAATAAACTAATTTATTTAATGCCTAAAAATTATAAATAAAATATCATTATTTAGGAAATATTTTTAGCTTTCTAATTAATATTTATAGTCGAATTTATCTTATTTATAACCCCATATTAAAAATGTTTTAGTTATTAAATGTTGATTTTAACTATTTTAACTATTCATTAAATAAAATAATATTAAATGTCATAATCTAATCCAAGTGGATCTAAATGGTCATATTATATTCATAAGGTTGTTTTTGGTCGAATGAACCTTATCCAATAGAATTATGACATGCGTTAGGGTAATAGTAATATCATATTTACCCTTAGTTACCCTATTTACTATTAACCGCGGTAAAAAAAAGTAAAAAGTTACTATTCACAAAAAAATTATTTTTACCTCATTGAACCACATTTTACTTATTGATATCAACTGTGTCTATCGGATTTTCGAAATTCCATTCACAGAAGCGGTAAAATTAAGTTTTATGTAAAATTCAGTTTTTAACCTACCACTTAGCGGTTTCACTATTCATCAAAAATTGAAAGTTTTCAGAAAAATACCAAAATTTCACCGTAGGCTAATTTCGATATTCCAAATCCAAAAATTATGTCCATTTTGAAAGATAAAATTTCAAAAAGTGGTTATTACTATTCATAACGGCTATTTTAAATAATATTTTAATAGCATATCGTCGTTTAGTGAAACTCGGTATTGCGTACAACGCAAGCTATCGAGGAAGGTCGCGATTGCGTGTAAAGTAAGCCAAGATAGTGTTGTGTATAAAAATATTTCCTTGATGATTTATATAACATAAAATCTCGGGTGTTACAGTATCAATTGGAGATAAACAATCATTCGCATTCAACAAATATAAGTGTATAATTTTATCAAACTAAAATTATACAACAACCCTACATAAAAATATGATTCGCGGTTATCGGGCATCGTAGAAGACATCATCGCGGGGAGACGACGTCAAATCATTGATGTCAGGGAAGAAGGAACAGATGATGGTGCGTCGTCAAGGTTCCATGCAGGCGTCTCCTTCTCCTTTTTCTTGGCCAAAGACCGAAGGATGTAATTGTCATTCTTTATCGGTTCTTCATTGGAAGGATGATGTTCTTTATTGAAGAGAGGAACTCCTTCATATTCATTGGAGCTCCCCAAAATATTTTCCAACCAATCTTAAAATAAGAACATCCCTAATTTTATAATATTTTCTAGTCAATTCAAAATAATTCAAAAAGAATTATTTACACCCATGTTAATTCAAGTACATTAAGTATTTGGTTTGGCACAAATTATGAGAGGAGGCGGTCTCATAAATGCTTGGGAGGTTAATAGGTTCCACCTTAATGAATGGAGGATTTAAAGGGGGGTCAATGGTAAGATGAAAAGGTTAGGATTGTGTGGGACCCACCTCACAAATATCCGCTCATGGGAGGTTATGAGGGTGTGGGCCGCACATCTAACTCTCCTTGGGAGGAAATAACCAACTTTCATAAATAAAATTGTGTTACACAGATTTTATATATTTATCTACAAATCCCCACAAATTAACTCTCAACCCACATAAAACAAAATTGCGGAAAAGGTTCTCTTAAGAGAATATCGGCGCTACGAGTTCATCGGTGCCCTCAGATTTCAATTTTAAGCACCGGTTCAAAAGAAATAAAAACCCGCACGTATGTTTACTGAACGTACCCAAACAAAACTTCAGAAATTGATTATGGGCACACCGGGCCTTGGAATCAAGTTCCATCAGAAACCAAAGACTCGTAAAATTCCAATGTATTTAAATAAAATTCTTTTAAATTTCCAGGTCGTTACATTATTAATTTCCTAAAAATATTTATTTCAAAGTTATTTATTTTTAAAATAAATATTACATAAAATTTAACAAATTTGTATTCATATTTTAATATACATCAAGAACGTTTTTTAATATTCCATTTATATGTAATAATCCATTACTTTTGTTTATGGTTCACTGTGGATATTTTCTACCTATTCAAATCATCATATTTTTATGGATATAATATGATCATTTCTTATGGAAATTTTCATGAAACTTATTATTTTTATATTAATTTATTATATTATAATGCAATTGTGAATTCTTTGTTATTCATGTACAAAACATAGGTATAATTAATAGAATGTCATTGACAGAATTATAATTATATAATACATAAAATTTAATGTAAACAAATAATGTCTTAATTTTTTATTTTTAGGACAATGTATTGAACCCATCCAATTAAGGGACTTTTTCTAATATTCTTATCTAAATGAAAAGTTATCCTAATCTACTATTGGACTCTATAAACTGTATTTATTATAATGGATACTGAATGAAATTCACTACGGGACTATTTCCACATTTTTTACTTGAATTATGAGTGATCCCAATTCAATATTGGACGCTTCCCACTCCGTGATTAGGGTTTTGGAAGTAATCCTTTATATATAAACTGATATTATATTATTACTACAAAACCGACATTTAATAGTGTTGATATTTATCAGTTCTAGAAAAAATCACTTTTAAATGGCATCTTTATCATCTCTAATTTTATTATTGACAGAGTGAACCCTTTACTGGTACATTATATTTAATAATGTTAAAGTGTACCCTTTATTAGAGATTTATTTTTAGCCCTGATAATTAATACCCTTTATCAGCACTATACTTTTAGCACGCGTAAGGGAATCCATTACCAGTGCTTTTTTAGCAGTGAAAAAGGTCCAAATAAATAAATTGGAATATGTAATAAATAAAATTTAAAAAATGTTCTTAATAAAAGAAAATAAAAATTCAATTACTTAAATAATTATTGATAAAAATTAATAATTATATTATACTACATATAAAATATAAATACTAATAAATATTATATATTTCATATATTTTTAAATGAAAATCAATGATAAAGAATTAAAGAATTAAAATATATAAATTGAATAAAATATGAAACATTTTATTAAAGAGATGATTATTTATAATATTAATAAATAAAAAATATTAAATAAATATATATATATATATATAAATATTAATGTATATAAATATGATTTATATAATACAAAATATTATTTATTATTTACATTAAATAGTAATATATTTTGTGAATAATGGGTTAAAATCAAAAAATAATATTATTTAAAAATAAAAATTAATTGCATTGAGTAATGAAAATATTTGAATGTCATTTTATGTTTCAAATTATATCATAGATAAAATATATAATATGTATTTGTCATATAAGTAATTCATTCATTTTTATATATATGAACATATAAAAAAATAATTTTTTATAATTTTTCAATTTATATTAATTATTTTATATTTATTTATTTACAATGTTTTAAAATTTCCATTTTAATTCATTATTATTTAAATTCATATCAATTTTTTTAATGATTTATATTATTCAATGTCATAAAAATTTTCAATATTGTACTGATATTGAATAAATCAATTTTACTAATAAATAACATTTATGAACATAAGATTAAATATTAATTAATATTATTAAAAAACATTTAAAAAACATTTATAAATATATATATTTATATTTACATTTTTATACATTTAAAATTTGGAATAAATAAATAATATTTTAAAAAAATTATATATATAGTTATAAAAAAAATAATTATAAATTTATAATAAATTTTTTAAAATAGTGAATAAAATTACTATATATATATATAATTATATAAATATAAATAATCATTTTGATATATATAATGATATAAATATAAATATACATTGATTTTAAATTTGTAATGATATAAATATATATATAATGATATAAATATTATTTTTTTAAAAAAATAGTTATATAATTTTAATGAAATAATAATATATTCATTGAATTGTATAATTATACTTTTATAAAAATTATCATTATAAGTGTTATAATTACATATTATAATTACAATATTTTTTAAGTATTAGTTTTATAAAAAATATTATAAATATTTTTCAGTGCTTTTATTTCACTGAAAAAATATAGATTTATCAGCACTAAATAATAACTTATTAATATCCAATTTATCATCACTTATATACATTGTGATGATAAAATATGACTTTATCATTTTTTGTGTAGATGCACTAATATAAGTGTTATGGTCTATTTTAAGAACTCTAATAATCATAAAACATGTAGTTATATCTGAAGATCTCTATGGAAGAGATATGTTTTTGATGCTCTTGGTTGTCAAATCCTAGATCGGATCTAGGTTAGAATAATTTCCCAAACTATTCCAAACCTTGAATATCAATCTCAATTGATTATAGGGTTGAATGGAACCATGGCTCGAAAAAAATCCATTTTTTAGGAAATCATTAAATTCCCTCAGTTATCCATTGAACTTTCCCATCCCACTGTCATGTATCCGAAATAGTGTATTTTCATTACACTATAGTAAAAAACCCAAAATTCGGTATTTTTAGATAAATTCAAGTATAATATTATTTGATATCATGGGGGTATCCTTGGGACAACATTTACAATATGCGACTTGAAATATATCATACCAAATTTTGGGTCATGTTGTTGTGAGGTATAATAGGATCTTAATACCTATATACCATTATATATACCTATTATAAATCATAAAATTTTGAAAAATACATTGATATAGTGGTTAGTGTCATCATTGGTCTGGAATATTACATTGCTAATCAACTAGATGGTGAAATATTTGTCATTTTTGGGGTATTATATTATGTTCTTCCAAAATTGACACGATTAGTGTTGAGTGAGGTGAAACATAAATATAAGGTTATCCCCTTCTATTTGAATGGAAATTATAGTATTTTATTATAAATAATGGATTATGAAATATATTACACATGTTAAAAACTATATAATATTTTTTCATATAAATTTCTTCTGTGGCTAATTAGAACTGACATATGGTATAAAATTAATGTATTTATTTAGGATGACTATGAAATATTTAATGGGCTTTGGATAAAAATAGGGATCACTTATGAAATGCAACAATAATGTGATTCAGATGAATATTTATAATTGGATGACAAAAAACATTATATATGTTTGATTTTTTGTCTTATTTATTTAAATACATTATGAAAAAATATAACATGTTCTGTATTTATTGTTTAAATTGGTCAATTTGATTTTAAATTATATGACTTAAATTATATAACAAGAATAAACATTTAGGTTTAAGGTGCTATAATCTATAGAATATATTATATTTGAATAATTTATTTTCAGATAACATGTAATTGATATTATGATTTTGGTTGTTGAAATATATTCAGAAAATAAACAATTAGAATAAGTCATTTTCTACAAAATAACATATAATAATTGAATTTTTAGAAAAAAATAATGTTTAATTGCATGGTGTAAAAGTAGAGTACATAGATGATGGTATTTATTATTCTCAATACCTTCGAATTGATCAAAATGTTTCTAAATTAGACATTTTCACTTAAAAGTAACATATTTAATGAGAAATGTATTCCTTTATTAAAAATTAAAAGAATAATTTAACTAATTCAACAATAAATAATATACCACTATATTTAGTTAATTTTGAATGATAAATATTAATATATAATGATGTAAATTAAAAAAAATATAGAATTTATTTTCTTGAAATAAAAATTATTTTCAGGGATTAAATTATTACAACTTGAGAATCTGACATCAAGTCATTTTTATTAGTTTGTATTAATAATTTAATAAAATTATATGTTCGTTGTGGATTCTTAATTTGATCGAATTTCAATAGTTTACTGACATAAAGTAAATTCAATTTTTATGTCCAGGTGGAAATATGATGCCCCACATATGTGACTTTCTCAATTACATGACATAATGAATGTTTCAGTAAAATACACTACCATGACCTTTCATGTTATGTGTATTACAGAATTTAAAAAAAAAATTCCAAAAAATCCCATATTTTTATACTAATGGAATTTTTTGAACAATATTTACCAAAACATGATCCGTAAAAATCCTTCATTGTTCTTATTTGAATGAATTTCATAATTTATAATTAATATTATTCAGGTCAATATCCTCATGCCAAGATTTTATCCAACATTCATCCTTATGGGCCCCTCCAAGTGATTTAGGCTCTACATTGGAAAAACTGACGTTTTTTTAAATTATTACTCCATAAAGTTCATTAAAACATTCTGATCACTAATTAAAATTAATTCATTACTTTTATCCTTCCTTATATTTCTTACAGTTGATAAAAATATATTCATCATTTAAATGATAACCCACTCATTAATACTTCTTAATAATCATTTCTTTTTCTTTATCACAGATCAAATAAACACTATGTATTATTTAATTTAATTCATCTAAAAACATATTATTCTTTAGCATTGACTTTGGTTCCACAATTCAAAACCTTTGAATAAAATACAGGTAATTTTCAAAAAATTGGAGACATTCACCATTTATAATCAATATATTATGTGAATTTTTTTATTTTCTATAAAAAATGAATATTTTATAATCCTAATAGGATATGTTTACTTTCTCTTAAATGATTTGAATATTCCTTCAAATTCACCTTATTTTATTCTTATTCTCCTCACAAGTTTATTGATTGTTTGGAAATATCTATTTGAATTTTTTATCATCATTATTTCTCTACCATTAGCATTTCTTTGTGGTCAACAATTTTTTCATTATAAATTCATTATCCATAGAAATAATGTATTTTTTGTAATTATTTTCTATTTAGTTGTTTTCTTTATTACTCATATAATAATTGTTTTCTTGTAGGAGATGATTCTTTTTTTCAAGCGTGTAGCTAAGATAATTGCAATAACGAAATGCATTACCAATTCATAAAATCATCAAGAAAATTTGAATTATAACAACATATTTAATTATTTTGGTAATCATTTTATCTACTATTTTTAATTTAATATCATTATCATTTTGAACTGATAAATATTTAAAAAATTTCACAGATATTTTGGGATGTCATTTTTTTCAATCACCTACCTATAACAATCCATAAAAGAGATAAAATAATTGTTTATAACAATTTTAGTTGGATTTTTATTTTCATTTCTATTTTTTATCAGCCTTCCAACACTGCATATTGATTCGATTTTATTAGCATAGAAACCATTCTTGATGATGAAAGCATCTTCTCTTAAAACATTCAATAACGAGAAAGGTTTTTCGGTTAAGAACATCGAGTCAATATGAATTTTAGAAGTATGAAATTTAAATACTATAGAAGCATGGAATCATTAGACATTAATATTTTATTGAAAATTTTTTATGGGTATGAATCAACCACACTTCAATTCGACTAATGATGTGATTGGTATGACTCTAAGTGCTTCATTTTATTTTTAATTGAGGATAATTTTAATAAAAAGGAAAACTGACATACTTGAAATTGATAAATCATATTTTTGTTGGTCTGTTACTATAGGGAAATGATAAATAATTCATCTCATACATGTGGGATTCAGGAACACCTCAATTGGATGTACAATATGATTATAATGACTCAACATGTTAGTTATCAGTTAAAAATCATCAATTCTGTTCAATAAATTTAAATCAATGAAAATAGATCCAACAAACTCATATTTTCTTGATAATTTAAGAAATATATTCACAATTTATTTACAATGAGTAGGAATCAGTATCACACCGATCTGAAACACGATGTGACTAGTACAAATAAAATTGCGTTTTCTTAATTTAAAACAATATTTTTATAAAAAATATTTGTTGTTTTCAAAATCAGGTAAACCCATTCATACTAGATTAATACATTAGGACAACAATCCATAATTCATTTGTGATATATAAGAATCAATATTTCTCAATCGGATGCACAATGTGACTAGTATGACTCCAAGAGATCCTATTTATTTAAAAATGACATCAATTTTATTAAAAATGACAATTGAACTACTCAATCTGTAAAAATGAATTCATATTTATTAGATACTTTACAACTATGAAACGTTAGTCATTTTTTCGAGTATGATTCATTTGCGGCTAAATCTTTTACATGGTTTTCCTGTTTTAACTCAATGTGTCTGTTATCTATTTAAAATCGATAGATTAGTTAAAAAAATTCACTCACTAAAAATTGTGAAAACAAATTATTATTTTAATAATAATTTATGATATTTATTTATATGTATTATTCTAGGAAAATGAATTAGTCTCAAGTCAAACCGAAACAAGACCAGATTGGTATTATTAAATGTGTGTGTGTTCTGTTTATGTTGACCTTTTAGTAAAAAATACAAGTGTCATTCCTAAAACTGAGTAAAAAAATATGTATTGTATTGACACGTTACAGAAATTATCCATATTCCATTTATGACATTTATGATTTATCCTGACCTTAATCTATTGCAATGTTTGGCCTATATAACACCAATTTAAACTATTTATAAAACATTTTACATCAATTTCTATAAAAATGAAAACTCACCAACTCAAAAATGATCAGACACATTCTTATTATATTGATACATCATTAAAATGGTCCATATGTCATTTTTGACATGTAGGAATCAACCTCACCTCAATCAGATACATGATTTCTCTTGAATTACAAAATCTGTCCGTTATTTGTTTAAAATCTACATTTTAGTTCAAAAAGTTTCACAAACTTAAAACCAAGATAATGATCATGGATTTTTTTATAATTTTTGAAAATGATTCATATGTTATTTCTAACATGTAGGAATCATTGTAATGTCAAACTGGAACATGATCTAGTCGGTATGAGTCAAAGTGTTTGTTTGCCATTTAAAATGACATTTTAGTAAATAAGACAAGTGAGGTAATAAAAAAATTAGAAAACACATTCAGATTATTTTTATACTTTAAGAAATAAATTCGTAAGTTATTAGAGACTTGAAATATTCGGCCACACATAAATCTGATTTATGGTGTTACCTGTATTACTCAAAGTGATTGTTTTCAATATATAAGTATCATTTTAGTTCATAATGCGCATCACATAACCAAAACTAAGAAAATGATCTGAGATAGTTTTTTCATCATTTAAATTCTATATTGCCACATTATTATTTTTATTTCATCTTGTTTTTGGTTTTTTAGTGTGTTGTAGGAGCACACTATAGTAATCCCTTTTAGGTTCACTAATATAGGCACTAATAATTGGTCATTTATGTCCACTTTTTAAGCTGTGATAATGGATTATTTTATCAGTTCTTTTACAAGTGGAGATAAATGGGACCCATTTTAGTGTTTATATAAGCACTGATATAGGACCCCATTATTAGATCCTAAAACTATATGATAACGGACTATTAATATGTGCTTTTTAGCGCCGATAAATGCATCTGGTTTTTAATCCTTCTCTTGTAGTCAGCACTTTTCTTGGGATGATAGTGGATATTTATATTACTATTACTGATTTATATTATATAAGTGTATTCTTATTCATGTGATATATCCTTATTCAACATTTCCATGTTATTGTAGTTTCATATGTTATTTTTTCATGTCTTGTAATTATTTAATCTGGATTCTATACAACAATGAATCATTTAATAAGATTATTCTAAAATCATTTCCTTAGGAATCATGATCAGCTATCAATGTTGTAGTGGGTATGATTTATTATGATATATTAATGTACCATAATTATTTTGTTATAAACACATGTAAATATTATTCTCACATATGAACTCTTATGAATATTTTTTATGTCCACCCCATAATAAGCATGTTATATCACCCTTTCATGTATTTTCATTCTCTATGTAATGAAAAAGTGTATTGTATAGGATGATCTTAGAGGGGTATATTTTGACAATATTATATCTATGATATTTTGAAAAATGTTTTCAAAATGTGTATTTATAGTATATGTTCATCAAATAAACTAAAACTATAGGCTATAGGGTGTCATTTGTTTTTAGATGTAATGTTTATTCATATCCAATGTTGAATTATTAATGAATGTTATGATTGTGTTATAAAAAAAACATAATTAAATTTTATTCAAATTCAACATTGCTCAATTGAACATGCATTAATATTTCATAGATTGGCTTATCGGAATTATATTTCCAATAGCAGTATTAGTGGATTTGGAACTTACTTTATCTCACAAAATAATATACACAGGACGGTAATTAAATATATATTTTTAGAGGATTAATAGGTATGAAAATTTTCAATAGTATGGCGATGATAATGATTAATTTTTAATGATATGTAGTTATGGCTTGTGGATAGTTTGTATGTATCCTTCCTCTTCCAATAAAGAGTTAGATATTGAATGTAATAGAAAATGTATAGTGGCCTTATTATTCCATGTTTATTTTTACAATGTTATTACTTGATAATGGTATATTTATTTTCATAAATTATATATTATAGAAATATGTAAGGGTTTGGGACAAGACAACTTACTATGTTTTTGAACTCATTCCCTACATGGGATCCATTGAAGTGTTTTTCCCAGCAAAACAACACATAATCATTGTAATGGAATAAGACCTGAACTAGAGTGATTGATTCACCAGGATCATGGAGATTTTGGAGAGTCACATTTTGTTTCAGGATTTCTAGAATGATAGATAGTACGAGTGGTGTACCTACCACTTTCTAGATAGGTCTCATCCATTGTTGATCTTCATTTATGAACTTCTTCCATGTTTGGAGGGAACTATATATGCACATTCATTTTTTTGTTAGTCTATCATGATTCTAAAACATGATTCAGATTCCTTTAGACTTGTAATGAATAATAAATCATATTTATTCAATGTTACACATTATAAAATTTTCTTATAATTAATAAACACTTCATTGGTAATAAGTTACACACTTTGTATAACCAAAGAATTATGTAGTCATTATTTTTGTGGGTATAAACATTGATGATTTTCATACATCATTTAAAATTGGATGAAACAATATCCTAGTTTTTTACTATTCAATCATCGATGTTTACAATATCCTATGACAATCAGGATGTGTATCTGAGGTATTATATTGATGCGAATCATGTTCCATTTCGATATCAGTGTAATATAAATTATATAATACATAACAAAGAGTCTACTTAATTTATCAAACTTCATAGTTTATATGAATTTTTTAGTTGACTGGTTAGGATGCTCCTCCATAAATATACATATTTGGTATATTTTCCTATTTTTGATTCTAAATTTTTTATATTTTTTATTCCTATATTATAGAGTGATTTTTAATTAAGATGTTCACATTAAATATATGAAAATAATTTAAATACATGATAATTTTTTTATATTGTTATGAACCCATATTCACTAGGAAAAAAATATCAATGAATAAATATTAAATTATAATTAAATCATAATAAATTACAAGAGTATTTGATGAAATGGGAAAAAATGATTTGAAATTTTTAGTAGCTACCATGAAATTGTTAAACTATATAAATTGAGTACTTTTATTATAATGTTTCATTTTTAATATGTAATACTCATTAATATATAATTTTTTTATAATATAATAGATTTTAATCCTAATAAATATAGTTTATCAAATAATATATTTTTTTCGGATCCAATGCACAGATATCAGAATAATTAGCCGCACATTATGTTCCCTTTTAAGTAGAAAATATTATAATTTTCAATATTATATTATATTTCAATTATATATAATATAAAATCTATTAAAATTCATGTTTTCATTGTCATTGTGGTGATAATATATCTATCATTAATTTATTTCTAAGATATTAACAATAAAAATAAGTAGATATATTTCTTTATTTGGTAACTATATATAGTATATATACTAATATTTCAATATTGAAACATATTTTATAACAAATAGCATATAATTATTAGTTTCTTCTAATGTCCAATATATCCAAATATTTATGACAATGGATAATACATTTTTATATTTATAAAATATACCATATCCAACAGAACAAATCAATCCCCCTTAATAATATCCACTATATGTGTTTAGTTTTTTAATAGTTTCTTTTTTTATGTATTTATTAAACAACACAATATTTATATGCCTATATAATATATAAATATTCATTTTAAATAATTTTTAAACAATCAAATAGTTTAATTTTGTGATGAATTGGTAGGATATGTTATGTTGTGATACTTAGATATGTTTTGAATAGATAATTTCTTAAAACATAATTATTTAACATTTTTATCATTAAAAATGTGATAAAGTTGATTATAAATCAAATATCACAAATAAACATTAGTAAAAAAGATATTCAAATTTTACTAATGAACCAATTTATTTCTTTCATTATAAAAAATATTATTTTTTATCTCTTTTTTATGGGATTAAAAGGGTATATTCATTACTATATTATTATTTATTCGATATAAAGGGATAAAGATATAACAACATTCATCAAATCATCTAAACTAGGAAATATTCTTATTATTATTATCATATTGTAAAATATCAAGGATTATTTTTTGTCATGTTAAAATAAACTATATCCCATTTCAATGAACCATGTGTATACTATGACTAAAAGTTATTTCCCACTCTATGTATTAAGGAAGTTTAAAACACGGTTCACCTACTAGATAATTAAAGAATGTATTGTTTTTTTTGAAATTAAAATCTATTAATTGATTATTCAATTTTTACCTAGACAAAATAATTTCACAATGTTATATCATGTGATGATCTTGGAATGACTGAAAGTATGTGTTTTAAATTTACAAGTGTTATTTTAGTTTATAATGTTCATTACATGCTCAAAAACTAAATAAATAATGATCACTTGTCGTAAAATTCAATAAAAATTATATACAATTAATTTCTAACCTATAGTACAAAATCTTATGTCATTCTAGTATATGGTCTAATTATAATGATAAAGTCGACATGTTTTGTGTATAAATGTTTTATTTTAGCTCAAAATTTGGTTCAAATGCTCAAAACTGTTTAAAAAATTATAATATTCATAAATATATAGAAAATGACAAATAGTTCATTTTTCACTTGTTACAATGAACCTAATATTATTATGATATTATGTTTTCTCCATATGATTGAATGTTTATGTTTTCAATTTTATTTTATAATTTAGTTTAAAATGTGTTTCACATGCTCAAAACAGAATAAATGATCAATGATTTTCATGAAATTTTACAAAAATGATTCTTTATTTTTTACATTTAAAAATGAAATTTACATTATTACTTTATGAATTATTTTTCAAATGAATTAATGTGTTTTTTTTAATTTTAAAATGTAATTTTAGTTTGAAAAGTTCATGAAAATCCTAGATCTAAACAGTAGAACATTGATAATGAAGAAAATTTTGATAAATTATTATGGATTCCTTTTTCTGGATATATGAATAAATCTTAAATCATTAAGAATCTTTTAATAGTCATAATGAACAAAGTAAAATTTTTCATTGATAGTTTTAAGGGTGGTCAAGGAACTATCACATGTTGAGATGGTATTTGGAGTATGATATACTCAGAAATACCAAATATTGGATCGAAATGATACAGATACTGAATGAAGTATGTAATGATGCTCAGAATACAAGATGGGGTGAATTGTTTACATTAAATAAATTCCATTGGATCTTTTAAAGGTAGTTAGGTTTTAAAAATCTAAACAAGGAAATTCAAAAAACCTATAGTTCTAAAATATTTCATTATTCTAGAATTATGATTCTGAGAAAGTGAATCTTGAAATATGTTTTCGAAAATGAAACATAACAAAAGTTTAAAAAGATAAATAGTCTCTCTTAAAGCATGTAGAATCTTACTAAATCAGAGTATACAAGTATAAGGAAGTATAATATAGTTATAATTTCCTAAATAAATAAAATTCAGCTGAAATATTGAAACAACATAGGTAACAAGTAGTAAATATTTTATCCTAAAGATATGGGTATCCAACAACCATGGATAATGGTCCCTTGATCTATACATTCAAGAAAATTTGTCTTACCCACACCAGGGTAAGCCCTCAATATGAAGATCAGAGTCTGTCTTTATATAACCACAATCCCTCGACATTAAGTTAGTCGACACCTCTGCATTCTTCAGCATGTAGGCCCTCAACTTCAAGGTAGACATCACCTCTATCTTCCTATCCCTGGAAGACCTCGATTATACATAGAAACAATCAGAGTCGCACAAACAAAATCTGAACGAGAAGTTCAGCATGCACAAATCAATGAGATTCTCTCTCTAGAAATCATTTCATCAACATGTAATCTCTCGAGTCATAGAATAGTTTCGAGTTCATTCAAATAAACTCTTATTTATAAGCATGGATTCAATGGTCGGCTCCCTCATCCAATGGTAATATTTTTCCTTGAATTTCGGAGGGACCCGTACACGTGCCACTCGAACAACGGTTAGTAAGTTACTGAATGCATGACATCATTTTGTAATGAAACAATGGTAATAAAATATATGGTAACATAACCAAAATAAAAAATTCAGAATGTAAGAAAATAGCAGTTCAGAGTCTAACCAAAAACTCATTCAGTTTCTATACTACAAGGACATTTAGATTATATATCCAAAGTACATCAAGACCTGAACTCTATACAACTCCAAAGACTAAATTTAATGGAAATTAGGAGTCTAGATTAACAATAATTTAGAACCGTAACATTCAATATTCAGAGTCAGAGTTCATGAGAACTTGGAGTCCAAACTCAGAAGAGATCAGAGTCTGAAATGAGAGAACTCAGAGTCAAAACTTAGAAGAGTTCAAAGTCTTAATTCAGAGAACTCCGAGTCAGAACACATAAGAGTTTAGAGTCTGAATTAAGTGAACTCAGAGTCATAACTTAGAAGAGTTCAGAGTCTGAATTCAGAGAACTCAGAGTCAGAACTGAGAAGAGTTCAGAGTCTGAATCCAGAGAACACAGAGTCTGAATTCGGATTCTCAAAACATAATTCTATTTATCTATTTATTATATGATTCCATGTTTTTAAATATGAAACTGAATTTTACGCTTATACAAGATAATAAATAATGAAAAATATGGTATGTATAAATTTACTTGGGGAAGGAAAATTTTCTTTATATATGTAAAAGACAGGGTAAAAAGGGATTTGCCTTGACATAAGGTGTTTTGGATTTTCAAAACATGAGAGGATGGTAATGTTATAAGGATACCTTATTGACGAAACAATCTCCCAAAAACATGAAGGAATGGAAAAGTCATAAGGAAAACCTTACTAACTCAACAATCTCCCTCTTTTTGGAATGCAAAAGTATCTTTACGAAAAAGAATTAAAGGTATTAGACAATAAAACTTATCTTCCGTTACACATGGACAATGATGAATATGACTAACTCCCCTTTAGTATATGGAACTCTAAAAATCCTATTATAGATTTCCAGAATGATATTTTTCATAATCGTGAATATAGAAATCATTTTAATGAAAACTCCCCTTACATATACTCCCCCTTACTTAGGGATATTTCTTATTTTCTTAGTATTATTGTTCCTTTCTCCCCCTTTTTGATTTTCAAAAATTATTTGATGGAATGTAAAAGAAATTGTAGTACCAAAAATATTAGTACAAAACATCCAAAAAAACAAGCAATAAAAATTTCATTAAGATATGAAGAATTTGTACAATGAAAGAGTACAACAAAAGATCGGTTTGGAAATATTTTCCTTCCTTCTCCATGGGTATCTATTTACTCAATATGGTTTTTAGCTTTTTTTAGTTCCCTGTGTTCTTCCTCTGCTTGCTTTAGGAGTTGATCCTGATCCTCTACTTTATTCTTTAATGGTTTGATCTGTTCTTCCTGAGTCATCAGAGCCTCTACCTGAGCCTTCAACAACTCGTCTTTCTTAACTAGCTTCTCTTAAATCTTGATCTGAAGATCCCTTACCCTCTTACAACTTTGGGAAACAGAATACATCTTTCCATTCAGATCCTTTACCTCTATAATCATAGTATTCTGCTCAAGAGATAGATTTTCTTCAAAATAGGTTGTATGATCTTTGATCCTGACATCTTCAATGTCAAAATCCTCCATGACACCATCTAAAAACTCATTAAGTTCAATCAAATATTCTACTATGTTATTTTACCATTAAACCATTTTCTTATAATATCTTTAATTAGCTTCATAGTTGATGAAGAAATTATTGAGATCATCCTTAAGCTTTACACACTTGTCCATCACAATGGAAACTAAATCTGATTTCTGATTCAAGCTGTGTTGAAGCATCTAACATCTAGAGTCTATGATAGGAAAAAGTGGAATGGTTTTAACCAACTTCTCCATAGATTGACCAACAAAATCATGTCCCATAGATGATGATTTCAAATCTAAGACTTTGTTTGGTGAGGGATCTTTATTTAGCTCCACAAGATTCCTCTTTGAATATCCACCTGATTTCTTCTTCCTTAAAACAACTTTAGTAGGTGTATACTCAACCACCTATTTCCCCTTATCAGCTCATGGAACAACATCCTCGTCTGGAGACTCATGTTCACTGTCAGATAGATGAACAATTCTATCTTCATCAAACTTCTCCTTATCACCTCCTGCCTCATAATCTTCATAATTAATGAAATGATGATTATAAATTTATTTCTTAGGAGTCTTATTCACTCCATCTTCAAATTTTTCATCTAACCCAGGAGTAGCAAGCTTTGAAGATCCTACATGAGAGGTCCGGATTGAAAATTTCTCTAATGGACTTTCCTTCTCATGAAAGTCTTCAACTTTATTTATGAGGTCATCTGTGTTACCAATGCTTTCTTTTTTGAACAAACTTATTGATTCATAAAACTCTATCAGTATATTTGGATACACTATGTATAGAGCACCAGGATTTGATATACAAACAATCTCCCATCCGTTAAAATTAATTTTCATTGAAATAATCTAATCATACTTGTTGAAGATGTTAGGATGCACCAGCCTTTCTCTATATACCTGCCACTCCTAAATTGACTTTAGGGTAGACATATCATTCTGAGATGATTCTTCTGCAAACATTTGGAATGGATAAAAGTATGAGAATTTTGGAACGAGCTTATGAAAGGGGGGAATATCTTCAGCATGCAAAGGCTTGAAATCTGATTTGGGACCACCTTCGGGGGGTCTTTTATATAGGCATTTGAATCGACGATTCATATTCCAAACCCAATACAATGGCTAAAAATCCTCTTGATCAGATCTGACAGTTGATATGATAACAACAAGGAAATCTTGATAGAGTCTGATCTTTTGTGGATTTTAATAAAAACATTTAGATTTAAGGAAACTAGAATCCAAAAAAAATTTAAACATAAAAGAAAAAACCAGCATGTAAATGATGATTACGGGAAGTTTAGAAAGAAATTCATGCCATTAATATTAAGAGGAAGATTATACGAAAA
Organism: Viscum album; assembly: GCA_963277665.1. NCBI lineage: Eukaryota > Viridiplantae > Streptophyta > Magnoliopsida > Santalales > Viscaceae > Viscum > Viscum album. The sequence continues at coordinate 1,696,021,011 of OY728142.1, read as the reverse complement.
AGGTAATATTCTTATTGTAGAAAAAATGACTATGAAATATTTTCAAAAAAAATGAGTATGAAAAATTTTATTAGGAAAATTTCAAGTACGAAAATCATCATTACAAAAAATATGTAAAACCTCATTACGAAAAATATGGAAAACATCATTACGAAAAAAATATGAAAAACTTTATTACGAAAAAAAATGAAAAACATCATTATGAAATATATGAAAAACATCATTATGAAAAAAATATAAAAACTTCATTATGAAAATTATGAAAAACTTCATTAAAAAAAATATGAAAAACTTAATTATCAAAAAAATAAGGAAAAATTCATTACAAAAAATATGAAAAAATTCATTGTGAAAAATATGGAAAACATCATCATGCATATGTAATCACTCTATGAAAATGAGTTTATTACTGTAAGTAGATTGGTTTTACTAGAAATTTATCTAGGAGGATTACCATTTGGTTATCATTCCTAACTTCTGTTTATTTTATTGAAATCTATCAGAGGAAAATGATTTTGTGAAAAATATCAGCAAGTTGATCTTGTGTTCCGATAAATTGAATAATTATATCTCTTTTTAGTGTGTGATCCCTAAGAAAATGATGCATAATAACTATGTGTTTCGCACGAGAGTGATGTGAATAGATTTTACATAATGCAATGGAACTTGTATTATCACACAAAATTTGTGTTTTGGTATAACACATACCATAGTCTGTGACTGTGTGTTGCATCCACAACACTTGATCACAACAAAATCCAGCTACTATATTTTCAGCTTCGGTAGTGGAAAGTGCAACTGAGTGTTTCTTCATACACAACCATGAAACTAAAGAATCTCCTCAGAAATGAAAAGTTTCAGATGTACTATTTCTATCCATTTTACATCCAACAAAGTCATCATCTAAAAAAAATCTAGAATAAAATTCTTTCATGATGTATAAAAGAGTCATTAATCCATGGTTCCCATTAAATGTAAAAAAAAATTCACTACCTTTAAATAAGATTCCTTTAGATTGAATTGATATATTGCACACAAGCATTCTGAAAACATTAATTCTGGACGACTAGCGGTCAAGTAATTTAAGCATCCTATCATACCTCTAAAAGATGTTTGATCTAATGGTTTCCTAGATTCATCAGGATCATGTTTATTTGAGGTACCGATAAGAGTACCTATACTCTTAGTGTTGTCAAATCCAAATGTTTTAAGAGTATATTTAATATACGTATGTTGCGATATATATATATTTCTTATGGTTTTTGAGAAATTTGAAAACAAAAGAAAAATATTAACTCACCCATCATACTCATTTCAAACTCAAATTTCATTTGATCTGCAAAGGAATCAATTATGTATTGCTGAGTTTAACCAAATATAATGTCATTAACATAAATTTTAACAATGAAAACGTTTTTCTTATCTTTCATTATAAAAAGGGATGGTTCTGCATTTCCCTTAACATAATTAATTTGAATAAAAAATCACATAATTATATCATACTAGGCTCGAGGGGCTTGATTATGTCCATACAAAGCATTGGTAAGTCTAAAATCATGTTCAGGATGTTTTGTATCTACAAAACTATGAGGTTTTTCATCAAATACATCCTCTTGAACTTAACAATTAAGGAAAACACATTTTACATCCATTTGAAAAAATTTGAAATTTTATATTGCTGCAAAGGAAAGTAAAATTCGAATAGATTCAATTATAGCTACCAGAACATAGGTTTCTTCATAGTCTATTACCTCTTGTTGATTATAGCGTTTGGCAACCAATCTAGCTTTATTTCTTACTATGATTCCATTTTCATCACACTTATTTCTGAAGACCCATTTTAATCCTATAAGAGAAGTATATTTAAGTCTTTTAACCATGGCTGATACCTTATTCCTTTCGAATTCATTTAGTTCATCTTGCATAGCTTTAATTCAATCATCATCACCTAATTCTCCATCAGTGATTTTTGGTTCTAATTGGGAAAGGAAGACTATATGTTCTACTTAATTTCATAAGGAACTTCTAGTGCTTACAGGTTAATTAAAATCACCAATGATAGTATCACTGGGATGATTATTTAGAAAAAACTTATTTGGGTTTTGCAAAACTTGTTAATCAACATAGTGTAGGAAATTTTCTGGGGTAAATGCTTCAGAAACATTTTCTTTGGAATTTTCCTTGTCATATGGTTCTTCTAACAAAGGATAAAAATCAAATTTTGAAAATACATATGAAGATGTTGGTAGGGGTTGTTTAAAAACAAAGGGATTAGTTTCATCAAATTTGACATGTACTGTATCTTCAACTATACATGTTTTTTTATTAAAAACTCCATTAGCCTTAGATTAATGAATATTATCTTTTGTATTCAGGATGAATAACTTATAACCAAAAACCTTAAAGTAGTAATGTCTAGGTTTTCTACCATTCCATAAATCATAAGGAGTTTTATTAAGAAAAATTATAATCAAAACACGATTTATAGTATAACAAGAAGTACATACAGCTTCATCCCAAAAGTGTTTGGCTACTGAATACCCACTCAACATAGTTCTTGTTATCTCTTCAATAATTCTATTTCTTCATTCAACAACACCATTTTTATGAGGTGTTCTGGGTGATGGGAAGATATGATTAATGCCTTTTATAAAACAATAAGTTTCAAAATAATAATGTTGAAATTCTTCATTGTGATCACTACGAATAGTTATTAAAAGGATGTTTTTTCTCATTTTTAACATGGGATCTAAAACATTTGAAATAAGAAAAATATTCAGAATTTTTTTCTTGAAAATACACCCACGTAAATCTTGTGTTATCATAAACTAGGACATATACATAATACATGCCTCTAATGCAACAAGTTTGTATAGGACCAAAAAGATCCATATGAACTAACTGTATTGCATTGGTAGTTGAGACTTTACCGACTGATTCAAAACATTATTTATGTTTCTTTCCATATTTACAAGGATTAGAAACTTTTGAAGAATCAAATCTAAGCTCCAGTGGATCCTTAACTAATATTTTATTAGAAATTTTAAATAGTTTTCTAATGTTATAGTGTCCTAACCTTCTATGCCACAACCAAGAATGATCTTACATTTCACTAAGTAAAGGTAATTCTTGTATCCTATGGTCTTGTATGCTTAGTGTGTATACATTCTCTTGCCTATGGGATGATATAATAAACTCTTCCTTGGAATTCTGTACTAATCACTTTTCATTACTAAAATTCACAAGGTATCCTTCATCAAATAATTGTCTTATTCTAATGAGGTTTTCCGTAAGACCCTTAACAAATAAAACATTTGAAATCAATGTTTTTCCATGAATTAAAATGTTACCTATGGAAATAATTTCTTCCTGAGAATTATATCTGATAGTAAATTTTCCTCATTTCTTCTTGATAATCTTTTCAAAGTAGTTTTTGTTACAAGTCATATGCTGGGAAAATACACTATCCATGTACCATGTATTTCTATTGGCACTTTCACTATTTTCCAGAAAATAAAAGAGTAAGGCTTTCAGAACCGAAACATTCAAGGATCTGGAAATTTCATAGAGCAAAATTTTAGGCACCCACATTTTTTTAGAAAAATAGGACTTATGAAATCTTAAATACTATGTTTTGTTTAGGGAACAATTTTTTTCCCAATCCCACCGCACTGAAACATTGTACAGAATGGAGGACTTCTAGGAACAAAATAATTATTACTAAAAACAGGTTTAGAACAAGTATAACTAAAACCTGAACTATTTCTTGGAGGTTGTATTTGAGAATACATTTTTTCAAAATATTCCTTACCTAAGGTAATTTTTGGAAAACACTTCCTCAAAGAAAAAAATTAGGATTTCAGTTTTATCACTAAGTTCTTGTATTCTAAAACATTTGATATTGAACTAGAGTTAGGTTCGAAAAATCATTTCTTAGAATTTACATTTTCTAGATCTTTCGAAAGTTTATCTTTATCAGAATTTACTTCCTCAATATTTTTGGAAATACATTCAAAATCAACAATTTTATTATCAAGATCTTTAGAAAGAAATAACATTTCTTTAGTATGAATAGTATTAATAGAGTTTTCCTTATCAAGAATTTTCAAGAGTTTTGAATTCAAAATCTCAATAAGTTTAGAAAACCTAGAAACTTGTTCATAGGTAGGTAAAGTATTATCTCTATCTGAAGATACATAAAATTTATCATTACTATAATTTTAATTTAAATAAACAGTTGTCATTGATTCATCTTTGTGTACCTTATCCATTATGAAATGATTGTCAATAGGTAGTCTGGATATTAGACCAAGATTCGGTTGTCCAGAAGATTCGTAAACTAATGATTCATCTTAAGATTCTCCACTACTGGAACTCCATGTGTCATTAGCATTCATGAAATTCTTACCTTTGGATTTTTAGTAATTCTATTGGTTTCTCTCAAAATGATTTTGCTTTTTTTCTTTTCTCTTTAGAATAATACAATCAGGTCTAATATGTACATCTCTCTTGAACATGTAACAAGTTAATTCTGAATATTTCTTATCTTTAAATTATTTCTTTTTGATCTAGATTGAATGTTATTATATCCAACAATCTTGTTCATTCTTTGAGAAAGGTTTTATTGTTCATTTTCTGAAGATTCACTTCTATTGGATTCATATTGAAAAACAACATTATTATATTTTGATCTAGTAACACTCTCAGGAGTCTTGCCTTTCATATGATTTGAATTTGTAGTAAATGAAACACTGTCATTCCCATTCTTCTTCTTGATATTGTCATCATCTCTATTCATTCTAGTCTTATGTTGTAGAAGTGTTCCAAAAAGATCATCAGGAGATATCTGAGTAACCTTTCTATTATCATCAATAACTGTCCTCTTGGATTCCCACTCATTGGGTATGATGTCTATGATGGTGTCTATAAGTTCCTCATCATCTAATCCTATCTCACCGATGGATTGTAAACTATTAACAATAGTCATGAATCCTTGTTTCACATTACATATGGGTCCTCCATAAGGAAATCAAAAACCATGATATTCAGCTCCGAGCATGGCTCTTCTTGTTTCAATCACTTTTGAAGTTCCAAAGTGTGTAACTTCATGTTTCATCCAAATACAATTTTCTGCATCACAAGATGAAATTTGAATATATATATATATATATATCTATATATATATATATATATATTTCTAGTCATGGAACAATGAAAAGTATTATGTAACTTATAATTCAGTTGATATTCATGATTTTCATGATTTGTGAAAGTGCTAACATCCTTGTTATGAATTTTATAACCTCCACTAAGCATAAAAAAAATTTCTACTCTAGTATTCATAGTGAATGTCTTCATGTGATCTCTCCAATACTCATAATCATTCCCATCAAAAAAAGGAGGTCTGATAGGATTTAGGTTGTCAATGGAACCAACAATTATTCCGTAAATCATAAAGAAAAATCATTCCATTCAATATTGTTAGTAATAGTTTGTAAATAAGGAAAATATTCCCCAGCAAGAAAAATATAGAACAAAATAATCTCTATGAAAAAGTGAATCCAAACATTATGATTCCAAAAATCTGATTTCAAAATTTAGAATAAGATGAATTCTCTTCTGAATCTAATAGTGAGATTAATTCATATTGAACCAATCCTCTCATACCAATTGTTGAGATGGTATGTGGAATATGAAATACTCAGTAATACTAAATGTTGGATCGAAATAATATAGATACTAAATGAAGTATCTAATGATTCTCAGAATACAAGAGGGGGTGAATTGTTTACATTTAAAAAAACCATTGGAACATTAAAGGTAGTTATGTTTAACAAAGATAAACAAGGTAATTCACAAAGCCTCCAGTTCTAAACACTTTCTTGATTCTAGATATATGATTCTGAGAAAGTGAATCTGGATATATGGTTCTAGAAATGAAACATAACGAAAGTTTACAAACATAAATATTCTACCTTAAATCGTATAGAATATTAATAAATTAGAGTACACAAGTATAAGGATATATATGATAGTTATACATTCATCAAAAAATAAAATGCAGTGGAAAATATGAAACAATACAAGTAACAAGTACTAAATCTTTTAACCAAAAGTGAAGGGGATCCAAAAATGTTGGATAAAGGTCCCTTGATTTATACATTAAAAAAATTCAGTCTTACCCACACCAGGGTAAGCCCTCGATACTAATATCGGAGTCTGTCTTGCTATCCTATCAAGCCCTCAACATTAAGGTATTCAGCACCTCTGTCTTCCTCAGCATGGAAGGCCTCAACTTCAAGGTAGTCAGCACCTCTCTCTTCTATCCCCAGAATCCTTCGATTGTACACTGCAACAATCAGAGTCGCACAAAGAAAATCTGAACATGAAGTTCAGTACGCACAAAGAAATGAGAGTATCTCTCTATAAAACACTTCAACAGCATGTAATCTCTAGAGTCATAGAATAGTATCGTGATCTTTCAGATATTCTTCTATTAATAGGCATGGCTTCAACGATCGTCTCCCTCCTCCAAGAGTAATATTTTTCCTTCAATTTCAGAGGGACCTATACACGTTTCACTCGAACAATGGTTAGTTAGTAACTAAATTCATGGCATTGTTTTGAAATGAAACAAGGGTAAGTAAAAATATGGTTACATACCAAAAATATAAAATACGAAAGTTAAGAAAATAAATGTTCGGAGTCTATCCAAAAACACATTCGATGTATACAATACAAGGATATTCGAATTCTGTTTTCTATGAAATTTGGAACCTTAACTCTATTGAATTATGGAGTCTAAATTTCACGGAAATACGGATTCTGAATTCACAAGAATTCGATATCTGGAATTAGAAATTTCAGAGTCGGAGTTCATGAGAATTCGAAGTTAGAACTCAGAAGAGTTAGGAGTCTCAATTTCAAGAAATCAGAGTTAGAACTCAAAAGATTTTGTAGTAGGAGTTCAGAGAACTCAGAGTCAGAATGCATAAGAGTTCGGAGTCTGAATTTAGAGAACTCGCAGTAAGAACTCAAAATAGTTCGGATTCTGAATTCAGAGAACTTGGAGTCATAACTCATAAGAGTTCGGAGTCCCAATTCTGAGAACATGTAGTCTGAATTCGTATTCTGATAAAATAATGCTCTTTATCTATGTATTATATGATTCTGAGGTTTTAGATATAAATCGAAATATTACACATAGACAATATAATTAATAATGTAAAACATGGTATGGATAAATATCCTTGGTGAAGGAAACTTTTCTTTATAGAAATAAAACACAGGGTAAAAAGAGATTTTCCTTGAGATAAGGTGTCTGTGATTTTCAAAAAAAGAATGGATGGTAAAGTCATAAGGATGCCTTATTGACTCAACAATCTCCCCCAAATATGAAGGAATGGAAAAGTCATTAAAAATATTTTTGACTCAACATCACATAGTCTAAATTGGGGAAAACCCTTATTTTTTCATGAAACATTATGAAAATTATGTTGGATTCAATTATATTGTTGTAGATGCCGAAAAGTGCTTAACTATCCGAGAAAGTTCCAGAACAGAAAAGTGATTTCATATTCAGACTCAGAAGCCCGGTTCAGAGGGCCCCGAAGTGGTGTGCGAAAAATTTGGTGAAGAGTGCGGAAAAAATGTCCCACGCGAAAGGCAACCCGGGATTCGTGCGATGTATCGTCACCAGCACGAAATAATTTCGCGCCCGTATCCCACACGGTTGATATTTAACGCCGCTGCCACTGTCCCGCAATTATTTCGTGCAACATTATATTTCGCGCCCCATGATGCTAATAAATAGAAGGTGACCCCTTCGGTTTCGCGGTGGAGGAATTGGAACCGGCTTCCATGCGCGTAACTGCACGCGCAAAATGGTCTTGAGTTATGATTATTTTCTGTGCCAAGTCGCCCCAGGATCCACCTTTGCGCGAGATCCCCCTGGAATAGACTAAAGTCCATCCCTTTCGAGGTCCTCCCTTGTGTGCAATTCCTTCATTTGCGCGTAGGCTGGCCAAGTCTCGTGCAATCCTTCCTTTGCGTGGACACCCCTTCCCTTGCGCGCAATTCCTTCTTTTTCACGTAATCCCTTCCTTGGCGCGCCGACCCGGCCTTTTTCACACACATCCCTAAATTGCGCACTGGCCCGATGTTTTTGCTCGAATCCCTGAATTGCACACTGGCCCGGTCCCTTCGCTACCATCCCAGACCCCCATGAAAAATGGAGAGTCGCACCGCGAAATTTTCGGTCCAGGATGTTGGCATTTTCCATTGCGCCCTTATGCACACCCACCTTCCACCTAGGGAATATCAGGATTTGAGATAATCCTCCACACATTGTGAAACACCTTGAGTTGAAATATTCCTCTTGGTCAATTTCCTATGTCGTGAGTTTAGATTCTCATCATCAATTCCACTTAGAAGAATGCCCTATCATTCAATAATAGGATGCCTCTTGTTCTATATAAGAGATGCCTTATGCTCCAAGAATGAGATGCCATAGTCCTATCTACATGACTATAAACTGCAGTAAACCCTGTGCTCCAAACATATGATGCCTCTTGTTCCAAATAAGGGATGCCTTGTGCGCCAAGCATATGATGCCTAATGCCATGATTACAGTGACATAGTTTCAAGAGCGTTGGAATCTATTCAAACATTCCACAACTCCACCTCATGATTTGCATGTCCTTCATTCGGATTGGCATCCACTTTCATGTCTGAAGGGACCCCCTAACGGTATAGATGCTTGACCTATGGTCTTCCTGCTGTATCAATACGGATGATAGACCTATGGTCTTCCGGTTGTAACAGTACGGATGATTGACCCATGGTCTACATGCTATCCTGGGCCAACACCCCGGAAGACTATGAGCGACACTCTGAGTCAGGTCCAATGTTTCAAACAAGGTCAGCGGTCAAACCCTCATTTGTTTATCCCCTTATTAGGCTAACGCGATAGGGTGTTCTGTTGCGAACATGGTCCGTAGTTATCCTCTATCGCCACGCCGCTCTGATTGCATTCCGAATGTCGGGCATGTGATTCACACATTCCATGTCCCTTTTTTCGGTCTGATTCCAATGCCCTTGGCATTATCCCACTTGTGAACTAGCGCATAGGTGCATACCTCAACCCACCAGTGAGTTGGGACGCCCTCATGGCCAGACATGAGGAAGACATTATGGGCTTCTTCCAAGCGTAAGCCCCATCCTTCGTTGCCACTCCTTAGTGGAACCTGGGCAACTTCCTTGCGTAAGCCCCATCCACCATACCCATGCTAACGTTGACCCCTCGATGATTCTCCCTACGGCCCCCCTTCACTACGGCCTAGCCGATGCCTTCCCTCCCATAAGGGGTAGAGGGTGTTGGGCATGTAAGCCCTAGGGGTGTGGAGTGAACCCACCTCATCCAAGCTACAGGATGTTAAACTGCTAAGCACCTCGTCCTTAACACATGATGATAAACTGTGGTCCGACCCCGTTCTTCTCACGCAGGGTCCCTCCCCATCTCGTACATTATTTACACCCACTCGTCTCCATGAGAATGGATTCTTCCTCACATTGAATGAGAACCTCCTTGTTGGAGTGGCGTTTGTCCACGGGGGAAGGGCTGCCTTAGAGCGTATGCCCATAGCCCCTCTTGCGGAAGGATGCACCCATGAACCTCTGTACTCCCCACTTCCAAGGCCAGTGGAGTCCCTTTCCCAATGCGCTTTGTCACACCACGGGCCTCCATCATTTAATAATCCCTGGCACCAAGGGCCACTAACCACACGTAATAACATGTTTCCTCTTTGGGCCGCTCAACGAGTAAGCCCCTTTCCACTTCACACGGATGCACCCTTTGCGACGTGATCGTCTGGTCCCTGTTGCCTCTTGTTTCTCACACCGAACATGGCTCACGTGGGCTTAGAGCACGCATCGACCATGACATACTACCATGGGATGCCTCAGAGCGTAAGCCCCATACCAACGAACTACGTGGACTTTGATCCATGCTAATGCATGGTACGTAGGAAGCCTCCACGAGGTTTAATCGCACCACCTGGTCGTTTCGACTGTTCTATGTCGGTTCCCCAACCACCATTGGCCACCTCAGAGAGTAAGATCCATATCCACTCTGGGCCGCCTTAGAGCATAAGCCCCAAATGCCCTCCTCTTACATGAAGTTAAACTGTATGGCCCCATCCCGCATGATGTTAAAAAGTATGCCTTGAACTATGTTGACTTTGATCCGTTCTAACGCATGGTATGTAGGAAGCTTACACGAGGGTCAAGCCCATCGCTCAGTTGTTCTGACCCCTTCGCGTTGGTTCACCAACCCCATTATGGGCCGCCTCAAAGCGTAAGCCCCGTATTCCCCCTCTTGGTCCGCCTCAGAGCATAATCCATGTGCCTCACACCCACGTCTCATCCTGACATTCCCCTCAAGACCATGTGCCTTGGGAAGCTCATTTCCTATCCCAGAGATCTTACTTCCACCAGTCTCTAATCCATACGTTCATTCTCACAGGTCGCCTTTTCAGGTGTCCCATTGTACCACCGAACTACGCAGACTTTGATTCCCTGCTATGTGGATATGTAGGAAGCCTCCACGAGGTTCAAGCCCATCACTCCATCACCTATCCTGATCCTTACCCGGGCCGCCACATCCTGGTGAGATCATTCCACCCCATTCCAATCCATGGTATCCGGGAAGCCGCACATGTGATGGCCCCAACATCAGTGTTCCCCCTAGGGGGTCCTTCAGTCCGATCCGTCTTTGCAAGATGTTAAACTCGAGGCATACCCCGTGTTAAACATGGGAAGTTGAGGAAAAATTCAGATGGTACACAATCCCTGCATTCGATGTGGGATACCTCGGGCTTTCGAGCCCTCGAGAAGCCCTGTGATAAGGGAAAAAAGACAGACATGCTGATCCATAGCGTCAATACATACCAATGACACCCCAATGTGACCATTCTCCTCACCGAAGGTTTCTGCCCCGACAAGACCCCTTGGAGAGTCTCGACGGAAGTAGCGTAATTAACTGGCGTCCATGAAGATATGGCACTAGGAACGAGCTTCACGAACCCGTCTTAAATCTGTGAGGGAGACTCGGACTAGGTGACAATCTCCGAGGAGGAATCCACAGAAGAAAAAACTGACATCCCATCATCCTGGTTTCGATCAAAGAACAGACGTCCCTGAACAAGGAATGGATGACGCCCGCCTTTGGAAAGCGGGAATGTGGGGCTACAAGCCGTGCGTCCTCCCATGCGTGACGGACACACACTCGCACCACAGTGTAAAAGCGTCGGACACAACTTTGTAAAAGATAATCATAGATCATTTTAGTATGTAGTGTTTCCAATTTGACTAAATTTTATTGTTTTAATTTAGAAGTGACATATTAATTCAAAACATGAGTGATAGGCTAAAAATAGATAAAAAATCAATATAATGTAAATATAATCTATAAAAATTTATGAGGATTATTTTTTTATCTTTTAGTAGTAAACAACACATTGAATTGATTCATGGTGGGTGTAGAATGATTGAAACTGTATTTTTTTTATTTTAAGGCAATATTTTATTTGAAAATAGTCATTCCGCAATCATAACTAATTAAATAATCTCAAATTATCATGAAAATCTATGAAAAATGTTTGTGAATTTATTTATAGACATGAATAATAAACCAAATTTCAATAAAATCTATGTGTGTTATATAGAAACCCTAAGTTGATTTTTCTAAATAATATCTAGATCAGGGTGTCACGTGACCGTTAGAGTGATCCTAAATCCCTAGCTGATGGAATCTACTTGAATGTGTCCTAGTGTATAGTTATAGAGAAATTCAACCACTCTGGTTTATTAAACTACATATAATATAAAAAACTACAATATGGATGATATTTATGAAATTAAATAGTAACTTACACCTCTTATGAAGGTCAAAGAAACTCAAATTAGGTGCCTACTACACATGGCTAAGTACTAGATATGATATCTACTCTCCAGCTCTAACATTGAGTGGAATTCATCCAATAATAACAACATCCATGTAGGGTAATAATGAATAATCTATAAATACAATTATGAAGATAGGTACCTCTGAAATAGACAACGAATATCCATAACCACTGTGGTCTACATTAAAGAATTGATTGTATATCATTTAGTAGGAAACCACTATTATTCTCTTATAGTTGTAATATGCTCAGGTGGAAGGATTGGATCATCCAAGTCGTTTACAAAACTATATCAACTCATTATAACATATAGATTTTCCAAAAAAAATTAAATGAAATAAATCATGTTGATTGAGTTGTTTCCAAGAATAAAACTCTATATAAGATGAGTCCTTACTAATATTAGGAACTACAAGATTCAAGATCAAATATAATATTACATATATGTTTTTTAACCTAATGGAAGTATTACAACAACCCATATATCATCAAATAATGTATTAATATGCAACCACACACACATATATGTATGTATTAGTAAAATAATTAGGGTACTAGTGGCCTATTTAGTTAAAGGAAAAGGAAACTAGGTATTCCCACTCATGGAAATATAATTTTTCATCCGTTTAGGAATATGAAAATTGGTATAAATTGTTGGGGGAATTAAAAATATATCCAATTATATTAATAGAGAAATTTTCCCTTTATACATTTAATAAACTGTATGGGGATGGTTGATATACCTATTGGAAACATTTATAACCACAATACATTGTTATAGGGATACTTATTCCCTATAAAAGAAATAAAAACTCCCATATTAAAATTTCATGAAATTACATATCATTAAACCTAATTTAATAATGGTAAAACATTCTCAAAATTATAATTCAATCGTATATATGAAAAAAAAGTTCATGGGAATTAATTAAATGATATAATTCATCTTATAAACATCAATCCAAATATTTCATGTTGAAGGGAATAATATATATGTAATATCACTTAAGAGTAAAATAATACATAGTAAAAATCATGAGGAAGGCATCAACATAATGTTCACTATTCCCCATCCAAATAGGGATCTAAAGATGTAGTGGTTTATAGTGTATATTAGATTAAAAATAATAAATAAGAAAATTATGATATTGATTATAACAATTATATATATATTTTACTGTGACATAAGAAATATACTCAATATATTTCAATGGTATTAAATTCATTTAATTTCATCACATTGACAAATTGATTTACTGAAAAAATATTTTTGAGTCAGTGTTTAATTTCAATAAGGTAGGTGAATAATTATTAAAATTAAAATAAATTCATGGATTAAGTTGATTATGTTAGTCTTTCAAATTGAAATGTTAGAGATATACTTTTTATCCACTATTATGTTTTTTTAAAGATGAAAGTGATGGATATATTAGCTAAAGGTTATTTGACAGAAGCATGTCTATATGTATGATGTTTACTGGTAAAATGTTGATTAAATTAAATAATTTTTGAGTTTTATAATATATTATTCTCAATAAATGAATATATTAGACAACATGTAAATTTTGGAATTGTAGGAGTTTTAAGGGAGAAAACATATAATATTTCCTGACACTATTTGAATATTATTGTAAAGGACTAGGATCAATTACATTATTTGTAGTGTTTAAGTCTCTAATATAGTATATAAAATCAATAGATATTGCATGAAATAATTTCATTTCTAGATTAAACTGTATGGCCTTACATAATATTTTACTACTGATACACAATATTATTGAGAATCAGATTACCAAATATGGAAATGTGAGGATATTTCATGAGTATGAATTTGGTTAATTTTAATATTAAGTAGTTTTAGATAATATTTTACAGAAAAAAATAGTTTCAATATTTATAATACGTGATGTTTTAGCATTGATGTTCGAAAAAAATATTTCATACATTGAAGCATGTTATTTTTGTTGTGATGATACAAGAAGAAGAAATTGTGTCATGATCTATTATGCTTCATCATGGAATGTGTTCCATATTATTGGGTATTTAATTAATTTTCAAATATTCATTCAATATAATAATTAAATTTAAATTGGGATATTTAAATATAGGAAAAATAAAAATCTAAGGACCAATTGTTAAACAATGATCGAGTGAAATGAATTCAACCTACAAATTTTTAGAGAAACTAAAATCTTAGGGAAGATATCCAAATTCAAAATAGACGTAATTTTATAGAGTATGAAAAAAATGACTACATAAAACATCTATAAAAGGAGGATAATTCTTGAAAGGAATTGTGTTTTGTGTATATTGATATAGTAGTTGTTAATAATTTTTGTATGATTAATTTTTTATTTTTTTGATATTGTGATAATGTTCATTTATATCTCACTTACAATTTGTTTTATACATCTATGGAGTAGTAATATAATTTTTTTTATTGGTATTTTCAAGGATAAATATTGAATATATGATGTATTCTATGAATAATTAAATTAGAACTCTATTCTATTGACCAATTTCAATATTTAGTTGAAGATTACTATTGTGAAGTGAATTTTTTGAGTTATTATAACTATAAGTGGTTTAATTTCTTATATGATGATTCCCATTATCCATCCACTCAATTCATTTTAAATTCAATGGAATACTAGTCTATATGGTGATTGTCATGATATTGATGATACATGTTCGAATTATTAGTAATTTTATTTCAATAATATAGGAACAACATAACAAAATGATATTTTACAAAGGGGTGCAGGGGTAGTTTTTTTATTTAGTTGTATTTGATACATTTTCATAGATATTGGAAGAAGGAATGATGAAATATTGACAAAATCCATGTTGATACAAACTATTTATTTAAACCTAGTTTGATTGATGAAGAAATTGTGGATTTTATTATATATCAATTTATAAGAGGAGGAGATAAATGATATATTTAATAGGATATCAATAAAACATGTAATAAAACCTTGGATAGATCACTCTATCCTAATATTTTCTAAAGGTCTCCAAGTTGGGTTTTTCTCTAAATCCCCTCAGTCTCTAAAATACATTGCTATCCCATTTTATCTAATAGTAAAACCTTAATTTTATAACCCCTCTTATGAAAAAATATTATTTACAGTATACTATATAAATAAAAACCATATGTTTTAACTATAATTTTTTACTCCCTTGATAGTTGTGTTAAAATATTAGTACTATTTTCAGGTAGTTGATGTAAATAAATAACTAACATTTAAAATTTAATGAACATATTTAATACTAATATATTCTTCTATATTGATCTTGAAATATTTACTACATTACTAGAAAAAAATTGGAATATAAAATGATAAATATAGTGTACGTATATTGATCTAGTAGACTATTTTGGAACTCAAAGTGTTCACATTGACATATAAAATATTAGGACACCCCAAACAAATATTGAAGGAAATTTAATAATGTAACATTATTATAAGAGTAAATATTTTATCATCCCTACACACTGAATAGTTTCACAAGAAAACATTTTTCATGCAATTTTGTAGCAAACCTATAGCAACAGATTCTGTAAACTATGCCTATAACCATGGATCATTATCCATGGATATCCAAAACCATGTATATATCCTAGAACCAAAATCATGTAGCTAATGTTTTCATAAACCATGGATATGGACAACTCCTATAGCCATGTTTTTATCTATCATGTGGCAATAGGATGGGATGAAAAAAAATTCCATAGATTTAGAAAAAATTTTCTATAGTCTCATGGGTATATGCCTATATTATATTAGTAAATTATTATTAAAAAAAATATCAAATCCATGCCTCTTTATTAAAAATAAAATTTTATAATGTAATAAATTAAAATATTATTTTCGTCAATGTTGTAAAATGTTTTACCAATTATTCATATTTAATGTCTTGATGTGATTTGATAACTTCATGACCAACATTAATAAATCACATTCATAATAAAAAATCTATACCTCAACCATTTTCTTGTGTGGTTTATTAGTATACGTAAATATTTCTCATAGATGATCATTTTTACTATGAGTTTAACTAATTCCCCTCTATGTCAAATTTTCATATTTAACTCATCTGTGTGCAAAAAATTACCTAAAAACAAATTATCATTCATAAGTAACCAATTTCACTCAATAACCAATTTGTATATATAGGTCATTTTGATATATAGATATATTATGAGACTAATCAACCAATTGTAAATGTTCTTATACATATTCGGGTGTTCAGGTACATAGATTGCCTTATATAAGTCAACCCATATGTGTGAAACCCTACTATAAAATCCTCATTATGTATGTCTATTCATCTATGTAAGAAATGACATATTCTAAAAATTTCTATCATGGTGGGAGTATTTATATTATCAAATGTGGTTTTCCACATCCAAAAATAGAAATTTAACATCATATTTTTCATGTTTTTAAATTTCCTTCTTTTCCTATATACATCAAAATAACTATTCTTATGAATCATGATTACGAATAACAACACATTTAAGATTTAGGATATCACAGTACATTTCATTGTATGATTTAATAACCATTCATAAGACAGGATATTAAATTTTTGTTGGAAATAAAGTGAATCACCAACATTTATTTCACATCATTTTCATTAACCTATTATTGAAAAATAAATTTCAACATACTGATATAAAAATGTAAAATCTACCGAACAATCATCTTTAACCTTCCCAACCTTCCTATTAAGGTTGGAATTCAGTTTTATGAAAGGAGTTTTGTCATTGAGAACCACTGGTTTGTTTCCATTATTCACTAATTGATCTATTTATTCTCAAAATGTAGTCGTGCACATATTTATAGTGTGTCTAGTTATATTTCACTTACCACACATTGTTGATTGTATACTTAAATTACCAATCCTGGGAAAATTTATTGATAAATTATCAAACTTCTTCTGATTATAATTCTCAGTATCTTTTTTAAAAGGAATCATATTCAATGTAGACCTATGTACCTACTCCTACAAAAGCTTGGGGGCAACTGAAAGCATCGTTGCTACTATAGAGAAACCAGATCTTCATGCTGGTAGTTATACTGAAAAAAAATATGATAACAATGGAATTGAAACAAATTCATGCATAAGGTTCTTCAAATCTATTTGAGAGTCTAATTCTGAACATATTTTATTAAATGGATACAATTCCCATGTGATTGTTTATAGGGAGGAAATTATTGATAGATTTACAATTTCTGCAAATTCCATTATTTCAACTCATGCTCTTCCCATTAGAGGAAAATTTTGGAAGATAGATGTTGTATGTAGTAAGATGACATCAACATGGGGGTTTTCAGATTGGATAAGTATGCCCATGTGATGAGGATTTTTCATTATGTTATTTTCAATCAGAGGTTATGAAGGGAATAACATGGGGGATTTTCTCCGTCATGTTAAAGCCAGGTTTAATTTCATTCAGGAATGGAACATTTATTTCAATCATAATTCCATAATAATAATAATAAATATCAAGTATGGATTAAAATTATATTTCATAACTAGATTCTTTGGCACCCCAAGTTCCTTTTTGACATAGCCTCAACTATGGGAATTCTGATTAAAATGGACAAGACTACTGAAGTTGATAAGATTAGTAATTATGCTAGGGTCTAGGTTGAGGTTGACCTTATATCCTGCTTGATATATAACATAACTCTGCCTGTGTCGGATGATGAAATATCCCTGAATAATGAATATGAGAAATTACCTGACATCAATCAAGATTGTCAATTTATTGGCAATGTCAAAGATAGATGTTTTATGAATGTAGCCTGCTCATTCTGCTAGTAAAAAGGGAATCATGAGGCTTCTTGAAGGAAAATTCTGAGATGGAAGACAATGCATATCAAGGATGATTTTTCTGTTGAAAAGAATCCACCACTTGATAGGGGAGAGGAATCTTTTAATTATGATATTCCACAACAGGTTGGTGATTTCCCTCATGAGCTGGTACAGGAATATCAGGTGTCTAAACAAGAATATGAGGGAAACACTAATATAGTTGTTATTCTAGAAATTGATCCATGTCTACATATTTTTCTCACACAATTAATCTGTAGAAAAAACTTAATTACGGTTATAACCTTTAAATATTTCTACAAAAAATTCATAATTTAAATGAATCTCATGGAATCCCTGGATGGTGGGAGGATGTTGAGGATGATTCACTAAAAAATAATCATATGCTCACGTTTTATCCAAGGGGAATGGTTTTGTCATTGATGATGAAGGATTTAAACATTTTCCTCCCCAGAAAGAAATGAACATGAATGATTAATCCTATTTGAAGCCAACTATTGTTAACAGGCCCCATGGTCGACATGATTATGACTAACTAGTATGGTTATTATGATATTCATAATCAATTTTATTATGATTTTTGACTTTTTTGGCTTCAAATGAAAGAATGTTTTCTTGTATGACCCCTCCATTATTTTCCACTTGTACTTTTAATTCTTCTTTTTAATAAAAGGGATCTCCCTGAAAAATTTAATACTGATTTCACCCTTTCTATGAATTATCATTTATACCATCTCATTTCCAATTAATATTATCACTTATTCCATACATATTGAACTTATTAAATTTAAATATGTTTTCATGTCTCTCCTTCAATCAATAGGAATATTCCCAAATCACATTTAGTAGCAAAAATAATTAATAACCCTAATATATTTTCTTGTATTTTAATCTTTTCAAATATTAGTGTTTTTTTAATTAGAATAAAAACCCCTTGTTTGATACTCATAAATGGTGATGACACTTCCTATAATTCATCAAATATTCCCTTTAATATTTGGTATGTTTATTAACACTTTTTACCTTCTATATGTGATCTAATTTAATGGGTTATTTGTATTGTTTTTTTTAAATAGATTTAGTGCATCCATGTTTATCTAGATTTTGGAATACCTTGATCAATGAGCTAATTATGATGGATTCCCTAGTTTTCCTCAATATAACTTTTCAACCAACATGATTCCATTATATCGATAAATGTGTTTCAATAAATTTACATATAGTATAATTTTAAAAAAAATAGGAATTCCCATTATTTCCTTGATTCCATGTTTTTAGATTGAGTTTAAATTCATGAATTATTATATTATAGTAGTTCATATCATCACCAATTGATCAAATAAAATATTTCAAAAAATTACTCTGATTATTTATTCTAACTTCATGCATTTAGTTATCCTCTTACAGAGAACTGTATAGCTTATTAATAATTGTTATTTTAATTTCTAGTTGCCTAGATATTAAATCTATAGAGACTATATATACAAAAAAACTCATGGAAATGAGGGAACTCGATCATAAAAAATTTATTAAAAAAGTGTAGTTATTGAAAATAATTTTAAGAATAACATGGGAGTTTTCATATAAAATAGTGTACCACCTCATGCATGCCATAATTCGCTAGTGAGGTGTTGTAATCTAGGGCATGAAA
The DNA here is from genome assembly GCA_963277665.1 of Viscum album. Classification (NCBI taxonomy): domain Eukaryota; kingdom Viridiplantae; phylum Streptophyta; class Magnoliopsida; order Santalales; family Viscaceae; genus Viscum; species Viscum album. Next base: position 1,696,001,550 of record OY728142.1, on the reverse strand, counting down.
ATCAAACATTAATCATACTTCAAGGACCTCCCTCCTTTACAAATAATATTCCAACTAATAATCTACTATATATTCTTATGAAATAATAACATTAATCTGAGTATAATAATCCATACAGGTAACCCAATGGAGTAAAATATTACATTGGACATCTATTGTTCTCATATTTATGACCATGATAGCATTTTCATAACCAGACTCATCCAAAATTCATCCCACAAATGATGAACATCATACTTCATCACATACACCATCGCCCAGAGCTCATCCCCAAATTATTTCAATATACCAATATAATGATAGAATAATCCCATAAAAATCCATGGTGAGTTTGGAAATTACCACCACAACTTGATAGACCTATCATGATTAAGGTCGAGCCATCAACTCTTCATTTTATCCACAATACCATTGGAGGAATCCATCTCCCATACATGAGAAAATGTGTTGGCCTCAACTAACCAATAACTCCCAAGTGCCTATTAATTTGAAGGTTTCTCGTGTCATTATGCATAGTGAAAACCTATACATTACATGATGAGTGTACATATCTTCACAAGTCTAGCATTCTAGTATGAATAAAAGGATATTTCTCATCAAATAGCTTCAGATTTCAAGCACAACATATAGAATCCAAGATTGAAGTAGCTGGTGCAGGTAGTAACTGTTGCACCTGCTTTCTTTGTTCAGTAATGTAAAGGTGGAAAAGGTTTTCATCAAGTAATTGACATGTAATATTGTTGGGCCTATACATTTTTCCTACATACTACCATTAATATTTGTCATATGAAAATTCTATGAACAAGTGCTAAATAAATTCACCATCTCTTTAGTAAATAATACATGATGAGGCAATACGTGACTCTATACGGTTTCTTATGTGTTCAAATAACATCCTCAATAAATAAATTATCAAAATTCTATATTTTTTCAATTATTAATTATTGAAATATATTCCATAATAGTAACTTGATACTAAATCATACAGTTATTTATCCTTTCTTTTTTGACTATTGGATTTTTTAAATATATTTCTCTAATGCTTCATCAATTTCATTATCATCTGGATGTGGTTGTGACTTCTCATCAGATATTACATTGACGTCTATTAGAATGTATGTGATAAACACAATGGTGAATATATTATATTACAGAATGATTATAGAAATAAAATTCCACACAAATTTAACATTTTAAATAAAAATTAATTTTACAGAATAATATCAAACATCATTTAATGAATCATTTTCACATGGTTTGATGGAACACTTAAAAATCTATCTCTATTCAGATAGTGATTATTCATAAATATTATATTAAATTTTTTTCCTTGATTCATCTTCTAATTTATCCTTTTATTTTGTTTATTGTATTATACTTCACAAACACATAAATATAAATTGTCTCTGATTTCACAATATTTGAATCTAAAATATGGAATTTTATAGACCAAATTGAATTTAAACAATACTAAATAATATATCTACTCAAAGGAAACCTCACTCTAATACCAATAAAAAATCCAAATATGAGTATTGTACGAACCTCGGGGGTGCCAATCTTGTGTTTCCATTTTTAATAAATTTTAAAACTCTCATATAAAATATTACCCCCTTTTTAATTTAACCCTTATTGTTAATTTTTAAAGCTAGATCTATACTAAATAAAATAAATAATCATCAACCAAAGGTCTATAAGTAATGATAAAAAAAATTGTTCTATTCTTTAAAAGGAATTTTTTGTAGACCCACTACTTATAATTATTTTCCCTAAATATGGTTTCTCCATGATAATCAAATATTAACAAAAATAGTTGGTTCTTATCACAATAACAATGAGTCCCACACTACCTACAAATTTTTTGAACCCATTACTTATCTTTCTATAATGAAACTACACTTATCTTAAGAGATTAAAATAATTCTCAATGATTTTTATCAATGTGTACCTACATTCCCAATGAAACAAAGGTTCTATGGCTTCTTAAAATATATATTTATGGGCTTCATTTAGATCATCCTTAGAAATAATTTACCAGTTCAACACATGATAAATCTTCATCAAGAATTCTAATATCCTTTAACAAAATAATATATATTTCAAATTACACTAGTTCCTCTCAAATGATTCCTATAACTAATTAAATATTATATATCAAATTCTCAATCTCAAAAAAATATATTTTCATCTGTCCCTATCTTTAATTCACTAAAAGGATCAATCAAAATTATTAAAATCTATACAATATACTAGTCACTCTATACATTCTTATTTCTGTCACTATTTTTCATCAGTATAACTAAACTCATAATGAAATTCAAATTCATATTCTTGGAAACATTATTTAACACCACATAATGTAATGATATGTATATTGTAAAATAAAAGCAATTTATTTTATATCTTATGATTTATGAGACACCGAGCTTAAAAACTGTAATATACTATTAAATATTTATATGGTCATTAGAATAGTAATGTGACACTTAAAATAAGAACCTCATTTGTGAACATAAGTAAAAAAATTCTATCATAAATGAAAATTTGAAATATTTATATCATAAAATAAGTAAATATATATTTTAAAAAGGCAAGACTAAGTGTTAGTATTTTTGTAAAACGTATATTTTAATTAAAATATTATAAGTAATATAATTACATCAAATAAATTAAATTTTCCAAAATATAATTATAAAATAATATTTTTGCTTTATTATAATGATAATATTGTTTTATAATACATTAATTAATTATTCAATGTTTCATAAATTCAATTATAATATTAAAATTATTATTTCCTCATTAATTGACGACTCAAATTAAATTTTAATTTCACATATTTTTAAAATTATATTTATAAAATGGATTCCAATTATAAATTCTAAAAATCTTATACTTTCTAGGTTTAATTTTTTTTTGATTTTTCTAAAATATTTTAATTTTTAGGGAATAGTGAAATATGATATTTTATAGTATTTAAAATTATATGTAAATAAATGAATTATTCATCCATGAATGATTATTGTAAGAGATAATCAATAATTTTTTCAAACTCATATTCTCTGGTTAATATATTTAGTAATGTTAATCAAAACACTTCAAAGTCAAGATACAAAATAATAAATAAATGAATAGAAAAACTCAAAAAACACACCTCTCCTTCAATATAAATACCACCATCACCACCCCTTCTCCTCAAAACATATACACCTTTAAAATTTCTTAAATAATCCAACATTACCTTCCCAAATATATTACCCACGTCAAATGAGTACATCTATTTTCAAATTCTATAGCCAAGTGACATAATGTGGTTCTCAAGGATATGATATTCAATATGTAAAGTCCTCTTTATTTATCTTTCAATTTATTTTTTTTCTAAAACTATTCTAACCTCCAATTACGAAAAGTTTTATGGTAAATCTAGAATCATATACATGTACTAGCATATTATTTTTAAAATGTAACATCTATCATTAAATTCATTCTCTTATAATTTTTTCCAAAAAAATGAAAATATTGTTTGTGGCATGTCGAATCACTGCCTTCATTGACGATATGTTTTCATTTTCCATTACCACATTAATTTCACTTCCTAAAACTATTAATATAGTGAAACAATATGTTAATATACAAATTATAAGTTATATAATTTTCTGGAACTATCATATAAACATAATATTAAAATATATTATATGAGTCCATGATGGTCGTAAAGGCCGCCAAAATAAATAAAAACCTTTTCATCAATGTTTTATCTAATGAGTCATCCTCATACCATATTAAAAAATTCTATATAAGGCCATTTAAAATTTTATAATTTCATTAATAATAAATAATTTTACTTTAACGGTTTTTATTCTATTTGAAAAGAACTCCCATAATAACACACAAGGGATCCGACAATAATACTATAAGACTAGTGGTCTTTGAAAATCAAAATTATACATTTTAAGTAAAATGAATGTATTTAAATGAATGTAATAAAATTATAATAAATAAAAAACATTCTAAAGGTATTATATATATAGTTATTAATGAATCTAATTTTTTCATCTAAGACATGTTTTATATGTTTATAATTTTTTCCAACATATGTTAAGGTATTTCCCATCTCACTTTTATATATGTGAGATATATTAATTATTGAAACATTATTATTTTTGAGAATATTAATACTTTTAATATATCATATAATTTATTTATTTATCTTTATGGCATTCAACTTTTCATTTTATTATCATTAATTATATGGGGAATATGATTTGATTGACTATAAGTGTTTGGGGGTTTTCATTTCAATTTAATTTTATTATGAAATACATCATATTCACCACTTATTTATATTTTACAATGATCCTTTTATTTTTGACCATTATTAATAGTATATATAATTAAATATCAATATTTATTATATAATGGATATTATTATGAACTAATTTGTATACAAATGTTTCATATGATGTTTACTTTGAAAGATGATTGATTTAATAGGAAAATAATATTTAATATGAATCTTTTACTCGATATAAATATTTTCTGGTAAGATATATTGATTCATGAATTATATAAATAATTTATATATTAGAGGAAATATTTCTAAATGTGGACACTGGTGGGTCTCTATTATAGATAGCCCCTCGATGCATCGACAGGTCTAATGAGACAAAACAACTAGCAATAAATCATATGCATTTGTTTGCAAGAAGAATCATATAGGTTTCTACCAATAGACATTAACCATCATGTTAAATGTGATGATGGTTGTCATTCGTATACTAGATATGTTATGTCCAATTATTAATAATTCCTATCATTCAATATTCATTTATTCATATCCATGATATTTTTTCTATAACAACATTTATGGCTACATTTTCATTCTAAATTTTTTCATTAAATTACATGGCCATTTCCATTATTTAACTTTATGTATTTATGTTTCTTTATTTATTACTATTACCTTATTAATGACTATTGTTTCTAGTGTTTGTAACCATTACTGAGAATTTTAGCTCACCCTTTTATTTGTTTTCCTTTAAAAGTATTAAAAGATAACATCATTGATTAAGTGTCACTGAACCTATTTATTTTTTTATGTCATATGTTTAATTACCAAAGTAATAAGGGATAAATTTATCTATCTTTTTCTGGAAGACTACTTAAATGATAAATCATTTTTGATGTGATCTTATATATATATGTCATTGTGTTAAATTATCCATCAAGTCTAGGCTACTAGAGATGGGGTTGTGAAATTTTTTACAGTAGATGGTTTTGTATAAACCATGGGAACAAGATGTTAAATAAACACGAGAATTATAATAATTCCATATATTTATTTTTTGTCTAATAATAATGATTTTTATGTGAAAACACATGGTGTGTTCAATTATTTTTCTTTGAAGAATAATAAAAAAATCTAATCAATACCCATAGACATTGTTGGGATTTCCCAACTGAGAAAATCAACATAGTTGGTGTTGGAGCTAAGAATATCATGACCATAATATAATTTCTTACTCTGGTAATAATGAATGAACATATGACACCTATTTTGTAACCGTTCATGCAGAATATTCTTTCATCTTTTAAAGGGACTTCTAATATAGTGGTAGGTGAGAAATCAATCAAGTCCCGTGAATCGATATTTCTGTAAATGGGTTGTGATGAATGTAAAACTGTTGTACTAGTGTTATATTTCCTCTAGGGTGATGTTGATCAATAATTTCCATTGGTCTATAAATACTTGGTTGGAAGAAGAAATATAACACATGGAATGTATATATTTCAATGAAATATTCATTTACAAATATCCCCTCATGATAAACACACTGAAAAGATGATAAAATTCATTGGAATAAAGATAAATGTAGCGAAGTGTTTTGAAAAGTATGAGTCTACCTTTACAATACTAGCTATGTATGATAAAAATTACATTCATTCTTCAAAAAATGATATAGATCCTTTATTTGAAGTTATTAACGGATATCATTAAATGGAATTGACATCTAAATATTTTTCATTATATGATTAAATAGTTATAAGTGAAATCATAATAGAGATTTCATTTTCTAGATCCTAAATTTTCCAAAGAAATTAATAAGGAATATATATTATGGTAACAATCAAAAAGGAATATCATCAATGAATAATGGGTGAGTGGATCAATTTCTATTTTGTCAAAATTGAGGAATGAATCACTTTGGGGAACTCTTCAAATGCAGGGGACTATTTTATGAGAATGGATAGTAGGATCATTGATATAATAAATGAATGTTTAAGAAATGAATAAAATATGTTAAATGATAAATCTTTAATTAAATAAAGATTTATTAGAACAAATTTCACACACATAAAGTGAATATTATATGGATGTTGCATATGTGAGATGGACACACTTATGTGATCGGAACAACTGATATGTAGGTACACAATGATTTAGTGGAAGGTTCATTAATCCTTCAATAAAATATATAAAATTAATTATTTGATTAAATATCATCACAATATTTTATATCTACCTATTTTTCCTAAAAAATTATACACTTTGAATTTTATTTTAATAATGAAGTTTGTTGTCAAAACTCTTAATAGAAGTCTCGCCGAAAAAAATTTAGAAAATCTACATTTTGATACATAATCATGCATTTTTCTCTCACCTTATCATCAAAGCTATGTCTAACATTGATATAATACTTGGTATAGAATAGATTAAAATATATGATTCAAAAAAATATCACAGGAAGATTGAAATTACGATTTATGTGGAAGATGTTGAATTCCATATCATTATATCAAAAAATTAATCATCTGATTCTAATCTAGATCGACCGTGGTAGCCCTCTTGCCTATTTTTCATGGGGAGGAACATAACAAACATCTAGATATGAGGAAATTAATATTAAAATTAAATGTGTAACAATTTTATAGGAACATATTGATGTATTTCAAGAGGAATTACCTAGAAACTCCCAAATACTTGATGTTGAGTTTACTAATTACTTATACCCATATTGAAGACAAATATTAAAATCCACTTATAGAACAGAAAATGTGGAATTAGTGGGGATGATGAAATAATGAGTGGATTTAAGTAATAAATTATTTATTCACCCAACTGTTTCTCTATGGAGATCCCCAGTTATCGTAGTTATGAAGAAACTTGGATCCATGAGGATGTCATTGAATATATAGAATATGACACTATTATAAAATGTATTATCTACCTCGTATTGATGATTAAATAATACAATTCAGAGAGTTTATATTATTTCATGAAATTTCATTCATTATAGGTATCATTAATTCTGAGTGACGAAGGATGATATTACGAAGACATCTTATTTGTTGAGGTGTAGAAATTATGAGATTACAATAGACTCATTTGGATAGAGCAATGCACCCTCAGTTTTCATGGAAATAATTAATATAGTATTAATGGAATATCATGACAATTTATTAATAGTATTCATTGATGATATTCGGGAGTATTTTAAATTCTATTAAGAATGTGATATTCAGTTGTAGATCATCCTCGATACTCTTAGAACGAATGATTTATTTGGTAAATTTTGCATGTGAGAATTCCAAATTCATGAAATATCATGTATTTTGCATATTATCTGTAATAAAGGAATGTCAATAGATCTGGTAAAGAAAAATAAAATAAAAAATATGGACTATGCCAATGAATTTAATTTAGGTATGTAGTTTCATTGGTTTAATAGGTTATTATCACCATTTTTTAGAATTTTGACCAATTGGCTAACCAGTTTACCAAGACCACATTTAAATGTGATAAATTAACATGGAAAAATAATGTGCATGATGTTTTGAACGATACAGGAGTGTATTAGTCAACTATATTAATATGAATATACTAATATGAAATGATAGGTATGTGACAAACAATGATACATTGAAGGAAGCTCAATGTTGTGTCCTTATGAATAATGATAAATTTGTTTTATATGAATAAAGATAGATGGAGATAAAAGAAAAAAATTATCCAAATAATGATATTTAGATGGAATCCATTATAACGACCCATACTTTACATACATTGTTAATACTTCAAAATTGAAGCACACTTATTACAACATATGACAAAAACACAAAGGACCGTATAGGTATAGTGTCTTTAGAAACTGGGAAACATAAAAAACTGGTTCATAAATCTTCAACAGTGTCTCCCATTTATTTCATCATATCTAGGGTCCCTTTTAGCATATTCTACTTAATATCCATCTTCCTGACCTGGGGAAAAGAAAACGTACAAAAAAGGGTGAGCTCAAATGCTCATCAAGGGCAAATAAAGGAAATAAAAATCATATCATATCTTTTTGAAAATCATAACCTGCAAAAGAGATCATAATATCATAACATAGAATAAATCATAGAAGTGAAAATGAGATCCCCATAATAATAACATAAAACATGAAACTTTGTGGGATGCACATATAATCATGGAAAATCATTTCTTGTTAGTCATGACTCATTGCCAAGACTATCTTAGCGGACAAAGTCCATTTCTGAACCGAGTTCACTCCTCGTTTCAGTCCTGTATCACTGAACCGAAATAACCTTCCATTCCATCCATGTATATCTCATGAGATATAAATCATTACCCAATTAATTGGAGGGAGATATAGGTCCCACCCATCTTATAATTAATCCTTTCTTATGTGTGCCACATAATCATAAATCATACATCATCGCATACCACATGTAACAAAAATGGGATTCTTGAAACATCATGACATCATAAAACAAATCATATAAGGTAAATGAACTCATAAAAATAATTCCCTCAAAACATAATCAAATCAATGTAATAATAGGGATAAAACAGAACCCTATTTTATCTTAGATGGAAAATAATTTTTATAAAACATTTGAACTCCATTCTTGAGGAAAATATCCTTTCTACTTCAAAAACATTTTTTCCTTTCTTAACATGTCATAAAACATTAAAATAAAAGAATTTGATTAAAAATAAACTTGAAAACATGTAAAGGAAGCTTCTTGGAAATAATGTTTTAAAAATCCATTCATGCCGTATAAGGTTAAAAAAACATTCTTCGTACTTTTGTCGGAAAAGTCAAAAAGTACCTCGTACGAAAAACGAAAAAATATTCCTTTCATATCTTTTACTAAAAACTCACCGAAGGGTAAAATTGTATTTAAAAAATTGTAGGTGGATGGAAATAATATTACATATTGAGGAAACATGGATGTGGATGATAAAATACACCCCAGTAAATACCAAAGTATAAACAATCTCGGATAAAACTGAGATTGTGATATTTCCCTTACCTTAGGTCCGATTTGCATTGAATGTGTCCGAAGCTCCTGTATAATGGTTTAAATAATGTTATTGACTTATTACAGAATCATACATATTGATATGATATCATATATGGTCATATTCTTAGCTTCTTATTAGTAATATTTCATTGTTAATTGTTACTCGGGTCTTTATTGCCTTTTGTTCTTATGCGTGTTTTGCCGAATAAATTCTTATTCTTCTTTTAAGGTTATAGATACCTTATATCGAGAATTTTATTAGTGTAACATATATCATATTTATTCATTCAATTAATTTATATAATTACTATGTAATGATGATCATGTTGAACGAGTCACATCACATCGTGGAGACGGTATTCCGTACGTACGCACGAGCGATGATATTGTTCCCATGATCTTGGAATTGTATTTAAGTGTATTAATACTATTTCAGTATCAATATCACTTTATAATAATCATATATAGTTACTCATTACACCATTATACCCATCCTTGTAAGGTGATGGTGGAAAATAGATTACACCACGGCGTGGAGACGATATTCCGTATGTACGCACGCGTCATGATTTCATTTTTCCGTAGGATGGATAGAAGGTGAATTAGGGTTGTTTCATATTTATAATTACATATCAGTATGTAATTAATACTGATGTTATTACTTTATCATGAAACAACTAAAGAAGAAGAAGTTGAAGAAGAAAGAAATTGAAAAGATCGGTAATGGATATTACCTCTTCTTTGAAACGCCTCTTTGAATCCTCCACTTAGGGAACTAAGATTGGTCTTTGAAGAATCCCAGGACCTCTAGGATTATTCTAGGGAAGTGGAGAAGGGATTTAGTCAGGGTTTGGCCGAGCTTGACTGCTCAAATTGGTGTGAGGAGGAGGGGGCGGAGGTGTCCTTTTATAAGGGAGGAGAGGGGCACCTTAGGAATATCTCAAAATATTATTTTATATTAAAGTCAAAATCGGTTTATAATGGTTCCAAAGGGTCTTATTTTGAAGGTAAAGTGGGGAAGGGTCGAAATCCTATCAACCAATAGGATTTAGACATGTTTAGGTTATTATTTTAACCTTATCAATTAGATTAAACTCTATGTTAAATAATTTAACTTTTACCGTGACTTTTTGTTTTCTTACACTATATGGTTAATAAACTTAAAATAACATGCCAAACGAACCCCAAGTTGTTTAATATTAATATATATATACTTATCTATGTCATTTGGCCGAAACATAGATTTTTAGGAATAAAATAACAATTAATAATATAATATTTGATTTAAAAACTATTTTCTGTCAATTTTGACACTATTTGATATATGATTTTTGTTAAAGTCATAACAGAATTATATGTTCAAACAAAGTTGATTAAATCAACACTAATATATCATAGTAATCTATAAAATTAGTTTAATTCATAAAAAGTCTCAAATTACATTTATTTGAGCATTTATAACATCAATTATGTTAACATTTCCTTAAAAGGGTAATTACTGCATCATCGTTGTGTCATAAATTATTTAATTTATTTAATATCTAAAAATTATAAATAAAATATAATTATGTAGAAAATATTGTTATCTTTCTAATGAATATTTATAGTCGAATTTAGCTTATGTATAACCCCATATTAAAAATGTTTTAGTTATTAAACTTTGATTTTAACTATTTTAACTATTCATTAAATAAAATAACATTAAATGTCATAATCTAATCCAAGTGGACATAAATGGTCATATTATATTCATAAGGTTGTTTTTGGTCGAATTACACTTATCCAATAGAATTAGGACATTGTTAGGGTAATAGTAATATCATATTTACCCTTAGTTACCCTATTTACTATTAACCGCGGTAAAAAAAAGTAAAAAGTTACTATTCACCAAAAAATTATTTTTATCTCATTGAACCACATTTTACTTACTGATATCAACCGTGTCTATCAGATTTTCGAAATTCCATTCACAGAAGCGGTAATATTAAGTTTTATGCAAAATTCAGTTTTTAACCTACCACTTAGTGGTTTCACTATTCATCAAAAATTGAAAGTTTTCAGAAAAATACCAAAATTTTACCCTAGGCTAATTTCGATATTCTGAATCCAAAAATGAAGTCCATTTTGAAAGATAAAATTTCAAAAAGTTGTTATTACTATTCATAACGGCTATTTTAAATAATATTTTAATAGCATATCGTCGTTTAGTGAAACTCGGTATTGCGTACAACGCATGCTATCAAGGAAGGTCACAATTGCGTGTAAAGTAAGCCAAGCTAGTGTTGTGTATAAAAAGTTTCCTTTGATGATTTATATAACATAAAAGTCTCGGGTGTTAGATCCATAATCTTTGATATGATAATAAAAATACATTATATCTATGGTTAAATATGTGAGATATATAATGATTTCAATATTTTTAAGTTTATCTTTATATAGAACGAACTCATCATGTGGAAAAGATGATGACTTGAGTAACTTGAAGATTATGATTTCTCAATACACAGCCTCCCAAGAGAAGAAAATAAGGTAGAATATGTATTAAGAACAAAATATATTGGACTTAAATCACAAATAAGGATTGAGAAATATCATATGCTCATGGATTTAGTAAATATGAATATGGGAATTGTTAAGTAATGGGAAAATTCAGTCCTTTTCTAAATGATTATGAATAAATAATTATTATAAAAGATAAAAATATCTCAACCATATTATGATTATTTTTATAATAAAAGTAAAGATATTAAGGATAGAAAATTAGAATACATAGTGTGAGAATGTTATTCTAAAATTTAGAATGAGGTTGTGTGTACCCTCAATACCTAAGATAAAAATTTAACTATTAGATGATTATAATTTGATCAAATTTGTTTGTACAACCTGGTAGTACAAATTTGTATATATATTTGGACGAAAATTTTTTGTGGGATAATATAACATGGTAAATTACTGACAAAGTGTCAATATGTATTCTTTTTTAACAAATAACGGTTGATATATAATATCCAATAGGATTAATAAAACCACTACCTATACATATGTAGAATTTGGATAACATTACGATTGAATTATTTAGAGGATAACCAAGGAATCGTAAAATAATTATTCAATATGTGATATTTTTCAAAATATGAAAATATCATTACATTTCCTTTGAAAAAACTAACATTTAACTGTTGACCGACAACCAAGACACTATATTACTGATGTTTTAAGAATTCATAGAGGATCTTTTTAAATTGTGTCTCATCAAGATCCCCATTTGAAATCAAAATTCTAAAAGAGTCATCAGAATTATTTGGATACTAAGAATCATTGGAAACTTCTTATCACCCTCAAACTGATAGATACTCTAAAGGACTATTCATACATTGGAAGATATTTTGAGATCATTTTCAAATTCATTTAATATAATGTGGGAATAATATTTACTATTGTTATATATTTCTGACAATAATAATTTCTATTCTTGTATTCAAATGGCACATAATAAATCATTATATGGGAAGAGATTTTGTACTATATATTTTTTGGATAAAGTTGGTGAGACAAAACATTGCGTCCTAGAACATATTAAATAGACAATGATAATGGTAGAAACTATTTAGGCTCAAATTGAGTAATTTTAATGTATGAAAATGAGTAATCATTTCCACCGATAAAGGATTAGGAATTTAAAGTAGGATATCATAAATTTTTTGATGTATTTCTATGAAAGGGAGTAAAAAGTGTTAGTAAGAAAGGGAAACTGAGACCATGATACATCATACAATTTGAAATTATTTAATTAATTCGATATGCAGCATACCAATTACCAATGAAACAAACTATCTCCAATATTGATGATGTGTTCCACATATCATTCTTAAAGAAATATCATCCATTCCCAAAACCTATACTCACCTATGACAAAATATAATTTGAACTAGATATGTTTTAATATGAATATATTGTCTAGATACTTGACACTAGAGATAATGTATTGTGAAATCGGATGTCTCTACTAGTTAAATTTCAATGGAGAAACTATTAAATTTATGAAGAAATGTGGGAACCAAAGGATGATATTAAGACATACTACCATCATCATTTTAGAAGGAATTACTCATGAAATTTTTTTAGGTTAAAATTTTTGAAGGATGGAATAATGAAACACCAAAGATTTAATGATATTTATCTTCTTAAATAACTTCTATTCATTCAATATAATACATTCCACCTGACATTGATCCCAACGAACTGGGATATAATATTAAATATTTACATGGCTATTTGAATAGAAATGTGACCATTGGAATATCAACATAACCTAAGTAATTATAACTAAAATTTTGGTATCTCATAAATGAAAGTATGATATATTTATATCATTTAATAAGTAAATTAATACTTTAAAAATGACAAATTAGGTGTTGGAATTTTTGTGAAACATAAATGTTTATTTACAATTTTACAAAAAATATATTTATATAAAATATAATTTTTTTCACCAAATATATTTATAAAATAATATTTGGAATCATTATAATTTAATTATTTTATTATGATGCCAAAATTAATATTTCGAGGATTCCTAAAATCAATTATAATATTAAAATAGATATTTGTTCAACAAATTAATAATTTAATTAAAATTTTAATTTAACATAATTGAAAAAAATATTTTCATAAAATGGAGTGATTATTTACAATCTAAATATTTAAATATTGAAATGGTTATATTTTTGGTATTTTTCTATAATTGTTGAATTATTTCTGATTACTGAATTAAAATAATTTGTGTTATTTAAAATTATACATAAATTGATGAATTATTAATTTATTGATGATCTATGGATGAGGTAATAACACATTTGTTTGATCTCAAATGATCTAGTTACAATATTCTGTAACGAGAATCCTCGTTGTTGATAGTCATGTCCAAAAATAGTAAATAAATTGAACAAAATAATAAAAAAACACCACTCTCTTCCCCTATAAATATCAATCCTCACCACACATAATCCTAAAATAGTCAACACCTTGAATCTTATGGAAATTATTTAAAATTGTTTTTCCAAAACCCTTCCCCACATTCAAGACATGATGGTTTTACCAAAATAACAATGCCATATTCCATAAAGTGGTTCCCAAGGATACAATATTCTAGAGGTAAAATCCTCATTCTTTGTATTTTAATTTCTGTTCATTTCTTATACTATCCTCACATTCATTTATCCAGAGATTAATAGTAAATACAAAATAATATATATATAATATAATATTATTGTTCGAATTAAATATCTACCAATCATTACCTTCTCTTATCTCATCCATTTATTCAAAAAATTAAAATATCATAGGTGACATGTCAACTCATAGCCTTCATGGACAAAGAGTTACCATTTTGTGTTACCGCTTTTTCGACTAGCCATAAAAATATTATTATGGAAAATTAAGATTTTAATATAAATATTAAATATTTTTATCACTTTTTGGAAGTAAAATATAAATATAATATTATATAAAATTGTAGAAGTTTTTGATATCCCTTAAAACAATCAAAAAAATGAATAAATTTGCAGTAACAATTTATATAAGGATTTACCCTCATACCATATTACCAATGAATTTATGAGACCATTTGAACTTATAGATGATCATTAATACTAAATAATTTTACTCATATATATTTCATTCGGTTTAAAGAAACTAAAATTATTTTACACATTGGAACCAACCATAAAACCATGAAACAAAATCTACCAAAACAATGAAATTAAACATTATAAATTATCAATATGGTCATAAATAAGTCTAAAAATAGTATAAAATATTTATATATGTTTAAGTGGTATTCGATTTATAAATTGATGAATATAATTTTATTATCCATTACATGAAGTATAAATGTATACTTCATTCTTACATATGGTAAGGGGTTTCACATCTCAATTTGTCTTATGTTTCATAAATTCAATGTTCAATCTTTATTTCTTATGTTAGGTGTACTAAATTTCATTATAAATACTATATGTTGAATATATTTATCATCAAGTTATTCAATTATTCATTTTGTGATCCTTAATTATACATGGAAAATGATTCTATTGGTTATAAGTGGTAAGGTTTTTTCGTCACTCTTTATTTTTTATGGTACATATGCCATATTCGTCATTTCTTCCATAGCTTTATTCCACATTTATTTGACACCATTATTCATTTATGATATCATAAAATATCCATATTTATTATATTATGGATATGATTATTGATTAATTCATATACCGAATATTTATATGGTGTTTTAATTGGATTTTATTTGATTAACTAGGGAAATAAAGTTAAATTAGATTCTTTTACAGAATAACGATATTTATTTATATGAAATGTTGATTCATGAATTAATTCAATAATTTTGATATTTAAATAATTATTTGGAAATGTATACATGGTTGGTTCCCGGTTATATATGTCCCCTCGATGTATTGATAGGTCTTAGAAGACAAATATATTGGCGAAAAACCCTTCACATTGATTTCCAAGAAGAATAAGATGAGATTTTACCCATAGATATAGATCATTTTTTGAACGGTATTGACAATAGTGGTTTATGTTACCAATATATAATGATTAATAATTTATGATTTTTACATTAGTTATTTATTTATTCTAATACAAGATATTTTCATTAGGAAAAAATCTATTGTATAATTTTGATTCATAGATTATTATAGAAATGGTATTTTCATTACTTTTATTTACCATTAGATATTAATTGTTCCATATTGATAATGATTAAACTACTATTGATTCATATTTCTTATATATGTAACCCTCACCGATCATCTAATCTAAAACATTTATTTTTTCCTTCCCCATGTTTTATTGATTAAATCTTTAAATAAGTGACAATGAAGCGAAAAATTTTCCTTTATATGTTTTCTGTTTTATTTCATATTTAAAAAGAGAACCATGTATGTATGTATTTCTTTAATACTATTAAACTGATGGATATTTTATTATTTTATCTATTGTATATTATTCATTTTAATAAAATAATAACAGACTCCAGGGTACTGAGGTTGGGGTTATTACACATTTACTCACCGATCTAAATAATGGATTATATATTGCTCAATTTTCATAACATTTTGTACCTAGATGATCATCAAATTCATTATAGGTTTTTCAAATTTTTCTTATTCCTTTAATGGTAATAATTTTAGTACAAAAATAATTAGAACTAATATTCTCACATATACCACTCTACATTCTCTAACACATATGACTTTATATATAGGTAAAACATATATATTTTCAATTTTTAATTATTAAAATACATTATTCTCATTATTTTTTCCTCAGATCTACAATACGATATAATCAATATTTTTTACGTGTTTCCCCCTAGATCTCAATATTCCATTTTCCTCTATATAGATTCTTCCATTGAAATTCCATGACTACCCTTCAATATATCTCTTGTAATTTTAATATAATTTCTCTTATATGAATAATACTTTTTAGATTCATCATACTCATTAATCATTCCAGTATCTAGGGTTATTGGATCAAATAGATTCATCCTCTCACTGAATACAAACATAATATGGATGGTTTGTTTCCTTATGGGAATATATGTGGGGGAGGTCTTGTAAGGGATAGGTTGGGTTCGGTTCTATTTTCTTTTAGATACTTTTCTGGAACAGGGACTTCATTGGGTGCAGAAATGAAAGAAATTCACAATGGTGTCATTCTTTGCAACAATATTTTAAGGAGCATTTTAGAGGTGGAGTTGGACGTTTAGACTATTTTTCATTTGTTAAATGGGTAGGTGGAGTCCCAATGGAACCTAAATTACCGTGTTCGATGATTATCTTTGGATGTAAGACGTGGTTGTTTGGTTCATCACATACTTAGAGAGGCTAATGTTGTAGCATACTCCTTGCCACTAGGGAGTAGTTCAAAGGAGCCATTGATTGTGTTTTCTAGTTTGGTCTCACTACCTAAGGAATGTATTAATTTTTTTCTAGGGTATTCCCTTGGACTTCACCACTTTAGGCCATTGTTACCCATCTTGTTTTTTGAGTAATCCACCAATAATCGAATAAAAAAAAGTAATTGTCGATCGATATGAAAAACATAAAATACATAGTAGATTAAAAATCCAAAATTGAGAATAAATATATTCCTCATTATTCTTAAGACCTTAAATTTGAGTAATAATTTTTTATTTGTTATTCAAAACATTTCAAATCAACTTGAGAATATTTTAATTCATATTCATTTTTTATAAAATAATTATTTTTATGTATTCTAATTTTAAATTCATATTTTGATAGAGAAATGATCATCCAAATAATTTCTATTGTTAAACATTAACCAATAATGGTTCATATATCTCAAAATATCCACAATATTTGGGTTATGAAGTAATTTATAAAGATAAAAATAAAACTACACTCTATTAATTATATAATATCACTAATGAAATCAATTAAAGTTTATATTATGTACATCACTTTTATCATCCTTCCCAAATCAAAAAGATAATCTCTATTGAATTTAATGTTTCAATCAAAAACTCTTTTTCTTGATTGAAATTATTAAATCTACATTGAATAATTATCTACCAGCCCATTAAACATCTTCATCGATTATTAAAATTACCAAAAAATTATCTATCAGTATATTATATTCTTTATTTTCACTATGTGTTTAATGACATGTATATTGAACTATATCCTGAGACACATTAAATAAATTTTATAATTTTTAGGATCTACTAATATTAACAAATATTTTGAATATAAGAGACAATGATGATGAGGTAGAAGACATTAATTTTTGGTATAAAAACACTAACAATATGCTTAGATCACAAATAAGTTGAGAATACTGATAGTTACATTAATGTTTTTCTGACACTTATTCAAGGAATACATATCTAAATTTGATCTTCATTATAAAAATTGAAAAGATGAATAATTTATCTCATTTAGTCTTCAAACTATCTCATATACTCCTCTTCTATTGAAAGACATAATTTATGTGATGTGAACACTAATTTCTCCAATCAATAATAGTTTTGTACAAGGATGAATTCAACAAATTCCTTGGGAAATTATTGCCCATAATATCTAGCATTAAAAAATTTAAATTTCAATCCTTCAAATAATTTTGGATTCTTCAATAATTAGATAGGATCAACAGACTCTTATGAAAATCCATGTTTTCTATAACAATAATTATTGTAGTATATACAAGTATCTCACTAATATGGGTTCTCCAAAACATATATAATTCATTTATATGACTATTGTTTAAAATTAGTTTATAGACCATAAATAATTTCCTTACAATGGGATCCTATTCCAAAATATTATAATTTTTTTGGTTTCCACATAAATCTATATAGTCCTATATTTATGCATTACTAACTCCAATTCCATTACCTAACTAATATTGGCAATGCAATTTTTTTGAGATGGACCCCCAAAAAAATTCTTTTTACATTCTAATTATATGTTTTAATTATTATTATTATATATAAATTTATTATCACCTCATGATTTTTCTTTTTCATGACATTTTATGTGATAATTACCAATGAGTAATTATTGCACAGAAATGTCATAATTGTTCCCCACTATAATTAGTATGTATAAGTACCAAATTATTATTTTTTTAATATAGGTTATATATCCATATGATATCATTTAATGGGGAAAATTCTATTAGTTATCAAGGGTGTAATCACATAGTAAATTGGGGCACATTCTCATTGTGGATGCCCATACTAATTCCTTGTCCACTAGATTATGTAAACATGACCCATAAATTGAAAATTAATATTTATATGTGCCATTGTTTGTTCCTAACTATTAATGTTGTTATTGATCCTTAGACTTTATGATTGACTAAATGGCCTAAATTCCTTCATTATTTACATTATTTTGATAATCAACCATTCAAGGAGAGAGGTGGAACCATTATCAGGGTTGAAGGCTTGGAGACAATATTACATGACCCGTAGGTCTTAGCTGAAATATCCCAGAGAAGACAAATTTTAACTTCTCCTTCCTATCACATGTCATTATATTTTAACTCTGACTTCACAAGGATTATTGGCTAGTTTTCAAGTGAAGAGCATCAGAGTCCCCATATTTATGGCAATTCCATACCCTCTCATTCTTCCAATTTCATTAAGTTATGCTCTGGTTAATGCTTCTTCTCTGAATCCTCATCTGGCACCTTATACCATGTACTCTTACTTTTTCTTCTATATATTCATGTGTCCCAAAGGCCTTGTTCCATAACTAGTATTTGTTATATAATTTTATTTATTGACGAAAACTATGTTGACATATATACAGGGTGATGTATGTTATATTTGGGGCGTCATGAGTAATATCAGACTAATGAGAAAAATGATTTCCCCATGTTTTCTTTAACATAATTTTACATATAAGTAATTATTATGTAAATTTAATATCCAAATTATATCCATATAAATTTATATATTTTGGGGGATAAATTTCCAAATAGTCAAAAAATGATACATAAATCACAAAGGTTGTTTTCAACATCAAAAATACTTTTTCATTATACATATCATGATAATGGGATTATATTTGAGACTAATAATTTATATGAGGTTCAATTTCATTATAAAATTATATTCTTTCTCTATGTGTGTCTGGGCATGTTCCTTGATGTTATCCATGGATTGAGGGGAGCCCATCATAATTCAAATGAAACGGAATCCTAGAGTGTCAAACAGTATGTGTATTCATAAACATAAAAATACATTAGATACTATTTATTTTTTAACAAGTTGAAAAAATATTATTCGCTTACATGGTTTAATAGTTTTTCTTGTTTTCTTGAACGCATAAATTCAGTCATTAGTTATTTGAGAGAATATGTTTTTGAAGAATATTTAACAAATATCTATTTTTAGTTCAATGGAAAAAACATTTATCTATTTATATATTTGGAAATAATGTAGTGATATTTTTTTATTAAATATATAATATTTAATAAGGGGATTATAATTATTTTTTAGGAATATAAAATTTAATTTACTATCATAGTGAAAAATAATATATAATAAAAATTATTGGAATAATGTCAAAATAATTTAATCTACAAATAATATTTAATTTACATATTGGTTTTCCACAAGTCTAGAAAAAAATAATTTTAATTTTATGTACATGGGGTTCAATGGTGATTAGTTAAATAATATGGCTACATGTGTAATTATTAATTTCTAATGTAATCACTATTTAAAACTATTTATATTATTTAGAACCTGAATTCTATAGAATTGTTTTTTTTTGTGTATGATTCAAGGGAATCCTTTCAAGCTCATGGTTGATTCTCTCTAAGAACACTCTTAATAATGTATAGTGATCATCCTCCTCCACCCTTCTTCATTATAATGATACCAAATATATTCATTATTTTTACAAATTATTGTGGAAATCATATACGAATGGTGATAGCATATGGATCATCCATGTTATAACTATATATTTTTAAAGAATTGTTTAGAGATTCATGTTATATGTGTTGATCATCAATGGAGGGATCCACACGTGATTCATTTGGCACAATGAATGTATAATGTAATGATGTTGTCAAATTCATCAATAAATAAATAATTTCAAATAAGTTAATTATTTATCTTCTTAAATTAATTATAAATCATTAGGTGATGAAATTGTCTTTGGTTCTACAATCATCATGTAAATTAATTTTTTATTAAATTCCATTATTCCGGGTGTTATATATTCTATGAAAATTTGATAAAGAATAAAATATCACAAATGAAGGGGTTTGACATGCCCCTAGTGACAATTTAAATCTTCATGAAACCATTATATACTTAATATATTGGGTTTTTTCTCTTATCCATCATCTAGTTTCTATTAATATATAATATATTCGGAAAAATAATTAAAAAATAAATCAATAAATAAAACATAAGTATATAATATATCTTAAATATGGTGTTTATATATGTATTATCATATATATGTGTGTTGATAGTGTTTATGCCCATATATTATTTAAAAAATCTTTTTTTATTTGATTTATTATATAAATGTTCAATACAATATTGACAAATACAGATTGAATACGAATATAAAATGTATGGATGTGTATATTATTCCAACAAATAATGAGGATGGTGGAAAAGGGTTCAACAAATTTGTAATAGAATATTAGAAAGACCCTTCCCAAATATTTTTTATTTACTAATACTATTATTCTATGTGAAATAATCAAACTAAATTTGGTGATCATCTAACATATTATAAAATGAATCAGATTTATAAAAGTGAAACAAGGGCTATCCAATAACTATTTTAATTTATTTATTATTATGATTATTGAAAATTGACACATTTATGTTACTAATGAATATTTTACTATATGAATTTCAAAAAATTATTATTTTTCATAATATTTTTTATAAAATTATATTAATGTTACTAATAGATAAAAAAATTGTTGGATTATTCTGGATGTGGAGAAATGTATTTTTGATACAATTTCTAAACCAAACATTTGAACGCGTAACATATTGTTCAGTAACCCTAGGTTTGAAATAACACATATAGACCTTGTACTCAACAATGTTAGAAAATTATTGATAATCAACCATATATTTGTAGTTAACACTACATTGGAAGAAAAAAAAACCTATGATACATCAACCACAATTTTTTGGTCAACTATACGGTGTCAATTCGATGTCTGGATTTTTGTGACTTGGTGAAGGAACACAATGTTTGACTATAAAATGATATAATGTTAAATATCAATATTATACAATATTAATTAAATAATTATCATGGCTGTAAATATATATTAATATATATTTGATAACCAATTCAAACGCATGTTATTATTTTTTAAAGTATCATATTCAATAAAGCAAATAACATCAATTCATATGGTCCTTTATGACATTATAGAATGATATTGAGTTTATATATTAAAAAAAATTATAGGATATTTTTTTAGAATGTTTGACCCAAATATGATCAAAAAATTGTATATATATTTATTCATTTAAATAATAGTGGTGATAAACAAAAGTAAATTTTGTTCTTCAAATACAATAAGTATATCATTTAATTATGATCTACACTTGGGAGACATACATGTATTCATTTATATAATAAAATCATATATACTAATGTCACAACTCCTATAATTTATTGTTACATATTTTAATGAAATATTGAAAAATAATTTTTCATATTTTATATTTGAATACCTATGTGTCTATATATCGTTTGGGTGTTTCTAATATCACTGTTAGTAGAAATCCTATGAAATATTAAAGATCTATCTAATGTTGTGTTCTTTTAACGATAAATTGCGGAGGTCAATGGCTGTTGCAACTATGATTTTTAACTTATGTTTTCAAACAAATCAAAATATTACGATATTTTAGAGTTTTTACTATATGAACTCATTCATGGTGAAGTGTCAATTCATGTACAGTGATGATGATTTTAATTTCCATTTGAAATAATCGAAAGACTATATAAAATACTTGTTTAGTGATAAATGTATGTACTTATATATAATGGTAATAGGATAATAAGACCATACAATTAAAATCTCCATGCTCAGGGAGACGAGAATCGGTGGAGTGGAATAAGATATATATTTTTTCCTTAAACCACTATTGAATTTTTGTTATTTTCCAATATTTAATTTAACTGATCACTCATCTTTATATGAAATGAAAAAATTCACTGCATAACAAGAGTGGAGTTCTGAATCGATCAATATTTTTTATGAACAAAATCCTCCCCCTCCATTTTCTTTTTATTCATTTTATCCATCCCGAACTAAAAATAAATGGCATAAAAAACAATGATAAGAATTAAATGTTTCAAGAAAGTATAATAATAAGACATTTTATGAATAAAATGAAATTTTTATAAGTGTATAATATTATTTAGATTAAATTAAGAATATGATAATGGTGGCCTAATATTTACATAAAGATTATTCAATAGTGATTATAAAATTAAAGAAATGTACATATAGGGTATTTATTCACTTTTAAATAAAATATATAATCATATAACATGATAGACAAAAATGGATGAAGTTATTTTTTTAATTATAATATTTATATTCAATATAAATTTTACGTATTCAAATTTTTTTCTATCATCTAATACAAACAATGTCTTCACCACCCCAATATGGTAGTAACTCTGATGTGAAACATTTCAGCGATCTCATAGTTATAGAATAAATTATTCCAAATAAGAAACATAAACAACCTTATCATAATTAAATATTGTATATAAAAAATTATTTAAATATCAATGTAATATTAAAATATTTCATGAAATATGGAATGAATATGGCTAAACAATCCAAATAGATCAGTATTTTCTTTTTGTATTTGTTTATATACCCTATTAAACATTCCAATAAATATAATAAATTTCTATAGTGTTATACCTAAAATGAAATCCATATTTTCAATTATATAGTTGTAACCCACTAGTACAAATTCTATTTAATTATTTTTTGAGAATGTCTTACAATGATACATTTTTTTATATTAATGTATTTAATTTGTTACATAATATTTCAAATGGGATTTTAATTTTTTTAAGAGGTACATAGGGAAATATGAATAATATTATCAACTAGATACATGATAGAATATGATGGGAATATCAATACATACCCATTAGTGTTATTTTCCAGATTTAACCATGAATGAACATGGAATTATTTTTGTTCCCAATTCAATCAGGATAATATTAATGAATATTTTCTGTTTTTATAATATATATATAACCTGATTTTTATAATATAATCAGTTTTGTATATTTAAATTCTAAAAAATGTTAATGAATTTATAATAAAAAGTAACATTAAAAATATATTAAATAAATATTATTTTGTTCATAAATGAGGAATAATACACATATACACTGAAGTCATAATAAAATAGTTATTATAAATAATAATTAGGATATATGTGTTGAGATAAATATATCAATATAATATCCCCAAACTACATATATCAAACATCATGTACTATGGAAAAAGGTTATTTTCAATTAGAATGGAATATTTTGAGATTAAAACACTTAAAATAATATGATATATGTTACATTATGAATGAATTGAACTGAATTAATAGTTTTTTATAAAAAATAGGAAGAAATATTATATTTCTATTTATTTGGTTTGTAAAAAATGTGATTCATCATAAAATAATGATAAATAACTACTTTTGGAAAAGTAAACCAAAATTGTATATTTGTGAGAATATAGTTATTAAAAAAATATTATTTAGAAGGAAATGAAATGATATATTAATAAAACATAGTGATGATTATGTAAAACATGATATTAACGAATCATCATAAATCAATGAACTAAAAACCATAGTTAAAACAAAAAATATCATGTGATGATGGTATGTTCATAGAAAGAATAATAACATACTAGATTTATTCATTTTTAATCAACTTTTTATAACATATGTGTAATAAAATCTCTTTATTAATTAGTTTTTTATATTTTAGGCTAAAACTATTCACATATCATATCTATTAATACCAAAAAATCTCAATTCTGGATATTGGAATTGTGAAAAATACTCAATATAATTCATATTCCTATATACTATTATCATATTTTCATGTGGGAGTAGGGTATAAAAATATCACAATCCATAACTTGTCATATATATTCACATTTATGAAATTTATGGATAATTTATTTAAAAATATGTTGAAATATTCATTTCACTAAAAATAATTATTAATAAACCCATTTATAAGAATGTTGCATGTCATTTATAACTTATTTTATAATCATTCACATTTACAATAAATAAAAAATTTATAAATTACTATAATTAATGATATAAGGTTACGATGAAATCTATATCAAGGAATTTAATGGAATATATTATAAAATTATTAATATTTATCATAAAACCTATTTTTACTCCACCATTAACACTAACATATCCAATCACATTAAAGGAAATTAAAAATTCACATTTCAATGTATGACTTTTTTTGTTTCTTTTTATAAAAATATATATACTCCACCTTTTATAGATATGTAAGTAAAATTAATTTCCTAAAATTTTATTTAATTTCATTTATATTTTTATAAAATGGATACATAATGTTATTTTCGGATGAGTTGGATTAAAATGGGAATGAGTTAGGTATAAGAAGAGTGATGTTCTTAGTGGTCTTCTATTTTGTTCATGGTGGTGCTCCAGGTGGTCATATGATTCTATTTTAGACCCCTAGTTACCTAGTGTCTTTTACTAAGTACCAAAAAGATTACAAGGGAGTTTCCCTTAGTAAAGTGAATATTAGTATTATTAATCCTAAAATCATACACTCGAAAAATCATGGGCTCTAGATACATCCAAAATTAAATACCTTTTTAATATTTTATAGTAATACACTCCCATATCCTTAATCCCTAGTCAATCCACTATACAATCTTGATTTGGGTGGCTTTGATCAGACTGATGTGGTCATTCATGGAATGGTTAGTCCATAACACCTTCTTGAATCATTTCATCTTGTTCCATTTTTAATGATTATATAACTCATATACTAGCCTTCAATGTTACCAATAACTCATTAAATATCTCAAATTTATTTTAGTATAAAAACATTCAAGTCGTCAACTTAGTAACAAGAAGGTAGGAATGAGATTTTATTTCCTATATTATTTCATGACCCATACCATGGGTCCCGTGCCGTGACTACCCCAAGCCCGCCTTCCATTGGCCAAGGGCTGGCGACTAGTACCAATGGAATAATTCCCTAAAACTGAGAAGGCATTGCTTTTATTACCTATAAAAACACACAGAATGATACGAACATGAGTGAACTGTATAACCAAAAGAGTCATGAATGTAAAAGGGTCTGGAATACAAGTCCAACAGTAAAGGTACAAGTACAATTGGAAACAATACAACTGATGAAAAAAAGAAAAGAAGCTACTACGTCTTCCATCGATATTCCTACCTAAAGGGTTGGTACAGATAGATTCCTCAACACTCCTCGTCTATCAGTACCCTCCACGTACCAACAGACCATATGGTCCACCTACAGTTACGTCCGGTACTGGTACTCTCAGCCCCAGTCAGTGTTGTCCGTCGTCTGTAAAAACACAAAAAGGTGAGGGCATAGCCCGTGCAGGGGTGAGTATAACAATACTCAGTAAGGACCCCGAGACCCTTAAGGTCTCACAAAATACAACAAGGATAAAAGAAAAATTACATAATCAAAATAACCTTACATAGGTATATGCCCATACATATACCTAAGTTATCAATTGATCTATCTCAATCATGAGGAAAACATAGAAAAAATGACTCCGCTCAACCAGGATTTTATTCTAGATGTAGTATTAAGTAACATCCCCATTCACATTGTCGAAACCTCATCTACTGGATAACTCCTCCTCAATCAAGTAAAGTTGGTTTTTCGTGACACCAAGTGTGCTTCCCACTATCCTTGGACTACTGCGGTACTTCTTCTATCAAGTATTGTGGATCTGTTGTGTCACCAAGCTCGCTCTCCACTATCAGTATTCCGCATCACCTAGCGTGCTCCCACTCATAGCATGCTGAGGTAATCCTCTTGTCGAGTACCATAGGTCTTCCACAGCACCACGAATCTCCCCACCGTGGGTATACCTTGACACTAAGGTGCTCCCCACTGGGCTAGTAGAGTCACACCGAGTCAAAACAGTCAGCAGTCATCAGGTCTCATCCAGTAGACGGCACATGAATCAGACGCTCGATCTGTGATTTATTAGCCTTTTAGTCCCGGGGGCTATGTTGGATTTATACGTGATCCAACCTAAATGTGGGGCATACTCAAAGGGACTGTCATGCTCCAAGATTTTCTACACCAATTATGGTTTTCAAACATAGTCCAGTGCTAAAGATATGTGTGAAAGAGTGTAAATGGGTTCTACTGGTCACGGGTCCAGTTTGACGAGGTCAAACTGACCTGGCCAGACCTCACCTGGGCCAACCCAGTTTGGGTCACCCAGGAATGACCTGTTGGGTTTGGCCCAGCCCGTTGGGTTCGACCAGGCCCACTGGTCCTCGTCCAGTAGGCCACGAGGGGTTGTGGATATCTGTGAGGGTGTGGACCGAACATGGCTCGGTGCGAGGGTGGTTTGGCTCGGAGGGTGGCGTGTGGGCGGCTTAGCCCGTAAGGCGCAACGAGGGTGGCTTGGTTCATGGTGCGGGGCCATTTCGGCTCTGTGGGTTGTGGGGGAATGACTCAGAGGGCTACAGGGATGTGGCTTCGAGGGTCTCAGGGGCGCGGCATGGGGCGGCTCGGCCCGGGGCCTGGGGTGGCATGTCCTAGGCCAGTTCATCCATGGGGGGGGGGGGGGGGGCGACCTGCGCCGGTTCGGCCAGGAAGCCGGAGCGGCCGAGGTGTCTAAGTCGAAAGATGTAATAGCCAGGGTGGTTTTTCCGGGAGGGCGGTTGGCCAAGGGGCGGTTTGGCAGGGAGGCCGGGTGGCCAGGGTGTGGCACGGCTGTGGCACAACGCGGCTCGGGGACGGTTTCTCCGGCTGCGGCACGAGGGTGTTTTGGTCTGTGGGATATAGTTTCTAGGGGCATTGTGGGTTGTGGAGGCCACGAGGGGTAGCGTAGTTGCCTTCGTCACCATCGTCACCTTCATCTCATTCCACCAATTGAAAAATCACAGCAAACCCACAGAGGTGTTTGAGAAAGTATAGACCATGTTAGTTTAGCCCCCACTCTCCAAATTAGAGAGGTAGAAAGAGGTTCACATGAATGAATCACATCAAACCCTCACACAAATATTCTTCTCAACCTACAAAAGAAATCAAGGAATGTGTTATGATGCAAATAAACCACCTACCTCTGGTTGATACATCGACAGAGTCGCAGGGAAGAAGACAAAGTTGACGTTATTCATCGCGTTCACCTCACACCTCCAATCCCTAGCTCATGCGTTGGTTTTTCATAGATGAGTAAGTCCCACGTCAGAAGATGTCTCGAGAAAGAAGGTTGAGGTCATTCTTTATAGTCAAAGGCGTTCTTTGTTGGTGTTCAACATCGGTGGATTGTTCTTCATTGGGAGCTTTCTCCCAAGTTCCTCCTCTCCCAAAATTCCACCCAAAAATAAAATGGAATCCCATGATAATAGATAATAATATATATAAAGTCATGGGAATAATATTCAAAAAGGTTTAATTGATTAAGGGATATTTTTCACAATTAATGTGGTGCGTTGTCACAATTAAATTTTGGAGGTATTAAAGAGGCTCCCCCCACATTTACTATTGATTTGAGGGTTTCTCCCAATTAAAGGGAAGTTTCATGGAGGTTTGATCTCGAGTGGTTCCCACTACCATAACATTTCTTGGGACGTTATGGTTTGGGTGGTCCCCCCCACCATAACCCTTCATGGGGGGTTATGGTCTGATGGTCCCCACTTCCAACTTCAACTTGGGCGTTTAGTTCCGGTGGACCCCTCCACCTAACAACCATATTGAAGTTGTAACTAAAAATAAAAATGTCATACAATTTATTTATTTTTTTATTCTAACACAATAAACCCAAAAAACTATCTTTCACTCTCGACTCGCTGCCATCGAGGTGAAAGTCTCCTTAATCGAATACTGACACTATGAGTTCAACGGTGCCATATGATTTCAATTTTGAGCACCGGTTAAAAAGTTAGAAAAACATGTTTTCACTTTTACTGATCGTATAGAAAAATAATATTTAGAAACTCATTCCTGGCACTCTGGGCTTCGAAATCATGCGCCGTCAATTTTAACGGACTCGTAAAATTACCATATAATTAAAAAAAATACATGGAAATTCCGAGTGATTAAATTCTACCCACCTTAGGATTTACATCAATATAAGACACAACTCAATCAAATGGAACAAGTGTGGGTACTGCGAACACATCTGAGCATCCCACTCCCATGTGCTCTCCTAGAGGTTCTCGTGCTGCCAGCGAAGACGTACCAAAGGTATCGACCATCCATGAAGGACCCACTATTTTTTTATCCTCATTCTCTTCAGGATCTTCCATAAAATTCATCCCATTGACGACATACATCTCGCCATGGTAGATGACGTGACAAGGTTCATTCACATATCTTCTCAGCTAGGATACATGGAAGACATCGTTCACTCGGTGCAATTGAGGTGGAATATCTAAGCGGTATGTCACCCCTCCAACTCTTATGAGGACCTAAAAATGCCTGATGAAACATGGAGATAACTTGCCACCTCGGCCAAATCCCTGCAAACCTCATCGAGGTGAGACCCATTGAAAGACATGGTCACCATCCTTAGGCCCTAGAGGTCTCAGTCTCATATTGGAATACAATTTCTGCCTTCTCTGTGCAGTCTTATCCACTTTTGGATGATCTACACCCTCGTTGTGGTAGCCCGTAACATCTCTGGTCCCCCGAGTATTGACTTCCTTGGGTTTGTACAGCACAAATGTCATCTTCAAGGTCACACATACAACACTTTGAATGGGGCCATCCCAATGATGGAGGGATAGATATTATTGTATGAAAACTCCACCAACGGCACGTGATCCTCCTTTATGTGACTAAAGTCGAGGACACAAGCACGTAGCATATCCTCAAGGGTCTGAATGGTCCGCTCAGTCTGGCCATATATCTGAGGATGGAAGGTAGTTATCAAACGAAGCAGTGTCCCGAAAGGCTCCTTCAACCCCTTCCATATTTGGGAAGTAAAATGTGCATCATGATCAAAAACGATCATCATGGGTACCCCATGTTTCTGTACAATCACCTGCACATAGAGGAGTCACATGCTCTCTACTGAACACTGTTATCTAATCGGTAGGAAGTGGTCCGACTTGGTGAGTCGGTCGACGATCACCCAAATATGGTCATGTGTCCTAGATTTATGTGGAAGTACTATCATGAAGTATATGGATATCCCATCCCAATTCCGCTCTGGATCCTCTAAAGGATGAACCATGCCTTCTGGTACCTAATTCCCCACCTTAACTTACTGACAAGAAAGGCACTAAGAGATAAACTATGCTATTGGTTTCTTCATTCCCAACCACCAGTGCTATCGTTGGAGGTCCTGGTATATCTTATCCACTTCTGGATTTACTGATAGAGGGGATGTGTGGAACTCCCTCAACACTTCTTCTTGAAGTGACACTGGTACCATAGTATATCCTCTTAATAGGATGACATACACCAAACCTTCAGAAAATCCATCAGGTTCCTGCCTAGTGGATATCCGAGTTTGTCGAGCCTCGCAGTCAGCGCCCCCACGTTGTGCCTCCCTGACTCAGTGAAGTAGAGGAGGAGTGATTGTAAGAGACTGATGAAAAGTTTATCTATCTCTATCCATAAAGGATATCTTCAAAGAATCCAGATTGTCCATCACCTCACCAAGCAGTTGTATTCCATATCTCTTGCTTAGTGCATATGCAATAACATTCCTCTTATAAAGAGTATAGACTATCTCGAAGTCATATTTCTAGTGGATCTCAACACTATGTCACTGTTTCATGTTCAAGTCCTTCTGAAAGAACATGTAACTGAGAATATTGTGATTAGAGTACATGGTAAAATGTTCTCCCAACAAATAGTGTCACCACATCTTCAAGGAGAAGACCAATGCTGCTAAATTTTGGTCATGGGTTGAATAGTTCTACTCATGTTGTCTCAGCTTTCAAGAGCCATATTTTATCACTTCTCACTCCTGCATCAGGACACATCCATGTTTGGTCCCTAATGTGTTTCATTTGACTATGTACCATACACCTTCCACAATAAGCCTCAAGATGGGGGCAATAGTCAGCCTCTGTGTCTACTCCTAAAAACACCACAAAAATTATTCCAACCAAATGATGGGGTTCCCCTTCTTTGTCACGACTAATAGCGGTGCTAATACAATGGGGAAATCTGGCCCAAATCACTGGTTGTATCCAGCAAAAAATCGGAAACTCCATATATCTGTCACACTCCTGGGTGGCTCCCAAGAAAGTACTACCTCAATATTTGTTGGATCCAATACAACTCCAACCTCTGAGATGACATGTCTTAGAATGTGAACCTCTCAGATATAGAACTGTCACATTGAGAGATTAATATAAACCTGGTTCTCTCATATTGTGTCCATTATTACCCCCAAATGGTAGGCATGCTCCTCCTCAGTAGTTGAGTAGATCAAAATGTTGTCGATGAAGACTAATACGAAGTGATCATGGTATGGCTGAAAGATCATGTTCATGTGTCCCATAAAAATGGTTAAAGCATTGGTTACGCCGAATGGAATAACAAAAAAATCATAGTGGTCGTACCGACACCTGAAGGTTGTCTTCTGCACATCCTCGTCTTGTACTGTGTTCTGGTGAGAGCCTACTCTGTGATCTATATTCGAGAACCATCGTGCTCATTTCCACCGATCAAAGAGGTCATCAATCCCCGAGAGTTGTTATATGTTCTTCACAGTCACCTGGTTCAGGCACCGATATTCAACACAAAGCATCAAGATCCAATCCTCCTTTTGGTGAATATAATCAGGGTTGCCCAGGGAGAAACACTATGCTGAATGAGTCCCTTACCCTACATGTCCTCTAGTTGTACCCACTGCTCACGAAACTCCGTGGGAGCCATCCGATATGCCTGTGTAGATATCAGTGTCATCATAGGGTACAAGTCAATGTAAAATTAAACCTCTCTGCGAGGAGGTAGACTTGAGACATCATCAGGGAAATCATCTATGTAATGGTCCACCAATACAGGATATCTCAGACTCTCCACATCAACAGCTCTGAGGGTAAGGCTTTGCAACTGATGAGTGATCAGTTGCACTCTCCTCCAATAAAGTCCATCCTATGCTGCAAAGGCTCCCTTCTCGTTGCTAGAAGTTAAACCTGGTCCCATCTATGTTGACACACAATACTTTGTTCCTAATATAATCAATTTGAGCATCGAGTGTAGATAACCATTCCATACCCAAGATGACGCCGTAAGGCCTCAATACTGCTACAATGAGATCCCTGTCGAAGCTCTCACCTCTTCTAGTAAGCTCAAACAGTCGACACTAGTGTGTAATCATCGAATTTTCTCTTGTAGGAGTCTCTAGCCGTATGGATTGAGCCAACAGCTCCGTTAGAATCTCTTAGCTCCGAACGAGGGAAGTCGTAATTAATGATTGACTGGCACCTATGTCTATAAGTATTGTTATTATGGTGTATTAGACACATATTAACCTCATATCATCTCCAAAGCGCCATTATCATAAGCATCAGCTGCTTGGAGCTGAGCTCTCTCATGTTCACCTGATCCCTACAATTGGGGTGGTCCTCCTAGTGGTGGTGGCGATAACATCTCAAACTGTTCCCCACCAACTATTTCACGACTAGCTCTTCTGCCACGTCTGCATGCTCCCAAAATACCACCTCAATCAAACCCTTATCATTGCATGGGCAGTCCTTCGACCGTCTACTAATCATCCAAAATATGGGTCGGATAGTCATGAGCCATGTGACCCTACCCACCACATTTGTAACATTTCCCTCTCATGGAATTTCTGTCTCCGCTTCAGGTGCCTCATTCAACCGATCATGATTCATGCAGTTGTCCACCTATAGTTCTATTATTATTTTACCTCTATGAAATTTGTCTTCTACTAGCTATAGAAGACTCTGATACGTGATGATTTGTAGTGCGTCTCGCTGCTGGTGTCTGCTCAGCAAGGAAACACTCCACAAAAAGGGATCTCTATAACACCCCGTCCAATGTTCGGATGCTGAGTGAGATCACTAAAGCCCTGATCTCCCACCTGAGTCCCTGGTCAATGGTATGGGCTCTAAATAATGGTTCCGACACAATATTGGTGGAGTATCATTAGAGGTCTATGAACTTCACTGAGTACTGAGCTACAATCAATCTGCACTATGGCAGATGAAGTAGCTCCTACATGCACAATGTGTGAAGAGTTGACGGGACAAAATCCTCCCAAAATAGGCTATCAAAGTCTTCCCAGAGAAGCGTCACCTCGTCAGGGACCTGGAGTATCAAACTCTACCATCTGCAAGATGCTGCTTGTAAAAGGATGGGAGCAAGAATCCCCATGAGATCGGCTGTTGTCCCTACCATTCAAAAAACTCTCACCACATCCTCCAAAAATTACTTAGACTTCTATGGGTCCGTATCTCCCCAGAACAAGGGTGGCCTCTGGTGGTCAAACTCATGCAACACAATCAAGCGGCATGCACTATCTACTACTGGGGCTGGTGGCATCGGTGGCCCAATGGGTAGTGCTAACTCTGGTGCCTTAGTTGGTGCCTTTACTGGAAGAGGGCCCTGCACCGAAGCCTCATCACTCTATGGGATATTAGCGCGTACACATCTCAGAACTATAGCCAGATGTCTATGTGGAGGCATCCTGAAAAGAAACATATGCACTACGGTTAAAAAGTTATACCTGATGAGCTGACCTAGTGAGCTGGCATAATGAAAAAATTTGAAAACACACACGCAATCTATGTTTTGATGCACTGGGTTCAAAATGAAAAGTTAGGGTCTTGGTGTACGGATACATCGGCCGCCACACAAACACTGGACTACCTGAACTGAAAACTACACTCACTACTCTTAACACTATTAATTCACATAAAAGATTAGAGTTCTACGTTCTGTAGTAGAAATGACTCCTCTAATACCAATTTGTGATGACCCGTCCCTCGGGGCCTGTGCAGTGACTACCCCAAGCCCACCTTCCACATGCTAAGGGTTGTCGACTAGCACCCAAGGCGTAATTCTCTAAAACTGGGAATAAATTTTCTTTATAACATGTAAACACACACAAAAAGATACGAATATGAGTAAAATGTATAACCAAAAGAGTGATGAAAGTAAAAGGGGCCAAAATACAAGCCCAATAGTAATGGTTCAAGTCAACTAAAAACAATAAAACTGAAGAAAAAGAAATAAAATAAGCTACTAGGTTGTCCTCTGGGATTCCTACCTGAAGGGTAGGAACAAATAGCTTTCTCAGCACTCCACTTCTGTCTTTCTCATCTACATACATACACGTCGTATGGTCCACATCTTGGTATCGTCCAGTCCTATTACTCTCTGCATCAGTCAGTGAAGTCTGTCATCTACAACCACCCAAAAAAGTTGTGGGCATAGCTCGTGCATGGGTAAATATAACAATACTCAATTGGGACCCTATGACCCTCAAGAAAAAAAAAATCCAACAAGGATAAACCACAAATTATGAAATCAATAGGTATCCTTACATAGGTATATGCCCATACATATACCTAATTTGTCAAATGATCAATCTCAATCATGAGGAAAACATAGAAAAATTGACTCAGCTCAACCCGGATTTTATTCTAGGGGTAACATCAATTAACATCCCCAGTCACATTATCGAAACCTCATTTAATGGATAAATCCTCCTCTATTGAGTACAGTGGTCTTGCCGCAACACCAAAAGCGCTTCCCACTATCCTTGGACTGCTAAGGTACTCCTCATGTCGAGTACCGTGGAACTACCATGTCACCAACAGTGTTCCCAGTTGCGGGTCTTCCCCATCACTAAACTCTCTCTCCCTCATAACATGCATAGGTACTCCTACTATAGAGTACTGTGGTTCTACCATAACACCAAGGCACTCCCCACGGTTGGTATGCTGTGACACCAAGGCACTCCCCACTGGGCAAATAGAGTCACTCCGAGTCAAAATGGTCAGTGGTCGTCCGGTCTCAGCCAGCTACTAGGTCTCCACACTACGCACACACATCTCGTGGAGAACCCTCTCCCTGAGATACTGCTTGATATTCCAACTACCAAAATGTCCCACAAAGACGTATCTCAAAGTTCTGCCACATCATAGGGGTCTCAATGTAATAGACGACGCGTCAATTGGATGCCTGATCTGTGAGTTATTAGAATATTGAGTCCCAAGGGCCAGATTGGATTCATGCACGATCCAAGTAGACCGTATCTCAACTATACCCCAAACTCCAATGGGGTATAATCCAAGGGACCGTCATGCTCCATGAATTTCAATGCCATTTATGGTTCTTCAATCAGACGTCAGGTGAAAAGGATATTGCTGAAGGAGAATAAATGGGTCGTAGTGGGCTCGGGTCCTGTATCACCCAGTCAGACCGACCCGGCCCGACCCAGCCTATACCGACCACGTTCAGGTCGACCCGGCCTGGCCCTTTGGGTAGGCCTGTCCATTGGGTTCATCCCGGCCTGCTGGACCCTGCCCAACAGGCCGCAAGGGGTCACAGACAACAGTCATAGCGCGGACAGGCCGCAGGTCGGCGTGAGAGCAGTTCTTCCCAGAGGGCGTTGCGTGGGAGGCTCATCCCGAAGGGTGCCACAAGGGTATCAAGGCCTGGGGCGCGGTGCTGGTTTGGCTCCGAGGGATGTGGGGGAGTGGCTCGGGGTATCATGGCCCATGTGTCGGGGTGGCGTAGTCGGGTCCGGTTCGGCTAGAGGGTGGAGCGATCGGGGCCTGTACGACCAGGAGGCTGGAGCCGCTGGGGATTCTTGGCCTATGGATGGCGAGAACAGGGCGGCTCAGCTGAGAGGCTCGGGAGGCCAGGGGCCGGTTCAACTGGGAGGCTGGAGGTCCTGGTTATGGCATAGAAAGGGCACACCGTAGCTGGGGACGGTTCGGTCAGCGGTGGCGCAGGTCACGAAGGTTGTGGGTGGCGGCGTCATTGTCTTCCTCACCATCGTCACCTTCGTCTCCTTCCATTGTTTCAAAGAACACCTCAAAACAACACAAGGGTTCCAGAGAGTACGAGCCATGTTAGTTTGGCCCGCACTCTAAGGATTACTGTTGTTGCAAGTGGCACATAAGAATAAATAGCATCAAACCCTAATGAAATGATTCTTCCCAACACGAATAGAAATCAAGGAAAGTATTATAATGAAAATAATCCACCTACCTCGGGTAGATTGGTTGACGGAGTCGCCAGGAAGAAGATGAAGTTTTCATCATTTGTCACATCCGCCACACACCTCCAAATCTGAGCTCATGCATTGGTTCGTTTTATATGAGGATTTCACACATTGGAAGGAGTCTCAAAGAAGATGATCGAGGCCGTTCTTCATAGTATAAGGCTTTCCTCCTCTGCATTCTTCATCAGTGGTGCGTTCTTCGTTGGGAGTTTTCTCCCAAGTTCCTCTTCTCCCCAAATTCCAACCAAAATGAAAATGGAAGCCCAAGATAATAGATTATAATATCTATTATGTCGTTGGTAGAATATTCAAAAAGGATTAATTGATTAAGGGAGAGTTTTCACAATTAATGTGGTGTGTTTCCACAATTAAATTTTGGAGATGTTGAAGAGGCTTCCCACACATTTATTAGGGATTTGAGGGTTTCTACCAATTCAAGGGGGGGGGGGTTCAGGGGGGTTTAATCACGAGTGGTCCCCACCACCATAACCTCTCAAGGGAGGTCAAGGTTTGATGGTCCCCACATACGACATCCACATGGAGGTTTTGTTCTGGTGGACCCCACCTCCCAACACCCACATGGCCGTTGCAAATAAAAAAAAATGATACACACTTTTATTTTTATTTTATTCTTACCCAAAAAAGCCAAAAAATATCAGTCACTCTCGACCCACTATCATCAAGTTGAAAGTATCCTTAAGTGAATATCGGCGTTGTGAGTTCAACGGTGCCCTCAGATTTCATTTCTGAGCACCAGTTCAAAAGATAGAAAAACCTGATCGCACGTTTACTGAATGTTCCTGAAAATAATGTTCAAAAATTAATTCTGGGCACTTTAGGCCTAAGAATCACGCACCGCTAGTTTTCAGAGACTCGTCAAATTCCCATATATTTAAAAAAATTACATGGAAATTTCGGGTCTTTACATATTAAAACTCTAAAATTGTATGTATTTTTTACCTAGTTCTAATCCCTTATTATGTTTATTAAATTGATTAATAGAAGACATATCTCCTCTACTTGGTACCTCAGAGAGTGTATCAAATTCTTAATTTATAGGTTTTCCCCTTTATCCTAAAATACACCAAGAGAGTTAACCCAAAATAATATTGTGTCGAATCAATGAAAATAAAACTTTGATTTCGAAATTAACAAATTTCTTTTTCTGAATATTTAATGGGAAAATGAATGATATATTTTTTTTCATGGTTGTGTTTGAAATTCTTATAATATCATGTAAAATAAATTACATAACTTTTTTTAAAATATAAACTACACTACATACATATTGTTGGTTTAGGAATAAGTAATATTAACGTGGGGATATAGTTTCCTTTATTCACTTATATATATTACATGTAATGATTATATACTCATCTATCTCATATGTTTCCTATTATTTGATTATTATATTATGGGACGTCTTTTTTTTAGTTATTGGTGTTTTGAAAAAAACTAGGGTTTAGTACATATTATTGATATAGTTCCCACATAATAATAAATATATGGTAGTTATGGGATGGATTCAAAATTAACCATCATTTTGTACATATTCCCAATTTAATAAGGGTTGGGTTTCATGATTAACCTTGCCTACAATTATTGATTCCCATTCCATAATTTGGATGTGATCCTAGTTCCAAAAAATTATTTAACACATCATTATTTATGTGAGTGAGGTTCAAATATAAATATAAATATAAATATAAATGTAATAATTAAATCTATGATAGATGTCCAAATAAAGGGTATGGAACTAATGCGTAGTCTCTTATTTGGAGTTGGGGATTAGAATACATATGTAGGCAAGGATCCTTCACTCATTTCATGTTATATTTTGAATATAAAATATTATATCTGATATTATTGATATAACAAGTTTATTTAAGAATTTTCATTCCCATAACATTGTATCACTATTGTTATGCAATCATGCGTATAAAATTATTCATGGTTCGTGGTGGTGAAATATTATTGATTTTTCATACACACACCATTCATGGGAAATTATAGATAGACAGGAAGACACTTTTCTATATAACCTAGGTTGTTATAGATGATTTAGGAATGTGATTTATATGAATAAATTTTAAGTTCATTTTTCACATTACTGCATTATCTTATAATTCACACCCATATTCATTGGTATCAATTTTCACACAATATATAACTAAATACTACAATAGTCATACTACATAAGACATCCTAACATGACTTTGGTGATACATTATTTAAATGGGGTACCAAATCTCACATTTTTAATTCAACCTTTTTTGTTTAACATATCATTTAGTGATCAAAAAGTGAACTCTAGATATTGTGATGAAGTGACCAAGCATTAATGCATGTATTTAAGTCTTTAGTGAAACAAAACGGTTTCAATGACTACACCAATGACTCTTATGTATACTACATGATGTTAGATAAGATAATTGTATTGTATAGACTAAGGATGAAGCGTATAAATTTACTTAGAAAATATAATTATTTTAGAATCCCCTATTTCCAAAGGAATCATATTACCTATTTTGTTCATTGACTGATTATGTTCTATGTGATTAGATCTCATGAATTATTCTATGTATTGATAAGTTGGCATGTGTAGGGAATAATTATATACTCTATGAATTTATTAATTTTTTATTATATAACTATTGGAATTATTTGTGGAATAATATTTAATAAATCATTAACAATTAATACATTATGTTTCTCACATATGTATTTTTAAGAATTTTTATAATATTTTTTATCAAATATTCATTTTTGTTAACATTTATCTTATATCTTACTTTTAGGGTGTAATTTTTATGTTTTTATAAGAGAATATCATTATCTACTTTCAAATGACTTTTTAAGTGTGTAAAAAATTATTAAAATTGTTTATAAAGGGTGTTTTAAATTGAAATGTAATTTAGTAAAAAGATTTATTGAAGAGAATAATGGGTAATTGATGACTTACATTTTGTAGTTAAATAATTCATGTTATATCTTGTTTAGTGAAATTATTGATATCATTGTTGGATTAATTATTTAGGATGACTCAAAGACTACCACTTGTTGTTGAGAAGGATGTGGGGTTTATCATGAACCACTATTTAAATCTATTATTGAAAACGATGTCATAAGAGATGAAACATATATTCTTTAATGTTTATTAAAATTATTGTTCAATCCCAAGTTCACTTCTCATGGATTGGTGGCATTTTTAATTTTCAATAATAATATAATAACTACTAAAAGAAGGGTTTATAATAGTTTAATGTTTATAGAGAATGAAAAAAAAACACGTATATTTATCAAATATTTAGTGTTCAAATGGTTCTATGAGAAAATAATCATGTAATGTTTTCTTGAAAACATGTTAATTTAATATTTTTTATATTTACTATTAGGTATAGAGTATTTTTTTGGATGGGTAATGCTATAATCTAGGTTAACCACTACCCCCTTAAACTGATAAACTAATACATAGATGTTAGAGTAACCATCATTTAACTATATTCCACATGTTTTTCATTCGTTAAGGAATTCTAAATCAAACGATAATTGAATGATTATGTGAAATAAGTGTAATATTATAGTGTCCAATAAGAATAGGGTATGTTTATCATATGAAATCTATGTGTCGATCGGTAAAGAGAGAAAATCTAACACCTCAGGTTTTAAAAATTGATTTATTATAAAATTCATAGACCACTAAGTATCTAAAAACACCACTTTGTTATAACCTAGCTAAGTAAACCTGAATTTGTAACTTCTATGATGTGAATTTTAAAATGTAACAACCCAATCAATATTTTAAAGGAAATTATTTTCTTATAGATATGTCATAATCACATGAAATAACAGCATAATTAACTACTATGTGCTATGTGACCCTTAAAACAAAAGTTTGTCACTTTTGTGATGTGAATCTCAAAAATCTGACATACACCGTTGCGATCAGTATGTTATTAAGAGTACAATTAGAAAAACTAAATTTTTGGTGAATAGTAACCTACCCTTATTAATAGTAACATACACTTATGTAAAGTCTTGGAAAATTCATGGAAAATATTTTCCTAAATACTTTGTAATTTTACGAGTATTTGGCTTCTGATGGCACTTGATTCTGAGGCCCGGTGTGCCCGGAATCAATTTCCGAAGTTTAGCTCGGTTACATTCATTGAACGAATGGGTGGGTTTTTCTATCTTTTTAATCGTTGCGTGGAATTGAAATCTGAGGGCACCGATGAACTCGCAATTCCAGTAATTTCTTAGAGGGGCCTTTACCGTAGTTGCGTTTTCTCGGATTAGGAAGATAAATTTTGGGGTTTATATAAGAAGTAAATAAAATTGTGTGTACAATTTTATTTTATTATCCTTGGAAGATAAACCTCCCATGGGAAGATGATGGTTGGACCCACAGTCACCCAACATCCCATGTGTGGTTATGTGGGAGGTGGGTCCCACACGATCCAAACCATTCATCTCCCATAACCCCCTTAAACTCCCCCTAATTTAATTCTTTAACTCCCCTTAAATGTGAGACCTCTCACCTCCTACTCTTTCCATCTTTAACACTTACCAACCCATAAATTTAATGAATTAAACCACTTCAATTAAATGATTTATGTTTTTTGAATTTTTAATTTAAATGGATTGTGTTAAAAAAATAATAGCATAATCCTAATTTTTTATTTTATCACATGTTGGGTTGGAAGATTTTGGTGGGAGCTCTTGTGTAAAAGAAGAAGGAAGTTCCTCTTTTGAAGAACATCATCCTCCCACGACGAACATCCCCTATTCAACGTAGAGAACTGAATCCACAAAGAACAGTGACACAAAATCCTCTTTTTCTTTTCGTAAGAAAAGGGGAGACATCGCTTCCTCCTCGAGTGCCCACCGACGTCGCATGCAAAACCTCTCCCCATGACGCCATCTTCCGCGACGCCTGGTGAACAACATCGAATATAGAGGTAGGGGTGTGTTTTTATTGAATCAATTTTGAATCTTCTTTTCTTCTTGTTTTTTTAACTGACTGCTACCAAAATAATGCAGAGAGACCGGGCCAAACAAACATGGTCTGAATCCTCCACCAAACTTGTGATTGCTAGTGGTTCTTCATGTTCTTCATGGGTGACGAACAACGGATCATTTAAAGTTTGTTAAGCGACACAATGATCCCAAAATTAAAGACTCAACATCACAGAAACCAAGCGGAGGTGCGACGAAAACAGCGGGTGACGATTCGGACTGGAACGGGGTGGATTGTTCCTCGTCTGTTCATCGAGCAAGAATTTAAAATGTGTTTTTGGAGCTGATCAGAAGTTTGAGAATGCCAAAATCGACTTCGGAACAACGGGGCGACATAGAGTCTGACGTTTCCTAATGAACAAATGATCCGAATGAAAAACCGACATCAAGGGAGGCCCACTGTCCAGAGGTGTCGTTTCTAGAAAATTCAAGACTACGCGGCATGTACTCTTGGAGAACATGTCTTGTAGTTCGGGCATTCTGTGGCTAGGGTTTCGGACGTCAGACGACTAACACACGGCATGTGACTTCTATCTCACAGCGTGTACTCGCCACACAGCAAGGAGGTGGCGGCTATGTGAGACTCGGCGTATAACCCGGGAATACATGGACACAGCGTGGAGTACACAGGCATGTACTCTACCACACATCCAGATATGGACAATGTTGTGGGCTAACCCATGTACCAATTACACAGGTTGGAGAACATGTGTTGAGGTCGTGTACAGGCACCTGGCCAGTGTACACGGAGCCGACCCCAGAACTGAAGACACTGCGTGTAACCATACAACACGCCGTGTACATTCTTTTTACATGAAAAACCCTTCAATATGAGCTGTGGTACATGGACAGTACCCGAGGACTGAAGACATGGCGTGTAACAATACCACACACCGTGTACTTAATTTTTACACGAACATCCCTTCGACACATGCCATGGTACACGGGCAGTACCCGAGGTCTGATGACACAGACTGTAACCTTACCAACACACTGTGTACTTTTAGAAAAAGGCCTGGTCATCTTGTACTCAGTGTCTTGGATACGTTTGTTTAGTTTTTCCCCTTATGACGTGGCAGACCTTCGGGATACATCAACTCCAGTCCTTGTGGCAGTTGATGTATCGACCCACCTTAGCTCGTGGAGCAGACCCTCCCGTAATCGAGCGTGCTGTGTGTGATAACCCCAGACCTGGCTGCGACTGCGATGACTACTGTGCTGGGATCCTCCGTGGGTTCGATGAAGATGACGACTGTACTTGGATCCTCTGTGGGTTCGGCAGTGGGGACAACTGTACTTGGATCCTCCATGGGTTCGGAAGCAATGAAGACTGTACATGGATCCTACATGGGTTCAGCAGCGATGGTTAATGTACATGGATCCTATGTGGGTTCGGCATTAATGACTACAGTACTCAGATACTACGTGGGTTCGGAAGATGGGATGATTCAGAGGGTACATCTATTCATCTCCACCCCTCTTAGAAATTACTATTCCTGTGTGAGATGAGTCTTGATCTTTCATTCATTATCATTAATGTGATTGACTTTCTTTCCTATTGGGACTGGGTTGTGTTTTCCTGTGTGGAATGGGTTGTACGTGGGGTTGTGAGTTGGATCATAACTGGATTTGATGACTTAGGTATATGTATGGGAATATACCTAAGTATAGTTGGTTGATACTTTGTGTCTGTAACTTTCCTTTGTGGTTTATCCTTTGTGGATTCTGGTAAACCTTGAGGGGTCTCAGGGTCCCTACTGAGTATCGTATACTCACCCTTGCATGGGCATTGCCCGCACTATGTTGTGTTGGATGCAGATGATAGACAACACTGATCGAGGTGGAGTCTTGTGGATCAGGACAGTACCTAGAGGTGGACCACATGGAGGGACGTACACGGAGCGGACGACAGAACCCGAGGAGCTGAGGAGACCATCTGTACCATCCCATCAGGTGGGATAGCCGGAGGACAACTCGGTGGTTGCTGATTTACTTTACTGCTGCAATACTTTCCTTTAAGTTGTACTGTACTTTCATTTGGGTTTGTATTCTGTCCCATTTACTTTTCAGCACTTACTTTTGTACTCATTTTACTTAGTGTTTACTTCAGCTTGCATACTCTGTTGTGTTTGTTTACTTTTAAAAAGGAAATTCCTTCAATTTTATTGGGATTTACGCCTTTGGTGCTAGTTTCCAGCCCCTGGCCTATGGAAGGCGGTCTTGGGGTAGACACGGAACGGCCCCCAAGGACGGGTTATGACAAATTCGTATTAGAGGAGTCTGTTCTACCGCAGAACTCAG